>JBBGZY010000412.1:2535000-3735000 GCA_037952925.1 Lithobates clamitans | reverse complement strand
TTTTTCGGATAGTCGCCAGCAGGGGTTCCAAGGTCAAGATGAATAATAGGGGAGACAATGGACACCCTTGTCTAGTTCCATTCTCCATCTTAAATGGCCTTGAGAGGACCCCGTTAACCTTAACGGATGTTGGCGGGTGATTATACAACATTCTGACCCATGCAATGAATCTTGGGCCAACTCCCAGATATTCCAATGTTTTAATCATGAGTCCCCAGTCTACCCTGTCAAACGCTTTTTCGGCGTCCATTGACAGGAATAGAGCTGGGGACCCACCAGACTTGGTAGACTCGAGGAGGAGGAGCGAGCGAACTCCATTGTCCCTCCCCTCTCTACCCGGGACAAACCCCACTTGGTCTGGGTGTACCAGAGTCGTCATTTTGTCCTTCAGCCTGCCCGCCAAGACCTTAGCGTATAATTTGGTATCTGCGTTTAGGAGGGCAATAGGCCTATAGCTGGAGCACAACATATTATTTTTTCCCTCTTTTAGTATCAGGGTAATAGTTGCGGACAAGGAATCCTCCTCCATCACACTTTTGGTACCAAGGTCATTCCAGAAATGGCAGAGCTTTGGCACCAAGGTTTCTTTATATTTATTTAAAAAAAAGGTAGTGAACCCATCTGGGCCCGGGCTCTTTCCTGCTGGAGAAGCCTTTAATGCGGAGTAAATTTCTGCTTCAGTTATGGGTCTATCCATGTCTGTCCTGTCTCCTTCCACCAGCCTTGTCAGCCCTGCTTCGCTCAGGAATTCCTCGACCCTCTTACCCTTTGTCTGCTCTAGGTGTCCTACTTTGACCTACTGTATAGAGTGCCTCATAATATTTCCTGAACTCTTCTGCTATACCTTTAGTTGTAAATACTGTCTCACCCTTTTTATTTTGGATTCTATCAATGAAGTTTGGGTCTCTCTTGCTTTTTAATAACCTAGCAAGGTGCTTACTTGACTTGTTTCCCCAAAAATACCTGTCTCTTGTTATTTTATTTAATGTCCTCCTCGAATCCTGTTCCAGACAATCCCTTAACTCCTCCCTTTTGATGGTCAGCTGGTGGAAGCTTTCCCGATGGTGTCCCTTATGTTTTTTATGTTCTTGTTCCAGTGAATGTATTTCCTCTATAAGTTGTTCCCTTCTTTTTGATCTCTCTTTTTTTTCCTTTGCCCCAATGGATATAAGGATCCCTCTAATATATGCCTTAAAGGCCTCCCACAGTATAGAGGATGCTATTTCGCCCCTTTCATTAGCCTTAAAAAAAATCAATCTCTTTCTGTACTAATTCTACCGTGTTATCATCTTTTAGTAAACTTTCGTTTAATTTCCATGAGAATGGTTGTCGATGAGGCCCCGGTAGCCTGATCCTCATTGAAATCGGCGCATGGTCCGAAAGCGTGGTAATCCCTATTCTGGTTTCCTCCACCAAGTCCAGTAAACTATGATCAGCCATGATGTAATCTAATCTTGAGTATGTCCCGTGCACAGGGGAGAAGAAGGTGTAGTCATTTACCTTTGCATGCTGCACTCTCCACACATCCATAATGTGGCATTGGTGCAGCGTACGCCCAATTTTCTTTATTTGAACCCCGCTTGTCCCCTGTGCCCGGGACGTACTATCCAGAACAGGATTAGGACAAAAATTAAAGTCTCCTGCCAAAACTACCTCCCCTGTTTTAAACTCCATTAAATTGTCCAACACCTGCTTCAAAAAAACAGTCGGGTTTTTGTTCGGGCAATACACATTGGCTAAAGTCATTACTTTACTGCCCAGCTTACCCTTCAGAAACAGAAAACGTCCCTCCGGGTCAGCCAATCTGTCAATTAGGGTGAAATTAACCGACCTTGAGAAACCAATTGCAACCCCCTTAGCTCTCCTTATGGGAGAATCACTATAATACCAGACCGGTAAAGCAGAGGAGTATAACCTAATGTTTGTATCCAGGGCAAGGTGAGTCTCCTGGAGGAATACCACATTCGCTCTATAATGATGCAACTCTTTTAACACTTTGTGCCTCTTCACCTGGGAATTCAGGCCCTTCACATTATAGGAAAAAAAGTTTAACTCCATAATTTTTTCTGATCTATTGGGGGGTTTTGTCTACCTACCACCACCAGCTTTACTAAGGAAATTTGTTCACATCCCAGCAGGGTACCTACCCACCCTCCCCTTCCCCATGCCCTCCCCCGCCCCCCCAAAAACCCCCTTCCCCAATCCCTCCCCCACCCCCTCCAACCCTCTCCGGCCTAGGTCCGGCACTGCGTCCGACAACGTGAATCTCAGCTGATCCCATGCCACGCGCTTCCATACCCTGGGTGCGGCTCTACTTACGGCAACCAGTGCCCCCCCACCCCGCCACAAATGGGGCGGCGGGGGGGGGGGAAGGGGCCGGGGCGGGCATTCCGAACCACACATCGTCCTACCCCGTAACCCCCCACACCTGCATCACATTTTTCCCGTATTAGTCCCCCCCACCCCCCCCGGACCCCCCCCCTCCCCAAGCCATATTGATTATTAAGAACTGAGAGAGATACAAGCCCTATGCCAATAAACCCCCCAGTCCGAGACATTCTCCTCTGAAAAAAAAAAAACAACTGAGTCCCTTTTCCCCTTTAGCTAGGGATGTCTGGAACTGGAATGCCCAACTTTTCACAGAAATCCTGTAGGTTTTCCATGGGCCTCAGTCTAATCGATCTTCCTTCTTTCATAACTCCTAGGGAAGAGGGAAATCCCCAACTGTACTTTATGTTAGACTTTCTTAATTGATCAAGCAGCGGTCTTAGCTGTCTTCTCCATGTCAGAGTCCCAGCTGATAGATCCGAAAAAAATTGTAATTCCGTATTCTCAAAACATACTGGGGAAGCCCCCCGAAGACCCCTCCAGATCTTTTCTTTTTCTTCATATGAATGGAATTTGATGATTACATCTCTAGGTACCTCCTTCCTCAAATTTGGGGGCTTTCTGATTCTGTGTACTCTGTCGATCTTTAGTACCTCTTCTTCCCTTCTACCCAAGATTGGGTAAAGATTTTTTTCATTTTGATCGTCAGATCTATATTCATTTGTTCAGGTAAAGATCTAATCCGCAGATTTTGGCGGCGGCTCTGATTTTCCTGCTCTTCAACTTTGTGTAACAGGGTGCAATAATCGCTCTGCATCTTCTTCATCTGCGACTTTAAATCTAGTATTTCTTTAGCCTGAATTCCTGATGCTTCTTCTGCCTCCTCGACTCTTTGCAGCAGGTGGCCCATGTCAGTGCGTACATTCAGTATCTCTGACTTTATAGAATTTTCTAACTTGGAAAACATTTCAAGCATTTCAGGCTTGGTGGGTATTAATGCAAAATTTCTCTGCTCCTCCATCATACTGCGTTCAAGCACTCTGAGCTGTTCTGGGTCGTCCCTGATATTCTCCCCCGTTTCCCCCTTTTGTTTCGCCAGTTCTTTCTTTTTCTCTTTTGTCCCTGTTTGTTTCTTATCCAGTCCTGGGCTCATTGTGCTAATGTCTTTAAGATATTTCTGTATTGTGCTAGAATTTAGGCTTTCTCTTGGGGTTTTGGGTTCAGCTGCTTTTTGTGATCGACCTCTCATATTACCTCCTTTATCTTATTCCCCCGCCTCTTTATTTGCCCCACACTGCGACTTGCGTTTCAATCAGGGGGGCTCGAGTGGCAGATTTTCCCCCTAGGCCCCCTATTAACCAGGAGGGCAACGCTGTTATAGTAGTATGATCTTGTTAAAGAATATATCAAAGAGCGCTAGCAAGTGTTATATTTGGAAGTGATTAGTGAGTTTCCATCACAATGGCCATCTCAGTCTCTTTTAACTTGCCCAACACAGGTAGAGAGGCAGATACACACTCAAGGAGAGAAAAAAATATATATATATTCTTTTTTTTAGAGTGCCATACCAATACATCAAACAGTCAGTGGGGATCATTTATCTGAGGCAGTCTCTTGTGGGGTCTCTGAGTAGCTTTAAATATACTTAATAACTTTCAAAAGCATTATACTGCAGCTCTTTGAGGTAAGAGAGGGTTAATTTTCATACCTTGAGATGAGTCATTATCTTATCTCCATACCTTCCATGCTGTTCTAGGAAACAAACTTGTTATCTGCAGGCTGCTGTGCTTAGCTGATAATTGCTCCATGTCAGGGTGTCCAAGTTCGCTGTTCACCCCCTCTTCCTCAGTTCCTCTTATCTTTACTTGTCTTTGCTCAGGCTGATATCAGCTCCGGATGGCTTATGGATGGCTTATGGGGAGTGAGAAGGGCTGCAGGGGAGGGGGATCTCACAAGGGGAGAGACGTTCTCCCAGCTACACAGGGACAAGCTTCCCACATGGAGGGAACGTTAGCCTCCAGCTTCTCCCAGCGGCTGCAGTAGCTTGAAGTGACGCAGAGTGAGGTGGTCTGTCCCAGGGCTTCCTCTGTCAAACCCTCTGCAGGCTCTCACCCTGCACTACGTCCTCACTGCTCGGTCCGACCATTCCTCCTCAGCTCCCACACACCAGCCCCGTCAGCAGGCCCCTCCCCACGCTCTGACGTGTCACGTCAGCATCCTCCCCCTTGTGTCTCCTTTCCACTTAAATTTGATTGCAGCATCACCGCTACCACATTTTGGGTGCTTAGCGTGCCGTCCGCTGCCTGTTCCCAGCCCCACCCCCCCCGGTGTATGCGGGGGGCAGCATATGCGTGATCCCTTGCAAGGCACGTCTGGTCGATTGCCCGCTCCCTGGGGGGCTGGCCTACTCTCAGGAGGGCATAGGACACAGGAGGTACTACATTCTTTCCATTACGAACATCCTGAACCATTGGGAACTCTGGGACGGGTAACTATGCAATTTGTATAGAACATGCTATGTTTTATATACATTTATTTTTTTTATATATATAGGTTTACCATTGTTGAGCTTTATGTAGTGTTTTGACATATGCTTACATCCTTACAGACGACAACTATCCTCTGAAGAAGACCCAGTGAGGGTCGAAACACGTCAGAATTTAACACTTATGATCTTGTTGTAAGGATTTATCTAGTACTTACGATCTTGTTGTCCCTAATACTTTGTACTGTACACTATTCCCGAATTACGGGTGATGTCCGTTGAAATTTTTAACATTGTATTCCAATTCATGTCCTGACTCCAGAGGTCAGAACTTACCTATTTTATATGACTTTTTGTACTAATAAAAACAATTTTTTGACCACCTACATTGTGTTCATTGGCTGCTTTAAAGCCCCGTTAGGAGGTTTTCGTATAATTTATATTCCTCTTTTTTATTATTATTATTATTATTATTATTATTATTATTATTATTATTATTTTTAATTATTATTTTATTTTTTATTTTTGCATTTTTACTTTTTAATACCTTTTTAATCCTATTTTTTCTATATATTTTTTCATATATTGTAATATATTTTTTAATACAAAATGTTTTTTTCTTATTTATTTTTTATATCTTTTATATATTTTTTTCACAATTTTTTATTTTTTATTTATTTGCACAACCATCCTGCCACACAATCCTCTTTTATACTCCCTTGCGAGCCACATGATCATTCAATTTGTCTACCTCATTACAACTCCCTTTGCCTTACTACGATTGCACCAAACTGCGTGTGTCTGACACTAGGGATGAGCTTCGTGTTCGAGTCGAGCCCATGTTCGACTCGAACATCGGCTGTTCGATAGTTCGCCGAAATGCGACCGATATGGGCCATTTGCGCCAAATTTGTGTGGCGCGTCACGGCCCATAATTCACTGCGGCATCGCAGTGCATTGCTGGCTGATGATTGGCCAAGCATACACTATGACCCGCATGCTTGGCCAATCACAGCGCTGTCGGTAGAGAGAGCTGTAATTGGCCAAAGCCAGGGTGGCTTTGGCCAATTATGGCTCAGGGGGTTTAGAACACGCCCCACACTATATAAGGCCGCCTGCAGGGCGGCCCTGTGTAGTGTGTTCCGGCGTGCTGAGAGATAGATAGAGAGACAGTGTCATTTCATTTGAGTTAGCTAGATTAGGCAGGACAGTCAGTGAGTTAGCTGCACTTACAGTGTATTGTGTATATATATGCATCCCAGGTGTTGTATATATATACATACACTGTATTCAGTTTAGCTAGATCAGTTCCTGTTATCTTACCTACTGACAGGCAGGCTTGTCTTGTTACAGTATTTACAGCTACCTGAAGAAAATTACTGGTGTTCTTTTGATCCTATTAGTACCATAGTCAGGCAGCTAGACTATTTACAGTCAATGTAGTGCTTCCTGCTCACAGTGTTCAGCTAAAACTACAAGTTAGTGTAGTGAGACCTCTGCACAGTGTTCATCTAAAGCTACAAGTTAGTGTAGTGCGTCCTGCTCACAGTGTTCAGCTAAAACTACAAGTTAGTGTAGTGAGACCTCTGCACAGTGTTCAGCTAAAGCTATAAGTTAGTGTAGTGCATTCTGCTCACAGTGTTCAGCTAAAACTACAAGTTAGTGTAGTGAGACCTCTGCACAGTGTTCAGCTAAAGCTACAAGTTAGTGTAGTGCGTCCTGCGCACAGTGTTCAGCTAAAACTACAAGTTAGTGTAGTGAGACCTCTGCACAGTGTTCAGCTAAAGCTACAAGTTAGTGTAGTGCGTCCTGCTCACAGTGTTCAGCTAAAACTACAAGTTAGTGGAGTGAGACCATTGCAGAGTGTTCAGCTAAAGCTACAAGTTAGTGTAGTGCGTCCTGCTCACAGTGTTCAGCTAAAACTACAAGTTAGTGTAGTGCGTCCTCCTCACAGTGTTCAGCTAAACCTACAAGTTATTTTTTTGCGAGCTCTGCACAGTGTTCACCTAAAGCTACCTGTAGAAGGTTGGTGGTGTTTTCCTGATCCTATCACTACCGCAGGCAGCTAAATAAGCTACAAGTTTGTTTTTTGCGAGCTCTGCACAGTGTTCAGCTAAAGCTACCTGTAGAAGGTTGGTGGTGTTCTCATACTACAGGCAGGCAGTTGATTTTGCTAGCTGCAGTATCAGTATATATATATATATATATATATATATCCTAGCTTAGTGCAGCTACAGGCCATTAATATGTCTGGAAGGCCAACAAGGAGAGGCAGACAGTCACAAACCAATAAAAGAGGGCAAGCAGGCTCTGTGTCTAGTGCTGGTCATGGAGACGATGCATCCTCATAAGCACGTGGCCGTGGGACACGCTTGGCCTTTTTTTCGGCAGCTGGCCGTGTTGAGCCGCAACATGCGGAAGACTTGGTCGAGTGGATGACCAAGCCGTCCTCATCCTCCTCATCCTCTCTCACCCATGCTCAGGGTATTTTGTCTGGCAAAGCAGCGGCCTCTTCCCTCGGCTCAATGTCATCAGTGACTCCTTCCCTAGCCCAACCATGTCCTCCTGAGGAGTCCCTCGAACTGTTTGACCACAGTGCTGGGTACATGCTCCAGGAAGATGCCCAGCGTTTGGAAGGCTCTGATGATGATACTGAGCTAGATGAAGGCAGTAACGTGAGCACGGACAGAGGGGTGCCAAAGAAGGACAGCAATCTGGCAGTCATGCTCCCCCTAATATAGCATACTGCCAGGTTTGCTCCAGTGATGAGGAGGGAGGGGATGATGAGGTCACTGACTCAACGTTGGTGCCTGATAGGAGAGAGGAGGAGGAGGAGGAGGAGGCGGCACATCACCAATGAGGCAGGATGCCCTCCAGGGGAGAGCCTAAGGGCAGCACACTGACTGCATCACACCCCAACGCTCTGCATGTGCAGGGTGCTGCAGTCTATGTGCATTATTCAAAAAGTTCTTTGGTGTGGGCCTTTTTTGAGACGAGTGCATCAGATCGCACCACTGCTATTTGCAACATATGTCTCAAGCGTATCTCGCGTGGCCAAAACTTCTCCCGCTTGGGTACCACATGCTTGACCAGACATATGTTGACCTGCCATGCAGTTCATTGGCAAACGTATCTAAAAGACCCACACCAAAGAACAAAGAGGACCTCTCCTTGCTCCTCATCAGCTGAGATCTCCAACCCCACTATACCTTCAGTCCTCTCTGAGACCTGCACTGAGAGGAATGAAGGTGTAGAATTAGGTGTGTCACAGCCAAGTACTTGTGGGCAATCTGCTTTCTGTACACCAACGTCAGATTGTACCAGGCAAATTTCTCTGCCCCAGCTGCTGCACCGCTGAAAGAAGTTTGCTCCCAGCCATCCACATGCCCAGCGGTTGAATGCTAGCTTGGCAAAATTGCTAGAACTTCAACTGCTGCCTTTTCAGTTTGTAGACTCTGCCCCCTTCCGTGAGTTTGTGGAATGTGCGGTTCCTCAGTGGCAGGTACCCAAACGCCACTTTTTCTCATGGAAGGTGATTCCGGCTCTCTACCGGCATGTGGAAGGCAATGTCCATGCCGCGCTGGACAGGGTGGTCAGCGGTAAGGTGCATATTACCACTGACTCATGGTCCAGCAGGCATGGACAGGGACGTTACCTAAGTTTTACGGCGCATTGGGTGACTCTGCTGGCAGCTGGGAAGGATGCAGGACAAGGTGCAGTAGTGTTGGAGGTTGTTCCACCACCACGCCTCCAAAATGCCACTACTAATAATTGTGACACACCTCTCTCCTCCACCCCCTCCTCTTCTTCTTCCTTCATGGCCTCTTCCTGTGCTTTGTCCTCGGAACCAGCGGTGCTCTGTAGGCGTTCAAGGGGCTACGCATGTACGCAGGCCAAGAGATGCCATGCGGTGCTTGAGCTGCTGTGCTTGGGGGACAGGAGCCACACTGGGGCAGAGGTTCTGTCAGCTCTGCAGGGGCAGGTGCAGAGGTGGTTTACGCCACGCCAACTTAAGGCAGGAATGGTGGTTTGCGACAATGGCACCAACCTCCTCTCCGCCCCCCGACAGGGACAAATGACCCATGTGCCCTGTTTGGCTCACGTCCTTAACTTGGTGGTGCAGCGGTTCTTGGGCAGGTACCTGGGCTTACAGGATGTCCTGAGGCAGGCCAGGAAAGTCTGTGTGCATTTCCGTCGGTCATATAATGCCAGTGCTCGGCTGGCGGACCTCCAAAAGGAGTTTAACCTGCCCAAGGACCAACTAATCTGTGACATGCCCACCAGGTGGAACTCAACGTTGGCCACGCCAGTGGGCCATGATCAGGGATGCATGCACTTTCCTGTCACTTTGAAGAGGCCACGAGGATGGTGAGCAGTGACAGTGCATGCATCAGTGACACTGTCCCCCTTGTCCACCTGTTGGAGCACACGCTGCGTGGAATAATGGACAGGGCACTTGAGGCAGAACAGAGGCCAGAAGAGGAGGACTTCCTTAGCTCTCAAGGCCCCCTTTATCCAGTCAGTGTTCCTGCGTGCCCGCCGATCACACAGGAAGAGGACGAGGAGGAGAAGGAGGATTTTGTCAGTATGGAGGTGGAGCCTGGCACTCAGCATCAGCAGCAGTCTTTAAGGGATCAGTCCCAAGAAACACATGGACTTGTACGTGGCTGGGAGGAGGTGGCTGCGGACCATGTCATCCTTAGTGACCCAGAGGACTCCGGACCGAATGCCTCAGCAAACCTACGCTGCATGGCCTCCCTGATCCTGCAAAGCCTGCGTAAGGATCCTTGTATTCGTGGTATCAAGGAGAAGGACCAATTCTGGCTGGCAACCCTTCTTCATCCATGTTACAAGGGTAAGGTTGCGGACCTTATCTTGCCATCGCAGAGGGAGCAGAGGATGAAACATCTTCAGGAGGCCTTGTAGAAAGGTTTGTGCAATGCGTTCCCAGAGACTGGGAGGTTACAAACTCCTGTTTCTGGACAACGTTTTGCTGAGGCTTTGGTCAGTCAAAGAAGGAGCAGTGGAGAAGGTGTCCATCTGACCAATGCGTTCAGACAATTTTTTAGTCCGCAGCCCCAAGGTATGATCGGTTCCAGCAACCATCGCCAGCGTCTATTTTACATGGTGCAGGAATACCTAGGGGTAAGATCTGACTTGGACACCTTTCCCACCGAAAATCCTCTGGGTTACTGGGTCTTGAGGATGGATCACTGGCCAGAGCTTGCACAGTATGCAATTGAGCTACTGGCCTGTCCTGCATCCAGCGTTCTTTCGGAACGCACATTCAGTGCTGCTGGAGGCTTTGTAACCGATCACAGGGTGTGTCTGTCCACCGACTTGGTCGATCGATACCAAGCACCTGATGCTGATGTAATGAATAATTTTTTTTGAAATCTCAGATCCCTTCAAAGACTGCCTATGCTGACTGACTATCCTGAGTAATTATCCTCTATCCTCCTCAATGATCACGCTGATAGCTTGTAGGAACATTTTTGGTTCTGGGCGCCGTCACCAGTGCCTAAGTCCCAATTTTTCAGCCTCTGTTTAACAGGGGTGTGTAATTACGATTTTTGATGCAATACTTTGCAGCAGGGTTCGTTCCTGTGTTCCAACTAGAGTATCTGTGAGGGGTTGCAGTGTTGTGGCACCAGCACCAGTGCCTAAGGCCTAATTTTTCAGCCCCTGTTTAACAGGGGCATGTAATTACAATTCTTGATCTAATATTTCACAGCAGGGCCCGTTTCTGTGGCCACCAAGAGCGAGTGAGGACTTACAGTGTTGTGGCACCAGCACCACCACCACCACCAAAGGCCCAATTTTTCAGCCCCCGTTCAACAGGGGCATGTAATTACAATTCTTGATCTAATATTTCACAGCAGGGCCCATTTCTGCACCCACCAAGAGCGAGTGAGGACTTACAGTGTTGTGGCACCAGCACCACCACCACCACCACCACCAAAGGCCCAATTTATATGCCCCTGTTCAACAGGGGCATGTAATTACAATTATTGATCTAATGTTTCACAGCAGGGCCCTGTGAGGGCTTACAGTGTTGTGGCCACAACAACACCTAAGGCCAAAATTTCTGCTGAGTATATAGGGCAGGCCCCTACTTTCAATCATCCAACTTACAAACGACTCCTACTTGCAAACGGAAGGAGGCAACAGGAAGTGAGTTGAAATCTACCCCTAGGAAGGGAAATTCTCTCCTGTAAGAGTTAATATGGGAAAAACATTTCTCATTTCCACTGATGCTTTATCACCAATCCTTGTTTCACAAAAAAAAAAAAAAATTTTCAAAAAACATTTGTCATTGGGACAAAAAGTGAGGTGAAATCTTCTGAAGAGGAGCACAGACAGCTAAACAAATGTCACAGGGGTGATAACCCTTCCCTATGTTTTCCAAAAAGCTTAAAAAAGATTTTTTTGGCTGGAGCTAAACACGTTAAAAATGTACCCGTTCAAAATTACAAACAGATTCTACTTAACAACAAACCTACAGTCCCTGTCTTGTTTGCACCGCCTGTATACTGCTGTTCAGAGTATATAGGGCCTGGTGGCCCCCACACCTTTCCTTTTTTTAATTTGGGTGCGGGGTTCCCCTTAATATCCATACAAGACCCAAAGGGCCTGGTAATGGACTGGGGGGTACCCATGCCGTTTGTCTCACTGATTTTCATCCATATTGCCAGGACAGGACATTACATTAAACCCGCAAGCAGTTTTAAATGACTTTTTTCCTTTAAAAATGACATTTTGTAGGGGGCGTGGCCTGGACGGCGATGTGAGCGGACGTGTGTGATTGAAGCTCCGCTCGTGGCAGATCCTTCTACTCACATCCTGTGCCCTAAAACCCTGATTTTTCCCTCTTGCCTTTGTGGGACCTGACACTGCGACCTGGGACTATCATGTCTCTGCCGAAAAGAAACACAGCCTCTTCATCTCTTGAACGATACCGACGGATGGAGCGAGATCCGGAGGAACAAGATGGCGCCTTGGCGGCACCTCACGCGGCCTCTCACACAGAGCAGGTGCTGGATGGCACAGCAAAGGTACTAGAGGCAATCTTCCTCTGCCAATCCACACTGACATCAAAGATAGAAGAGGTGAAGGTGGAAATATCACTCATTAGACACGATATGACCAAACTCCGTGAGCGGGTAACTGAGGCTGAGACTCCGATTGGTCGGGCGGAGGACATATTATACCCCATGCAGCACTCACAGGATGATCTGCAGCGTCAGTTACAACAACTAGCGCAGAAGCATGACGATCTGGAGAACCACGCCCGCAGGTCCAATCTCCGGTTTATTGGATTACCGGAGGGCTCTGAGGGCACAGATCCAGCCAGCTTCCTGGAGCAGCTCTTAATTACAACATACGGCAGAGATGCTTTTTCGGCAACGTTTGTGGTAGAATGGGCCCATCGCATGCCGGCTCGCCGCCCGCCCGAAGGTGCACCTTCACGCACTTTCATCGCAAAACTGTTAAATTTCAGAGACCGGGACGCGGTCCTGCGACTGGCCAGAGTCAAAGGAAATATCCCATACCAATCTGGTTTAATTTTCTGCAGAGGTCCAGAAACAAAGGGCGCGATTCCCCGATACTAAACGCCGCCTAAGAGCACTCCATATCAAATATTCAATGCTGTTCCTGGCCCGTCTCCGCATAGTAGGAGAAAATCGGGTACATTTTTTTGAGGATCCAGGCCTGGCTTCGGCATGGGTGGATCAACTGGATGCACAGAGGAACCGACCTGCCTAAAGCACACTAATACCTACCAAATAACGTAAGTGCTACTTTTCAGCCTCTCGTATGCACTATTTTCTTTGACCAGTACTACACATGATCACTAAAGCGTATATACCGACCTCAAGCTAATTACCACTGTAAAATCAAGGAGTGCAACCGCATGACATCAAGACCCCAATTCCTGGTCGATGATATTCCAGAACCTTTTATTGACAAAACTATGAAGATTGCTAATGTGCCCCCTTCTACTGCCGAACTGCTGTATGATCACCAGTATATGGTCCTTCTCCCCCCCTTCTTCTTTTTCTTTCTAAGAACTGTCTGTCCTCCTGCTCTGCTTCTCCAGCTTGAAGAGCTACATACCCGGATATATTACACTTACATCTCCTCCTCTTACTTTCCCTGGCTCTTGCCCGGACTCGAACTGTGCTATGGAAATATGCAGAGGAAGGAATACTCTCCCGCAGCTACATTAGGACCACGATGTCTAGATTAGACTGTGCTAATTCTTCCTTCTTAGATGCCACAGCGGAACGGGAACTCAGGTTTCTTTAGTTTACCGGCCCTGTTAACTAACTGTCACCGCGTTTACTCCATTGCTGGATTTCTATCCAAAATTTGTTCGCCTCCAGCGGGAGACCGCTATGTCAACACTGGCGCTGCCCTATAGGCTACCGCCAGGGTTGATAAGTTTAATGTGCACCTGTTTTTCTTTTTCTATTATAAGTACTCTGCAAGAAATACTATTTTGTCTACATTGCACAAGTTTTGGGATGCAAGCCCCAGTCAAGTTTGGGTGGCTGAGGGCAGGGAGGGAGGGTAAGGGAAACGTTAAAGTTAAAGTTAAGATAAAGAACATGTATTATAACTTGAGGAATAATGATATGAGTGCATGTACATGTTATCACTCGGGGAACAGGGGGTGGGACGGGCCTGCTTCAGTGTGGAGAGTGATGGCACATGCCCTTGCAAATACCCCGTATCTACCCCCCAAAAAGCCAAATACCATACCACTATGGCTAACTTAAAATTTCTCACTTGGAACATCCGTGGGATCCGTGACAAAATTAAACGCACAGCAGTTTTTACCTGTCTTAAAACATATCAAAGGCATTCGATTCGGTGGAATGGGGCTACCTTTGGGAATGCCTACGGGGCTTTGGGTTCGGCCCTAATTTTATAAAATGGGTACAATTACTGTACTATTCCCCGATGGCTAGAGTAGTGGTGAATGGTTGGACATCCGATCCCTTTCCATTAAAAAGGGGAACTCGTCAGGGGTGCCCGTTGTCCCCGCTATTGTATGCCTTGGAGGTGGAGCCCCTCGCTATCTCCCTCAGGATGAAGTGGGTTGCGCATAGGATCTTTGACTGAGACTTATATGCAGACGATATGCTCCTCTATTTGGAGGACACGGGCCCGTCCCTCCAAGCAGCCCTACTGACCATTGAAAAATTCGGGAAGCACTCAGGTCTAAACATGAACTGGTCCAAATCACAAATCCTCCCTCTAGATATGTCGCCCCCATCACAAACTGCGGCCTCACTCCCTTTACAACGGGTTGCCTGCATTAAATATTTAGGAGTAGAGATTAATAAAGACCCACTAGATTATATCATCAACAATATTGAACCACTCTTTTTATACTTAAAATCTCGTACACAAACCTGGGCAAGACTCCCCTTGGGAATATCGGGCAGAATAAACCTATTTAAGATGATATTACTCCCAAAATTCCTCTATATATTCTGGAACTCCCCTGTACTTATCCCCCTTAACATCTTTAAAACACTTGACAAAAAAATCAATTCCTTTATATGGGGGCCCAACAGACATAAGCTAGCTTGGAACACTCTCAAAAACCCAACCTCCTCGGGAGGAGCGGCCCTACCGGATTTATATACATACTACATTGCTGCACAACTTTCGCGCTTTTATTATATCCACAAAACGAATGAGACTAGATACCAAACCTTAATATGTAAAAAACCAAATAGTGATATGCACTCCCCACTACAAGTGATATTCAGGAAAAGTAGCAAGCGAGGCAAAAGTAAGGATCGAGACTTGTTGTTGTCCCAACATAGACACGCGTGGGAGAAAGCGATCAAACTAACTGGAGCTGACTTTTTTCACTCGCACACACCCCTGTGGCATAACCCCCAGTTGACAGAATTGATTTCTCTACTGGGGGCTACCAGATGGGCTGCCAAGGGAGTAGTGTTCCTATTCCAGATCACTACCGTATTTGGAGTGAGAAGCTTTCAGACACTTTGTGATGAGTTTGATCTCCCCCCCACATGCAATTTAGTTACATGCAACTGAAACATGCGCTCCAAACCCAATTCGGGCACGGACTTCCTAACCCACAACTGCTGCCATTGGTAGATGTAATTACAGGGACAAACCCAGAAAAACTTATATTCACCCTTTACACTGTACTTCGCACCAAGCTGGTAGCAAGGATTATTGACACGACAAGAATTAAATGGGAGGAAGATGTGGGGCCTATAGATGATTCTGACTGGGAAGATATATTAGCAAACGTTAAAACCACATCACCTAAAATTTCCGAGCATTTGACTCAGTTGTATATAATACATAAGTCATACCTTATACCTTCCAGAGTTGCTAAATTCTCCCCACACCAGAACCCAAACTGCCCAAGATGCTCTAGCAACCAATGCTCCATTCTTCTCTGGTCATGCCCAGAAATACAAAGCTACTGGGCACAAATCATAAAATTTCTACATGACCATATGGGATCACCAGTTCAATTAGACCCCAAGCCATGCCTTCTGGGGTTACTCCCAGATGCTACCATAGATAGACCTTTGGTTACACTCCTTAGCGAATCACTATTTAGCTCCAGGAAACTAATAGCTAAACATTGGATGAGAATAGAACCTCCCACTCTACAAGCCTGGATCAGGGAAGTAAACATAGCACTACCATACAAAAAGGTGATGTACAAACACAGAGGTTGCCCAGCCAAGTATCATAAAATATGGGATAGATGGTTGGATAAGACTAGCACGTGTACGGACTAATTATGTATGATAAACAAACGGACCGGAGAGCCAGTTACGGCCACCCCAACCGATGGAAATTTGTAACTAACGCTGTTGAAGCCATATGTGATTTTATGCAATGTTGTATTTTCTGTGACAAACACACTCACTCACAATTAATGTATGATACCCCCCTTCTTTTTCTTGAAATGGTATGGTATGTAATGCTTCTGTATATTGTCCTCATTTTAACAATAAACATGTTCTTTTAAAAAAAAAATGACATTTTGTGCAGGGACTGTTCTAAACACAAGAAACACACGCCACTTTACAGGCATACTATAGACACCCCCCAGGTACGATATTTAAAGGAATATTTCACTTTTTTTTTACATTAAGCATCATTAAAATCACTGCTCCCGAAAAAACGGCCATTTTTAAAAGTTTTTTTTGCATTGATACATGTCCCCTGGGGCAGGACCTGGCTCCCCAAACCCTTTTTAGGACAATACCATGCAAATTAGCCTTTAAAATGAGCACTTTTGATTTTGAACATACGAGTCCCATAGATGTCAATGGGGTTCTAATGTTCGTGTGAATTTTCAGTCCGTTCGCAGGTTCTGGTGCAAACCGAACCGGGGGGTGTTCAGCTCATCCCTAGTAAAAGTTATAGGGGTTGATTTACTAAAGGCAAATAGACTGTGCACTTTCCAAAGTGCAGTTGCTCCAGGGTTTAGTAAATGAGCAGAAGCTCTGCTGACTTCCATCATCCAAGCATGTGCAAGCAAAAATGCAGTTTTTTTTTCTTCCTTGCAAGTGATTGGGTTTGCATTGCAAAGTCAAGCTTTGCCTCATTTACTAAGCTCTGGAGCAAATGCACTTAGCAAAGTGCACAGTCTGTTTGCCTTTAGTAAATCAACCCCATAGAGTCTACAAGCTATGGTTCCAATCATTGAAAACTGATTACACCTAATCTACTGACGGCCTATCTCAATTATTGAGGCCCTGAAATGTCAGGAATGTACAAATACCCCCAAATGACCTCTTTTTGAAAAGTAGATAGTCCAAGGTATTTAGTAAGTGGCATTGCGAGTTTTTTGAAGTTGTAATTTATTCCCACAATTCTTGGGAAAATGAAGAAATTATTTTATTTTTATTTTTTTTTACACACAATTGTCATAATAACAAGTTATTTCTTACACACAGCATATGCATACTTCCCAAGTATGGCGATATCACATGTGTGTGACTTTTTCACAGCCTGGCGACATAGAGAGGTCCAACATGCAGGGAGCACTGTCATGCATTCTAGTAGCATAAATTACACATCTAATTTCCTAACGACTTATTACACTTTTGAAGGCCCTGGAGCACCAGGACAGTGGAATTACCCACAAAATTACCCCATTTGGGAAAGCAAACACCCCAAGGTATATTCTATGAGGTATGGGCTGCAGATAGGTACTTGGGTACTCTGATGGACTGGTGACAGGTACTTGGTTACTCTGATGGGCTGGTGACATGTACTCCAGTACTCTGATGGGCTGCAGATAGGTACTCGGGTATTCTGATGGGCTGGGGACCGGTGCTGGGGTACTCTGATGGGCTGGTGACAGGTACTTGGGTACTCTGATGGGCTGCAGATAGGTACTCGGGTAACTTGCAAGTTTTGTGCAGTTAACCAGTGGTTTCTCATATACTTTCTGTTAGGTCACCCATTATTTGGTGCATATTCTGAACCAAAGATGCAGCATGCAGCACTTTTGGTGCACTTTAGAAAATGTGCAACCTAATAGTAAGTCTATTGGAAACTGTGGGTTAATCACACAAAATCCACGGGTACATCTGTGGTGCAGCCAAACCACAACGCAGCAGTCTGAAAACTGGCCTTAGGCCTCCCAGACACGATGAAAAGACAAGATTGATTAATTTTATTGGCTTTACACAAAGTTGTCAATTTATATGATATTTCTAACAGACAGCATGTACATAGCAAAAAATACACCCCCAAAAAATACATTCTGAGATACCACATGTGTGAGACTTTTACACAGCCTGGCCACATAGAGAGGTCCAACATTGAAGTAATACCTTCAGGCATTCTAGGAGCGTAAATTACACATCTAATTTCATTCCTACCTATTACACTTTTGAAGGTCCTGGAGCACCAGGACAGTGGAATTACCCACAAAATGACCCCATTTGGGAAAGCTAAAACCCCAAGGTATATTCTATGAGGCATGGGCTGCAGATAGGTACTCAAGTACTCTGATGGGCTTGTGACAGGTACTTGGTTACTCTGATGGACTTGTGACAGGAACTCAGGTACTCTGATGGACTGCAGACAGGTACTCGGGTACTCTAATGGGCTGCAGACAGGTACTCGGGTACTCTGATGGGCTGCAGACAGGTACTCTGATAGGCTGGTGACAAGTAATCTGATGGGCTGGTGACAGGTACTAGGGTACTCTGATGGGCTGGTGACAGGTACTCGGGTACTCTGATGGGCTGGTGACTGGTACTCGGGTACTCTGATGGGCTGGTGTTAGGTACTCGGGTAACTTGCACGTTTTGTGCAGTTAACCCGTGGTTTCTCATAGACTTTCTGTTAGGTCACCCATTATTGGCACGTATTCTGAACCAAAGATGAAGCATGCAGCACTTTTGGTGCACTTTTAGAAAATGTGCAACCTAATAGTAAGTCTATTGGAAACTGTGGGTTAATCACACAAAATCCACGGGTACATCTGCGGTGCAGCCAAACCACAACGCAGCAGTCTGAAAACTGGCCTTAGGCCTCCCAGACACGATGAAAAGACGAGATTGATTAATTTTATTGGCAGCTATGGCAAAAGGGGATTAACAATGTAGTGCTTTGGTGCACTTCACAATCTGGTGATTTGTTGCAGTTATGCCCCGTACACACGGTCGGATTTTCTGATGGAAAATGTCCGATCGGAGCATGTTGTCGGAAATTCCGACCGGTGTGGGCTCCATCGGACATTTTCCATCGGATTTTCCGACACATAAAGTTTGAGAGCAGGCTATAAAATTTTCCGACAACAAAATCCGATCGCGTCAATTCCAACCGTGTGTGGCCTGTTCCGACGCACAAAGTGCCACTCATGCTCAGAAGAAATTCCGGGACGGAACAGCTCGGTCTGGTAAACTTAGCGTTCGCAATGGATACAACACTTTCGTCACGGTGCAATGTTAAAAATGGTTTAATACAGCGCACTCTCTTCTTCTTTATAATGTGAGAAGAATGAAGTAGTTTTGTTGCTCATATTCACACAGACTTCTCACAAACTTCTTTCTTTATTATTTATCGGGATTCCCTTAATATATTCTGATTTGTCACCTCTGACAAAAATATTTTTGTGTTTTTTTTTTTTTTTTTTTTAAAGGCAGAATTTTTTTTTTTAGGTTTGTATTTTTTCCAAGGCTGATCTTTGTTTTATTTTATTTTTAGTTTTACTCCAGAATATTTTTGTGTGTGTTTTGTGTGTCAAGTTACCACAACACCATTGTTATCTTATATTTAATCTCAAGGAGATTGTTTGGTGTTGGTGTCCCTTGTTAATTTCACATTGTACTTTAGAAATGTACCTGAATCCTCAAAAACAAACTGTCCTTTTTGAAGGAAAACACACATAGGAGAGTATAATTGAAACCAAAAATCCTTTATTAAGGGCTCAGAACCAAACAAAGAGGGAGGCAACACTGGAGAAACAGCAGAAATTAGCGAAGCCTTGGACCCCCAGGGCAGACATCAATTCTTTAACATCAAAATTGGTGGCCTGGGGAGTCCATATGTAAGGGAGTGCAGTCTGGTCCAGAAGTCCCAGAGATCCGGAAAGCAGCAGATGACATCTGTGTCCCCAGACTGTGGTACCACAAGAGGCTGCATCTTTTGCCAGACCAGACTGGATCCAGGGTCATCACTTTCTGGTCTTCCTTCCATGCTTCCTTCCTGGCTGTGGCTCTGCTGTTGGAGATGTGGCAGGAGGAGGAGTAGGACCTGGAGGAGGAGGAGATTTAAATAGAGGGGTCCGCGCTCAGGACAGTGAGAGAGCTGCTGCCTATTCCTAATTGGTATCTCAAAAGATCCAATAGTAGAGTGTAGTAGTAAGGGAATAAAAACGGCGCTGCCCTTAATATAATTGGGTGCTATAACCTATTACGGTACATAACCTGAACTAAGTGTTCATAGTGCAATCTCACCAATTAAAAAACGAAAAAACCAAAACATCAAAAAAACAAAAAGCCAATGCCTTAATCTTAGTGCATACGACACTGCTGCATTAAGTGAAGTAAAATATATAAAATAAGAAAAATACAATACATTGAATCCCCCCAAAGGGTTAAAATAAAATAATAAAGTGTGCGTGAACAGTGATTTGCTAAAAAAATATATATATGTTATGTGGATTTCCTCAAAATTCAAAAGTTTTGGGACAAAATGACGTCAGGGGTGCTGTGAAATAAGTGATAGAAAATATTAAAGAGTATATATGTAGTGTTAATATAATCTCCATGTGTCGTTAGCATGTGTATATAAGATGATGCTACACTTTCCAAAAGTATTGAGACACCATGGCGTGTGTAAACCAAAAAACAACTATTGTGAACCATAAAAATCTTAATTGTGGCACAATGTTAGCACACTCCCTGTGAGTTAAATGCGATTATGTGAAACAGCATACAATAGCCATAAATCCGTTTGACAAATGCATATGCAATAATCATTAACTACTATAAAATCCATGCAAGGGGTCATGCATAAATGACCAGGTGGAAAAGACAGAGTCCAATAATAAAAATGTTGTTAATTGTATCCTTGGGGACACACTCCAGTGACTTCCGTGCCTTACATGCAAGACGGTGACTTTGAGGTGCTCACCCCCCAATGATACCCCACTCACCACAGATGATCACCCCTACAGGGGTACCGAGCAACAGAGTGGGTGTTCCAGGGCAGGTGATATTCACTCCGAGTGTGCTTCCCTTCCTCTACAGCTTTCGATTCTGACAGCTACTCCAGGAATCAGATATGTTCTCATATGGTCAGGATATTCCAACGGTTTTCCAGCTTCAACTCACCAGTATACCGGAGAAAAAGACAAGGGGGCCTCCTTGGTGAAGTATGTTATATAAAGTTTATTGCACATAGCCGTTCATTACAAATGTACACAGGCTCCAGGCCAAAAAATGAAGAAGAATCTAAAACATGCACCGCTGTGTGCAGGGTTGGAACCGGCAGCGAGTAATGGTCATGCGTTCCACCGTGCGTTCCAGCCAGCACTTCCGGGTGTGACGTGTGAGCGTGACTCCGCCTTATGCGTTTCGTCATAGGACGTTTTCAAAGGCAGTGTCAACGCCTACGCTTCACGCTCTAATATAGTTCCACAATACACCTAACCACTCCCCTTAATATGGTAATCTCGCTCAGGGGGAGGGTGTGATCCGGCCGCTAGACATCAACTGTGTGTTCCTATCAATGCAGGTCTGGGCATTAACCTATCATTTACCTGACTATGCACCGCTATCCATGATCCAATCATACACTGCAATATCGGCCCCCAGTATATTCTGTTATGTACAGAGCAGTGATATGTGGTCACATAGGGATTGACAACCTTTAATATATGTGTATATGTTAGAGCAACTAGCGGTAAATGATTTGTTTTGTAGTTAAGTGATGATAAAAAATAAAAAATAAAAAGTATAAATTTGGTCTGTCTTTGTGGAACTATATTATAAATCGTAAATACATAATAAAATACATAAATTTATGTAAAATCTATATTTAGAGCATATCCTAATAAGGTCCCCAGTATTAAATGGGTAAGTATCATCTACAATTCCTAAAGGACCTTCAACATCAATTTTTAAAAAATTAAAAGCATATATCATAAGATCCCCAAAATTTATTAGACATTATATAAAAACAAAATATAAAAATCCCTGTGTTATATCAGCCTATATGTGCATATATCAACGTAATAAACACTCCATAAAAAATATAAAACATTAAAAATATATAAATATATACACACATATATATGTGTATATATATATACATATATAGAGGTAGTAATGGTATGGTATGGATGGTATGATGGGTGTGTAAATACATAGGTTCTTTATTATTCAGGAGTGGAAACCTATACATCCTGGGTAATGTTGGTATAAAAATATAAATATATAAAAATCACAAAGTAAGGACCTATACAGCATATATATGTGTATATATATATACATATATAGAGGTAGTAATGGTATGGTATGGATGGTATGATGGGTGTGTAAATACATAGGTTCTTTATTATTCAGGAGTGGAAACCTATACATCCTGGGTAATGTTGGTATAAAAATATAAATATATAAAAATCACAAAGTAAGGACCTATACAGCATGGGTGACCCATACTAAAGATTGTGAGTGAGTCAGTTTCCACCGTGTCATCTTACTCTCTTGGGTACACCATGCTCTACGGGTTCAAAGATATTAGGACAATCCATAGACCAGATATGGTTATGATCAGATGTTACTAAAGTCAGGAGGTAATAGGGAGCAAGAAACATGATAACAGAATAGAGGCTATTAAAATAATATTGGTATGGTGAATTTGTGTATACGTGGATTTTCATTCTAAGGATATTAATATTAGTCAAGAGTAGAAACCTATACATCAAAGGTGATGTTATTAAAAAGATATTATTAATCAAGAATAAGAACCTATATAGCATGGGTGGAACACCCATACTCCAAACTCTGGGTAAAACAGTTTGCACCGTGTCATCGTGCTCTCTTGGGTACATCATGCTCTACACGGTTCAAAAATATTGGGACAGACCCATAAACCAGATATGGTTATGATCAGATGTTACTAGAGTCAGAAGGTAATAAGAAGCTAGAAAAATGATAGAGTCATGACAGAATAGGGGCTATTATGGAGAAACCAGTGATAAAAGGATAATTGTTTCAGATATCCACTATCAAGTTGTTATATATACTGGGGAACAGATCTTACTATTATTCAGGGGTTAGCTATGTAGCAATTCAAATCTATATCCAGGTTAAGCCCTTTGGGGGCAAGGGAACCCAATCGATATATCCAACTTGTTTCATTTCTGGATATTGAAGTTTCTCTGTTTCCTCCACGCCAGTGTTCCTGGACAGAGTCAATACCATAAAAGATGAGTACACTTGGATCCCTATGATGGACCTCATCAAAATGTCTGGATAGACTATGATTTGGGAACCCCTTCCTAATATTTTTAATATGTTCCCGAATACGGACGAATAACTGACGGGTAGTCCTACCCACGTATTGGAGGTGACATGGGCATTCCACAACATATGTAACATGTGTACTTCTACAGGTGATCAGCTGGTTAATTCTATATTCTTTGTGATCAGTACATGACTTAAATGTGTTCTTTCTCCTGGGTTGTTTCTTAGCTACTTTACACGGTAGACATCTCTGGCACCTAAAAAAACCTTTCAGTTCTGGACATATTTTGATAGACTTTGGAGGGTCAGTAACATTCTTTACTAAGTGATCCCTTAAATTCGGTGCTTTTCTATATATAAATTTTGGTTTAACCGGTAGTAGTTTTGTTAGAATGAGATCTTCCTTGAGTATGGCCCAGTACTTTTTAGTTATTTTCTCAAAGTCTCTATATTGGCTGTTGAACCCCGTAATAAAGGCTAATTCTGGTCCCTTCTCAGCTTTCTTATTCTTTTTATGGAACAGGGAGGTTCTATCCAACCTCATGATATCTTCTTTTAGTTTCAAAAGTCTCTCCCTGTCATACCCTTTTTCTTGGAATCTGTTGATTAAAATGTCAGCCTGTTTGTTAAAATCCTCAACTCGATTGCAATTCCGACGTATCCGTAACAGCTGCCCTTTGGGAACATTCATTTTCCATCTTGGGTGATGACAGCTGGAGGTCGGGATGTACCCATTTCTGTCTGTCGGTTTAAAAAAGGTGCGAGTGCATAGCTTGTCTCCTGTTTTAAAAATTTCTAGATCCAGGTAATCAATTATCTCCGAACTCCACTTCCCAGTAAACTTAATACCATATTTATTATTGTTAAGGTTGTCCAGAAATTTTGTGAGGCTTTCTGGTGTTCCATTCCATAAGATGAACAAGTCATCTATGTACCTTTTGTACATCTTGATCTGGGGTATGTTCTTACTATAGATGTATTTGTCTTCCCAAAGGTCCATGAATAAATTAGCTACGCTAGGAGCATAGCGTGCTCCCATTGCAACTCCCTTTGTTTGTACATAAAATTTTTTATCATGCCAGAAATAGTTACATTCCATGGCCATTTTAAGGCCTTCAAGGATATAGTCAATTTGTTCCTGCTTCATGCTTGTATTCATGTGTAGAGCTCTCTCCACACCACATAAGCCATCCTTCTGTTCTATGCTGGTGTACAGGGAGTTGACATCTACCGCAACCAACAGCCATTGTTCCGCTCCCTTAATCTCTTGTAATTCCTGTATTAGTTGCATGCTATCCCGCAGGTAAGATTTCCCTTCTTTAGTATGGGTCACCCATGCTGTATAGGTCCTTACTTTGTGATTTTTATATATTTATATTTTTATACCAACATTACCCAGGATGTATAGGTTTCCACTCCTGAATAATAAAGAACCTATGTATTTACACACCCATCATACCATCCATACCATACCATTACTACCTCTATATATGTATATATATATACACATATATATGCTGTATAGGTCCTTACTTTGTGATTTTTATATATTTATATTTTTATACCAACATTACCCAGGATGTATAGGTTTCCACTCCTGAATAATAAAGAACCTATGTATTTACACACCCATCATACCATCCATACCATACCATTACTACCTCTATATATGTATATATATATACACATATATATGTGTGTATATATTTATATATTTTTAATGTTTTATATTTTTTATGGAGTGTTTATTACGTTGATATATGCACATATAGGCTGATATAACACAGGGATTTTTATATTTTGTTTTTATATAATGTCTAATAAATTTTGGGGATCTTATGATATATGCTTTTAATTTTTTTTAAATTGATGTTGAAGGTCCTTTAGGAATTGTAGATGATACTTACCCATTTAATACTGGGGACCTTATTAGGATATGCTCTAAATATAGATTTTACATAAATTTATGTATTTTATTATGTATTTACGATTTATAATATAGTTCCACAAAGACAGACCAAATTTATACTTTTTATTTTTTATTTTTTATCATCACTTAACTACAAAACAAATCATTTACCGCTAGTTGCTCTAACATATACACATATATTAAAGGTTGTCAATCCCTATGTGACCACATATCACTGCTCTGTACATAACAGAATATACTGGGGGCCGATATTGCAGTGTATGATTGGATCATGGATAGCGGTGCATAGTCAGGTAAATGATAGGTTAATGCCCAGACCTGCATTGATAGGAACACACAGTTGATGTCTAGCGGCCGGATCACACCCTCCCCCTGAGCGAGATTACCATATTAAGGGGAGTGGTTAGGTGTATTGTGGAACTATATTAGAGCGTGAAGCGTAGGCGTTGACACTGCCTTTGAAAACGTCCTATGACGAAACGCGTAAGGCGGAGTCACGCTCACACGTCACACCCGGAAGTGCTGGCTGGAACGCACGGTGGAACGCATGACCATTACTCGCTGCCGGTTCCAACCCTGCACACAGCGGTGCATGTTTTAGATTCTTCTTCATTTTTTGGCCTGGAGCCTGTGTACATTTGTAATGAACGGCTATGTGCAATAAACTTTATATAACATACTTCACCAAGGAGGCCCCCTTGTCTTTTTCTCCGGTATACTGGTGAGTTGAAGCTGGAAAACCGTTGGAATATCCTGACCATATGAGAACATATCTGATTCCTGGAGTAGCTGTCAGAATCGAAAGCTGTAGAGGAAGGGAAGCACACTCGGAGTGAATATCACCTGCCCTGGAACACCCACTCTGTTGCTCGGTACCCCTGTAGGGGTGATCATCTGTGGTGAGTGGGGTATCATTGGGGGGTGAGCACCTCAAAGTCACCGTCTTGCATGTAAGGCACGGAAGTCACTGGAGTGTGTCCCCAAGGATACAATTAACAACATTTTTATTATTGGACTCTGTCTTTTCCACCTGGTCATTTATGCATGACCCCTTGCATGGATTTTATAGTAGTTAATGATTATTGCATATGCATTTGTCAAACGGATTTATGGCTATTGTATGCTGTTTCACATAATCGCATTTAACTCACAGGGAGTGTGCTAACATTGTGCCACAATTAAGATTTTTATGGTTCACAATAGTTGTTTTTTGGTTTACACACGCCATGGTGTCTCAATACTTTTGGAAAGTGTAGCATCATCTTATATACACATGCTAACGACACATGGAGATTATATTAACACTACATATATACTCTTTAATATTTTCTATCACTTATTTCACAGCACCCCTGACGTCATTTTGTCCCAAAACTTTTGAATTTTGAGGAAATCCACATAACATATATATATTTTTTTAGCAAATCACTGTTCACGCACACTTTATTATTTTATTTTAACCCTTTGGGGGGATTCAATGTATTGTATTTTTCTTATTTTATATATTTTACTTCACTTAATGCAGCAGTGTCGTATGCACTAAGATTACGGCATTGGCTTTTTGTTTTTTTGATGTTTTGGTTTTTTCGTTTTTTAATTGGTGAGATTGCACTATGAACACTTAGTTCAGGTTATGTACCGTAATAGGTTATAGCACCCAATTATATTAAGGGCAGCGCCGTTTTTATTCCCTTACTACTACACTCTACTACTGGAGGAGGAGGAGGACTAGCAGGACCTGGAGGATGAGGAGGAGTAGTAGGACCTGGAGGAGGAGGAGGAGGACCATGTGTGAGGTCACAAATGTGGGTAGCAGATGTTATTTGGCCCCTCAACCCCTTATTGAGAGCTTCCAAAATTAATGACACACACATGAGTTGTTGGCCCTCCTCCATCCGCTGCATTTTACAGGCAATTATGCCAGCAAAGTCCTCCTTCCCAGTGTGGGGGGCTCTCAGGGCCTCTGTAGCCTTCCAAATGAGGCCTATGGCAGCCTCCTCCAGGGTACTCCTCTTCCTGCCACTTTCTCTTTGCTGGTGTAGGGGAGGGAACTGCATATCAGGCAGCCTGCTCGGCCCGGCCACCTCCTGGCTGAGACTTCCCTGTGTATGAAAAAGGGACATGGTTTAATGTTTTGCATCATCAATCACAATCATAAATTAGTACTCCAAACTAACATCTAGTTAACATCATTGATTGGACAACCTGAAATATTTAGAGGAATGCTATACCTGGCTCAAGCTGGGCTCCTCCAAATGTTGCTGCCTGGAAGGCCCAGGTTGGGCTTCAGAAGCCTCAGCTGGGGGGGAAGGAAGCGTGGAAGGAAGACTGGAGAGTGATGACCTGGGTTCAGTCTGACCTGCCAGAAAATGCAGCCTGTCATAGTACCACATCCTGGGGACATAGATGTCATCTGCTGCTCCGGATATCTGCGAATCCTGGACTTTCTTGCGCTCCCTTAGATATGTGCTCCTCAGGCCACCAATTAGGATCTTCAAATAGGTGATGTCTGCCGTGGGGATCACCTGCTTTACAATTTCCAGCAATTGATCCAGTGCTGCCTTCCTCTTTGTTTGGTTCTTATAATGTGGGTGGTTTATCTCCCACAGACAAGGCAGCTCCCTGAACATGTCAATGAAGATTGCCATAAAGTCGGTATCTTTAAAGATATCCATTTGCACTGCAAGACACAACACAAGACAAATCCTAATGTCAGGCAAAACTCTCCTAATCTTGTTACAATATAGGCCTCAATCTAGAAGCAGTATAGGCCCAAGTTTGTCTCTTACCTTCGTTATTACGATCGGCGCCTCCGATGCTCCTTCCTCCGCTCACAGATCGTACGTAATACGCACGCGTGTTACGCTTTATACACACTGCGCATGAGTGTAACTCCGCCCGCCCCTGACGTTCTTTCTAGTCTATTCCCTGCCCCTTTTTGTTCGCCGCAGTGGGGGAAGAGCACATGGCGGAGACACAGCAGGTGCATGCTAATTATAGCAGCGAGGAGGAGGGGAAGGAAAGCCCGGATCCGGAAACGTCCCGATCCAGAAGGAGACGATTTAAGGCATCAAATATGTCCTTTGGGGAGATATTGGAGATGGTCGACATCCTGAAGAAGGCTGACTATGATGGGAAGTATGGACCTTACCCCAACCCCAATGTCAGAAAGGCCTTTCGTGGTACGTGGTCGGGCCTCAAATTGTGAGAACATGAGCAGTACAAAAAGATCCGGAGAGTGCTGCAAAAAAGTAAGTAGTTGTGCTGTGTTCCTATTCTTTTTGTCTTTATTACGTTCGTGCTGCTCCATGTGCTTTTGTTAAAAGTGTTATACATTTTAAAATGGAAACTTTCATGTTCATGGGCACATTATTCGTTCGTATCAAACATTTTTCTTTCGGCCTATAAAACACCATTGTTTTTGCCATATGCATTTGCCCACATTTTTTAGGGACTACTTGTATGAAACTAATTTGGTTGTGTAGATGGGTTTGTAACTAGAATGAAATGCAAACTAGATTCTGTGTAAGGAGAGGACACTGAGCAGCTGTTTTCACATCTGGACACTGGAGCACTAGTGTGGGACACAAGAACACCATTTTTATTAGGGGGCCACACATGTGCTCCAGTGTATATTATAGGGGTGTCTCCATCTGTGAAGCTTGTACAAGACAGGTAAAGTATTGCAGCTTGACAAAGGACAATAAAATTCTACATCTTGGAACTCTGCCAAAATAGAGAATTGTACCCCACTTCCAAGCAATGTTTCATCTTTATAGTTCTTTCCTCAAATATCTGTGTGCCAAGTATACCATTTTTGTTTTACATAGGGAATAAAAGACTCGGAGGACACCCTTCATCCGAGGAGACCAGAGCCCCCCCACCTCTGGAAGAAGGGGAAATACCCCCAACACAAGCAGAGCAGGAGGAGGAAGAAGACGTGGTGGAACTAGTCACCACAACAGGTGAGTGTCTGCGACCACAGGCTCTGGTAAGAGATGGATGCTGGCATATTTTTAATACCTGTTTTTGTTTGGTTTCTCTCTTTTTAGGTGATCGTGATGTTGTGGATCCAGATCCTTTCACATCAGAAAGTGCACAGATCCTGATCGGGGAGATCATGGGGTGTAATTTAGCATAGGAAAACCTCAAGAAAAACATCAATGATGTTATTCAAAAAAATAAAAACATCATTGATGTTTTGGGTAGAGTTTAAAACCCCTCCAAATCACTTTGTTTTTTTGTGTGCTACAATGTTCAAAATGTTTTAGCGATTTTTAGAAAAGCCAAATTTGGAGGATGCACACAGTGTGTCAACATGTGCTATCTGCCATCATGGGAGATCAATGGACGCGTTTTGGGGGTGCAACCCCTTCCTCAATAATAAAGTAGCTGAGAGAAAGGTGTTTCTCCCCCAAAACACATCCCTTGACCCCCCGTAATGGCAGCTAGCACATGTTGAACTTCTTAAATTGGTGTGCATCTTCCAAATTTGGCTTTTCCTGGGGTGACTTCACCCCATCTGAACGCAATATCAAACACAGTTCCTAAATACTCATGTCTGGTATTGCCTTCAAGTTCTACCTAATGTGAACTTTGTAAGTTCAAGATTTGTGTCTTTCTTGTTGGTTTGAAACATGCCTGTTTTATCTTAAATGGACATTTATATTTTTGATAATGTCACCCCAAAAATTGTTATACAACAAACATTTTGGTTTGTTTTAAAAACCTTTTCTAAATGCACATGTGATTGTGCAGGTATTAAAAAGATTGTTAATCAAGAATGTGTGGATTATTGTCTCAACGCTACAACACTTTTGTGGTGATGTAATTGCTGCTTTCTGTGACAATGGGGGTTATTTCCTAAGGGCAAATCCTCTTTGCACTACAAGTGCACTTTCAAGTGCACTTGTAGTGCAAAGTGTCTTTGCCTTTAGTTGTCTTTGCCTTTAGTAAATAACACCCAACAGTGCTTTGTATAAGGTTACACAATCACAGCATTTTCTGGACTCACCACATTTCTGTCCGGGTCAGCTAAAACAAACACAAGCAGTAAATGTCAACAAAGATTTGCTTTTTTTTTTTTATTGGATCAAGGTTTCACAAATTGTCTGGCATATTAACCGGACATCACGGGCACTCAGGGAGGGCAAGCCAGGACGGCCACTTTCAAGCACCGTCAGGGTTGTTTCATTTATAATTCTGGCCTCAGGCCCAACTGAGCCAGCATAGTTGGCCGAATGTTGCCGTAAAAAGTTATGTAGAACACAGCACGCCAGGATTATATGATTCAGTTTATACTCCGCCATATGGATGGGTGTAAGAAATAGGCGGAACCGGCTGGCCATGATTCCAAATGTGTTCTCCACCACTCTTCTGGCTCTGGCCAGCCGGTAATTAAAAACCTTCTGTTCCGAGGTGAGGGTCCTCATTGGGAATGGCCGCATAAGATGGTCCCCCAGCGCAAATGCTTCATCTGCAACGAAGACGAATAGGAGTCCTTCCACATTCTCTTCTGGAGGTGGCAAGTCCAAGCTGCCATTCTGGAGATGCCTGTAAAACTCCGTCTGGGCGATGACTCCACCATCGGACATCCGGCCATTCTTCCCCACGTCCACATACAGGAACTCGTAATTAGCCGACACCACCGCCAACATCACAATACTATTGAACCCCTTGTAATTATAATAGTACGACCCCGAGTTGGGTGGTGGGACGATGTGGACGTGTTTCCCATCAATTGCCCCTCCGCAGTTAGGAAAGTCCCACCGCTGGGCAAAGTGGGAGGTCACAGCCTGCCATTCCTGTGGCGTGGAAGGAAACTGTTGAGGAAAACATAAAATTAGTATTTTTGCACATAAACATGGAAAGCAGATTAGACACAAACATTCTTGGCCAACATCCAGATAACATTTATTAAGGGGAATTTTACAACACCAAAGTATAAGGTACACCTATCATATTCCCCCTCCCCCCCTCTCATGGGCCATTTCTAACATTATAGGGGGGGATCTTGGACAGGTAACCCTCTCCACTTCATTGAGAGATGAATGCCTAAATAATGTGTATTACTTTGAACAGCCCCTCCTTAGTTACACTATTGGCAGCCCACTGGACAGGTAAGAAGTGTCATAATACAAAGATATAAATACACACTCTACACATTTGAGCACATTTGGACATTCTGCTATTACCTATCAAGATAATAATAGGATACAAAAACTTGAAACAGTACCATTTGAAAGTATACCGGCAGGCCCTTGCACTACATGCTTTGGGGAATTCATCAATAAATCTGACCACAAAAGAAATGGGTATAGTGTGTATGGGTTTGGCAAAGTCAGCAGATAGATGATTGAGGATAGATAGAGAATTGGGATCAGCTGACTTAGCAGTTGGGGGGAGGGAGGGTTAAAAATGATTTGGGGACACCACAAAAACAAGCCTCTGGCACTCTGCCCGAATTTAAAGCACAAATCACATTTCTAAACATTTTAGGGGTTGTTTGGGGTAAAGCACTACTATGGAGCTGATAAAATACATTGTTAAGTGACTACATGAAGTTAATATAGGGGCAGGAGAGCATGCTGGGGAGGTAAGTGAAGGCAAATATGTATGAAGGACAAAAAAAAATTACATAAAATTCCAGCATGAATGAGGACAAAGGGGACATTCACAGCATATTACAATCGTGGTAATTAGGGAATGAGGAGAGAAATACAATATATTAGCAAACATTATATACAATAAAATGTGATATTAAAGGATAAAAATCTTACCTTCATATACTCCTTCTGCAGGACCTGGATGATGGCAGAACAGGTCTCTGGGATAATGATACCCAGAGCCTGGGGGGAGATGCCTGTCGAGAACTTCAAGTCCTGCAGACTTCTCTCCGTCACCAAGTACCGCAGGGAAGTGACGAGCCTCTGCTCCGGAGTGATGGCTTGCCTCATGCAGGTATCCTGCCTGCTGATATACGGGGTCAGCGAAGCCAACAAATGGTGAAATACGGGGTCCGTCATCCTGAGAAAGTTCCTGAAATCATCAGGATTATTCTCACGGATCTCACGGAGCAAAGGCATATGAGAGAACTGGTCACGCTGAAGCAACCAATTCTTGGTTCATGAACTCCTCCCCACCCTGTTCATGGACTGGACTTGTGTCAAGGTCAGGACCCCAACACCAAGCCCCCGCACAGCACAAACTCTACGAGGAGTACGTATACGCAACATGGCTAGAAAATGGTCGGATGCTCAGAACGAAGTAACAGAACGCACTGAAGAACAGCAAGGCCTGTGAAGAACGACCTGAAAAACAGTAACGAACGAACAAGAACACAATGACAAGTCACGCGTAGCTTGCTTGCACGCACTGAAGAGCAGATACAAACCCACAAGCACAAACTAAACCGCAGAAAACGATCTGAAAGCCATGAGTTTGAAAAAGCGCGAATCGTCTCTCACCAAACTTTTACTAACACAAGATTAGCAAAAGGAGCCCAAAGGGTGCCGCGCTTGGTTCTAAAATGGCCTTTTCTAGTCTCGTTGTACATGGTTGACTTCACCGCGTTCTTGGCGTTCGGAAATTCTGACAACTTTGTGCAACCGTGTGTACGCAAAACAAGTTTGAGCCAACATCCGTCGGAAAAAATCCTAGGATTTTGTTGTCGGAATGTCCGATCAATGTCCAACCGTGTGTACGGGGCATTACAGTAACTGGTATGGGGCGACATGCTGCTAACAAAGGACAGCTTTGCCTGTGTCACACAGTTGTCCCCCAAAAAATAAATAAAAGATCCTATCAAAAAATTATAACTAATACACTAAATACCACCAAACACTAGCCCTAACACTAACCCTAACACAATCTAACCCACAGCAAAAAAATAATAATAAAGAAATATATATATATATATATATATATATATATATATACACACACACACACACACACACACACACACAGTATATAGCACTACCCCTGCAGGAGTTGCAAATGTCAGAGTTCTCTGCTGCTGCACAGTCAGTCACACAACATTCCCTTCTTGCATCCAGACACAGAAAGCAATCCTTGAGCTTGGTTTTGTTGTTTTTATTAAAGGATATTAACTTGGATGGGGTTAGGGATTATTATGGGATGTCCAACTTAAAAAAATGTCCAACAAACAGAACCAGGGACAACTTCCTCCCTATTTACAGCTTCCACTTCTTCCTCGTGCACAAACTATGTTCCGTTGGAGAGTTCTGCTGGGTTCACTTGCTTGGGAACCAACAGTCTCTCGTTAGCTCAGCAACGCCCATTACAGGCTAGGAGCTCTTAGTCCCTTGTAGAAAATAGCACATGTGGAGTGAATTGCATCCTGTATCACCTTCTGCCTAACTGTAGACATTGGTCCCAGCTGTACTTTCCGCAGAAAATGCTAGCCCACCTGGCTACAACCAACCCACCTGGCTGCTTCTTCTTCGCAGCCCTCCTGCCTGACATACTGCACCAGTCCTGCCCGATTGGCACACTAGAGACTTCCAAGGGTAAGGTTGGATGAAGACTTAGGGGTTGTAAAACCTCAAGGTTTTTCACCTCAATGCATTCCATGCATTGAGGTGAAAAACCTCCTGTAATGCTGCAGCCCCATGAGCCCCAGTTTTACTTACCTTTACCCCCTCTATCTCACACCGGGGACAAGCACACTGGTGCTCGTCCTCGTCAAAAGCTGATGTCTCGGGTCCTGATTGGATGGATTGATAGCAGTGCAGCCATTGGCTCCCGGGGGGCGGGGCCGAGTCCTGCTTTTTGTGGGAATAGACGCAGAAGCAGGACAGAGAGCACGCCTGCATGGGTGTCCACGAAGGAGAGCCCTTCTGCGACGGGGCACTCGAAAAGAGGAGGAGGAGCCAGGAGCACTGCTGAGGGACCCCAGAAGAGGAGGTTCGGGGCCACTCTGTGCGAAACCAACTGCACAGAGGAGGTATGACATGTTTGTTTGTTGTTTTTTTACAACCCTGAGCCTTTACAACCTTTAAGCACACCACTGTCTTCAAGAGAGTCCTGCTACAGCTGGCAGTCTCTCCCCTTGTCTGTCCCTGCACCATGCTGATCTACTCACTCTGTCTCTTTGCTTCTGCTGCCTGTCCGGATAGGTCCCTCCAACTACCTCCTGTGGTAGGATCCTTCCAGGCCAGCCTCCCGAGCTCCAGCCTGAGGTAATACCCCCCCTGGCAGGGCCACTCAAGGGCCAACGACAGACACCCTCAGCACTGCTTCTCAATCTTTCACCGACTCCCCTGCTGGCATGGCTCCTGTTTATTTAAAGCAGAGTTCCACCCAAAAGCAGAACTTCTGCTCATTAGTCTGCCCCCCCCCCTGTGCCACATTTGGCACCTTTTGGGGAGGGTATGACGATGGGATAGATGTCTTTGACAGCTATCCTGTTCCCACTTCTGGGAGCCACAGCTGCTGCTATTGACGTCACCACTCGGCTCCCTCCTCCTCCCCCTGTCGCCGGGGCAGTAGGAGAGAGGAGCGGAGCCTCGCGCATGCACAGTAGGGTTCCTGGCATGAATCCCTAAGGCTACACTGCCAGGTTCCCTTACCCACATTGGCAGTGGCAGCACCCGACAGCTGATGGAAAAATGAGCTGCGGTGCCGACATCGCTGGACTGCAGGACAGGTAAGTGTTGAATTATTAAAAGCCAGCAGCTGCAGTATGTGTAGTGGGCGGACCTCTGCTTTAAGGGATCCTTAGTTTGCTACCAGGCTCACTTCCTGGGGATTGGCTAAAGGCCCCTAAACATGCAAGACGGTCCCTCCTCACCTCCACCCACTAATATCTAAAATGTTCTCTAACTTTCCAGATCCAGGGGGAGGTACCAGAGGACTGTCTGTATCCAGCTTAACCTCTAATAACCCTGACCCAATTACAGACTCACAGGCTAAGTATGAGTCAGAGTATAGTTTGCCTACTCTCACTCTAGTAGCACACACTAGAGCAGTGATGGCAAACCTTGGCACCCCAGATGTTTTGGAACTACATTTCCCATGATGCTCAGCTGCACTGCAGTGCGCATAAGCATCATGGGAAATGTAGTTCCAAAACATCTGGGCTGCCAAGGTTCGCCATCACTGCACTAGAGGGTGCTACACTCACCTCCCTCTAAAATCAGCCATGTCCCCATTGGCTGGGAAAAATAAATAAATAAAAAACAAAAACAAAAAAAACACACCTGCGCCAAGGAGCAAAGGGCATCCCATAAGAAAAAAAGGGATGAGGAAGAGGGAACAAACTTGGAAAAGAGCTATGTACATATAAATATACAGTAGCAAAAATAGAATATGTTAATTTGACACATATATATCAGCAAAAACATGTATGTACAGCAGCCTAACTACAGCTCCCTGCAGCTAGCAAACATTTGTCAGCATCAACATATGTACAGGTGCATCAGAGCACCTCACCCTAAAGGGAAGCCCTCTCTGTAGGAACATAGAAATCCTAAAGTCCGGTTCTTTAGCAGGAGGACAACCGTCTACGATGATTCCTGTAAAACAGGAAACAGAGGAAAACACAATCCTCACACTAACTATATAACTAACTGTACATTCTGAAAATTAGTAATATCAAGGTGAATGAAACCTATGAAAAAATACACCAAATGAAGATAAATATCCTGATAGGTATGAATATGGTGAAAAAATAATCAAATAAATGGTTATAACAAGTGATCCAAAAGAAATAATTAAAATCCTTAAAAGTGAACAACCAAAAAGTGTGAATATGTGAACAAAGTCCATAAAAGAATTGAAAAAAATATGAGAAAAAAAATTAGTGTATATAGTCCGTGATGTGATATATTGAAGAATTTCTGCTTAATGAATCTTCCACCACGCCTCCGTGTCTATGATTCCACTCCCCTTTAGAAAACGCACTCACCAGCTATCTTTGCCTTACACTCTTGTGTTCGGCTAAAACGCATTGACCCATACAAACGGGGGTGAATAATGAGCTCCGAACTTCCACCGTTAGCATCCAGGGTTTTCAAAAATGCTCTCTCCACATGTAAATAAAGAAGTGCTCTATTAGTGTGATAACGTACTAAAATTTAATGTAATGTAAAAAACTCTTCCACCATTGCACTCACATAATGTAAAATCACATCAAGCAGAGAAAATTCCACATCAAAATTCCACAGCAAGAAAAATCCAAGCGCTATAACCAGTGTGTTACGGTCGCGGTAGACCCAAGGTGTACAGTGATTGGTGACAACCTCACCCGTTCCTCTGAGCCGATCCCCCACTTCCTGGTGCTGCGTACCACATCACAGCGTATCATGTCACATGTAGATGATTGCCGTACAGCCACGCCCCGACATGTTTCGTCACAAAGACTTAATCATGGGATTGGCTGTAGGCTAGGCAATCTCTCCCTTTATACTATCCGCTCTCGTTACTGGCGGAAGTGACTCCATTGCACTTGCGCACTCCTCATGTCCCCGCTTGCGCAATACACAGATATTACATCCTACTGCCAGGTATCACTGGACACAAACATGGAGACCAATCTAGATAAAGATCGGCCAATGGTGTAAAACTGATTGTTTGTCATATGCTCAATGATAAGTATGCCAATCTGTCATACAAAGCAAAGATAAAACAGACATAGATTACTTATTCAATAAAGCAGAGTCCAATAAAACTGAGTGAGCCTCACTCACTGGACAAATGATTGGAACCCTAGACAAAAACCGGAAGTTATGACAAATATAATACAGAGTCTGCATATATATTAAAAACTAAAAAATATATATATAAGTGAAAATATATTCACCATGAATTGAATGTCACAGAGCAACCTATGAAAGACATGGGAAGGGGTGCGGGGGGGGCGTTGGGTTTGGGGTTCCGATAAGTGACCCCAAGTATCCAAAAAATGATACCCATTATAGCATCCATCATCCTCCTCATTCCCTTGATGTAAATGACCCCAAATAGGGTACCGGGCACCATGTAGGGGGATACATTGGTTCTACCCACAAAACAAAGTGCAAACTAATCACATCATCTGGAAAGGGAAAGCTGCGCTATATAAAAATGCAGGTCAGCAGTATGTTGTATGATCCAGAATATTGAAGTACATTTTAAACAAACGACACCCAGGTGAGCTATATTCTTAGCAGTGCCATCACCTGATAAAAAACATGCTTACCAGATAGTAAGCAAGGGGAAGTGGGTGGCTATAGCCCAGCCAAGGCCTTTGCTTGTCTGGAAGGAGCGTCCAGGCAGGGGTACTCACTGGATATGAGTGCGTGCTCCAATCTCTTATGCCGTAAATAGCCCTTAGACCTCAGTGGTAACAGGGTATGGAAGAGAAACGACCATAGCGTAATCTCGCTTAAATACAGTTTATTTTAAAAGAGTAATGCACTTACATATTAATTGCAGGTAAATCGCGTTAAAAGAGCAGAGCTGGCCGGCTACAATAAAACTTCCCGTCCTCCTTGGACAACAGTGTGGTGATGTCAGCACGTATCCTCCTCCAGACGCGTTTCGTCATAGGTTGACGTTGTCAATGGGGAATCACATCATCTGGATGTACCCATCCCTTGGCTCCCAATCATAATGGCTGTAAAGAAAAAATGATAAAGGTCTCTGACTCATCAATGGAGAATATTCAAAAATTATTGATAAAACAGTTGAGACCTAATTCTATATTTAGACCTCTAGGAAAAAGACAATTTAAAAGAAAAATCCACCAAGTTTCTCATTGGAATAAGTCCCTCACCCGGTTCGATCCCCTCCAAGCCGGGTAAACAACATCAATCCCACAAAACTGCAGCAAACTAGGGTCCTGATTGTGTTTTTCCTTAAAGTGAAGGGACACACTGTGAGGTTTGAATTCATTTTTTATATTGGTTAAATGTTCAGAAATTCGTACTTTTAAAAGTCTCTTTGTGCGCCCCACGTAGAAGAACCCACGGGGCACCATAAAAGATACACAACATATGACGAGTTGCAAGTGATGAATTCCCTTATTTCAAAAGTTTAATTTTCATGGTTGGTGATCTTATTCATGCCCCTTTTAGTTACCCTCACCGTTCTGCAGCAAATACACTTCCTGCACGGAAAAAATCCCTTCAAATCTTTTTTTATTGAAGGTTGACTTGGTGGATTCAAGATCTTTCTCACTACCCTGTCTCCAAAATTAGAAGCTCGCCTATAGATAAACTTGTGTTGTTCTGGTAAAACATCACCCAGGTGCCTATCTCTACATAGGATGTACCAATATTTTTTGAAGATCGTTTCAATTCCTCTATATTGACAATGGAAACTCAATATAAAACCCCACTGGTGTTGATCATTAGACACAATCTTTACTCTTCAAGCATTGTTCCCTTGGGATATTGGCAACTTGTTCAATAATCTCATTTAAGGTATTTTCCTTATACCCCTTTTGTAGGAATCTTTCCTTCAATACATTTGCCGGAAGAAAATACTCATCCTGTTCTGTACAAATCCAATGGACTCTAAGCATCTGTCCCTTGGAGATGTTCTTAATCCAGGCAGGGTAATGGCCAATCCTGTTTGATAAGAAGCTGTTTCGATCTGTTGGTTTGAAGTACACACATGTGCCAAGCAAATTCCCTCTCTTTTCAATTGTCACATCCAAAAAATTGACACATTTGTCACTAATCTGGAACTCCAGTTTGATGTTGTTTCTATTTGTGTTCAGATACCCCAAAAATTCAACCACAAATTCCTCAGACCCCTCCCAAATGAACAGGAGGTCGTCTATGAAGCTGCGGTAGAATCTAAGTTGGGGCAGCTGTCTACTGAAGACATGCCTATCCTCCCATTCAGCCATGAACAGGTTGGCGAGGCTGGGAGCATATTTTGCTCTCAAAGCTGTGAGAAGAAATGGCCATTCCACCAGAAGTAATTATGTGACATACAGAAGTCCAAGGCCTGTCTCAAAAAGTGCTTCTGAGTGTCAGGGATATCATCCCTTCTGCTGAGAGCCCAATTCAGCAATAGAGATGCATCCTTGTGCTGAATGATCGTGTACAATGAGGACACATCAGTCGTCACTAAATAAGTCTCAGCGGAGGGTTTGAGATGAACCTCATCCAAACATTGGAGGAGGTCTATCGTATTCTTGAGATACGCCCTGGTAGCCTTCACACTAGGCTGGAAGAATCTATCCAAATACTCTGCAAGCCTGGCTGTGACCGACTCTATCCCATTAACAATGGAGCTTGCTGGGGGAAATTTAGCATCCTTGTGGATTTTCAGCAACGTATAAATTACCAGAATCCTACACGCACTGGGTACCAAATATCTCTTCTCTTTGAGATTCAGGGCATTAATCGCATAACCCCACTCAACTAGTGAACTTAATTGTTCCTTATAACTGTGGGGTCAGTGACAAGCCTCTTGTAGGTAGAGTGGTCCCCCAGTAGGTCCGTGAGCTGCTTGTAGTGAAATGTTTTGTCCATAATGACCACCCCTCCTCCTTTGTCCACCGGGCGTATGATGATATTATTTCTTTCTTCCAATGACTTAATACCATCTTTAATGTACTCTGGATTAACTTTCTTTTTCACAGTTAATTGTTCTATATCCCTCAACACCAGATTTTTGAAAACTTCAATTAAATGATTATTGGAGTTTTGGGGATTAAAAATAGATTTGTTCTTCAAGCCACTGTCAACTTTCTCTGAAGGGGCAATAATCCTGTTTCTAGGTGCAGCTGGATGACTCAAGAAGTATTTTTTCATATTGAGGTTACGCACAAATTTGTGTGCATCAATATACACTTCAAATTTGATCATAATTTTCTTGGGTGCACATTTAAGACCCAAGTTTAATATGTTGAGTTCTTTTTGATTCAGTGTTACCTCACTCAAATTATAGATGCCTGTATTTATGTGTCCCTCATTCTTTTTCTTGGATTGTTTACATCGCTCTGCTCGACAGCCCCTTCTTCTCTTTGAAATGATCCCACCTGCCTGTTCAAGTGTTGTTGTGGACAACTACTCAGTCCCTGTAGATAGCTCTTCCCAGGCTCAACTCCCTCCGGATATCCTGGAACCTGGCCCAAGCGCCTTTGTTGTGAAGACCCCTCTGGGGTTTAGGAACATTCAAGTCCCATACTGGCTCCTCTTCCCAGTTGGTGCGGGAGACCTCAACAATGTCCATGACACCTAGTGGAACATAAGGAAAGTCCAATCCCTACTCCAGAGCAGTTCTTCTCTGCACCTCCCTCTTAAACTGGGAGAACCTGAAGAGCTCCCTGCGCTTTCCTTTTCCGGGAAGGATACAGGCCTGTGGAAACCGGAAGATCCACATCTTGTAGTCTGTGTCCTGTGCCTGTAACCTGCACCTGGTGCCAGTTGGCTCTGCCTTTAGTGGTTTAGTGGTTTAGGGTAAAAATTCCAATCTTCAAAACAGTGAGGGCCCTGAGGAAGTCATGTGATATGACGTAACGCATAGGACGTAACGGAAATACACAGCGCGGACCGGAAGTGACGTAGCGGGTATCGTTACCATGTTGTTTCTCTACTGATGTTTGGCGCAACAGCATTTATTTTAATGTAAGCGGATATTTTAATTAAAAATCTTTGGCAAAACGTTATTACCTTATTGGAGACCATTTTGATTACCTTTTATGTGGAGTCCACCAACCTTAGGGAGGGATCTCTCCCCATAAACAGAACGGATCGTTATTATCAACCTAGCCACAAGGATTGCATCTCCAAAGGATTTATACAGGCACATTTACTGTGTCATCAAGGTGAGAGTTCTGTGAGCACTTAACAGGGATGTAACATCACGAAAGTCACCAGATCTTCCATCAACGCATGTTCACTATAATTGGTCACACTTTATTTACTTTATCTAATCTATTAGCACTTTAGTCACGGTTTAATACACGTATGGACAATCACTAATTTACTTATCAGCTGTGCTACATATACTCACTATTTTGAAGATTGGAATTTTTACACTTGTTTTAGAATTTTTTTACTTGTGCATCTATATATTTATTGTTTATTTATTGCAACAGCATATTTAGAGGCATTGCGCGGAATCACTTACACAATTGGTTTTTATTGTGCATTATTTGAAGTTTCTGTAGTGAGTAATGTTCACTATTTTTAATTTTGCAGCATTACCCACAATATTTAATACACGTTTTAAGATAGTAGCGCAGAAGTCTATCTAAGGAACCTTTTTAGTGGTTTAGGGGTTTAGTGGAGTTGGCAGCTGTTCATCAGTGTAGGATGAAGAGGGCTGCTGCGGAATCAACTCCGCTGCCCATTCTGCTTCTTCAGGGGTAACGGCCGCTTCACCTCGTTCTCCCCCACGGGCATCCCTGCTGGCAGATCTTCAGCTTCCCATCCGTCCACTCTTCCTCTGACTTACTCTCTGGGGACCACTTAGCCTCCACTTCTAGGTGCCCAAACTCAGCCTTCCATCTGGGAGACCCCCAATCAATTTCACCACCACTGCCAATCCCCTCTGGCTCACCTGAAGACCCATGATCCCTCGACAGGTGGCTCCTTCCCGGTGGGGCTGACAGGGTGGACTTCAGCAGCCAGCTTCTCCGCTGGAATAACTTGAGCTGGGCTGGCATCTTTCACCTCCCGAAATAGCTCTTCTTCCCCTGAGCTCTAACCCGCTGCTATTCTCCAGCCTTTTCCACAGGAGTAGTGGTGGATGCCTAACTGCCTGCAGGACTGCACACCACTCACCCCTTGACTCCCTTCAGCCAACCAGGATTACTCTCTCCACTCCACACACAGTCCTGATGACAGATTCACAGCGTAAATAACTGGCGACAGGTCTCTGGGCATCAGCCTTGTTAGGAGCTCTTCACATTGCCCATACTTTAGCTAGCCTCCAATCACTGCTGTGGGTTTCCTGCATCCAGCACACAATAGGCACACTCTCTCCATGCCAGTGATGGTGCTGAGAGTGAACCTCCCTCAGAGCTGGAGCCGCCCCCCGGTATCCACCACTTGGTATCTACTGTCCAGTACCTGAATGTCAGAAAGGCTTACTAGCTGACCACAGAGCTGCAGGTAGTGTGCCATGATCTCCATTCTCAGATGCTGGGTATGCTGGCTTTCTTCTGGGGCGTGGCTCAATGCCCAAGCTTCCAGACTAGGTGGCACTAGCAGGACTGATAAGCAGGCTTGTTCCCACACGCTCTGTAACACCTTCCAAAATGGACTGATTTTTGCAGGACTGAACGTTGTACACACAGTCACTTTACATAAACTGACACTTGCATAATTTTTCAAGATATGTTGCCCAAATCTGGCCATGACTGTACAACTGAATGCAGATAACAAAAGCTCACAGTATGGGCTATGATGAAGTTCATAACACATGCCACACCGATTTTCAGTTCAAGGCAGTGTCAGGTACTCACCAAGGCCGAGTTGCTGAGAGAGGCTCCCCGTGCAGCTGGGTGCACGACACCCTCTGGAAGTGGCACAGCGGGTATCGGGCACGAAGGAGCACGGGTCACCAGCAGGTAGTAGAATAGCTGGGAGGTTCTTCAAGTAGAGGGTGGTCCGTGCTGGGTGGCTGACACCTTACTGGAACTGGCTAGGCAGGAGTCTGGAGAAGAAGACTGGAGCCGGCAGAGGTTGCAGAGGGTCAAACACAAGGCAAAGTCCGAGAGCAGGCCGGGGGTCAAACACGGGTAGTCTAGCAGGCTGAGATCAAAACACAGGGAACAGGCAGAGACAAGTCCAGGAACAGGCCGAGGGTCAAACACAGAAGATCAAGCAGGTAGAGAAGTCCAGGGAGTAGCCAGAGGTCAATCACAGGAGAGGTTCAAGGCAAAGGTCAAGGTCAATCCGGGTCACAACAGGCAGGTACAGGTACACAGGTTCAGGAACGGATCACAGGAGCTGAAAAGACAAACCAGCAACAAACACAGGAAAGAGTCGTCTTTATATAGGCCCGCCAGGGAGACATCCCACTGTGCGCGCACACGTTCGTGCTGATGCGCTGCGTCGTGCACCCACGTGAGCTAATCCAATCGGGACACGCGCTCGTACCTGCCGATCGAGTGACGATACTCGCTGATGAGCAATTCTACCAAGCAGGCGCATGGGGAAGCATCGATACTGGCAGGCCCTGATTCTGCCATTTCCCTGACAGGCAGTCTCTAGCCTCAGCCTGGACAACTGACAGACACCCTACTGCAGGAACCCAAAGGCTCACCTCGGTTACCACGGGTAACAGCGGGCATATCCGTGCACATTTTACTGTATTCAGCAGCACACTTTAGCAACAGTCACTTTCCCCAGCTTCAGTCAGACTGCTGGACACTTTGTAATCAATGGGCGCATTCATCCGCTTTGGTTGACATGAGCGACAGCACACTAAACAGTTCTCACTGATCAAAGCAGGTTCTGGTGTAGCGCAAGTAGCCATCACAGCCGCAGTTGGGGCAACTGGGCATGCGGTATCGCTGATTGGCAGCAACTTCCCAACAGTTGCCATGGACTTGAATAGGGATGAGCTTGATGTTCGGATCGAACATAAGTTCGACCCAAACATCGGATGTTCGCCCGTTCGCTGAAGAGCGAACATTATGGCCTGTTCGTGGCAAATTCGAGTGCCACAGAACACCCCATAATGCACTGCAAGCACGCAGTGCATTGCTGTAAGATGACTGGCCAAAGCATGCACCTGACCTGCATGCTTTGGCCAATCACAGCGCGCTCTGCTAAGAGAGCCATAATTGGCCAAAGGCAGGGTGCCTTTGGCCAATCGTGGCTCAGAGGGACTAAGTCCACGCCCCACATTAGGCTGCTTACATGGCGGCCATGTGTAGTGTTGTTGGCATGGACATAGAGATAGCTTGATTTAGATTAAGCAGGCAGGTTACTCAGTTAGTGGCAAAGTAATTGATTGTGTATATATATATATATATATATATATATATATATATATATATATATATATATATATGGAAAGTAGTGATATGGGTAGATGACAATAAACAAAGATGAAGAAAAAAGGCACCAACATCCCTGTAAGTAAATGTAGGAAAGGGAGATTTTTTTGGCAGGACTTTAAGGGTGCCAGCGAGGAAAAACAAGGTATTTCAATCCATAATAGGTATAAAAATTACAAGTTTATTATTGTTATATGCAAAACATGATAAAAGGTTTGGTATAAGTTATGTGCACAAGTACAAAAATACATCTGAAATTCAAAGTAGATGACAAATTAGAATCACTCAGAGATAGCGTTGGAGTGATGGTCCCGACATGTTTCGCCCCTCTGGGCTCATCAGGGGATGATTTAAAGACAATTAGATGTAACACTGCATAAAACCAAAACAAAATTAAAACCATTGCATGGACTAGGAATACAATACAAAAAATTTAAATAATAATGGTAATGGTACATTGGGATAAGCTGTTGACTAACATGCCCATCATCAAACGCTCACCCAAATGAGGATCTTGTGTCTGCGACTCAGGGTCAAGTCACGAAAACCGTCAATGGGCAGTGCACATGGAAAGACGCCAGTTGTGGCTTAAGGGATCTTGAAGGCTGGAATCTAGCCTAGAGAGTAGTGCAAAAAATTGTTAAAAGTAAAATGAAGTGAACATAAAATATGTTGGTAAAGTGGGGGAGGGGTGAAGGAAGGGAACTGGGGGGATGGGGGATGACCAGGACGTTAAAGATGGGGGGAGTGGAGGAGGGAAGAGAAAAAAAGGGGGGTTGGTTGGGTGAAGGTAGGGTAGGATTGGAAGGAAGGGAAGGGAAGATGGAAAGGGAAGGGGAAGGAAAGAAGGGGGGAGGGAAGGGAAGGGAGGGGAAGGGGGGGAAGAGAGAGAGAAAGGGGGAGGAGGATAGGGGTGAGAGGAATGGGGAAGTGGGTGTTTGTGAAAGTGGAAAATGAACTTGGAATGGGAAGTGATGGGGACTGGGGAGGGTGGTGGGTAAGATGATCAACATCTTGTTTTTCCTCGCTGGCACCCTTAAAGTCCCGCCCAAAAAAATCTCCCTTTCCTCATTTTACTTACAGGGACGTTGGTGCCTTTTTCTTCATCTTTGTTTATTGTCACCTACCCATATCGCTACTTTCCATGTTTCTTCAGATGTTGTACCACACCGCCAAATTCTCTATAGATAGGTGACATTGCTTCTTCGTTCCTATTTTTGTTTTTTTCACCTGTGTCCCTGAATAGTTTTATGTATAGAAGTCCAAAAGTATTAAAATATCAAAAAATACCTATGAAATATATATGCCATGTGGAAACTAATGTTATACATATTTAACAGTGTGTACTTTAATGTACTATTGATGTATGAACTTATTATTTCAATACAAATTGCCTTTTATGAATCTTTTGTTTTCAAAAATGTTTTATTAATTTCCATTTAATTTCATTTTCTTCTTTTGCTGCATCTATTGCAATGCCCGTTGACTGCATTGTCCCGTCACACCGTCTCCCCAATATGTTAATTTACGATTCCTTCCTGTCTTTTCATTGATTTACCTGTTTATGGTATAGTGCACTGGTCTTCAACACACCTTCACTCTCATACACATGTTGCTACACTTAATCACTGTCCTCAGCTAAACTTCTGCTTTATGTTTTAAAAAACTCCTCTGTCATTTCATTCTCTCCCATGCCACTTCCAGCCCTGTGCACGGAGGGGAGAGTAGACGCATGCCCACTGATTGGACATGTCAGCTTCCATCGCGTCCTCTTCCTTCCAGACAGCAGGCCGCTATGCAACACAGGAACTGTAGTTCCTTCAGCCCTGTTTCATGATGCTCTGTGCATGCGCCGTGCGGTTTCCACACCGGCGGCCCATGCATGACGTCAGACGCCAATCACATAGCTTCGGTATGCCTATATATAGCCTCCCTTTACCATATTGTACTGCCAGATATCCTAAGGGTAACCATGCTTTGATACTGCTATTGATAAGGCAATACTAAACACAGAATCTGCCTTTTTGTGCCATTATAGTGTAATACTATAGTTTCCTTATAATGTTTTAAATCATAGCTCACCTTTTTAATTATCTCACTTGCTGCTGCCTGTGTTTGGAAACTTTACCTCCCCATCTGAGGGGGGCAGGTGATCTGCAGCAGGCATTTGGTCAACTTTATATATAAGATGACGTATTTCTTTTTATACTATGTAGCAACATGAACTATGTTTTCTTTTTATATTGATTCATATAGTTTATACTAAATTAAATATCTATCCACCTTACCTCTGCAGTTACTCATTATAACATTCTTAAAAGACCTCTATCTGCAGTCCAGGCACCCTTGGTCTTTCTACCAATCATTGCCTTATTTATGTAAGTAACCTTTTCTCCTAGGAATGCATTATATCTTCATACGTATTCACTGTAGCTATTACACTTTCTATGATTCATAGATGTTGATCATCTTACCCACCACCCTCCCCAGCCCCCATCACTTGCCATTTCAAGTTCATTTTGCACTTTCACACACACCTACTTTCCCATTCCTCTCACCCCTATCCTCCTCCCCCCCCCTTCCCTTCCCTTCCCTCCCCTCCCCCCTTCTTTCCCTCCCCTTCTATTTTCCCTTCCCTTCCTTCCAATCCTACCCCAGCTTCACCCAACCATCCTCCTTTTTTTCCCTCGCTTTTTCTCTTCCCTCCTCCACTCCCCCTCATCTTTCCCGTCCTGGTCATCCCCCATCCCCCCAGTTCCCTTCCTCCACCCCTCCCCCACTCTACCAACATGACTTATTTTATGTTCACTTCATTTTACTTTTAACAATTTTTTGCACTACTCTGTAGGCTAGATTCCAGCCTTCAAGTTCCCTTAAAGTGGATGTAAACCCAATGTCATCCTTTCTAAACTACTGCCATAGGGGTTATTTATAAGGATATACATGCCTCCTGCATGTATCTTTACCTGTCAAATGTCTCCCCTCTGTCTGCTATGAGACCCGAAAAACTGCACATTCTGTGGGTGGGTCTGTTGTCTGGAGCTCGGTGGGTGGAGTCACAATGTCAGTAGACTCCCCGCCCACCTCTACACTCCCCTGTGTATTTCTAATACTGAACTTCTGCTGAACTTCTGCTATGATCTCTAACATCCAGTGAAAAGACAGGAAAGTAACCACATGACTTCAGCATTCCAAATCATGCTGAGGTGTGGAATAGCCAATTTTTGCAGAGCTGCTGAAGAAAGGAGTGGGGGAGGGAATTAAAAAATAATGCCTGTGTCTTAGTCTAGTGCATGAGATGTAAATCACCTGTCACTCACACCAAGGGGGAGGATTTAACAAAGTTTTTCTCAGTTTGTCAAGAATTGTATCACTGAACAATAAAAGAGGATTGCTCAGAGATGGATTAACTCTGTGTGGCAAGACTGGGCTCAAATGATAGGAAATCTTATACTCTACAATATAATAAAAAATAATTCGGGTTTACATCCACCTTAAGCCTCAACTGGCGTCTTTCCATGTGCACTGCCCATTGACGGTTTTCGTGACTTGACCCTGAGTCACAAACACAAGATCCTCATTTGGGTGAGCGTTTGATGATGGGCATGTTAGCTAACAGCTTATTCTAATGTACCATTACCATTATTATTTAATTGCTTGTATTGTATTCCTAGTCCATGCAATGGATTTAATTTTGTAAAGTCATATTCTGGTTAATTGCAATTGGTGTGAAGTGTTGTCCATTACCCTACAGGTGGAGCAACGGATACCCAGGTAAAGGTACGGCATTGGTACATTGTTATTGTGGGATTGTCTTTGTTGTTTAACTTCACACTAAAAATGCACCACAGCTGTGTCTAGCGGATTGAGCCAAGTTGTTGGGGGCATAAGAGCAGAGTACAGGCCCAATCAAATATCAGCAGCTCCTTTGGGGGTCAGTGCTACATGTGGGGGCTCATCTGGGATACTGTTACTCTGCAATCAAGCCCACCCTCTTGGCTCCAAAATGGACCCCGATGCTGCGATTCAGTGGTGCGAAGAAGAAGGTGCTAACCCAGAATCTAGCGTAGTGATTGAGCTCCCTGGGGAGACCTGGACTGATGAGCAGGTCAGTCAGGTAGTGCAGACATTGTCCTTTGGCAAGAAAATATGGGTGATCGATGTCAGACTTGATCGTGAGGCCTCATGCACCCATGTGCTACTGGAATGGAAGAAGGGGATTCCTGACCGATTCAGGGGATCCAGTGTGCAGTTGTCTGACCAGACTAAGTTTCGTTTAATCCAGACACCAGACAGGTGTCGGACAAGTACCAGTCGTGTTAAGACCAGTAGGGAAGAAGTCTTCGGCCAAGATTGGGCCAGAATTTTTCACGACTATGGGAGACTTCATGGCAAAGTGTCCGAGGTATACTCCACTGTGTTCTGGAAGTGGGTACCAGAAACTCCGGGCTTTTTCTGGAAAACACCCAGTGCCTATAGGTGAGGACAACTTTGAAGAGTGGCTGGACCAGGCCACACAAGCCTTAGATGAATGGGATATCCCAGAGCCTCTCAAGAAGCAGAGGATCACCAAGAGTCTAAGGGGCCCCGCCTCAGAAGCCATCCGCAATCTGAAGTTCATTGAGGATTGAAGATTGCACGGCTCAAGACTACCTGAATATCCTGCAGGAGGAGTTTGGGACACTGGAGACAGCCGCAGATTTAGTTCACTGATTTGAGCATGCTCTTCAATGCCAACCTGAACGCTTGTCTGAATATCTCAGGCGCTTGAACAAGATGTTGCATCAGATCGTATTAAAGAAGGGGATGCTACCTTTTGCCATAGATCAAGCTAGAATGCAGCAGATCCTGAGGGGTGCTTCCCGCTCTGATCCAGTGTGGATCCGGCTACAGACTTCAGCTGATACCAGGTTCATGAAGTATCCTGAGCTCATTAAATTAGTGAGAGAGGAAGAAGCCATGCTGGAGGACAAAGGAAAGAGTCAAACTTCTGAACCTATTGTCGGAGTCATAGTGGCCAGTACAGCTGATAGAGACCCAGAGCTTGGGGTCCTGAAGGCTCAGGTGTCCAAAATGATGGAAATGATGACGGGATCATTGGACCTCAAGTCGGAGATAGCCGCAGTGAACCTACAGGTATCTCAGATGGCGGAAATGACGAACAAATTGATGACAGAACGTCCTGGGATGTCCGGCCAGAAGCCCACGAAATAAAGACGTCTGTCGAAATTGTGGAGGTGTAGGTCACTACCAACGAGTATGTCCTAGCCCACAAAGGGAGGAAGAAGAGAGGTGTGAACCTCAGAGAAGTGACCCAAGGATGGAGAGAAGATCTGGACCCTCAAGAAGAACTTTCTCTGAACCTGTGAGGGAGCAATGGAGAACAGTTTATGCTGTCTCAGTGAAAAGTGCTTATCAGTCTCCAAAACGGCGCCAGAAACGGCATTATCAACGCCAGAAGCTGAAGGAAGCACGAGTTCAGTCACATGAATCGTCTGTTACAGATGTTTCTAACAGGCCTCCTACCCAGTTGGTAGGCCCTCTGCCTATAGTGCCTGTTCTGATTGAAGGGATTTATACCAGAGCCATCCTTGATACAGGTGTCCAGGTTACCCTGATGACCAGAGACTTTAACAAGAGGTACTTGTCATACCTGCCCCTGAAAAAGTTAGAAGACGTAAATATTCAGGGTATTCAAGCAGAAGATTACCCTTGTGATGGATGTCTGCGGATCAAGTTGTCGTGTCAGCCATTGAGGGATGGGAAGCCTCAGAACTTTGAGACACTGGCCATTGTCTGCCCTTGGCTGCCAGGGTCCACAAGAAGTTTGTTAATCGTTGGGACCAACACAGACCTGGTGAAGCGGCTGTTAGCCCCTGTTGTCCCCAGATGTAACCCTTTTCCTTCACTGCCAGAAGAAGGGTCGGAAATGTCTCCTTTTCCCACAGTGGGTGCGGAGATACCCAAAACAGAATTGGAAGAAACCGATCTGCAGGCAGCAGAAGTAGTTGAATGGAAAGAGAAGGCTAGTGAGTCTACTGTGTCTGAGTCAGTGAATCAGAGGAAACAAAGAGTCATTTCCATACTCAAGAGACCCACCTGTGATGTGTTGGATGAGAGTTCCACAGAAGTTATTCTCATCCCTCAAGGGTTGCCTAGAGAGCCTGACCTTCTCACCGCAGATTTGGTGAGAAGTAACAGCATCTCACCCCTTGACACAGCTGTACCAGACACCATAGTGTCAGCTGTGGGTACACAGAACAGTCTCCCATCACACAATAATTGGTGGGAGGCTCCTCTGTCAAGCTTGTGTTATAGGATGAACCATTTGAGTTTCTCCACATGTAAATGATAGCATGTAACAGGAAAAAAATGTGTAATAGGAATAAGATTCTAAATATCTTTGGGGACCAAAGACTCAAAGTAGGGGGAGTGTGTAGCACTGACATTTTTGTTTCCTAATGCCATATAATGCAAAACAATAGACAGTGTTATATATGGGTATTTGGCACCATCTATTGGCTTAAACGGGAAATGGACTTCATTTATTTTTCTATTTTAAGAACATGAAGAAATGTTACAGGAAGTGACTGTTTGTTTACATTATACAAGACCTTACCTACCCACAATGCCAAGTGACCTACCCATGAGCATCCAAAGACTGAACTGCATGCTGGGTAGGTTATAAAAGAACCACCCCGCGCAGCCATCTTGGGTCTCTTCTGGACGCATGGCCTGCCTACAAGGACCTGTGAGGAGGTGTTATTGTAATTATCTTTTCTGCCAGTTTCAGTAAAGTCATATTCTGGTTAATTGCAATTGGTGTGAAGTGTTGTCCATTACCCTACAGGTGGAGCAACGGATACCCAGGTAAAGGTATGGCATTGGTACATTGTTATTGTGGGATTGTCTTTGTTGTTTACCTTCACACTAAAACTGCACCACAGCTGTGTCAATCGGGTTGAGCCAAGCTTTTGGGGGCGTAAGAGCAGAGTACAGGCCCAATCAAATATCAGCAGCTCCTTTGGAGGTCAGTGCTATATATATATATTATATATATATATATATATATATATATATATATATATATATATATATATATATACTGTCAGTCTAGTATATTGTAATGGCGATTTTTACCAACCTCACTTATACGCTTAATGATACACCAAAGAAATTAGTACAACCTTGTCTATATAAGAATCAACCAATGCGGTTGCAACTATAACTTGCAAAAAGGATAACAATCTAATTTATTTATACAGAAAAGAAACGTTAGAATAATCAGATATTACCAAATATAACATAGCTGATAAAACTCTTAAAGCAATAATGTTATTAATAAAATACAAAGTAAGTAACTAATACAAAAAAAAGGATGGTGCAATGTAAAAAAAAAATGTTACTAATACATAAGGAATATATAAAAAGCCATGCATTTAAAAGTGTTAGATCAAAAAGTGTGAAATCAAAAAATGAAAAATATATAATATATAAAAATAGTCCTTGTGATTAAAAGTCCAATCAACAGAAAATGTGAAAAAGAAAAAGAAAAATTATTTGTCAATATTCAATAGCTGATGGTAGAGGTTCAGGTAACGCACATTCCTGTTAGAAGAAATACTTACCAGATAGCAAGCCAAATGAAACAGGTGGCTATAAACCCAGCCTGGGCCTTTGGAGAACCAATCCTGGTATATCCTGGACGAATCACACTTGCAGACTGAATTGGATCCACAAAGGTTATACCCAAAAAAATATATAATAACATAGCGTAATACTGCCACAAATTCCGTGATAATAAAGAAAAAAGGATAAGTGACACTCCACCAGTGATAAAATCATATAAGATCATAAACCATCCAGTGCCTTAGGCACAAATGGAATTATAAGGTGAGTGAAAAAAACATGCATTCGAGTGAAAATCTCCTATATGGAGAACCAGTGCAAAAACCTTCCAAAAAAGCCGCTTACCAGATGTTAGAAACCAAAGAGGCATGTGATTAACCACCAGATGATAAATGGAAAAAGGAGCTATCTAAAGCCGCTTACCAGAAATTAAATAGAAATGGGCATATAACTATCCACCAGAGGGTATATGGCAAGGAATGACCAAAGTGCAGCAAACCACATGAAAGTCCTGCTTACCAGATAGCAGACTCTATATAGGCAGACTGATATAACCACAGAAAGGGCTTCCTGGCATGGAGCTGTGTGGATCCATCAAACCATCCATATCTCAGGCTCCGCAGTAGACATGTAGTAAAGAATGGTGACGATAGTGTAATACGTATAGACTCCTTGCTGCAGTGCTTCTCTACTCTGATTCCTTTCCCATGTTTGGTTTGGCTGTGCTCACCTATCTAATACATAAAGGAAAGAAAGTTACCGCAAACGAAACAAAAAATGGTGGGGATACAATACCCAGTCAGACCTTACGTGTCCATGCTTGCACCTGATCATGAGGCTAAGAGAGAGGGCGCATCAATGGGCGCTTTGATTTTTATCTTCCCTCTCTACCCATCCCCACCAATCACACCCCTGGATTACTTTCATTGGTTTAGAAGTGGCATTGAATCCTGATTGGCTGAAATTCAATCCTAGCTGATCATCATGTTTCTCATGCAAGCCGTGATCGGCTGAAGCAGTGAAAACGTCAGCCAATCAGGGCACAGAGAACTGTCAGAGTCATGATTGGACACTGTCATCATGACTTTATCCAGTCCTGGCTGATTCCCGCCCCACAGAATAAAAGTATTCTTTCAATGGCAGCCATTTTCAGTGTGATTTTGGTGTGGAGAGAGATAGAACAGAGCTCTGTTCAGTGCTATTAGTTAGTGTGCTATAATGTGCTATTTTGCTTCAATTGTCAGTGGAGAATATTAGTTTAGTGTCAGTCTAGGGATAGTGTGAGTGTAGTGAGGAGGACCATCATTCAGCTTTTCTTATGCCCCGTACACACGGTCGGATTTTCCGATGGACAATGTCCGATCGGAGCGTGTTGTCGGAAATTCCGACCGTGTGTGGGCGCCATCGGACATTTTCCATCGGATTTTCCGACACACAAAGTTGGACAGCAGGAGATAAAATTTTCCGACAACAAAATCCGATCGCGTCAATTCCGACCGTGTGTGGCCTGTTCCGACGCACAAAGTGCCACGCATGCTCAGAAGAAATTCCGACACGGGACAGCTCGTTCTGGTAAACTTAGCGTTCATAATGGATAAAGCACTTTCGTCACGCTGCAATGTAAAAAATGGTTTAATACAGCGCACTCTCTTCTTCTTTATAATGTGACAAGAATTAAGTCGTTTTGATGCTCATATTCACACACACTTCTCACAAACTTCTTTCGTTACTATTTATCGGGATTCCCTCAATATATTTTGATTTCTCACATCTGACAACATATTTTTTTTTTTTTTTTTGATTTTGATTTGTACTCCCGAAAATGTTTGTGTGTTTTTTGTGACAAGTTCCCACAACACCATTGATATGTTGTTCTATTTAATCTGTAGGAGGAGATTGTTTGGTGTTGTTGTCCCTTGTTAATTTCACATTGTACTTTAGAAATGTACCTGAATACTCACCAACAAACTGTCCTTTTTGGATGAAAACACACACAGGAGAGTAGAATTTACCTAAAAATATTTTATTAAGGGGTCACAACTATAAACAAAGAGGGAGGCAACGCTGGAGAAACTGCAGAAGTGGGCGAAGCCTTGGACTCCCAGGGCAGACATCAATTATTTAAAAGCAAAATTGGTGGCCTGAGGAGTCCATATCTAAGGGAGTGCAGTCTGGTCCAGAAGTCCCAGAGATCCGGAAAGCAGCAGATGACATCTGTGTCCCCAGGCTGTGGTCATACGAGAGACTGCATCTTCTGTCAGACCAGACTGAACCCAGGTCATCACTCTCAGGTCTTCTTTCCACGCTTCCTTCCAGCCTTTGGCTGTGGTGGTGGAGTTGTGGCAGCAGGAGGAGGAGGAGGAGGATCGTCCCTCTCCATGACATCCGTCTTGTGTGTCAGTTCCCCACTCTCCCCCTTCCGAAGGACTTTATAAATCAGGTCCTAAGAAATCTTGCGTTGGCCCTCCTGCATGCCCAGCAATTTGGTGCCAGCCATGCAGGCAAAGGCCTCTTCAGGCCTGGGGAAGGCTCTGAGGGACGCCGAAGCCTCCTGGATCAGCCTGTACGCTGAATCCTGCACAGGACTGGGAGTGGCCTTCCTGGCCCTTTTATATGGCAGGCGGAGGGGAGGGACCTGAGACTCAGTCAGGCTGCGACTTGTCCCAGGCTTCTCTTGGCTGCCACTTAGCCCCGCCTCCTCCTGGCTGCCACTAATCCCCGCCTCCTCCTGGCTGCCACATTCCACAGCCTCCTCCTGGCTGAGGTCTTCCTGTGTATGAAAAAGGGACATAGTTTTAGTATTGTTTTCATCAATCACACACAATTTTCACCTCCTGACTGCTGCAAATTCAATGTTAACAAATATAACAGACTATCATTCTGAGCCCAGCATTTTGCATTCTTGTCCCAATTATTTTTGCCCACTACTGTCTATTGATATGTAAAACACTTTTTTTAAGCAGCAATTAGTGATCAATAATAACATCTAGTAAACATCATTTCTTTATTGCCCAGAAATCTGTAGAAGAATGCTATACCTGACTCCAGCTGGGCTCCTCCACTTCTTCCTGGCTGGAAGGCACAGGTTGGACATCAGAAGCCTCAGCTGGGATGGAAGGAAGAGTGGAAGGAAGAGTAGAGAGGGATTCCCTGACTTCAGTGTGGTCTGACAGAAATCGCAGTCTCTCATAGTACCACAGCCTGGGGACATAAACGTCATCTGCTGCAGCTCCGGACCTCTGGGAATCTGTGACCTTCTTGCGCTCCCTAAGATAAGTGCTCCTCAGGCCCCCAATTTTAGCTTTTAAATAGGGGATGGTTGCTGTGGGGACCACCGGCTTCACCAACTCCAGCAGTTTCTCCAGCGCTGCCTGCCTCTTCTGTTTGTGATTATAGTGGGGGTGTCTCACTTGCCACAGACAGGGCAGCTCCCTGTACTTGTCTGTGAACAGGGGCAGGAAATTGTGGTTGTTGAACCCATCCATTTTCTCTGCAAGACACAACACAAGACAAACCCTAAGGTCAGGCCAAACTCCCCTAATCTTGTTACAATATAAGCTTCAATTTCGAAGCAGTATAGGCCCAAGTTTAGATCCTACCTTCGTTAGCACGATCGGCGTCTCCGATGCTCCTTCCTCCGCTCACAGATCGTACGTAAGACGCGCGCGTTACGATTTATACACACTGCGCATGCGTATAACTCCGCCCGCCCCTGACGTTCTTTCTATTCTATTCCCCACCCCTTTTCGTTCGGCGCAGTGGAGGAAGAGCACATGGCGGAGAGACAGCAAGATAGTGCTAAGTACAGCAACGAGGAGGAGGAGGAAAGGCCGGAGCCTGAAATGTCCCGATCCAGAAGGAGATTGAAGGACTCAAATATGTCCTTTGGGGAGATGTTGGAAATGGTGGACATCCTGAAGAGGGCCGACTATGATGGAAAGTATGGGCCTTACCCCAACCACAATGTCCGAAAGGCCAAGATCATGGCGATTGTGGTCAGGAGTCTGCAACGGAAATTCGGGGTACGACGATCGAAAGATCAGCTCAGGAAGCGATGGTCGGACCTGAAATTATGAGAACATGAGCAGTACAGAAAGATCCGGAGAGTGCTGCAAAAAAGTAAGTAGTTGTGCTGTGTTCCTATTGTTCTTGTGTTTATTACGTTCGTGCTGCTCCATGTGCTTTTAGGAACTGTTGTACAGTTTAAAATGGCAACTTTCATGTTCATGGGCACATTATTCGTTCGGATCAAACATTTTTCGTTGCAAATATAAAATACCATTGTTTAGCCCATATGCATTTGGCCACCATTTTGACGCCCTATACTTGTCTTCAAAGAATTGGGTTGTGTAGATGGCTTTGTTACTAGAATGAAATGCAAACTAGATTGTGTGTAAGGAGAGGACACTGAGCAGCTGTTTTCACATCTGGACACTGGAGCACTAGTGTGGGACCCCAGAACACCCTTTTTATTAGGGGGGCCACACAGGTGCTCCAGTGTATACTATAGGGGGGTCTCCATCTGTGAAGCTTGTACCAAACAGGTAAAGTATTGCAGGTTGACAAAGGACACTAAAAAAGCTACATCTTGGAACTCTGCTAAAATAGATAATTGTACCTCACTTCCAAGCAATGTTTCATCTTTATAGTTCTGACATTAAATATCTGTGTGCTAAGTATACCATTTTTGTTTTACATAGGGGAGAAAAGACTCGGAGGACACCCCTCATCCGAGGAGACCAGAGCCCCCCCCCCCCTCTGGAAGAAGGGAAAATCCACCCAACACAAGATGAGCAGGAGGAAGAAGACGTGGTGGAACTAGTCACCACAACAGGTGAGTGTCTGCGACCACAGGCTCAGATAAGAGATGGATGGCGGCATTTTTTTTAGACCTAATTTATTTTGGTTTTCCTTTCTTTTTAGGTGATCGTGAGGTTGTGGATCCAGATCCTTTCACATCAGAAAGTGCCCAGATCCTGATCGGGGAGATCATGGGGTGTAATTTACAATTGGAAAACATCCAGCAAAACATCAATGATGTTATTCCAAAATATAAAAACATCATTGATGTTTTGGGGAGAGTTTAAAGCCCCTCAAAATCACTTTCTTCTTTTGTGTGCTACAATGTGCGAAATGTTTTTGTGATTTTTCCCAAAGCCAAATTTGGAGGATGCACACAGTGTGCCAACATGTGCTATCTGCCATCACGGGAGATCAATGGACGCGTTTTGGGGGTGCAACCCCTTCCTCAATAATAAAGTAACGGTGAGGAAGGGCTTTCTCCCCCAAAACACGTCCCTTGATCCCCCGTGATGGCAGATAGCACATGTTGACATTGTGAAATTTGTGTGCATCTTCCAAATTTGGCTTTTCCAGGGGTGATTTCCCCCCATCTGAACGCAATATCAAACACAGTTCCTAAATACTCATGTCTGATATTGCCTTCAAGTTCTACCAAATGTGAACCTTGTAAGATCAAGATTTGTGTCTTTCTTGTGGGTTTTACACAGGCCTGTTTTCTATAAAATGTACATTTTGATTTTGGATAATGACACCACAAAATATGTTATACAACAAACATGTCGGTTTGTCAGAAAAACCTTTGGTAAATGCACATGTGATTGTGCTGGTATTAAAAAGATTGTTCATCAAGAATGTGTGGATTATTGTCTCAATGCTACAACACTTTTGGGGTGATGTAATTGTTGTTTTATGAGAAAATGGGGGTAATTTCCTAAGGGCAAATCCACTTTGCACTACAAGTGCAGTTTCAGTGCAGTTGCAAGTGCACTTGTAGTGAAAAGTGTCTGCATTTAGTAAATAACAGCCAACAGTGCTTTGTATAAGGTTACACAATCACGACATTTTCTGCACTCCACACATTTCTGTCAGGGTCAGCTAAAACAAACACAAGCAGTAAATGTCCACAGAGAAGAGCCTGGGGGGAGATGCCTGTCGAGAACTTGAGGTCCTGCAGGCTTCTCCCTGTGGCCAAATACCGCAAGGTAGCAACCAACCTCTGCTCCGGAGTGATGGCTTGCCTCATGCAGGTATCCTGCCTGCTGATATAGGGGGTCAGCGAAGCCAACAAACGGTGAAATACGGGGTCCGTCATCCTGAGAAAATTCCTGAAATCACCAGGATTATTCTCACGGATCTCACGGAGCAAAGGCATATGACAGAACTGGTCACGCTGAAGCAACCAATTCTTGGTCCATGAACTCCTTTTCACCCTGTTCATGGACTGGACTTGTGTCAAGGTCAGGACCCCAACACCAAGCCCCCGCACAGCACGAACTGTACGAGGTGTACGCATACGAAACATGGCTAGAAAACGGTCGGCTGCTCAGAACGAAGTAACAGAACGCACTGAAGAACAGCAAGGCCTGTGAAGAGCGACCTGAAAAACAGCAACGAGCGGACAAGATCGCACAGAAAACTCCGATACGAACTGACTGCACGCACTGAAGAGCAGATACAAACCCACAAGCACAAACTGAACGGCAGAAAACGATCTGAAAGCCACGAGTATGAAAAAGCGCGAATCGTCTCTCACCAAACTTTTACTAACACGAGATTAGCAAAAGGAGCCCAAAGGGTGCCGCGCTTGGTTCTGAACCGGCCTTTTCTAGTCTCGTCGTACGTGATTGACGTCACTGCGTTCTTGGCGATCGGAAATTCCGACAACTTTGTGCGACCGTGTGTAGGCAAAACAAGTTTGAGCCAACATCCGTAGGAAAAAATCCGAGGATTTTGTTGTCGGAATGTCCGATCAATGTCCGACCGTGTGTACGGGGCATTAGTGTGCAGCTAGAGTAGGGACAGCTCAGATAGTTTCAGTGTAGTGTAGTGAGACTGTGTCAGTAATCTTGACATTAGTATACAGATAGAGCATAGGCGTGCATAGGGGGTATGCCAGGTGTGCCTGGGCACACCCTAATCACTATGTGCGGTGCCAATTCCCCCTACTGCCCAGGCCTCTCCCACCTTATTGCCCCCCCCACCTCACAGTGCTGCTGGCTTTCCTCCTTGCCTCTACCCCGGCTGCTGCGGGGTGAATTTCAGGATGGGGCTAAGGGGCTAATAAATAACACAGTGAACACACTTACTCGCTGTGTCCATTCATAACTGAAGCATAATAAACTGTGTTTACTATGCTTCTGTTTGTGAATGAACAGGAAGCTGCTCAACTGCAGGCTGCAAAGAAAGGCATGTGTGTTTGAGCTTTGGGGTGCACACATTAATGCAATAGGCTGCACACACCTATGAGCTAGAGTAGGGACAGCTCAGATAGTTTCAGTGTAGTGTAGTCAGACCGGGTCAGTAATCTTGACATTAGTATATAGCTAGAGTAGGGACAATTCAGATAGCTTCAGTGTTGTGACAGTTGAACGCTGTCTATTTGATTGCGTTACTGCCAGTTTAACGCCATATCGTATTGCGTGCGTTACTGCCAGTTTAACGCCATATAGCTTTGCATGCGTTACTGCCAGTTTAATGTCATATCGTTTTGCGTGCGTTACTGCCAGTTTAACGCCATATTGTTTTGTGTGCGTTACTGCCAGTTTAACGTCATATAGTTTTGCGTGCATTACTTCCAGTTTAAGGCCATATAGTTTTGCATGCGTTACTGCCAGTTTAACGCGATGTTGTATTGCGTGTGTTACTGCCAGTTTAACGCCATAGAGTTTTGCGTGTGTTACTGCCAGTTTAACGCCATAGAGTTTTGCGTGCGTTACTGCCAGTTTAACGCCATATCGTTTTGCGTGTGTTACTGCCAGTTTAACGCCATATAATTCTGTGTGCGTTACTAGCAGTTTAACGCCATATTGTTTTGTGTGCGTTACTGCCAGTTTAATGCCATATCGCTTTGCGTGTGTTACTGCCAGTTTAACGCCATATAATTCTGTGTGCGTTACTACAAGTTTAACACCATATTGTTTTGTGCGTTACTGCCAGTTTAACGCCATATAGTTTTGCATGTGTTACTGCCAGTTTAACAGAATATCGTATTGCGTGCATTACTGCCAGTTTAACGCCATATAGTTTTGCGTGCTTTACTGCCAGTTTAACGCCATATAGTTCTGTGTGCGTTACTAAAAGTTTAACGCCATATAGTTTTGTGCGTTACTGCCAGTTTAACGCCATTTACTTCTGTGTGCGTTACTGCCAGTTTAATGCCATATAGTTCTATGTGTCACTGTACGTTTGGCGCATTATATTGCAGTATATTATATTGTATCCGTGGAGTGTGTCTGTGTAGTGTGAGTACTCAAATTAAAGGCCACCAAACACCTTTTTACATTGGTTAAAGTGCATCTACGTACAGATTTTAACTTCTCCTTTACATTTGCTCATAAGCACCGTCCCCTCCCTGTCAATAATGTCTGGGAGAACAACAAGGAGAGGCAGACGTTCCCTTGGCACTGTAAGGGGGCCAGCAACAAATGTGTCCACAGGCAAAGGTGGACGTGGTGGTCAGTCCTCAGGCAGGGCATCATTTCCTCTGTTTGGTGAGTTTGCCCGTGCTATCCAGCCACAGCATGCAGAGGAGGTGGTGGACTGGCTTACTAAACATTCCTCATCCTCCTCATCCTCTGTCACACAAGCAGAGACAAGTGTGCAGTGACCTGCAGTTGCCAGAGTGGATAAACCTGCCTCCTTGTCCACATCTATTCCTGCCATAGCCCTAACATCAGCCATTGAGGAGTCAGCTGAGTTATTTGACCACAGCGTCAGCCACTTGCTCCTTGATGATGCCCAGCCATTACTGGATTCAGATTCTAGTTCTGAGGTTGAGGATGACAGAAAGATGAGCCTAGAGAGAGAGAGGAACACTGGTAGACAAATTGGCATTCATGTTCCCCAAGCCGCAGTCTATTGCCAAGTTGTCTCCAGTGGTAATGATGAAGATGGAGGAGATGGGATGATGATGATGAGGTCACTGATGCGACTTGGGTGCCAGATGGAGCAGGGGAGGAAACAGAAGGTGAGATGGCACAACCCCAAGGAGGTCGGCATCAAGAAAGAGTAGAGAGCAGCCACCCTATTCCATCACATTCTGCAGTTGTTATCTCCCAGCCCACCCCCACTGCTCAGCTGTCTGGGCCTTTTTCAGCACATCTGCAGCAGATTGCACTGTTGCTATCTGCAAACTGTGTCGCAGGCACATCGAACGTGGCAAAAACACCAACCATTTGGGTACCACATGCCTAACAAGACATTTAACATCCAACCACTCAGCCCATTGGCAAGAGCACCTAAAATCCACACAAAAGGGGCACAAATCTGTCCCTCCTCCTCCTTACCCACTTCAGTCTGCCCCTGCGATACCGAGTCATTACATTTCAGCAGCTTCCACTGACAGGGATGATGATATAGCACATGGGTATCCAAGGTCCTAGCAGCTCATCTACCAGCAGCACTCCACCAGCTGTAGACTGTAGCCGGCAAATTTCTCTGCCCCATCTTCTGCAGCGGAAAAAAAAATACAGTCCCTGCCACGCACATGCCCAGCGCCTGAATGCAAGCTTGTCAAAGCTGTTGGCTCTCCAACTTCTGCCTTTCAGCCCGGTGGATTCTGCCCCCTGCCGTGAATTCACACAATGTGCTGTACCACAATGGCAGGTTCCCAGTCGATACTACTTTTCACGTAAGGCCGTTCCATCTCTCTACCATCACGTGGAAGGGAATGTTCTGGCATCATTGGGAAGGGCAGTCAGCCGTAAAATCCACCTTACTGCTGACACGTGATCCAGCAAGCATGGGCAGGGATGATATATTTCATTCACAGCACACTGGGTAACACTGCTTGCAACTCTAAAGGTTGCAAGACAGGGCTCAGTGCTGCAGCTTGTTATGCCCCCACGTCTCCATACAGCTGGTAGTGATGCCAGACCTGTGATCTCTACCCCCTCCTCCTCCTCCGCCACCTCCATGCCCGTCTCTGCAGAATTTTCCTATGATTATCAGGTACCACCTAAGCGTTCAAAGGGCTTTTCCTAGAGTCAGGCTAAAAGGTGCCATGCAGTGATTCAGCTGGTGTGTTTAGGGGAGGACAGGCCCAGAGGTGGTTCACACCACGTCAGCTGGAGCCAGGAATGGTGGTGTCCGATAATGGCTCAAACCTCCTGTCCGCCCTTAGACAGGGAAAGTTGACACATGTGCCATGCCTGGCACATGTCCTGAATTTGGTGGTGCAGCATTTCCTAAGTATGTACTCAGGGTTGCAAGATGTACTAAAGCAGGCCAGAAGAGTATGTAGCCATTTCAGGTGGTCATACACACTCAGTGCTCGGTTGGCTGAAATTCAGCAGGAATTCCACCTGCCCATAAACCGCCTGATTTGTGACATGCCCACCAGGTGGAACTCAACTTTGGGAATGCTGCAGTGGCTATACATGCAGCAGAGGGCTTGTGTCAGTACGGCATGATGACAGGCTCAGGCCGCCTTGGCTTTTTTTCCCCATGCCACTGGCTGATCATTAAGGATGCATGCACTGTATTGTCACCATTTGAGGAGGCCACAAGGATGGTGAGCAGTGACAGTGCATGCATCAGTGACACAATCCCTGTTGTGTTCCTGCTGGAGCAGACTCTGCGTGGCATTATACACTAATGGCAGAGCAGCAGGAGGAAGAGGAGGACTTCCTTTTCTCTCAAGGCCCACTTTATGCAGACACCATAATTCCTATGTCACAGAACCACACAGGAGGAGAGAGGGGAGGAGGATGAGGAGGAGGATTCTGGTACTTTCATAGGCTTTCAAGAAGCGGAAGACATGTGTCAATCTGTAAGCGATGGCTTTCCAACCCCAGGACCCTTGGGAGTAATACGTCGCTGGGAGGAGGAAGTTCCAGATGCTTTCATCCTGAGTGACCCCGAGGTGTCTGCTGCTCAAGCCTCTGCAAATTTGAGGCGCATGGGCAACCTCATGCTTCAAAGCCTGCGAAAGGACCAAAGAATACGTGGAATAAAGGAGAAGGATGGTTACTGGTTGGCAATCCTACTTGACCACCGTTATAAGGGGAAGGTCTCTGAACTCATCCCGTCCCCACAGAGAGTGCAGAGGATAAAATCTCTTGAGGACACATTAAATAGGATTTTATTGCACATTTTTTCTGACTCTAGTAGGTAACAGTGTGGTGGAAAACGTCGTTTTGAGTCTTCCGTTGGTCAAGAAAGGAGTGTTGGAGAAGGCATCCGCCTCAGTGAGGCATTTCGGAATTTTTTTAGTCCTCGCCGCCCAGGGCTGTCAGCTTCCACATCCCATCGGCAGCATCTGCATCACATGGTGGACGATTATCTCGGGGCCAAAACAGAGACGGAGAGCTTTCCAGCAGACGATCCACTGGCTTACTGGGTCATGAGAATAGACCACTGGCCAGAACTTGCCCAGTATGCTATTGAGTTGTTGGGCTTCCCTGCATCCAGTGTGCTTTCAGAACGGCATTCAGTGCTGCAGGAGGTTTTCTTACTAATCATAGAACTCGTCTGACCACAGACTCTGTGGACCGTTTGACTTTTATAAAAATGAATCAGTCCTGGATTAACAGCTATGAAGCCCCTGATGCCAATGTCACTGATTAAGTCTTTTTGGGATGTGGAATCTCTGCAGGACTTTGAGGCTGCCTAGCTTTGAGGATGTTCAATCATTTCATCTGGAAGAATGTTTTTAGTATAGGTTTCATGGGCACCATTAACACACAAAGACCAATTTTTCTGCACCTGTTTGACAAGTGCATATCATTGCAATTTTTTACAGCAAGGCAAATTCTTGCTTGCATCAAGAGTACCTCTATAGGGTTATGGTGGGAAGGCACCACCGACACCCAAAGACCAATTTTTCTGCACCTGTTTGACAGGTGTATATCATTGCAATTTTTTACAGCAAGGCAAATTCTTGCTTTCATCAAGATTATCTCTATAGGGTTACGGTGGGAAGGTGCCACCGACACCCAAAGACCAATTTTTCAGCACCTGTTTGACAGGTGCATATCATTGCAATTTTTTACAGCAAGGCAAATTCTTGCTCTCATCAAGATTATCTCTATAGGGTTACGGTGGGAAGGTGCCACGACACCCAAAGACCAATTTTAACACACCCGTTACTTCTATCCAAAGTCAAAGTGACACCAGAATGTATCCAAAAAATCTCTAATCTTATTCCCAGTGCACTACATTGTGGCCTCATCATACACACTGGCTCCCCAGCTGTTGCTGAGCAAAATAAAGGCAGCTTGCAGGAAAAATGTCATTTTTTTGGCTTTATAAATTCAATTATCGCTGCAGCAGATTCTAGACATGGTACAGATCTGCACATTACAATTCGAATAAGGGGACCCCCTGGCACTATATTGGAAGGAATTTTTCATTTTTAGACTTTCACTTTAAAAATCAAAAAGATCACTATTCATTTAAAAATTACGTTTTTCACAAACTTTTTTTTATTGATCCATGTCCCCCAGGGCAGGACCTCACCCCTATAACCATTGTATGCCTAATTACTTGCATTTAAGCCTTCAAAATGGGCACTTTTGATATTTAATATTTAGGTCCCATTGACTTTAATGGGGTTCGGTGTTGGGGTCCGAACGTTCGCGGTGTTCAGACGTTCTGGTCCGAGCCGAACAGGGGTCCGTTCGGCCCATCCCTAGTCCTCACAATGGCTCCCTTGAAGCTTCTTGATATAAATATGAATTTCAATATTTCCACATCAGTTCCCCCTGAAGTTCATTCTTGAACTTATGCCCTCCCTCAATAATCTTGTACCCACCCACAACAGCCCAGAAGCCCCAACCCTTCCCCACCACCACTGCGGCCTCCCCTTCCTTTCTTGAACAAGCCAGAACCAATCAAGGTAGACTTGAGACAGCAAAAAAAATTAAAAATTCAGGTGCCTTTATCACTGCCCATCTGGATCATGAGTGCCTGTGCCGCAATATTTCCATGCTCCTCTGCCTTGGAAGAGCGGAACTCCAACATCGATGGTGGGATCCTGGCATATTTAATCCTGTATCTAACTTGGGACTATGGTGTAATGATTGCAATGATTGTGTCAGGTCACCTGTATCCAGGTGACAGATGCACCCTGTTGGGGTCAGGAGTGCACCGCTATGATAGTGGACCCAAGGCTGACTGCTGCAGATGGAACTCGGGGTGGTTCAGGAAGGCAGGTGCCCTGGAGCACCAACATGGATCCCACAGTGAATTAGAGCATAGATTCCCCAGGGCGCGGAGTCTAAGAGCCAGCAGGTGTTCACCAGAGCCTCTAGTGGGGAGGATGGACTGGGCTGCAACTGGCTCCAGGTCACGGCCCCCAGGGTCTCCCAGCTCATGCTCACGGTAGGCTACAGGAGGATGGAGAGGAAACAGCATCCCAGGACAGCGAAGGAAAGTAAGGAGATAGCCAAATGTCAGGGTGACTAGCAGACAAGGATAACAGAGAACACGCCAAAAGTCAGGGTCACTGGCAAACAGGGATAGTCGGGAACAAGCCAAGATCGGTAACAGAGACAGAGACAAACTTAGGGCACACGGCAAACAGGAAGCCAAAAACACAATATTGCACGGCAAGGCAGGCTTGGAGAATACGGTGTTAAATAGTGGTTCCTGTTGAGGCTAGGGTGGAGCCACACAGAGGGAAGATTACTTAAGCATGCAGGTGTGAGAGTACAAGCCTCAAGGCTGATACACAGACCAGGTAAGAGACAGACAGGTCATGAATGTATTACTGCAAGGTCATGACAGTACCCCCCTTCTTCCGAGGCCTCCCCCTCCTACGCTTTGGACCAGGCTTGGAGGGGAACTTCAAATGGAACTTCCTCAGAAGACGAGGTGCGAAGACTTCAGATGCAGAAATCCAAGATCTCTCCTCAGGACCGAAACCTTTCCAATCCATGAGAGAATTGAAGGACACCTTTATAGAAGCGAGAATCCAAAATTTGACTAACCTCGTACTCCTGATCATCTTCAGAGACTGGAGTCAAGGTAGGGAGAGGTTGAGAGAACTTATTGAAAGCTAAAGGTTTCTGAAGGGATACTTGAAAGGTGTTTGAGATCCTGAGGCTTTTAGGGATCTGAAGTTTAAAACATACAGGATTCAGCTTAGAAATTATATTGTAAGGACCAATGAATCTTGGGGCAAACTTGAGAGAAGGAACCCGGAGTCTGATGTTCCTGGTAGAAAGCCAGACTTTGTCTCCTGGCTGTAGAGAAGGCGGCTTATGCCTGCGACGGTCAGCAAAACTTTTGAACTTGTTGGCAGCTTTCTGGAGGGAATCATGAACTTCAACCCACAAGGAATTGAATGATTCCTGAACAGTAGCCAAAGCTGAGATGTCAGAAGAACAGGTCATAGGAAGAGGGAGCTGAGGATGTCTTCCATAAACAGTGACAAAGGGTGTCTTCTGAGAACTGACATTGACATGATTGTTGTGGGAGAACTCTGCCCACGGGAGTAATGCCCCATACACACGGTCGGACTTTGTTCGGACATTCCGACAACAAAATCCTAGGATTTTTTCCGTCAGATGTTGGCTCAAACTTGTCTTGCATACACACGGTCACACAAAGTTGTCGGAAAATCCGATCGTTCTAAACGCGGTGACGTAAAACACGTACTTCGGGACTATAAACGGGGCAGTGGCCAATAGCTTTCATCTCTTTATTTATTCTGAGCATGCGTGGCACTTTGTCCGTCGGATTTGTGTACACACGATCGGAATTTCCGACAACGGATTTTGTTGTCGGAAAATTTTATCTCCTGCTGTCCAACTTTGTGTGTCGGAAAATCCGATGGAAAATGTCCGATGGAGCCCACACACGGTCGGAATTTCCGACAACACGCTCCGATCGGACATTTTCCATCGGAAAATCCGACCGTGTGTACGGGGCATAATGATGCCCAATCATCGTGATGAGCTGAGAACAAGGTACGGAGAAAGACCTCCAACTCCTGATTAACCTTTTCAGTCTGGCCATTGGATTGGGGATGGTAAGAAGAGGTAAAATCCAAGGTAATGTTGAGGGATTTGCAAAAGGCTCTCCAAAAGCGAGAAGTAAACTGAACACCCCTGTCCGAAATGACATGGGAAGGGACACCATGAAGACAGAAAATGTCTCGTACGAAAATGGGATCCAAGGCAGGAGCAGAAGGGAGACCAGGAAGAGGAACAAAATGGGCCATCTTGGAGAATCGATCAATTACCACCCAAATGACCATATTCTTCTCAGAAGGTGGAAGATCGGTGATGAAGTCCATGGCTATGTGAGATCAGGGCTCCTTGGGAATGGGCAAGGGCATGAGAAGACCAGCAGGACCTGCGTGGAGGACTTAGACTGGGCACAGACATGACAAGCCTTAACATAGTCTTTGACATCCGAACGGAGAGTAGGCCACCAGTAGGGGCGACTGATGAGGAGGAAGGATCGAAGAAACCCAGCATGACCTGCCACCTTGAAGTCATGTCCCCAACAAAGGATCTTAGCTCTTAGTTCAGTGGGGACGAAGGTCCTGCCAGGAGGAATTTTTGACTTCAGGGTGGTAGAATGGGCAAGGTTGCATGAAGTAGGGATAATCGGCTCAGGTTCAATGGTAGGCTCCTCATCCTGAATGTCAAAAGATCTAGAGAGTGCATCAGCCCGACTGTTGAAGGAACCAGGTTTGAATGTAATGGTAAAGTTAAAACGGGAAAAGAAGAGACTCCACCTGGCTTGTCTGGGATTCAATCGTTTGGCATTCTGTAAGTACTGCAGATTTTTATGGTCAGTGAAAATTGTTATGGAATGTGGGGAACCCTCCAAGAGATGACGCCACTCCTCCAACGCCAATTTAATCACAAGAAGTTCCCGATCACCAATAGCGTAATTCTTCTCCGCCTGAGAAAATTTTCTGGAGAAAAACACATGGTAGACATTTTTCCCAAAGGATTGAAGAAGCACAGCTCCCACCCCAGTTGAGGAAGCGTCCACTTCAAAAAAAAATGGATCCCCCGGGTCAGGTCGCCTCAACAAAGGTCCAGAAATGAAGGCCTGTGTTCAAATCATGAAAGGCAGAGACAGCTTCGGGGGACCACTCCTTGGCATTAGCACCCTTCTTGGTCAAGGCGATAATTGGCGCAGCAATAGAGGAGTAATTCCTAATGAACTGCCTGTAATAATTAGTGAACCCAAGAAAGCGCTGCGTGGCTTTGAGACCGGCAGGAAGAGGCCAGTTGGTAATGGCCGAGACCTTCCCAGGATCCATACGAAGACTGAAGTTAGAGATGAAGAATCCCAGAAACAGGACTTCAGAACATTCAAAAGAACATTTCTCCAGCTTGGCATACAGATTATTTTCCTCAAAGGTGTTGAAGTACAATCCGGACATGGTCTCTGTGAACAGACAGACTATCTGAAAAGATGAGAATGTCATCCAGGTAGATGACAACAAATTGGTAAAGCAGATCCCTGAAGATTTCGTTAACAAAGTTTTGGAACACCGCTGGGGCATTACACAAACCAAAGGGCATGACCAAGTACTCGTAATGCCCATCTCTAGTGTTAAACGCAGTTTTCCATTCATCCCCTTCCTGTATTCGGATCAAATTGTATGCACCCTTGAGATCCAACTTGGTAAAAATGGAGGCACCTTTCAACCTGTCAAATAGTTCCGATATTAGGAGTAGGGGTATCGATTTTTGATCGTTACTGCGTTTAGGCCTCGGTAGTCAATGCAGGGTCTTAGGGTACCATCCTTTTTGGCAACAAAAAAGAACCCTGCTCCTGCAGGCGATGAGGATTTATGAATTAATCCTTTTTCTAGATTTTCAGCAACATACTCAGACATGGCCTGGGTCTCTGGGATGGACAGAGGGTAGGTACGACCCCTGGGTAGAGCTGCTCCGGGAACAAGGTCAATGGCACAGTCAAAGGACCTGTGTGGAGGAAGCACCTCAGCTGACTTTTTACAGAACACATCCCGAAAATCGCTATATGCAGCGGGAAGGGCAGAGGATACTGAGGTGGTAGCCACAGGAAGTCTCCCCTTAGGGGCAACCTTGAGTAGGCAGGAAGAGAAACAGGAGTGACCCTAAGCCAGGATCTGCCCAGAAGTCCAGTCAATGTGTGGAGAGTGGAGCTGCAACCAAGGAAGCCCCAATACGATAGGGGTTGAGACCTTAGGAAGGATAAGAAAGGATATCCACTCCTGGGGGAGTATCCCTTCCGAAATCCTAACAGGAGGGGTCTGGAAACGGATAGGGCCCCCTAAAAGAACAGTGCCATCAATCGCCGAGACCACCAATGGAGTGGTGAGGGGTAAAAGGGTAAGGTTCATGGAAGATGCAGTTCTCCAGTTCAATGAGTGGCCAGCGGCTCCCGAATCCAGATAAGCCAAGGCCGAGTGGGAGGAAACGCCAACATGAAGAAACACCGAAAGAAGGAGACGAGAAGATGACTTTTCTGGGTCCAATACTCCACCTTCCAGATGTATTACCCGAGCTTTTCCTGGACGAAATGCGCATGTGTCACGAAAATGACCTTTGCCCCCACAGCAGAGACACAGGCCCAGAGTTCTGCGCCTGGCACGTTCCTCGGGGGATGGCCTGGTCTGGCCCAGCTGCATGGGTTCCTTAGTTGGCAGGAGATGCTCCACAGGACGAAAAGAGGGGAGCTCGGGCTGACTAAGGACCAAGGAGTGCTGGCGTCGCTTTTCTAGGGTCCTTTCCTGGAAACGAATATCAATCTGGTTACACAGGGAGATAACTTCGTCCAGATCAGTGGGGATGGTTCTTCCTGCTAATTCGTCCTTCACTCAGAAAGGCCATGCAGAAAGGTTGTGACTAAGGCCTCATTGTTCCATCTCAGCTCAGCCGTCAGTATGCGAAAACGAAAAGCCTACTGTCCAATAGAAGCAGACTCTTGGCGGAGACGTAAAAGGGCGCTGGCCGCTGAAGAGACACGACCTGGTCCCTCAAAGATATTCCGGAAGAGTTTCAGAAAATTAGAGAGGCTAGAAACCACTGGGTCTTTCCTCTCCCTCATAGGGGCAACCCAAGCTAAAGCCTCGCCGGACAGGAGAGAAATAATATAGGCTACCTTTGCCCGATCAGCCTGGAAGTTTTGGGGTTGGAGTTCGAAATGAATGGTGCACTGGCTAAAGAACCCTATGCAGGCATTGGAATCCCCAAAGTAACGGGACGGAGCTGGTAAGTGCAAAGGGTTAGCGGCTGCGACTGTAAGCCGAGCTGATATGGCAGCTGATTGCGGTTGTGGAACTGGGGAGCCTAAGGAGGCTTGAAGTTGTTCAAAGCGGGAAGCCAAATCCTGAAGGAATCGCATCACCTGGGTCTGATTAGATTCCTGGGTCTCGAGTCTGTGGACTATGCCCTGCAGCTGATCATCGGCAGGTAGCGGCACATCAGACGGGTCCATGGCTGTGCAAACTGTCAGGTCACCTGTATCCGGGTGACATATGCACCCCGTTGGGGTCAAGAGTGCACCGCTATGATAGTGGACCCAAGGCTGACTGCTGCGGATGGAACTCGGGGTGGTTCAGGAAGGTAGGTCCCCTGGAGCACCAACACGGATCCCACAGTGAGTTAGAGCATAGATTCCCTAGGGCGCGGAGTCTAAGAGCCAGCAGGTGTTCACCAGAGCCTCTAGTGGTGAGGATGGACTGTGCTGCAACTGGCTCCAGGTCACGGCCCCCAGGGTCTCCCAGCTCATGCTCACGGTAGGCTACAGGAGGATGGAGAGGAAACAGCAGACCAGGACAGCAAGGGATAGTAAGGATATAACCAAATGTTGGGGCGACTAGCAGACAAGGATAACAGAGAACACACCAAAAGTCAGGGTCACTGGCAAAGAGGGATAGTCGAGAACGCGCCAAAGGTCAGGGTCACAAGCAGACAGGAATAGTCGGGAACATGCCAAGATCGGTAACAGAGACAGAGACAAACTTAGAGCACACGGCAAACAGGAAGCCAAACACACAATATTGCATGGCAAGGCAGGCTTGGAGAATACGGTGTTAAATAGTGGTTCCTGTTGAGGCTAGGATGGAGCCACATGGAGGGAAGATTACCTAAGCATGCAGGTGTGAGAGTACAAGCCTCAAGGCTGATACACAGACCAGGTAAGAGACAGACAGGTCATGAATGTATTACTGCAAGGCCATGACAGATTGGATCAGACCAGGGGCGGAACTACCACCATAGCGACCCATGCGGGTGCTATGGGGCCTGCAGCTGAGTGGGGCCCAGTGAGGATAAGAGTACCGCCGGCACAGTCTCCCAGCCAGGGGAAGACAGAGGAAAGGAAGAGACGAGCTGTCCGTATCAGCAGAGAGCTGAATTGCCCAATGTAATAGCTTTCATTAGAACTTCCAGTGTTCCCAGGGCTCACGGCACATAGCTCCACCTCTTGGCCTGGCGCCTTTGATAGACAGAACGCCGATCCAATGCGGGACATGTGACGTCATCAAAGGCGTCGGGCCAAGAGGTGGGGCTATGTGACGATGACCCCCGGGAAGACGGGAAATTCAAATGAAAGCTATTACAGTGGGCAATCCTGCTCTCTGCTGATCCGGGTGGCTTGCTTCTTCCTCTGCATAGGTGAGGCTGTATGGGGCACAGGCAGACCAGGCTGTATGGGGCACAGGTCACGCTGTATGGGGCACAGGTCACACTGCATTGGGCACAGTGTCACGGAACGTCCCACACTCCGCTTGAGTGCTTCCGTCAGTATACCACTTCCTCCCAGTCTGGACTCAGATATCAGATATTCCAACCGCTCATAAGCACAAAATAAGGCAAGACTTGTTTCACTGCTAACATGGACTATCTTATTTAGAATCAAAATTACAAGACTTTATATGCCGTTGGAACCTCCTCTAACAATACAACTGTAACCTAATTAACATGAGCTAGTTTACTAAATCATTTACCCAGACTAGGTGACTATTCAATACACATTACCATAAACATCAACACAGGGTTAATTAGAACAAACAACAATGTGTGGAATACCCTTAGAACCTGTGGTAAGCCAGACTAGACTCATTTACATTAAACACATTATAGCAGACAACAAGACAGGTAGTTGGAGTTGATGACACCAGCATCTCCTCACAGTATGTGTCCCAACAGTATGAATCAGTCTTATCAGCAGGGGGGCTGCTGGAGGAATCCCCCCTCCCTCTACAGGGACACACATCCCAAATGACCACAGCAAAGAGTCCACAACAGAATGAGACAACATACAATATATACATATATACACGATTGAGTCTGATTAGTACAGATCAGACTGGATTTCTAATTCACCTTGCAGAGTGTTGTTCCCTTAAAATCCAGGGCCCATAATCTGTTGGCAAGAGGCTTGTGTTCAGTCCCCTCCAATAGCCTCTGTCCCGGGTGAGTCTGTCACACACAGGTCACGCTTTATCGGGCACAGGTCACGCTGTATGGGGCACAGGTCAAGCTGTATGGGGCACAGGTCACGCTGTATTGGTCACGCTGTATGGGGCACAGGTCACGCTGTATTGGTCACGCTGTATGGGGCACAGGTCATGCTGTATGGGGCACAGGTCACACTGTATGGGGCACAGGTCACACTGCATGGGGCACAGGTCACGCTGCATGGGGCACAGGTTACACTGTATTGGGCACAGGTCACGCTGTATTGGGCACAGGTCACGCTACATTGTGCACAAGTCACGCTGTATGTGGCACAGGTCACGCTGCATTGACACTAGGGCAGCTGTGGGGGGGGGGCTGTTTGCAGGGGGGCTAATTCTAGTTACGCCCCTGGATCAGACCACGAGATAGCATTTTTTGGCATGGTGAAGGAAAGTTCAGGAGAGTTTTAGTCATTGTACCTTTTCCCCAAGATATGGCGTGGTGGTTTTTGTTGCTTCTTCAGGTGGTGGTAAGGCGGGCCTCCAGACAGTCGTGCATGAATATAAAAAAAGAAAGGAGAACGTCAGTGTACAGTTATTGGAGAAATGACAGACAGGAGCAGCGGTGTGGCCATTAAGGCTAAATACTTATAAGGGGTGTAATGTGGACGAGTAAAATAGGATCCTCACAGGATGAGCAGTCCGAGCCACAGCCAGTATCCACTAGAGCCCTTGAAGGTAGGGTTAGTCAACACTGCATGCTATTGCCAGGTCCCTTGGTACACCACACCTGCTCACGGGGCTCAAGTTTAAGCAGTAGACAGACTGAGAGATGTAGAATTACAATGAGACCTGGATGTGCAGGGATACTTTGGTTTGGTGTGTGTGAAATATGGTACTAGCGGGCAGGAATGCCAAAGTCTCATAACTTGCAAAAACAAAAAAAATGTATGACTGAGGTCTTGGATTACATTATTTTAAGGAAATATATGTAAGAATCCAAAAGAAAAAACTCAGAGCATCATATTAGACAAGGAAAAGGAAGGAAAGAGAGGTAAGTAATGAAAATGAAAAAGAAGAATAGTAAAAATAATAATGAAAAGAGAAAAAAAACTCTAACCAAGATTTTTAGTTTATATACTATTTTAGACTGTTAAACACTTCAGACCCAGAAGACATTTGGCTGCTGAATGACCAGGCCATTTTTTGCGATTTGGCACTGCGTCGCTTTAACTGAAAATTGCGCGGTCGTGCGCTGCTGCACCCAAACAAAATTGAAGTCCTTTTTTTCCCACAAATAGAGCTTTCTTTTGGTGGTATTTGATCATCTCTGTGTTTTTTTTGTTTTGCTTTTTTGCGCTATAAACAAAGTGACAATTTAAAAAAAAAACAATAAAAATATTTTGTACTTTTTGCTATAATAAATATCCCCATTTAAAAAAAAAAAAAGCAAATTTTTTTCTTAGTTTAGGCCGATATGTATTCTTCTACATATGTTTGGTAAAAAAAAATCGCAATAAGCATGAACGCATGCGCGGTAGCTCGCAAGATGGTCGCGGCCTGCTAGAGCTCCGCTCCACCACAGCCCTGTGATCACCGCCGGAGCCCGCAAAACGAACCCACGATCCTGTCACCGGGTGGATCGGGTGGGGGAGACATCAGGGAATCATCTGATGTCAGCGGCGCAAGCGAGGAGGAACCTGAGCAAACGGATGGCCTCGGCGGCCGCTCCCCTCATCTATGCTAAGATGGCGGCCAGAGGCCTACTCAGCGCGGAGGAAGCTGAGGCATCTATAGCAGATCAAGACTTGCCACCACCGCAATCTCCAGGTATCTCCTCTCCCCCCCGGGAATGGGCAGCTTCCCCTGCTTCCACGGAGTCCCTTTTAAACAGACTGAATGACGGTCTCCCCTCCACACCCCAGCTTGATCCGCACACAGGCATGCTCCTGTCAGTGAGCGAGGAAATGGCTTCCATCCCAGCCCCTAATGATTTCCCCTCCATGATGACAGCGTTCTCTCATCTGCTCTCTAAAAGTTTAGCAGCAAATGCAGCCCAAATTACATCATCCATCCATGCTGACCTGCAGAAAATAGGTTTGCGAATGGACACTATAGAAAAGAAGGCTGATCAATCAGTCGCAAGGATTAACCAGAATTCAGCCAGAATTCAGGACGTCCAAGACCAGCTAGAAGTGGCGTTGGCAAAGATCGATGACCTTGAGAACAGGTCCAGACGTTATAACTTTAGACTCAGGGGGCTCCCTGAGTCTGAAAAGGACGTGCAGGCTGCTGTAAAATCCCTGCTCCAGGCTCTTATCCCAGGTATCCCTGAACACCGTTTGGAATTAGACAGGGCCCACAGAGCTCTTCAACCCCCCCGCTCGGATGGCCTCCCTCGAGACATCATAGTGAAACCACATTTTTATTCTGTGAAGGAGGAGGTCATGAAAAGGTCTAGGCTATCTGATAATCTCATGCTTCTTGGCCATAAAATCCAGGTGTTTGCGGATTTATCGCCATACACAGTACAGAAGAGGCGAGCACTGAAACCACTCTTACAGGTTTTGATGGAAAAAGACATTACATACAGATGGTCTTTTCCGCTTCGTTTAAATTTCTCCTACAGAAATAAGAGCCATGCCTTCTCATCGTTTGCTGAAGGGGAACGCCTGTTTCTGCACCTGGGCCTAATTGAGCAGGAATCCTCCAGCTCCAAGTCAACAAAGGGATCTTCATCATCATCCAAAAGGCCTCCACCAGCTAGCCCGCTGCAACCCACTTGGCTTCAATCAAGCTACAAGCGATCAAAAGAAAATGCCCCGACATGATTCTCAGGCTGTATTCATCACTTTTCTTATTGTATGGAGACTTGCCTTTATTCCCCTCAGTCTGGCCACAGATGTCCCTCAGGATTCCGGGACTAGCCCCTCATTTGAGGGCCCCCTTTGAACAGTGATCTTCACCATCTCTATCCAAGTGGGGGACTTAATCCAAGTTCATATCAGAATGGTTGTTACCTACACCCACTGAGGTCGGACATTGCTGAGGGGAAGGGTTGGGGGCAGTACTCTCTTACAGTCCCCCCTAGTTCACTCTCCTTCCATTTTCTGAAATCCTAGTTTATGCATTTAGGCCTCTCTAGCGCGGTTAGACGCTCTAAGGTAGGCGTAGTTCTTTTACACATTAAGGGACTCCCAAACAGGTCATGGGAGATCTAAGTTGACTTATGTTTTTATTTATTTTTCAGATACTTATCCCTCATCTCCCCTGGAGTTTCTGGTTCCCCCTTCTCGCAGCTGGCGAGGGACACTTCGCGAGGGGCGAGAAGGGTGAATCACATAGGACCCACTCGTCTATGACTAGCTTTTGGTAGGTCGGTGCTTCCGGGTTCCCGGCCTTGAGAGCTGGGGATCGGGTTACTGATCTGGCAGGTTTTTTGTAGTGGGGGGGGGGTTTTCCCCCCTTTTTTTTTTTTTTATTATTTACCTTTTTTCCTTTTTATTCACACCCGGTGACTCAAATATTTTTCAGTTGCACTATACCTGTTATTAAGTTGTTTAGGGCACTACATAGCATAGGCCTCCGTTTGGCCTTTAGTTGTACATTTATATTTTAGGCGTCGGGGCTGTGGTGGACCCAGCACGCCTCCAGCGGATCCCAGGTCCACAGTAGGTGTACCTGGTTTCCTTTCCAGATCCCCATAGTAGGGGTTTCTGGTCCTCTCAGGATCTGAGGGTTGAGGTGGCTAGCCCACTTCAACCCAGGGGTGGGAAGGGGTCCAAGGACCCTAAGGCTTATTGTTATCAGGAAATGTACTGGATTGCTATACATATATCTCTGCCTAACATAATATTTTTTTGCCTCTCTTCTTTTCTCATCTTCTTCCTCCCTTCTCTTTACTTCTCTTGGCTCATCTGTGCTCTCCAAGGTTCCGGATGGTCTCGTGTCCTCTCACCGCAGGTCCAGATTATCTTTTCCATGGGTTCGTGTGGCTGCTTGACTTGATATCTCTGCCCGCATGGGGTAAGTCAAAAATTCTCATTATAGGGGCACCCCCTCTGGTTCATGGCTGACACGCAAGGTCCTTCCCCCTCCCTTTACATATTATCCCATAACACACAGGGACTCAACTCCCCCGTCAAACGTAGGAAACTGTTCCAATTATATCACACCATGCATGCAGATGTATTACTCCTTCAGGAGACCCATTTCCCTTCCACTTATAAGCCCTCCTTTCTCCACCAACGCTTCCCACAATTTTTTTTAGCTTCCGGAGAAAATAAAACTAAAGGAGTAGCCATCTGCTTTGCCAAACACATCAACATCTCACAATCAGCTATAATAACTGACCCTCAAGGCCGATATATTCTGGTGTCTGGCCATATAGACGGTGAACTCTACATGTTTGTCTCCTACTACTCTCCTAATAAAGGACAAAAAAACTTCTTTGAAACACTACTACACAAAATAAAACCCCACCTACGAGGCAGGATCATTGTTGGGGGAGACTCGAACACTGCATTCGACTCTTCTATTGACAAATCCGCTGGGAATAGGCCGACTTCTAGACGCCCCTCCAAACAAAGTGTTAAAATTGCGAAGTTGCTTTATGAGGAGGGACTGATTGATGTCTGGAGGGAAACTAACCCACGTAAGAGAGATTATACCCATTTTTCAGCACCGCATAATTCCTACGCCAGGATAGACCACATTTTCTCTCGATCAGCTTCTATTCCCCTAATCAGAAGATCTAGGATAGTAGATACCCCCTTGTCAGATCATTCGATGGTGACTCTCCTCATGCAGAGGTCTGGGGGGGCAGGGGGCCCGCCTCGCTGGCGCCTGCAGGAATCTCTCTTGAGTGACCCGGTACAATGCTCCTTATTGGAAGAGGCCATCAAAGAATACTTCCAAATTAATGCAACCGGTGAGGTCTCCCCGGTAACAGTATGGGCGGCACACAAGTCAGTAATTAGAGGGAAGTTAATCCAGATGTCTTCCAAACTTAAAACCGAACACAGAATAGACACAATCAGACTGACAGAGGAATACCATAAAGCTTCGAAGGCACACAAACATAATCCCTCGCCTGAATCTTTGGCAGACTTGGATAAGGCCAGAACCCTCCTAAACCTTCAGTTGACCACGGCTGCTGAACAACACCTTAGATGGACGGGGGCTAAACTTTACACGCAAAAAGATAAAATAGGATCTAAGCTAGCAGTCAAACTGAGCCCCAGACCCCGCTCCTTAGCATTCCCGAAAATTAAAGTATCTTCGGGGGACCTTACTCAAAATCCCGAAAAGATCATGACAGCCTTCCATAAATTTTATTCCGAACTCTACAAACCGAAATCCTCCCACACCCAAAGCACTCAGCATACTTTCTTGGACTCCCTGACACTACCTACCTTGTCACCCGAACACAGGGACCTCCTGGAGGCACCTTTCTCCAATCAGGAAATACTAGATACAATCAAATCATTAAAGGTAGGATCTTCACCAGGCCCAGACGGCTTTTCAAACGGTTACTATAAGAAGTTTGGCGCTTCTCTAGCTCTCCATCTGACGAAACTCTTTAATGCGCTACGGGAAGGGTCTCTTCTTGAAGCTGACCTTAACTCGGCATATATATCAGTTATACCAAAGCCGGGCAAGGACGCCAGCGAGGTGGGCAACTATCGACCCATCTCGTTAATAAATAATGATATCAAAATCATGACTAAGATCCTGGCAAACAGAATAGCGAGCTTCATATCACTATATATACATGGAGATCAGGTGGGTTTTATCCCTGGGAGGCAAGGCCCCGACCAGATTCGCCGCTCCATAGACATTATCTCTCTTCTGCGACCACAGTGGGACGGGGGACCCCCCCAGAAAGGCTTTCTCCTATCGATTGACTTGAACAAGGCTTTTGACTCGGTGGACTGGGCTTACCTGTCTGGTATCCTACGGAGATGGAGTTTCGGTCCTCACTTTCTGAATTTAATTAATACACTTTACTCTAACCCTTCAGCACAAGTACGTCTGATGGGCAGATACTCATCTTCTTTTAGTATCAACAGGGGTACCAGACAGGGATGCCCTCTCTCCCCCCTCCTATTCGCTATGGCCATCGAAACGCTGGCCATAGCGATCAGATCGAATCCTGACATAAAGGGGGTGATGTGTGGGGGCCAGGAACACAAGTGTGCACTCTATGCAGATGACCTTCTTCTGTATGTTACCTCCCCATTAATCTCTACGCCTATGATTTATAGGACGCTGAAAGAGTTCTCCGCGATTTCGGGACTGGAAGTCAATATGACAAAATCCATGGCGCTAAATATCACCGTCCCTAATGACTCTCTCACACTCCTCTCACATAACTTCGACTTCTCCTGGGCCCCAGATGCTCTCCCTTATCTTGGGATCAAACTAACATCACATATGAACAATCTTTTCAAAGCTAATTACCCGCCTATGATTAATAAATGCAGAGCTGAGTTGGCAAAGTGGTCAAGGGGTGGTCTATCCTGGCTAGGTAGGATACATGCGGTTAAGATGACACTCCTCCCACGCCTATTATATCTTTTTCGTTCCCTTCCGATTCCCATCCGGAAGGACTTCCTAGGCAGCTTCCAGTCTGACATAACACGCTTTGTTTGGGGGGGCAAGGGTTACAGATGTCCTTCTCGCACTTTGGTACGCTTAAAATCACAGGGGGGACTGGGTCTACCAGACCTGTGGGGTTACTACCAGGCGGCACAATTAGCACAACTGTCAATCATTTACTCCAGAAACTACAAACCGGATTGGGTTTCAATGGAGAGGAAAGCGATCCCTCTTAACACTATTGATTACCTCCTGTGGTCAGACACCAGAAGTAGGCCAACCATATTGGCCCCCACCCTGTCACACTCGATAGCTTTAGGCACTAAGCTTTATACAAATCACTCTTTGATTTCCAGTCTGAAACCCTTGGCTCACCTATTTCATAATCCAAAGTTCCCACCGGGACTTAATATAAAGGCGTTCCGCTGGTGGACAGACAAGGGCCTTTACCGCATAGGGCACTTCCTGTCCTCAAAGGGTCCGATTACCTTGGCCCACTGTAAGAAAAATCTAGGCATGCCGGATTCTGAAAAATTCAGATTCACACAAATTTCCCACTATTTACACACTATTTGGTCCACTAGGAAGGACCCTCCCTATATTACTACTTACGAGCAATGGTGCTCTGACTCCACGAACCAGAGGGGGGGAATCTCTCTAATTTATGCAGCACTTCAATCGAACTTGGAAAAACCATCTTATGCACGGGCCTGGGAAGAGGACACGGGCTGCTCCTGGAATGCATCTGATTGGTTTAGAGCTTCCCTACGCTCGACCAAAGGTATATGCAATGTATCCTTAATGGAAGCCAGTTTAAAAGTAATGAATAGATGGTACTACGTTCCCTCCAGACTGGCAACAATTTACTCGGGGACATCCCCAATCTGTTTTAGAGGATGTGAGCTAGAAGGCTCTATGTTTCATATATGGTGGACTTGTCCACGCATCAGATCCTTCTGGAAGAGAATTTTCCGCACCATTAGTACATTGACGGGTGAAATAATCGCCCCCAGTCCGACGATAGCACTGCTGAATCAACACATTCCTAATCTGCCTAAACGTCTACAAGCCCTTTCCTTCTTCATACTTGTGGGAGCCAAGATTACCTTGGCAAAAGCCTGGAAGAAGCCTTCGGTCTCCTTTCAGGCTTGCAAAAGGAAAATCTCTTGGATAATGGCACAAGAGCTGATAGTAGCAAAACTTACTGATAAGATTGAGAGGTTTAACACTACTTGGGAACCATGGGCCACGCATTGTGGTATCTCAATCCTGCCTGGTGTGGAGAATACATCTCGGAACCTCTCCCCTCCTCTCTGACCTCTACTTCTCTAACCTTACCCTCATTTTCTCACGTTTCTTCTCTTCTCTATCGGGACACTCTGCCCGTTCCTCATCAGACGAACAGTCTTCTGTGTACAAGCACTCCTGAAGTATTAGTTCTTTTCTTTTTTGTTTAACGTATTTTGATGTTTCCTAAGCAGGGAATGGACGGTCGGGGTGGGAGTTCTACCCCCCAGGGAGATCCGTCTCCTATATTACAGGGAGTTGGTACATAGATTTCTTACCCCAGGGGTCGCCCCAGATGTCCCCACAGTAAGAGCCCATTGGGGTGGGGCTTCTGGGAACCCAGGGGAGAAAGAGCGGTCACAGCACCGGATAGTATTAGGCTAGTATCTTCTTGGATCACCTTCTGGGTGGGTGGCCTCCCGACCGTACCGTCCCCCTATTGGTTTGTCACTGCCGATTGACTCACACCTTACTGTTCAAAACAAAGGCTGGCAAATTTGGTACCACCAAAATTTATAGGTGCTTTATGTTCTGTATAGACATGGCAATAACTGTTACAGGATACTTTCTATGCCAATTTTCTATGTATATGAAAATTTTTTTTCTTACATTGTATGCTACTGATCTTCAATAAACCTTTTGAAAACCAAAAAAAAAAAAAAAAAAAAAGATTTCAGTTTGTTGTTCCCCTGAGTTGTACAGTTTATAGGTCACATTAAAGGTGGGAAAAGTTCTGAAAAAAAAAAAAAAATCGCAATAAGCGTATATTGATTGGTTTGGGCAAAAGTTATAGCATCTACAAAATAGGGGATAGATTTATAGCATTTTTATTATAATTTTTCTTTTTACTAGTAATGGCGGCGATCTGCCATTTTTACATCGTTACATAGTTACATAGTAGGTGCGGTTGAAAAAAGACACAAGTCCATCAAGTCCAACCTATGTGTGTGATTATATATCAGTATTACATTGTATATCCCTGTATGTTGTGGTCATTCGGGTCCTTTTATAATAGTTTCTTGAAACTATCGATGCTCCCCGCTGAGACCACCGCCTGTGGAAGGGAATTCCATATACTTGCTGCTCTTACAGTAAAGAACCCTCTACATAGTTTAAGGTTAAACCTCTTTTCTTCTAATTTTAATGTCTTGTCTTGTTAAACTCTCTTCTGCGAAAAAGTTTTATTCCTATTGTGGGGTCACCAGTACGGTATTTGTATATTGAAATCATATCCCCTCTCAAGCGTCTCTTCTCCAGAGAGAAGAAGTTCAGTGCTTGCAACCTTTCCTCATAACTAATATCCTCCAGACCCTTTATTAGCTTTGTTGCCCTTCTTTGTACTCGCTCCATTTCCAGTATCTGGGGCGATCTCCGGCGATCTGCGATTTTCACCAGGACTGTGACATTATGGAGGACACATAGGACACTTTTGACACATTTTTGGGACCATTTGCATTTATACAGCGATCAGTGCTAAAAAAATGCACTGATTACTGTAAAAATGTCACTGGCAGGAAAGGGGTTAACACTAGGGGTAACTGTGTTCCCTGTGTGTGTTTCTAACTGTTGGGGGAGGGGTCTGACCTAGAGGAAATGACAGATCGTGATTCCTAGCTATTAGGAACTCACAATCTGTCTCTCCTCAGAACAGAACAGGGACGTGTGTGTTTACACACACGTCCCTGTTCTGCCTCTTGTGCCCGCAATCGCTCGTGGCCGGCGGTCATCCCTCGAGTGCAGCGGGCGCGTGCGCACCCGCGCCTGCTATCCCGCTCAAATGAGCCGGTGTATAGCTACGACGGCTCGCGGGATTGTGCTGACCTGCCGCAGTATAATGACAGCGGCTGGTCGGCAAGTGGTTAAAGAGCATTGAATCTGTATTCAAAAAAACTAATACATTAGTTGCCCTAAAAACTATTGCTGACTGCTAAAAACAAAAAAATATATAGTTCTTTAACAAAAAGGGCAACTCTTCTCCCATAATACTAATTAGCAGTATATTTGCAGGTCAGGTACACAGATATTAACAAAGAGAGAGAGAAAAAATTATTGAAACTGTTAGAATTTAGGTAAACTTGACTGTACTTTATTACTCAAATTGTTATAGGCTTCTCCCCCCCAAAAAAAAGAAAAATATAGTTCTAGGGTCCTCTTTCAAATGCGCACAATACTCTGCATCAGTCTCTTAATAGTTACCCACATCAGGAGAGCAACAGGGTGGAGTTTACTAAAGCTGTGGCCCTAAGACTGTACCTGAATGAGCTTTTCCCATTAAGAAACCTTAGTTTGAGATATTTGGATTGACCTCTTTTGATCTTGAGATCACCCAAATCGTCCACTCCGCTCCTCCTAAGACATCCTGATTTACAGCTCCCTTGTTACCTCCTCCCATGCTCATCATCAGGACTGCTTCAGAACCCCTGGAACTCCCCACCCCAATATGGCCAGCCAGCTCCTACCCTGTCCACCACTAGGTGATCCCTGAAAACTCATTTATTCGGGGAAGCCTACCCCACCTCCTCCTAAAACGCTACCTAAGCAAGCTCCATTAGATAATTCCCCACAGCTATTACTTTTTGTACCACCCCCTCCCCTTAGATTATAAACCCCTAGAGCAGAGCCTTTCTATTCACGCCATGCACAAACTGTTGTCACTATTTAAATCCTATTGCCCAAAGTCTAACTACCCAACTTTTAACTTCTCCCCGAATCCCAAAGGAAGTTACATGTAGGTGTAAGGGGGTGTCAGGTTTGATGTAAAGCCTTTCCTCAGGGGTAATAGGGATACAACCCGGGGTTCCTTCTATATCCATGAAAAGGACAAGAGAATAGGTACAATAGACTCCCTGAGGTTGTGTACCCTGCTGAGTATAATTTAACCTGATGCTGAAAACAGTGCATCATTAGACATGTGATACCAGCACCAGTACCCTGGTCTCTAGTATTTTTAACTTTGTTTAGGACCAGTTGGGGCACTACCCTGGAATCCATTAGACATGACCACTTCCTGTGCCAGCATTGCTGTCTCATGATTCTGTCCTTTTCCCCTGAACAACACCTTCCTTTCTCCAGCACTCATCAGTACCAGTCAACTGAAGCTGTCTGGACTCATAAACCATCAGAACAAGATGGACTCCAGGGTGTAACACAGAAGAGTCTGATAGGATAGTACCCAGATTGACCATGATATATGCACAATGTACCGTCCCTGCCATTAGGGATGAGAATAGTACAAGTTTTTTTTGACAACCCTGGAACGGAGTCATACACCAATTTATACGACTCATAGTCAACTTGGATACTACCCCCACCTGCCTGTTTTTGCAAAGTGGAATTTGTCCCACTGAGAAAGAGTCAGTCACTTCTCCGAGGTCCTGGATGCTGGACAGAGCAAGTTGGAATTCCTAACCCCTTCCCTGATATGTAGTACAAGACCTCCCAATGCGTTTCTGATTCTCTCCAGAGCCATAGTGTTTAAGGTACCCAGTGACCCGCCTCCAGCTCCAAAGGCAGTCTCCATTAAGCCTCTCTTTATCCTAAGTATGGGAAACAGTCTGAATACCCGGATTGAAAACCACCTGCCAACAGGTACACTTTATTCTTTATAGAGGCTACACACCTTTTCCCTCCTTTATCAATTCAGTAATCAGACAATGTTATCCTTCACCCATACAAAATAAACTGCCTACACTCTTCAGACAGGACTTCACATGAATGACAGGGGCATAGTGCAACACTGGGGCGCTGGTCTTCCTGGCATGCAGGACATGGATAACTAGTTAAGGTACACAAGAAATCTAGAAAAGGAAGGACACCTATGGGTGTTAACTAGGGATGAGCCAAACACCCCCCTGTTCGGTTCGCACCAGAACATGCGAACAGGAAAAAAATTTGTTCGAACACACAAACACCGTTAAAGTTTATGGGACTCGAACATGAATAGTCAAAAATGCTAATTTTAAAGGCTTATATGCATGGTATTGTCATAAAAAGTGTTTGGGGAGCTGGGTCCTGCCCCAGGGGACATGTATCAATGCAAAAAAAAGTTTTAAAAACGGCCGTTTTTTCGGGAGCAGTGATTTTAATAATGCTTAAAATGAAACAATAAAAGTGTAATATTCCTTTAAATTTCATACCTGGGGGGTGTCTATAGTATGCCTGTAAAGGGGCGCATGTTTCCCGTGTTTAGAACAGTCTGACAGCAAAATGACATTTCTAAAGGAATAAAAGTTATTTAAAACTACTCGCGGCTATAATGAATTGTCGGTCCGGCAATACACATGAAAGTTCATTGATAAAAACAGCATGGGATTCCCCCACAGGGGAACCCCCGAACTAAAATTAAGGAAAAAAATGTGTGGGGGTCCCCCGAAATTCCATACCAGGCCCTTCAGGTCTGGTATGGATATTAAGGGGAACCCCGGCCAAAATTTAAAAAAAAATTGCGTGGGGTCCCCTCAAAATCCATACCAGACTCTTCAGGTCTGGTATGGATTTTAAGGGGAACCCCGCGCCAAAATAAAAAAAAATGACGTCGGGGTCCCCCTAAAAATCCATACCAGACCCTTATCCAAACACGCAACCTGGCAGGCCGCAGGAAAAAAGGGGGGGACGAGAGAGCGCCCCCCTCCTGAACCACACCAGGCAACATGCCCTCAACATTGGGAGGGTGCTTTGGGGTAGCCCCCCAAAGCACCTTGTCCCTATGTTAATTGGACAAGGGCCTTATCCCCACAACCCTTGCCCGGTGGTTGTGGGGGTCTGTGGGCAGGGGGCTTATCGGAATCTGGAAGCCCCCTTTAACAAGGGGACCCGCAGATCCCGCCCCCCCTGTGTGAAATGGTAATGAGGTACAAAAGTACCCCTACTATTTTACAAAAAAAGTGTCAAAAATGTTAAAAATGACAAGAGACATTTTTTGACAATTCCTTTATTTAAAGTCTTCTTCTTTCCATCTTCTTTGGGTCTTCTTCAGTCTTCCTTCCTTCTTCCTTTGGTTTCTTCTTCCATCTTCTTCTTCCTCTGGTTCTTCCTCCGATCCTCTGCTTTTTGCTCCAGTGTTCTCGTCCGGCATCTTCCTCCGCGGCGTCTTCTTCCCCGCTTCATTCTTGGGCTGCTCCGCATCCATGGGAGGCTCCCGCTGTGTGACGCTTCTCTTTTTCTGACACTTCTTATATAACGGAGGGCGGGGCCACCCGGGGACCCCGCCCGCCCTCTGGCGCACGGGGACTTTATGGGGACTTCCCTATTGCTTTCCCCGTGACGTCAGAGGGGGGCGGGGTCACCCGTTTGGTTCGGGGTTCCCCTGTGGGGAAATCCCATGTTGTTTTTTTTATCAATGAACTTTTATGTGTATTGTCGGACTGACAATTCATTAATAACCGCGAGTAGTTTTAAATTACTTTTTTTCCTTTGAAATGTCAGTTTGCTGTCAGACTGTTCTAAACACTGGAAACATGAGCCCCTTTACAGGCATACTATATACACCCCCCAAGTATGAAATTTAAAGGAATATTACACTTTTATTGTTTCACTTTAAGAATTATTAAAATCACTGCTCCCGAAAAAACTGACGTTTTTAAAACTTCTTTTTGCATTGATATATGTCCCCTGGGGCAGGACCCAGGTCCCCAAACACTTTTTATAACAATACAATGCATATAAGCCTTTAAAATTAGCACTTTTGATCTTTCCCGTAGACTTTTAAAGGGTGTTCCGCGGCTTTCAAATTTGCGGCGATGTGCGGTGTGACTTCCAGGTTCGTCACCGTCATTAGTGATCTCTGACCATGTGATAAGTGAAAAGCCAATCACACCTCCCCATATTTGGTCAGGAGCCAAGCCTCCCTCTGATCCTCCAATCAACACTCCTAAGTATTCCTTTGACACGGTGGTCACATGATAACCACATGATCAGTTGTGAACGGAGTGACGCATGGACCGCTCAGGGACTAGATATCATAGGAGGCAGGAAGTGGAGGCTCCCCAATCCGAGGTTTGGATCTCTGACCATGTGATAAGTGAAAAGCCAATCACACCTCCCCATAGTTGGTCAGGAGCCAAGCCTCCCTCTGATCCTCCAATCAACACTCCTAAGTATTCCTTTGACACGGTGGTCACATGATAACCACATGATCTGTCGTGAACGGAGTGACGCATGGACCGCTCAGGGACTAGGTATCATAGGAGGCAGAAAGTGGAGGCTCCTCAATCCGAGGTTTGGAACGCAAACATGTTCCCAACATTTATATGGTCGGAAGTAAAACTGTATCACCGATTCTATGTCAGTAGGTGTGACGATACCAAAAACAGAAGTCAGTTCACATAACCATCTGTAGCAAACCATAGCTTAAAAGAGAATAATGTGCATCAAAAGCCAATAATGACTAACGTGCACCATAAACCCTTAATGATAACGTATATGTCATAACCTCCTATGTACCCTATATGTAAACATACCGCATGAAGGAATAATAAAAAAGGTGGCTAAAAATGCAAAAATTGCACACAGAACAAGGGAATCTGTCAGGCAGGACAGTGTCAATGACACAATAAAGAAGAATGCTTTCTGATGTATGTCAGGTAACTGGTGAAGGGGAATCTAGTAGAGCCTAGATAGAAAAAATAGTGAAAGATGTCAATAGATGTAAGCACAGATAAATGTATGTAGAGCACCCAAAGGGTGTCCAAGGAAAGAAGGGGACATCAACGCCTAAGACTGATTAATAAAGGCATTGATATCCCAGTCAATATTAAGTCCGTGTGGTGCATAACATTTAATTTGGTGTATCCAAAAAGTCTCTAGCTTAGAGACTCCTCTTATGTTAGGTTCTCCTCTCCAATGGGGCACAAATTTGTCTATGATTTGAAATTTCGTTCCTGATGGATTTTGATTGTGACAACGTAAATAGTGTTTAGGTACACTGTGGTTCGTGCGTCCTTTTTTTATAGCTGTGATATGTTCGTTCACTCGTATAGCAAAATTACGTATTGTACGCCCTATATACTGTTTTCCACAGGGACAAGTAATGAGGTATACAATAAACTTTGTAGTACATGTGGCAAACCGTTTCATCTTGTATTCCCTCCCGGTAGTAGATGACGTAAAGGTTTCGATTTTTCGTGCTTGACATGTATTAACCCTACATACTGTACACTTCCGACAGGGGAAAAAGCCTTTTAGATCATGGAAAAAAGATGGAATTTTTGGGGGGTCTATTAAGTTTGGTGCAATTTGGCCCTTTATTGCTAGTGCACCTAAATCACTCCAGCTTGTTCAGGGAGTAAAGGACCCAGTACGCAATCATTTTTTAGCACTTTCCAATGTCTGGATATAATATCCTTAATTTGTTTGTGTTGGATAGAATAGTTAGTAAGGAAGGACCATTTATGTCTATTGTCTGGGGGTCTTTTGGGTTGTTCATCCAGCAAAGATGATCGATCAATGAGCGCCACTTTCTGAATTTCCTGATCAATTTGGCCTCTGTCATATCCCTTCTCATGGAACCTTAGCTTGAGAGTCCCAGCTTGTGAGTAGTAGTCTGATAAGAGAGAACAATTGCGTCTGATTCTCATTAACTGGCTCTGAGGAATTGATTTAGCCATGCTGTGTGGTGACAGCTGTCGATCGGAATACATCTGTTGCGGTCAGTGACCTTAAAGAAGGTTTTAGTTTCTAAATGACCGTTAACAGCTGTAATCTCCAGATCCAGGAAGTGTATCGTGGAGGTGCTGGCCTCATATGATAGATGGATGCCAACCTCATTATCATTCAGATGCAGCATGAATCTATCCAAAGACTCCATACTGCCCTTCCACAGGAGGAGGATGGCGTTGATGTACCTGGCCCACAGGGCCAACTGAGGTGGATCCAGGGCATGGACGACATCCTCCTCTCATTTAGCCATAAAAATGTTGGCTAAACTGGGGACAAACTTTGCACCCATAGCTACCCCCTTAGTTTGTAGATAATATTGGTTGTTATACCAGAAATAATTAGACTTAGTGGCAAACCGTAGCAAATCCATGATAAACCTCTTCTGGGTCCTGGGAATGGTTTTATCTCTTGATAGAAACAACTCAACGGCTTCCAGACCTAATTCGTGGGTAAATACAGGTTAAAAGGGATGTAACATCAGCCGTGACTAGTATAAGGTCTTCACTGTATGTAACCTGTTATAATTTAGCAATGGTGTCCCTAGTATCTTTCAAAAATGATGGTATAGTTTTGACTATAGGTTGGAGGTAATGGTCAATATATTTCCCTATGCATGAGGACACGGAATTAATTCCGCTGATCATTATGGCGACCAGGAGGTTGAGTCACGCTCTTATGTACCTTAGGCAGGTAATAAATTATAGGAATTCGTGGGACAACTGGAACTAAATAGCACTTCTCCTTTTTATTAAGGATACCCAACTGGTTTGCTACAGATGGTTATGTGATCTGACTTCCATTTTTGGTATCGTCACACCTACTGACATAGAGTCGATGATACAGTTTTACTTCCGACCATATAAATGTTGGGAACATGTTTGCGTTCCAAACCTCGGATTGGGGAGCCTCCACTTCCTGCCTCCTATGATACCTAGTCCCTGAGCGGTCCATGCGTCACTCCGTTCACGACGGATCACGTGGTTATCATGTGACCACCGTGTCAAAGGAATACTTAGGAGTGTTGATTGGAGGATCAGAGGGAGGCTTGACTCCCAACCAACTATGGGGAGGTGTAATTGGCTTTTCAATTATCACATGGTCGGAGATCACTAATGACGGTGACGAACCCGGAAGTCACGCTGCGCATCACCGCAAACAGCTGTTTTTTATGATTGTTTATTCATTTAATATAAAGCGCACTGGATGGAGGGCAAATTCATACCCCAGCAGAAGTCTTAGAGGATGAAACGTGTCGGGTTTGTTTGTTTTACCCTAACCATCACCTACTGCGCTATTCAGCTCATTTTTTAGCCTAGTTTTTACCGCTCAATTTTTATTATCTGTTGGATATAATTTTTTGTAATCTTTATACCAATAAATTCCTTAACGCTTCAAACGGATTTACACTATGTGGAAGTTTTTCTTTTCTTCCTTGCCCCTTCATGTGGATGGTCGTTGATGAGGTGGTATCTGGCTGATGATCAAAGCTGGTTCAAAAGGACACCTGGGTCCGGTCCAACCCACTCAGGGACACACCATCTGGTGATATTCTCTGCTCTTTCAAGCCAAGTCTACCGGCAGGATTCAAATCTGAACAACTCTACTGTTTGATCTACTACACCGTTTGACGGTACAAGCCTTTCTGACTCACCGCCAACGCCTGTGAGTCCACCCTTTCTGGTAAGGGCATTTTATGTTTACTTGCCTGAGATGATATTGTCATGTCATGGGAGAAGATCTTACCCCACATGCAGAGATGTTCCTGACAGTCCCTTTCTAACACATATGAGGACCGGGAGCACCTATAGTGTCACCTAGACACCGTGACCAACCCATTTTGCAGTGACGGACATTGATATTCCATATACTTATTTGTCTGATACACTCATGGATTTGTGATTACGTAATAGTCTGATAGACACATATTATTGAGCTTACCTATACTATATCTATGTGTGTTTTTTATAATATATACATTTGGATCCGGTTTTTAGGTCATCTAATTATTTGGGTCACTCCCATCACAATAGATTCACTGTACCACGAATGAATATTATGAGTTATATGTAGTTTATTCTTCACTACTCCTCATATTTATTTTTCACTAGTCATTCACTTTTCATTGTTTCTGAGGAGATACCTCTGTGTTTATACTCCTTGGGAATATCACGGGTTCAACACTATTTATTTAGGGTAACGACCCCCCCTTTTTATATATTATCACTACTTATTGTGTTTTGTTGCTTTTCCACCAATACCTTACTAGCGCCACACTTTGTTGTTCCTTATATATTCACAATAGTCAGATTGTTGTGTTGGCTGCTTCACTTCTTCCCCCCTTTCAATGAGAGTTGGCGCAGCATTTTCCAAACATATTCCTACACTGCACTTTTGACACTATTGCTGCTGCCTCCCCACATACTTTTGTATTGCACTATATTTTTTATGGTTCACATACTTCCTATATTAGAACATGGACGTGTTTGCGTATCGGATTGATCGTACGTTTAACACTGATGGGGTGTTCACAGCCCTTAACACTGATTCAGAAATAGGTGGCCTATTTTTAAGGCTCAAAAACTTGATGGTATCTGAGCTACACCTAGAATGGGACATTGCCTTCTTGGAACAATATTCTAAGGAACGCATGGTCCCAAGAGGGTTAAGATGGACGATCCACCCACCAACAAGGACACCTTGATGTTGAGTCATGGTTTCATTATTTTAATGAAGCAGGGATTTCCCTACAAGGGTTTCTCACTGATAGAAAACGAACTAGAAGGACCATCATTGACAAAGAAATAAAAGAAATTAGAGACAAACTCCTCCTACGTAAATCCACTACAGAGTACACTAACCTTTCTACTAACCTTAAGAACCATCTAAAAAAGGAAGAACGAGAGCACAAGATTAGGAAACAGAAGAAATATAACAGAGATCTTAGTGACTACAAAAATGGAAGTGTGTTCAGTTGGCAAAACAGTAATCAAGGAAAAATTACACATGATAGTGAACATCTTCCTATGGAAACTGTGAGTTTTGCTGATTCCAGACCATCATATACATCTGCAGCTCCACCTCCACCCAATAGAAATGAATCAAACATGCATTCTGCCAATTCCCATTACATACCTACATCCCAACATAGGGGACCCCCTCCTAACTATGGAAACAGAGGGAGAAGTAATAGGGGCAAAGGAAAGGGGAATAGAGATCGTTCATCACATTACGAACGGTATGGACAAGATTATTCGCCTCGAAGACATAATACGAGTCAAAGTGATTATTATCACTACCAGCCATACCCTCAGAGGACTCTGATCAACACCAGGAATAGATCCTCACCACTTAGAGAAGAGCGATTTGGAGACTATCGGAATTCACAATATTCCTATAATAATAGAGATGGAGATTATTCTGATAGATCGCCCTTCAACTACAATCAAAATGTGCCGAGGCCTCCCAATTTGGGGGGTTTTCACAGGGAACCGGAATACCTCAAACGAAACCTAGAACAAAACGTGGCACCAGAGGGGGGTGGCGTTCCAGTCAAAAGAAAACGTGTTTAAAAGATAATGGCATTTTTAATTTAAGTAAAGTAGACTTCACTCCAGCGGAACATAGTGTTCTTGATAAAGGACTTAAGTTTGTTCCTCCGAAGAAATTAAACAAATTCTCTACATTCATAGATTTGACACAGTGGTCACATGATAACCACATGATCCGTTGTGAACGGAGTGACGCATGGACCGCTCAGGGACTAGGTATCATAGGAGGCAGGAAGTGGAGGCTCCCCAATCCGAGGTTTGGATCTCTGACCATGTGATAAGTGAAAAGTCAATCACACCTCCCCATAGTTGGTCGAGAGCCAAGCCTCCCTCTGATCCTCCAATCAACACTCCTAAGTATTCCTTTGACACGGTGGTCACATGATAACCACATGATTCGTCATGAACGGAGTGACGCATGGACCGCTCAGGGACTAGGTATCATAGGAGGCAGGAAGTGGAGGCTCCTCAATCCGAGGTTTGGAACGCAAAGATGTTCCCAACATTTATATGGTCGGAAGTAAAACTGTATCACCGACTCTATGTCAGTAGGTGTGACGATACCAAAAACGGAAGTCAGGTCACATAACCATCTGTAGCAAACCATAGCTTAAAAGAGAATAATGTGCATCAAAAGCCAATAATGACTAACCTGCATCATAAACCCTTAATGATAACGTATATGTCATAACCTCCTATGTACCTTATATGTAAACATACCGCATGAAGGAATAATAAAAAAGGGGACTAAAAATGCAAAAATTGCACACAGAACAAGGGAATCTGTCAGGCAGGACAGTGTCAATGACACAATAAAGAAGAATGCTTTCTGATGTATGTCAGGTAACTGGTGAAGCGGAATCTAGTAGAGCCTAGATAGAAAAAATAGTGAAAAATGTCAATAGATGTAAGCACAGAAAAATGTATGTAGAGCACCCAAAGGGTGTCCATGGAAAAAAGGGGACATCAACGCCTAAGATTGATTAATAAAGGCATTGATATCCCAGTCAATATTAAGTCCGTGTGGTGCATAACATTTAATTTGGTGTATCCAAAAAGTCTCTAGCTTAGAGACTCCTCTTATGTTAGGTTCTCCTCTCCAATGGGGCACAAATTTGTCTATGATTTGAAATTTCGTTCCTGATGGATTTTGATTGTGACAACGTAAATAGTGTTTAGGTACACTGTGGTTCGTGCATCCTTTTTTTTATAGCTGTGATATGTTCGTTCACTCGTATAGCAAAATTATGTATTGTACGCCCTATATACTGTTTTCCACAGGGACAAGTAATGAGGTATACAATAAACTTTGTAGTACATGTGGCAAACTGTTTCATCCTGTATTCCCTCCCGGTAGTAGATGACGTAAAGGTTTCGATTTTTCGTGCTTGACATGTATTAACCCTACATACTGTACACTTCCGACAGGGGAAAAAGCCTTTTAGATCATGGAAAAAAGATGGAATTCTTGGGGGGTCTATTAAGTTTGGTGCAATTTGGCCCTTTATTGCTAGTGCACCTTTGTAAATCACTCCAGCTTGTTCAGGGAGTAAAGGACCCAGTACGCAATCATTTTTTAGCACTTTCCAATGTCTGGATATAATATCCTTAATTTGTTTGTGTTGGATAGAATAGTTAGTAAGGAAGGACCATTTATGTCTATTGTCTGGGGGTCTTTTGGGTTGTTCATCCAGCAAAGATGATCGATCAATGAGCGCCACTTTCTGAATTTCCTGATCAATTTGGCCTCTGTCATATCCCTTCTCATGGAACCTTAGCTTGAGAGTCTCAGCTTGTGAGTAGTAGTCTGATAAGAGAGAACAATTGCGTCTGATTCTCATCAACTGGCTCTGAGGAATTGATTTAGCCATGCTGTGTGGTGACAGCTGTCGATCGGAATACATCCGTTGCGGTCAGTGACCTTAAAGAAGGTTTTAGTTTCTAAATGACCGTTAACAGCTGTAATCTCCAGATCCAGGAAGTGTATCGTGGAGGTGCTGGCCTCATATGATAGATGGATGCCAACCTCATTATCATTCAGATGCAGCATGAATCTATCCAAAGACTCCATACTGCCCTTCCACAGGAGGAAGATGGCGTTGATGTACCTGGCCCACAGGGCCAACTGAGGTGGATCCAGGGCATGGACGACATCCTCCTCCCATTTAGCCATAAAAATGTTGGCTAAACTGGGGGCAAACTTTGCACCCATAGCTACCCCCTTAGTTTGTAGATAATATTGGTTGTTATACCAGAAATAATTAGACTTAGTGGCAAACCGTAGCAAATCCATGATAAACCTCTTCTGGGTCCTGGGAATGGTTTTATCTCTTGATAGAAACAACTTAACGGCTTCCAGACCTAATTCGTGGGTAAATACAGATTAAAAGGGATGTAACATCAGCCGTGACTAGTATAAGGTCTTCACTGTATGTAACCTGTTATAATTTAGCAATGGTGTCCCTAGTATCTTTCAAAAATGATGGTATAGTTTTGACTATAGGTTGGAGGTAATGGTCAATATATTTCCCTATGCATGAGGACACGGAATTAATTCCGCTGATCATTATGGCGACCAGGAGGTTGAGTCACGCTCTTATGTACCTTAGGCAGGTAATAAATTATAGGAATTCGTGGGACAACTGGAACTAAATAGCACTTCTCCTTTTTATTAAGGATACCCAACTGGTTTGCTACAGATGGTTATGTGATCTGACTTCCATTTTTGGTATCGTCACACCTACTGACATAGAGTCGATGATACAGTTTTACTTCCGACCATATAAATGTTGGGAACATGTTTGCGTTCCAAACCTCGGATTGGGGAGCCTCCACTTCCTGCCTCCTATGATACCTAGTCCCTGAGCGGTCCATGCGTCACTCCGCTCACGACGGATCACGTGGTTATCATGTGACCACCGTGTCAAAGGAATACTTAGGAGTGTTGATTGGAGGATCAGAGGGAGGCTTGACTCCCAACCAACTATGGGGAGGTGTAATTGGCTTTTCAATTATCACATGGTCGGAGATCACTAATGACGGTGACGAACCCGGAAGTCACGCTGCGCATCACCGCAAACAGCTGTTTTTTATGATTGTTTATTCATTTAATATAAAGCGCACTGGATGGAGGGCAAATTCATACCCCAGCAGAAGTCTTAGAGGATGAAACGTGTCGGGTTTGTTTGTTTTACCCTAACCATCACCTACTGCGCTATTCAGCTCATTTTTTAGCCTAGTTTTTACCGCTCAATTTTTATTATCTGTTGGATATAATTTTTTGTAATCTTTATACCAATAAATTCCTTAACGCTTCAAACGGATTTACACTATGTGGAAGTTTTTCTTTTCTTCCTTGCCCCTTCATGTGGATGGTCGTTGATGAGGTGGTATCTGGCTGATGATCAAAGCTGGTTCAAAAGGACACCTGGGTCCGGTCCAACCCACTCAGGGACACACCATCTGGTGATATTCTCTGCTCTTTCAAGCCAAGTCTACCGGCAGGATTCAAATCTGAACAACTCTACTGTTTGATCTACTACACCGTTTGACGGTACAAGCCTTTCTGACTCACCGCCAACGCCTGTGAGTCCACCCTTTCTGGTAAGGGCATTTTATGTTTACTTGCCTGAGATAATATTGTCATGTCATGAGAGAAGATCTTACCCCACATGCAGAGATGTTCCTGACAGTCCCTTTTTAACACATATGAGGACCGGGAGCACCTATAGTGTCACCTAGACACCGTGACCAACCCATTTTGCAGTGACGGACATTGATATTCCATATACTTATTTGTCTGATACACTCATGGATTTGTGATTACGTAATAGTCTGATAGACACATATTATTGAGCTTACCTATACTATATCTATGTGTGTTTTTTATAATATATACATTTGGATCCGGTTTTTAGGTCATCTAATTATTTGGGTCACTCCCATCACAATAGATTCACTGTACCACGAATGAATATTATGAGTTATATGTAGTTTATTCTTCACTACTCCTCATATTTATTTTTCACTAGTCATTCACTTTTCATTGTTTCTGAGGAGATACCTCTGTGTTTATACTCCTTGGGAATATCACGGGTTCAACACTATTTATTTAGGGTAACGACCCCCCCTTTTTATATATTATCACTACTTATTGTGTTTTGTTGCTTTTCCACCAATACCTTACTAGCGCCACACTTTGTTGTTCCTTATATATTCACAATAGTCAGATTGTTGTGTTGGCTGCTTCACTTCTTCCCCCCTTTCAATGAGAGTTGGCGCAGCATTTTCCAAACATATTCCTACACTGCACTTTTGACACTATTGCTGCTGCCTCCCCACATACTTTTGTATTGCACTATATTTTTTATGGTTCACATACTTCCTATATTAGAACATGGACGTGTTTGCGTATCGGATTGATCGTACGTTTAACACTGATGGGGTGTTCACAGCCCTTAACACTGATTCAGAAATAGGTGGCCTATTTTTAAGGCTCAAAAACTTGATGGTATCTGAGCTACACCTAGAATGGGACATTGCCTTCTTGGAACAATATTCTAAGGAACGCATGGTCCCAAGAGGGTTAAGATGGAAGATCCACCCACAACAAGGACACCTTGATGTTGAGTCATGGTTTCATTATTTTAATGAAGCAGGGATTTCCCTACAAGGGTTTCTCACTGATAGAAAACGAACTAGAAGGACCATCATTGACAAAGAAATAAAAGAAATTAGAGACAAACTCCTCCTACGTAAATCCACTACAGAGTACACTAACCTTTCTACTAACCTTAAGAACCATCTAAAAAAGGAAGAACGAGAGCACAAGATTAGGAAACAGAAGAAATATAACAGAGATCTTAGTGACTACAAAAATGGAAGTGTGTTCAGTTGGCAAAACAGTAATCAAGGAAAAATTACACATGATAGTGAACATCTTCCTATGGAAACTGTGAGTTTTGCTGATTCCAGACCATCATATACATCTGCAGCTCCACCTCCACCCAATAGAAATGAATCAAACATGCATTCTGCCAATTCCCATTACATACCTACATCCCAACATAGGGGACCCCCTCCTAACTATGGAAACAGAGGGAGAAGTAATAGGGGCAAAGGAAAGGGGAATAGAGATCGTTCATCACATTACGAACGGTATGGACAAGATTATTCGCCTCGAAGACATAATACGAGTTAAAGTGATTATTATCACTACCAGCCATACCCTCAGAGGACTCTGATCAACACCAGGAATAGATCCTCACCACTTAGAGAAGAGCGATTTGGAGACTATCGGAATTCACAATATTCCTATAATAATAGAGATGGAGATTATTCTGATAGATCGCCCTTCAACTACAATCAAAATGTGCCGAGGCCTCCCAATTTGGGGGGTTTTCACAGGGAACCGGAATACCTCAAACGAAACCTAGAACAAAACGTGGCACCAGAGGGGGGTGGCGTTCCAGTCAAAAGAAAACGTGTTTAAAAGATAATGGCATTTTTAATTTAAGTAAAGTAGACTTCACTCCAGCGGAACATAGTGTTCTTGATAAAGGACTTAAGTTTGTTCCTCCGAAGAAATTAAACAAATTCTCTACATTCATAGATTTGACACAGTGGTCACATGATAACCACATGATCCGTTGTGAACGGAGTGACGCATGGACCGCTCAGGGACTAGGTATCATAGGAGGCAGGAAGTGGAGGCTCCCCAATCCGAGGTTTGGATCTCTGACCATGTGATAAGTGAAAAGCCAATCACACCTCCCCATAGTTGGTCGAGAGCCAAGCCTCCCTCTGATCCTCCAATCAACACTCCTAAGTATTCCTTTGACACGGTGGTCACATGATAACCACATGATTCGTCATGAACGGAGTGACGCATGGACCGCTCAGGGACTAGGTATCATAGGAGGCAGGAAGTGGAGGCTCCTCAATCCGAGGTTTGGAACGCAAAGATGTTCCCAACATTTATATGGTCGGAAGTAAAACTGTATCACCGACTCTATGTCAGTAGGTGTGACGATACCAAAAACGGAAGTCAGGTCACATAACCATCTGTAGCAAACCATAGCTTAAAAGAGAATAATGTGCATCAAAAGCCAATAATGACTAACCTGCATCATAAACCCTTAATGATAACGTATATGTCATAACCTCCTATGTACCTTATATGTAAACATACCGCATGAAGGAATAATAAAAAAGGGGACTAAAAATGCAAAAATTGCACACAGAACAAGGGAATCTGTCAGGCAGGACAGTGTCAATGACACAATAAAGAAGAATGCTTTCTGATGTATGTCAGGTAACTGGTGAAGCGGAATCTAGTAGAGCCTAGATAGAAAAAATAGTGAAAAATGTCAATAGATGTAAGCACAGAAAAATGTATGTAGAGCACCCAAAGGGTGTCCATGGAAAAAAGGGGACATCAACGCCTAAGATTGATTAATAAAGGCATTGATATCCCAGTCAATATTAAGTCCGTGTGGTGCATAACATTTAATTTGGTGTATCCAAAAAGTCTCTAGCTTAGAGACTCCTCTTATGTTAGGTTCTCCTCTCCAATGGGGCACAAATTTGTCTATGATTTGAAATTTCGTTCCTGATGGATTTTGATTGTGACAACGTAAATAGTGTTTAGGTACACTGTGGTTCGTGCATCCTTTTTTTTATAGCTGTGATATGTTCGTTCACTCGTATAGCAAAATTATGTATTGTACGCCCTATATACTGTTTTCCACAGGGACAAGTAATGAGGTATACAATAAACTTTGTAGTACATGTGGCAAACTGTTTCATCCTGTATTCCCTCCCGGTAGTAGATGACGTAAAGGTTTCGATTTTTCGTGCTTGACATGTATTAACCCTACATACTGTACACTTCCGACAGGGGAAAAAGCCTTTTAGATCATGGAAAAAAGATGGAATTCTTGAGGGGTCTATTAAGTTTGGTGCAATTTGGCCCTTTATTGCTAGTGCACCTTTGTAAATCACTCCAGCTTGTTCAGGGAGTAAAGGACCCAGTACGCAATCATTTTTTAGCACTTTCCAATGTCTGGATATAATATCCTTAATTTGTTTGTGTTGGATAGAATAGTTAGTAAGGAAGGACCATTTATGTCTATTGTCTGGGGGTCTTTTGGGTTGTTCATCCAGCAAAGATGATCGATCAATGAGCGCCACTTTCTGAATTTCCTGATCAATTTGGCCTCTGTCATATCCCTTCTCATGGAACCTTAGCTTGAGAGTCTCAGCTTGTGAGTAGTAGTCTGATAAGAGAGAACAATTGCGTCTGATTCTCATCAACTGGCTCTGAGGAATTGATTTAGCCATGCTGTGTGGTGACAGCTGTCGATCGGAATACATCCGTTGCGGTCAGTGACCTTAAAGAAGGTTTTAGTTTCTAAATGACCGTTAACAGCTGTAATCTCCAGATCCAGGAAGTGTATCGTGGAGGTGCTGGCCTCATATGATAGATGGATGCCAACCTCATTATCATTCAGATGCAGCATGAATCTATCCAAAGACTCCATACTGCCCTTCCACAGGAGGAAGATGGCGTTGATGTACCTGGCCCACAGGGCCAACTGAGGTGGATCCAGGGCATGGACGACATCCTCCTCCCATTTAGCCATAAAAATGTTGGCTAAACTGGGGGCAAACTTTGCACCCATAGCTACCCCCTTAGTTTGTAGATAATATTGGTTGTTATACCAGAAATAATTAGACTTAGTGGCAAACCGTAGCAAATCCATGATAAACCTCTTCTGGGTCCTGGGAATGGTTTTATCTCTTGATAGAAACAACTCAACGGCTTCCAGACCTAATTCGTGGGTAAATACAGATTAAAAGGGATGTAACATCAGCCGTGACTAGTATAAGGTCTTCACTGTATGTAACCTGTTATAATTTAGCAATGGTGTCCCTAGTATCTTTCAAAAATGATGGTATAGTTTTGACTAAAGGTTGGAGGTAATGGTCAATATATTTCCCTATGCGTGAGGACACGGAATTGATTCCGCTGATCATCGGGCGACCAGGAGGTTGAGTCACGCTCTTATGTACCTTAGGCAGGTAATAAATTATAGGAATTCGTGGGACAACTGGAACTAAATAGCACTTCTCCTTTTTATTAAGGATACCCAACTGGTTTGCTACAGATGGTTATGTGATCTGACTTCCGTTTTTGGTATCGTCACACCTACTGACATGGAGTCGATGATACAGTTTTACTTCCGACCATATAAATGTTGGGAACATGTTTGCGTTCCAAACCTCGGATTGGGGAGCCTCCACTTCCTGCCTCCTATGATACCTAGTCCCTGAGCGGTCCATGCGTCACTCCGTTCACGATGGATCACGTGGTTATCATGTGACCACCGTGTCAAAGGAATACTTAGGAGTGTTGATTGGAGGATCAGAGCGAGGCTTGGCTCCCGACCAACTATGGGGAGGTGTGATTGGCTTTTCACTTATCACATGGTCGGAGATCACTAATGACGGTGACGAACCTGGAAGTCACACCGCGCATCACCGCAAACAGCTGTTTTTTATGATTGTTTATTCATTTAATATAAAGCGCAGTGGATGGAGGGCAAATTCATACCCCAGCAGAAGTCTTAGAGGATGAAACGCGTCGGGTTTGTTTGTTTTACCCTAACCATCACCTACTGCGCTATTCAGCTCATTTTTGAGCCTAGTTTTTACCGCTCAATTTTTATTATCTGTTGGATATAATTTTTTGTAATCTTTATACCAATAAATTCCTTAACGCTTCAAACGGATTTACACTATGTGGAAGTTTTTCTTTTGTTCCTTGCCCCTTCATGTGGATGGTCGTTGATGAGGTGGTATCTGGCTGATGATCAAAGCTGGTTCAAAAGGACACCTGGGTCCGGTCCAACCCACTCAGGGACACACCATCTGGTGATATTCTCTGCTCTTTCAAGCCAAGTCTACCGGCAGGATCCAAATCTGAACAACTCTACTGTTTGATCTACTACACCGTTTGACGGTACAAGCCTTTCTGACTCACCGCCAACGCCTGTGAGTCCACCCTTTCTGGTAAGGGCATTTTATGTTTACTTGCCTGAGATGATATTGTCATGTCATGGGAGAAGATCTTACCCCACATGCAGAGATGTTCCTGACAGTCCCTTTCTAACACATATGAGGACCGGGAGCACCTATAGTGTCACCTAGACACCGTGACCAACCCATTTTGCAGTGACGGACATTGATATTCCATATACTTATTTGTCTGATACACTCATGGATTTTTGATTACGTAATAGTCTGATAGACACATATTACCTATACTATATCTATGTGTATTTTTTTATAATATATACATTTGGATCCGGTTTTTAGGTCATCTAATTATTTGGGTCACTCCCATCACAATAGATTCACTGTACCACGAATGAATATTATGAGTTATATGTAGTTTATTCTTCAATACTCCTCATATTTATTTTTCACTAGTCATTCACTTTTCATTGTTTCTGAGGAGATACCTCTGTGTTTATACTCCTTGGGAATATCACGGGTTCAACACTATTTATTTAGGGTAACGACCCCCCCTTTTTATATATTATCACTACTTATTGTGTTTTGTTGCTTTTCCACCAATACCTTACTAGTGCCACACTTTGTTGTTCCTTATATATTCACAATAGTCAGATTGTTGTGTTGGCTGCTTCACTTCTTCCCCCCTTTTAATGAGAGTTGGCGCAGCATTTTCCAAACATATTCCTACACTGCACTTTTGACATTATTGCTGCTGCCTCCCCACATACTTTTGTATTGCACTATATTTTTTATGGTTCACATACTTCCTATATTAGAACATGGACATGTTTGAGTATCGGATTGATCGTACGTTTAACACTGATGGGGTGTTCACAGCCCTTAACACTGATTCAGAAATAGGTGGCCTATTTTTTAGGCTCAAAAACTTGATGTTATCTGAGCTACACCTAGAATGGGACATTGCCTTCTTGGAACAATATTCTAAGGAACGCATGGTCCCAAGAGGGTTAAGATGGACGATCCACCCACAACAAGGACACCTTGATGTTGAGTCATGGTTTCATTATTTTAATGAAGCAGGGATTTCCCTACAAGGGTTTCTCACTGATAGAAAACGAACTAGAAGGACCATCATTGACAAAGAAATAAAAGAAATTAGAGACAAACTCCTCCTACGTAAATCCACTACAGAGTACACTAACCTTTCTACTAACCTTAAGAACCATCTAGAAAAGGAAGAACGAGAGCAAAAGATTAGGAAACAGAAGAAATATAACAGAGATCTTAGTGACTACAAAAATGGAAGTGTGTTCAGTTGGCAAAAAAGTAATCAAGGAAAAAGTACACATGATAGTGAACATCTTCCTATGGAAACTGTGAGTTTTGCTGATTCCAGACCATCATATACATCTGCAGCTCCACCTCCACCCAATAGAAATTAATCAAACATGCGTTCTGCCAATTCCCCTTACATACCTACATCCCAACATAGGAGACCCCCTCCTAACTATGGAAACAGAGGGAGAAGTAATAGGGGCAAAGGAAAGGGGAATAGAGATCGTTCATCACATTACGAATGGTATGGACAAGATTATTCACCTCGAAGATGAAATATGAGTCAAAGTGATTATTATTACTACCAGCCATACCCTCAGAGGACTCTGATCAACACCAGGAATAGATCCTCACCACTTAGAGAAGAGCGATTTGGAGACTATCAGAATTCACAATATTCCTATAATAATAGAGATGGAGATTATTCTGATAGATCGCCCTTCAACTACAATCTAAATGTGCCGAGGCCTCCCAATTTGGGAGGTTTTCACAGGGAACCGGAATACCTCAAACGAAACCTAGAACAAAACGTGGCACCAGAGGGGGGCGGCGTTCCAGTCAAAAGAAAACGTGTTTAAAAGATAATGGCATTTTTAATTTAAGTAAAGTAGACTTCACTCCAGCGGAACATAGTGTTCTTGATAAGGGACTTAAGTTCGTTCCTCCGAAGAAATTAAACAAATTCTCTACATTCATAGATGTACACAAATATGTGCGTAAACTTAATGTACAAAGATACATCACGTCCAATCCTAGTAGGCTTACGAACCTACTTATTACATCCCATACGGTTCACTCAGGGTTAGCTAACCCATCTTTATTTAATCCTCCTGCTCCTATAGCTCCTTCTATTAAAGTGTTTCATGATCTAGTGCTTGCTGATTTGGAAGGACTACCTAAGAAGGAAATTTATACCAATCCCAATATCAAGATCGGACTAAAATCTCTTTGCGAACGCAAAGACTCTGTCATCCGTCCAGCTGACAAGGGGGGTGGGATTGTTGTCCTTGACAGAAGTGATTATCATACTGAAATGACCAGAATTCTTAGTGATACAGACACATATTTACCCCTTACAAAAAATCCAACTTCGGACTACAAAAAAACCTTGGTGGATCTAGTGGATACTGGTTCTCAGTTGGGTATACTTAATAAAAAGGAGAAGTGCTATTTAGTTCCAGTTGTCCCACGAATTCCTATAATTTATTACCTGCCTAAGGTACATAAGAGCGTGACTCCTGACCTCCTGGTCGCCTGATCATCAGCGGAATCAATTCCGTGACTTCACACATAGGGAAATATATTGACCATTACCTCAAACCTATAGTCAAAACTATACCATCATTTTTGAAAGATACTAGGGACACCATTGCTAAATTACAACAGGTTACATACAGTGAAGACCTTATACTAGTCACGGCTGATGTTACATCCCTTTATACCTGTATTCCACCCGAATTATATCTGGGAGCCGTTGAGTTGTTTCTATCAAGAGATAAAACCATTCCCAGGACCCAGAAGAGGTTTATCATGGATTTGCTATGGTTTGCCACTAAGTCTAATTATTTCTGGTATAACAACCAATATTATCTACAAACTAAGGGGGTAGCTATGGGGGCAAAGTTTGCCCCCAGTTTAGCCAACATTTTTATGGCTAAATGGGAGGAGGATGTCGTCCATGCCCTGGATCCACCTCAGTTGGCCCTGTGGGCCAGGTACATAGACGACATCCTCCTCCTGTGGAAGGGCAGTATGGAGTCTTTGGATAGATTCATGCTGCATCTGAATGATAATGAGGTTGGCATCCATCTATCATATGAGGCCAGCACCTCCACGATACACTTCCTGGATCTGGAGATTACAGCTGTTAACGGTCATTTAGAAACTAAAACCTTCTTTAAGGTCACTGACCGCAACGGATGTATTCCGATCGACAGCTGTCACCACACAGCATGGCTAAATCAATTCCTCAGAGCCAGTTGATGAGAATCAGACGCAATTGTTCTCTCTTATCAGACTACTACTCACAAGCTGAGACTCTCAAGCTAAGGTTCCATGAGAAGGGATATGACAGAGGCCAAATTGATCAGGAAATTCAGAAAGTGGCGCTCATTGATCGATCATCTTTGCTGGATGAACAACCCAAAAGACCCCCAGACAATAGACATAAATGGTCCTTCCTTACTAACTATTCTATCCAACACAAACAAATTAAGGATATTATATCCAGACATTGGAAAGTGCTAAAAAATGATTGCGTACTGGGTCCTTTACTCCCTGAACAAGCTGGAGTGATTTACAAAGGTGCACTAGCAATAAAGGGCCAAATTGCACCAAACTTAATAGACCCCCCAAAAATTCCATCTTTTTTCCATGATCTAAAAGGCTTTTTCCTCTGTCGGAAGTGTACAGTATGTAGGGTTAATACATGTCAAGCACGAAAAATCGAAACCTTTACGTCATCTACTACTGGGAGGGAATACAAGATGAAACAGTTTGCCACATGTACTACAAAGTTTATTGTATACCTCATTACTTGTCCCTGTGGAAAACAGTATATAGGGCGTACAATACGTAATTTTGCTATACGAGTAAACGAACATATCACAGCTATAAAAAAAGGATGCACGAATAACAGTGTACCTAAACACAATTTACGTTGTCACAATCAAAATCCATCAGGAACGAAATTTCAAATCATAGACAAATTTGTGCCCCATTGGAGAGGAGAACCTAACATAAGAGGAGTCTCTAAGCTAGAGACTTTTTGGATACACCAAATGAAATGTTATGCACCACACGGACTTAATATTGATTGGGATATCAATGCCTTTATTAATCAATCTTAGGCGTTGATGTCCCATTTTTTCCTTGGACTCCCTTTGGGTGGTCTACATACATTTATCTGTGCTTACATCTATTGACATCTTTCACTATTATTTCTATCTAGGCTCTACTAGATTCCCCTTCACCAGTTACCTGACATACATCAGAAAGCATTCTTCTAGATAGCCATATTTACAGACATTTGTCATCCAATCAATTCCAATAGCATTGTGTAAGCTTCGAAATTTCAGCTTACTAGTTTTATTTTCTGTTTCAGTTGTTCTTCCTTTTCCTTTTTCTACTTATATAGGTAGATTGAGGTTGTACGGTTCCTATTTTGGTTTATTATTTTTTTTTTTTTTTCATTTTTAATGATACTTTTATTTTATTGATGCTTTTTTCTACTTATCTATAAGTTTATTCTACTTATTCATAAGATGATGAAATATTTGTATTCTTTTTAATTTCAGTGTTAATATCATCATATCATTTTATTGTGTCATTGACACTGTCCTACCTGACAGATTCCCTTGTTCTGTGTGCAATTTTTGCATTTTTATCTCCCTTTTTTATTATTCCTTCACGCGGTATGTTTACATATAAGGTACATAGGAGGTTATGACATATACGTTATCATTATGGGTTTATGATGCACGTTAGTCATTATTGGCTTTTGATGCACATTATTCTCTTTTAAGCTATGATTTGCTACAGATGGTTATGTGACCTGACTTCCGTTTTTGGTATCGTCACACCTACTGGCATAGAGTCAGTGATACAGTTTTCCTTCCGACCATATAAATGTTGGGAACATGTTTGCGTTCCAAACCTCGGATTGGGGAGCCTCCACTTCCTGCCTCCTATGATACCTAGTCCCTGAGCGGTCCATGCGTCACTCCGTTCACGATGGATCACGTGGTTATCATGTGACCACCGTGTCAAAGGAATACTTAGGAGTGTTGATTGGAGGATCAGAGCGAGGCTTGGCTCCCGATCAACTATGGGGAGGTGTGATTGGCTTTTCACTTATCACATGGTCGGAGATCACTAATGATGGTGACGAACCTGGAAGTCACACCGCGCATCACCGCAAACAGCTGTTTTTTATGATTGTTTATTCATTTAATATAAAGCGCACTGGATGGAGGGCAAATTCATACCCCAGCAGAAGTCTTAGAGGACGAAACGCGTCGGGTTTGTTTTACCCTAACCATCACCTACTGCGCTATCCAGCTCATTTTTGAGCCTAGTTTTTATTGCTCAATTTTTATTATTTGTTGGATATAATTTTTTGTAATCTTTATACCAATAAATTCCTTAAAGCTTCAGACGAATTTACACTATGTGGAAGTTTTTCTTTTGTTCCTTGCCCCTTCATGTGGATGGTCATTGATGAGGTGGTATCTGGCTGATGATCAAAGCTGGTTCAAAAGGACACCTGGGTCCGGTCTAACCCACTCAGGGACACACCATCTGGTGATATTCTCTGCTCCTTCAAGCCAACTCTACCGGCAGGATCCAAATCCGAACAACTCTACTGTTTGATTTACTACACCGTTTGATGGTACAAGCCTTTCTGACTCACCGCCAATGGCCTGTGATTCCACCCTTTCTGGTAAGGGCATTTTATGTTTACTTGCCTGAGATGATATTGTCATGCTGAGAGAAGATCTTACCACACATGCAGAGATGTTCCTGACAGTCCCTTTCTAACACATATGAGGACCGGGAGCACCTATAGTGTCACCTAGACACCGTGACCAACCCATTTTGCAGTGACGGACATTGATATTCCATATACCGTACTTATTTGTCTGATACACTCATGGATTTGTGATTACGTAATAGTCTGATAGACACATATTGTTGAGCTTACCTATACTATATCTTTGTGTGTTTTTTATAATATATACATTTGGATCCGGTTTTTAGGTCATCTAATTATTTGGGTCACTCCCATCACAATAGATTCACTGTACCACGAATGAATATTATGAGTTATATGTAGTTTATTCTTCAATACTCCTCATATTTATTTTTCACTAGTCATTCACTTTTCATTGTTTCTAAGGAGATACCTCTGTGTTTATACTCCTTGAGAATATCACGGGTTCAACACTATTTATTTAGTGTAACTACCCCCCATCTTTTTTATATTATCACTACTTATTGCGTTTTGTTGCTTTTCCACCAATACCTTACTAGCGCCACACTTTGTTGTTACTTATATTTTAACGACAGAAGGGGGATTTTCCAGTGCAAGAAAAGGGGATGCTTCACATGCCAATTTATTGTCCATGGCACCAAAACCATTATGACCAATCTAGGCAAAATTTACGAGATCAGGCAATTTATTACTTGCTCGACAGACTTCGTAATTTATTTTTTTAAGGTGTCCTTGTGGGCTTTTCTACGTCGGTCGAACCATCAGGGCCCTACGGGCAAGGGTGGGCGACCACTGTAGACTTATTTCCAAGGGGAGCGATGAACATAGTGTCCCTCGACATTTTCTACGCTTTCATAATAAGGACTTTAGACTTTTAGAAGTTTATGTGATTGAAACTATTCCTAAAGGCACACTAACCAGCAATGAGAGATTTTCTCTGCTTTGCAAACGTGAGATTTTTTGGATATATATGTTTGACTCACTTGCCCCCAAAGGGTTAAATGAGGAGTTGGAGACATGCAGCTTTGTGTAGAGTTTGGCGTTAAAAGAATGGTCGTATTCCATTTCATTTAACTGATGTAAATACCTATGTATGTTTTTGTTTTGTGATATTTATGTTTTCCATTGCGAGTCCATTGAGCAACAGGGGGTTTGAAATGGAGACAATATCCTTCTTGCCCCCCCTCCCCCTCTCCTCCCCCCCTGTCCCCCCCTCCCCTACCCCCATCCCATTCTCGCAATGGGTCCGGCCCGCATTTTAATTCTCAATTTTATTCCCCTTCCCTTCCATTGCTCCTTTTTCCTCCCCCCCCCCTTGTTTTTTTTCCCCTCCCCCTTTTTCCACTTAACATTTTTGTATTTAAACTTTGGAAGTTGCCTTTTTCCTTGACTATGAAAAAGCGCTAATGCGCGAAACGCGTCGTCAAGGTAACCTTATGACAGAGGTCCTACTCAGAATCATGCCACGGTGAACATCCATCCATCCACTTTTGGGAGTTTCACATTGCCCACAGCAAGATTTTCCATTTACACTGCTGGCTCTATCAATCCCCTCCTGGCTGGTGATTTATGTCCTTACCATCGGATTTCCTGAGTGTCATCGCCCTTTATTGAGGCTTTTTTCAGAGGAGGCACAGACCTGTGAGACCTCAGCTCAACGTCACCAGCTGACTATCCGGCGGTTCCCTATACACCATTCCACTCTTGGCTGGTTTTATTTATGTATTACTGGCTTCCCTGAGTGACACCGCTTTCCACTGAGGCTTTTTTACCCAGAGGGGACACAGACCGGTGAGTCAGCAGCTCAGCACCATCAGCTGACTCTCAGGCGGCTCCCCTGTGTGTAACCATGCCCTCCCCCTCCTGGGCTGACGTCATCGCTCCTCAGCACGGAGCTCCAGCCAGACTTCCCTCCTCACGGTGGAATCATTGCCTGTCCTCAGGTTACATCCACAAAGCCGCCTTCTGGAACCGGTGAGTCATCCCCTCTGTATTCCACAGCCAGTGGGGAGAATGTGAGTCTCCAGAGGCTGCGTGTTTGGGCTTTCACCTCCCCTCCATCCCCTTTCTATCTGATCACAGTTTGGGGCCAGACCAGTTGGATGGACCTCCCGTTCAGGCTGTCTGTTGCTGATTGGACTTTTCTGTCTGTTTTATATTTCTAAACCAAGTGCAATACAAGTGTTTTGTCATCATGGGACTATTTTTAAAATTGTTTTATTATTTACCAATTGCTTTTACAATCTGGGTCTTTTAAAACTCTTTATTTTTCACTTTGGACTACTGCTATTGTCTTTGTGACATTCAGAGCGCTGGACATTTTTTGTTTTTTTGCTACTAATCTGTATCTACCAGTTACGGTTGGTCTAGCTGCACTGGTTTCCTTCCCTTCCCCCCCTTCTCCTGAGTTCAAGTGATGTAATTTTATGTTATGTACCACATGGTATGCTGATCACACTATATATCATTCATCATATGCCCTAAGTGACCCTCCGGGTGTACACTCATTGGCGCTGGGTTATTATTGTTGTTGAGAAAAAAAATTAGCAACTCGTAATAAACCTTTTAGCAGAACCATTTATCTACAAATCATAATACCTCACCACAAAGAACCTCTCCAGAGTTATCTCTTCTGGAAAACAAACACATTTTAGTAAACACACATTTGAATTCACTATAAGATATTTCTCTTTGAAGATTAATCTTGGCTCAGTTAATTTGCATGTCAATACCATTCTCTGTACACTCTCACAGACCTGGTGTCAGGTCACCCTGAGGCTAGATGACAGATGCACTCTGTAGAGGTCAGAAATACACCGCTAGGTAGTGGACCCTAGGACTGACCGCTGCGGATTGAACCCTGGGTGGTTCAGGAAGCAGGTCTACTGGATCACTGACACAGATCCCACTGGGAGCTAGAGCATAGATTCCCCAGGGGGGCAGAGTTTAAGAGCCAGCAGGTGTTCACCAGAGCCTCTAGTGGTAAGGATGGACTGCGCTGCAGTCTGGCTCCAGGTCGCGGCCCCCAGGGTCTCACAGCTCACGCTCACGGTAGACTACAGGAGAAGAGGAAGGAGGCAGCAGGCTGGAACAACAAGGAAAGTAAGGGACAAGCCAAGGTCAAGGGCCACAAGCAGACAAGGACAACAGCGTTCACGCAAAGGTTCAGGGTCACAGGCAAACAGGGATGGTCGGGGACATGCCAAAGGTCAGGGTCACGAGCAGACAGGAATAGTTAAGAACAGGCCAAAGTCGGTAACTGGAATCAGACGTAGGAAACACAGCAAGTACACACGAAAGCTAACACACAATGGTTGATCAGCACTGCTGGCATGCAGTGCACAGGTTAATATAGGGTTCCCTGATAGGGCCTGGGGTGGGGCCATGCTTAGAGGAGAGGTTACAAAAGCAGTCAGGTGAGGGTCAGCTGGTCTCTAGAGATGAACACATGGAGACAGGCAAGCTGACTGACAAACTATTGCATAACCATGACAGTACCCTCCCTCTTATGAGGCCTCCCCCTCCCCCGCCTTTGCCCAGGCTTAAAGGGAAACTCCAGAGGGAACCTCCTCAATATGTGAGGAGCAAAGACCTCAGATGCAGTGATCCAAGACCTCTCCTCAGGACCAAACCCTTTCCAATGTACGAGGTACTGAAGAATGCCTTTACGGAGCCGGAAATCCAAAACTTGACTAACCTTGTACTTTAGATTATCCTCAGAGACCGGAAAAGAAGGTAGGGAGAGGACAAAAGGACTTATTGAGGACTAAAGGCTTTTTAGAAATGGGTAAGGGCACGAGAAGACCATCAGAAGTCTGAGCAGGGTCCCCCAGACCCTTAAAGATGAGCTGGACATCCAACACAGGACCATCAGACTGGGTAGAGGTCAGTGGATCCCTGAGGTCAGGTTGGTTAGAAGGTGACATGTCACAAGAGTTAAGCTGGATAGCTGAAACAAAAACAGAATGCAGAGAGCCCTGAACAAAAGATTGAAAACCCCAGCTGGCCGAATGAGGCAGTCTATCCAAAGGATGGATTGAGCCTCTTAAACAGGTTTGAACGGATGTAGTAGCAGTAGGGTGAGGCCAGGTTACAGAAGGTCCTGAACAAGAAGCAGAAAGCTTACTGGGCATAGGCTGGACTGGTGCAGAGGCCGACTGAACAGCATCGCCAGGTGCAGCGACCACCAGAATTGCATCTCAGGGCGTAGCGACTGTGGAAATGGTGGACGAGTCAGCCTGGGTGTGTGTCCAAGGGGGTCCAGGGACAGGCAAAGGGAAATGGCCATGACACTGGAGTGACTGATCGGCTCAGGTTCACAGGTAGGCTCCTCATCCAGAGTGCCACACGACCCAGAGAGTGCCTCAGCCCGACAATTGCAGGAGACATTCCAGAAATCGCTATATGCAGCGGGACGAGCAGAAGATACTGGGATGGTGGCAACGGGAAGTTTCTCTTTTGGGGTAACCTTGAGTAGGCAGGAGAAGGAAGAGGAGGAACCCCAGGACAAGATCTGTCCAGCAGTCCAGTCAACATGTGGAGAATGGAGCCGTAACCAAGGAAGACCTAATATGATAGGAGATGAAGGCAGGATATCAACATGTGGAGAATGGAGCCGTAACCAAGGAAGACCTAATATGATAGGCAGGATATCCACTCCTGGTGGAGTGTCCCTACCAACATCTTAACAGGGAGGGTCTGGAAGCAGATAGGGCCCCCTGGTAGAACAGTGCCATCAATCGCCAAGACCACCAATGGCATTGTAAGGGGCAAAAGGGTAAGTCTCATGGAAGATGCAGTTCCCCAGTCCATGAAATTGCCATTGGCTCCGGAATCCAGATACCGAGACCGAACGAGGGGAAACACCAACATGAAGGAACACAGAAAGGAGAAGACGAGAAGGTGAAGGTGATATTTCAGGGTCCAATACTCCATCTTCCAGATGTCTTAGCCCTGAGCGTTTTTCCGGACGAAGAGAACAAGTATCACGAAAATGACCTTTGACGCCACAGTAGAGGCACAGGCCCAGAGTTCTGCCCCTAGTGTGTTCTTCGGGAGATAACTTAGTCCGGCCCAGCTGCATAGGTTCCTCAGCAGGCAGGAGGTGCTCCTCGGAATGAAGAGAAGGGACATGGAGCTCAGGCTGCCTAAAGAACGGGGAGTGCTGGCTTCTTTTTTCCAGGGCCCTCTCCTGAAAGCGAATATAGATCTGGTTACACAAGGTGATGACACCATCCAGATCAGCAGGGAGAGATCTTCCTGCTAATTCATCCTTCACTCTATCAGAGAGGCCATGTAAAAAGGATGCAACTAGGGCCTCATTATTCCAACTCAACTCAGCAGTCAAAGTACGAAAATGAAGAGCGTACTGTCCCACAGAAGCGGACTCTTGACGGAGACGTAAAAGGGCGCTGGCCGCTGAGGAGACACAACCCGGTTCCTCGAAGATATTCCGAAAAAGTTTCAAGAAATCAGACAGGCTAGAAACCACTGGATCATTTAGTTCCCACAGAGGGGCAGCCCAGGCTAACGCCTCGCCGGACAGGAGGGATATAATATAGGCTACCTTTGCCCAATCGGACAGGAAGTTTTGGGGCAAAAGAACAAAATGAATTTTGCACTGGCTAAGGAACCCCCTGCAGGCCTTGTAGTCCCCAGAGAAAGGGGCCGGAGCTGGCAGATGTAATGAATGCGTGGCTGCGACTGGTGCGATAGGTGCAGCAGCAGATAGCGGTTGAGGTTGTTGAACCGGGGGTCCTAATGAGGCCTGAACGGGATGCCAAATCCTGAAGGAATCGCATCACTTGGGTCTGATGCGATTCCTGGGTCTCAAATCTGTGAACTAAGCCCTGCAATGGATCATCTGCGAATAGCGGCACATCAGCCGGGTCCATGGCTGATCAAACTGTCAGGTCACCTTAAGGGTAGGTGACAGATGCACTCTGTAGGGGTCAGAAGTGCACCGCTAGGTAGTGGACCCTAGAACTGACTGCTGCGGATTGAACCCTGGGAGTAGGGATGAGCCGAACACCCCCCTGTTCGGTTCGCACCAGAACATGCGAACAGGAAAAAAGTTTGCTCAAACACGCGAACACCGTTAAAGTCTATGGGACACGAACATGAATAATCAAAAGTGCTAATTTTAAAGGCTTATATACAAGTTATTGTCATAAAAAGTGTTTGGGGACCCGGGTCCTGCCCCAGGGGTCATGGATCAATGCAAAAAAAAGTTTTAAAAAAAACGTTTTTTCAGGAGCAGTGATTTTAATAATGCTTTAAGTCAAACAATAAAAGTGTAATATCCCTTTAAATTTCGTACCTGGGGGGTGTCTATAGTATGCCTGTAAAGGGGCGCATGTTTCCCGTGTTTAGAACAGTCTGACAGCAAAAATGACATTTCGAAGGAAAAATTCAATTTAAAACTACCCGCGGCTATTGCATTGCCGACAATACACATGAAAGTTCATTGATAAAAACGGCATGGGAATTCAACACAGGGGAACCCCGAACCAAAATAATAAAAAAAAAATGACGTGGGAGTCCCCCTAAATTCCATACCAGGCCCTTCAGGTCTGGTATGGATATTAAGGGTGTGACAGACCTTGCCGGAAAAGAGGCTTTTGGAGGGGACTGAATGCCAGTCTCCTGCAAACCAATTATGGTCCCTGGCATTTGGGGGGACGGTGCTCTTTGTGAGCTGTATGCCTGGGGACCCTGGAGGTGGCGTTACTTTAGATTCAGGTCCATGTCCCCCAAGACACACAGACTCTGGGGACCCTGGGTATGCCATTGTGATGGGAGTCACTAATAGGGGCACAAGGTGAATGAGAACCCCACTATGATCTGTGCTAGTCAGAGACTCAATGCTGTATATATGTGTATATAGAATGTGTACTGTTTGCTGTGCTACTTTGGGGTGGGGCTGTATTCCAATGTTCTATTGTGTTTGTCTGCCTTGGATCACAGGATGTGTATTGCTGTGAGGAAAGAGGGAGGGGGGATTCTTCCAGCAGCCCCCCTGTTAAGACTGTTTACTGATGAGAAGTTGAGCACACCTGACCTGTGTGTCCATTGTTATTGGATAGTTTAACCCGCCCTGTTTTCCAAGGGTGGGGGGGAAATGCTTTGGAGTGGGATCTGTATAACATGTGTTTTTTGAATAAAGATTCCTTCCTGCTTGGAACCTGAAGACAGAGCTGTGTCTCGTTTTTGGGGTGAATTATTTGTATGGGTTCCTTGTTTGGCTGATTGGAGTGTTCGGTAGCTGCCTTTGTGTTTGGGTTTGAAATGTCCTAAAGGACTTTAACCCCTTTCATACTTGGGGTGTCGTTACAAAGGGGAACCTTCAGGTCTGGTATGGATTTTAAGGGGAACCCCGCGCCAAAAAAAAAAAAAAAAAACGGCGTGGGGTCCCCCCAAAAATCCATACCAGACCCTTATCCGAGCACGCAACCTGGCAGGCCGCAGGAAAAGAGGGGGGGACGAGAGTGCGCCCCCCCTCCTGAACTGTACCAGGCCACATGCCCTCAACATTGGAAGTGTGCTTCAGGGTAGGCCCCCAAAACACCTTGTCCCCATGTTGATGAGGACAAGGGCCTCATTCCCACAACCCTGGCCAGTGGTTGTGGGGGTCTGCTGGCGGGGGGCTTATCGGAATCTGGAAGCCCCCTTTAACAATGGAAACCCCCAGATCCCGGCCCCCCCCTGTGTGAAATGGTAAGGGGGTACTTACCCCTACCATTTCACTAAAAAACTGTCAAAAATATTAAAAATGACAAGAGACAGTTTTTGACAATTCCTTTATTTAAATGCTTCTTCTTTCTTCTATCTTCCTTCATCTTCTTCTGGTTCTTCTGGCTCTTCTGGTTCTTCCTCCGACGTTCTCGTCCAGCATCTCCTCCGCGGCATCTTCTATCTTCTCCTCGGGCCGCTCCGCACCCATGGCATGGGGGGAGGCTCTCGCTCTTCTCTTCATCTGTGGCATTCCCTGTGACGTCACAGGGAAGTACCGTCAAGTCACCATGCGTCAGAGGGGGGCGGGGTCACCGGGTGGCTCCGCCCCCGTTATTTAAGAACCGTCAGACGAGGAGACTCCGTCACACAGCGGGAGCCTCCCTCCATGCCAGCATGGGCGCGGAGCGGCCCGGAGAAGAAAATGAAGAAGAGAAGAAGGAAGAAGAGAATAGGATGAAGAAGAAGATGAAGAGAAGAGCGGGAGCCTCCCCCCATGCCATGGGTGCGGAGCGGCCCGAGGAGAAGAAGATAGAAGACGCCGTGGAGGAGATGCTGGACGAGAACGTCGGAGGAAGAACCAGAAGAGCCAGAAGAACCAGAAGAAGAAGAAGATGAAGGAAGATAAGCCCCCCGCCCGCAGACCCCCACAACCACCGGCCAGGGTTGTGGGGATAAGGTCCTTGTCCTCATCAACATGGGGACAAGGTGTTTTGGGGGGCTACCCCAAAGCACCCTCCCAATGTTGAGCACATGTGGCCTGGTACGGTTCAGGAGGGGGGGGCTGCACTCTCGTCCCCCCTCTTTTCCTGCGGCCTGCCAGGTTGCGTGCTCGGATAAGTATGGTATGGATTTTTGGGGGGACCTCACGCCGTTTTTTTAAAATTTTGGCCGGGGTTCCCCTTAATATCCATATCAGACTGTTCTAAACACGGGAAACATGCGCCCCTTTACAGGCATACTATAGACACCCCCCAGGTACGAAATTTAAAGGGATATTACACTTTTATTGTTTGACTTTAAGCATTAATAAAATCACTGCTCCTGAAAAAACGGCCGTTTTTAAAACTTTTTTTTGCATTGATCCATGTCCCCTGGGGCAGGACCCGGGTCCCCAAACACTTTTTATGACAATAACTTGCATATAAGCCTTTAAAATTAGCACTTTTGATTTCTCCCATAGACTTTTAAAGGGTGTTCTGCTGCATTCGAATTTGCCGCGAACACCCCAAATTGTTCGCTGTTCGGCGAACTTGCGAACAGCCAATGTTTGAGTCGAACATGAGTTCGACTCGAACTCGAAGCTCATCCCTACCTGGGAGGTTCAGGAAGCAGGTCTACTGAATCACTGACACAGATCCCACTGGGAGCTAAAGCATAGATTCCCCAGGGCGCGGAGTCTAAGAGCCAGCAGGTGTTCACCAGAGGCTTTAGTGGTAAGGATGGACTGCGCTGCAGTCTGGCTCCAGGTCGCGGCCCCCAGGGTCTCACAGCTCACGCTCACGGTAGACTACAGGAGAAGAGGAAGGAGGCAGCAGGCTGGAACAACAAGGAAAATAAGGGACAAGCCAAGGTTGGGGCCACAAGCAGACAAGGACAACAGCATTCACGCCAAGGTTCAGGGTCACAGGCAAACAGGGATGGTCGGGGACACGCCAAAGGTCAGGGTCACGAGCAGACAGGAATAGTTAAGAACAGGCCAAAGTCGGTAACTGGAATCAGACGTAGGAAACACAGCAAGTACACACGAAAGCTAACACACAATGGATGATCAGCACTGCTGGCTTGCAGTGCACAGGTTAATATAGGGTTCCCTGATAGGGCCTGGGGTGGGGCCATGCTTAGAGGAGAGGTTACAAAAGCAGTCAGGTGAGGGTCAGCTGGTCTCTAGAGATGAACACATGGAGACAGGTAAGCTGACCGACAAGCTATTGCATAACCATGACACCTGATCAGAAAGAAAGGGGGTTTAAAGACGAACTCTAGTTTTCTATAATAACCTGTACTTCTTCTTAAACCCATAACATCTGTTTTGCAAGGTTGAAATTCTTTCAAAAATTAATTCCATTTAATTAGCCCATTCTCAGCCTGTATAGACGCATTCTTATGCCCCATACACACTGTCGGATTTTCCGACGGAAAATGTGCGATCGGAGCTTGTTGTCAGAAATTCCAACCGTGTGTGGGCTCTATCGGACTTTTTCCATCGGATTTTCCGAGAGCAGGCTATAAAATTTTCCGACAACAAAATCTGATTGTGTCAATTCCAACCGTGTGTGGACAATTCCAACGCACAAAGTGCCACGCATGCTCAGAAGAAATTTCCGAGACGGAAAAGCTCAGTCTGGTAAAATTAGCGTTCGGAATGGATAGAGCACTTTCGTCAGGCTGCAATGTTTAAAATAGTTTAATACAGCGCACGCTCTTCTTTTTTATAATGCTAGAAGAATGAAATAGTTTTGCTGCTCATATTCACACAGACTTCTCACAAACTTCTTGTTATCGTGATTCCCTCAATATATTTTGATTGGTCACATCTGACCAAAAATCTTTTTTTTTTTTGTTTTGTATTTTTTTCAAGGCTGATGTTTTTTTTTTTTTTTTTTTTTTGGGGGGTTTGTATTTGTTTCAAGGCTGATTTTTTTTTTATTAATTTTTTTTTTTACTACAGAATATTTTTGTGTGTGTTTTGTGTGTCAAGTTACCACAACACCATTATTATCGTGTATTATTTAATCTCAAGGAGATTGTTTGGTGTTGGTGTCTCTTGTTAATTTCACATTGTATTTTTGAAATGTACTTGCCTACTCATAAAAAAAACTGTCCTTTTTGAAGGGAGACACACATAGGCAAGTATAATTGAACCAAAAATTCCTTTATTAAGGGCTCAAAACCAAACAAAGAGGGAGGCAAAGCTGGATAAACATCATAAATTGGCGAACCCTTTTGCCCTCAGGGCACACATCAATTATTTTACAGCAAAATTGGTGGCCTGAGGAGTCCATATGTAATGGAGTGCAGTCTGGTCCAGAAGTCCCAGAGATCATGAAGGCAGCAGATGACATGTATGTTCCCAGGCTGTGGTACTACAAGAGACTGCATATTTTGCCAGACCAGACTGAACCCAGGGTCATCACTCTCTGGTCTTCCTTCCACGCTTCCTTCCCGGCTGTGGCTCTGGTGTTGGAGATGTGGCAGGAGGAGGAGGAGTGGGACCTGGAGGAGGAGGAGGAGGAGGACTATGGGTGAGGTGACAAATGTGGGTTGCACATGTGATTTGGCCCCTCAATCCCTTATTTAGAGCTTCCAAAATTAAGAACTCACAAGGAGTCATTGGCCCTCCTCCATCTGCATCATTTTGCAGGCAGTTATGCCATCAAAGTCCTCCTCCACAGTGTGGGGTGTTCTGAGGGCTTCAGTAGCCTTCCAAAATAGGCCTATGGCAGCCTCCTCCAGGTTACTCCTCTTCCTGCCACTTTGTCTTTGAAGGTGTAGGGGAGGGACCTGGGTATCAGGCAGCCTGCTTGGCCCAGCCACCTCCTGGCTGAGACTTCCCTATGAAAAAAAGGGTAGTGTATGAAAAAGGGACATGGTTTTAGTTTTTGCTTCATCAATCACAATCCTAAATTAGTACTCCAAACTAACATCTATTTAACATAATTGATTGGACAACCAGAAATTTTTAGAAGAATGCTATACCTAACTCAAGCTGGGCTCTTAAAAAGATTGATAATCAAGAATGTGTGGATATTGTTTCAACGCTGCAAAACTTTTGTTGTGCTCTAAATGGTGTTTTCTGTGACAATGGGTGTTATTTCCTAAGGTAAAATCCACTTTGCACTACAAGTGCAGTTTCAAGTGCACTTGTAGTGCAAAGTGTCTTTGCCTTTAGTAAATAACACCCAACAGTGCTTTGTAATGTTACACAATCACGCCATTTTCAGGACTCACCACATTTTTGTCAGGGTCAGCTAAAAGAAACGCAAGCAGTAAATGTCAAAGATTTTAATAGTTAAAATTATTTTTTTTATTTGAAAAAGGTTTCAGACATTGTGTGGCATATTGATGGCCCCTCTACCCGCAAAGTATTCAAGGTATCTTAGACGGACCTCACGGGCACTCAGGGGGGGCAAGCCAGGACGGCCACTTTCAAGTGCCGTCAGGGTTGGTTCATTCGGAATTTCGGCCTCAGGCCCAACTGAGCCAGCATAGTTGGCAGAATGTTGCCATAAAAAGTTGTGTAAAACACAGCACACCAGGATGATATGATTCAGTTTGTACTCCGCCATGTGTATGGGTGTAAGAAATAGGCGGAACCGGCTGGCCATGATTCCAAACGTGTTCTCCACCACTCTTCTGGCTCTGGCCAGCCAGTAATTAAAAACCCTTTGGTCCGGGGTGAAGGTCCTCATAGGGAATGGCCGCATAAGATGGTCCCCCAGTGCAAACGCTTCATCCGCAAAGAAGATGAATGGGAGTCCTTCCGCATTGTCTTCTGGAGGTGGCAAGTCCAAGCTGCCATTCTGGAGACGCCTGTAGAACTCCGTCTGGGCGATGACTCCACCATTGGACATCCGGCCATTCTTCCCCACGTCCACATACAGGAACTCATAAGTAGGGATGAGCCGAACTCCCCCCGGTTCGGTTCGCATCAGAACTTGCGAACGGACCGAAAATTCGCACGAACGTTAGAACCCCATTGACATCTATGGGATTCGAACGTTTCAAATCAAAAGTGCTCATTTTAAAGGCTAATTTTCATGGTATTGTCCTAAAAAGGGTTTGGGGACCCGGGTCCTGCCCCAGGGGACATGTATCAATGCAAAAAAAACTTTTAAAAACGGACGGTTTTTCGGGAGCAATGATTTTAATGATAAAAAAAAGTGAAATATTCCTTCAAATATCATACCTGGGGGGTATAGTATGCCTGTAAAGTGGCATGTGTTTCCCATGCTTAGAACAGTCCCTGCACAAAATGTCATTTTTAAAGGAAAAAAAGTCATTTAAAACTGCTTGCGGCTTTAATGTAATGTCGGGTCCTGGCAATATGGATGAAAATGAGTGAGACAAACAGCATGGGTATCCCCCAGTCCATTACCAGGCCCTTTGGGTCTTGTATGGATATTAAGGGGAACCCCACACCTAAATTAAAAAAAGGAAAGGCGTGGGGCCACCAGGCCCTATATACGCTGAACAGCAGTATACAGGCGGTGCAAACAAGACAGGGACTGTAGGTTTGTTGTTGAGAAGAATCTGTAATTTTGAACTGGTACATTTTTAACGTGTTTAGCTCCTGCCAAAAAATCTATTTTTTGGCTTTCTGAAAAACATAGGAAAGGGTTATCACCCCTGTGACATTTGTTTTGCTGTCTGTGCTCCTTTTCAGAAGATTTCACCTCATTTTTTGTCCCAATGACAAATGTTTTTTGAAAATTTGGGTTTTTTTGTGAAACAAGGATTGGTGATAAAGCATCAGTGGAAAGGAGAAACGTTTTTCCCATATTAACTCTTACAGGAGAGAATTTCCCTTCCTAGGGGTAGATTTCATCACACTTCCTGTTGTCTCCTTCCGTTTGCAAGTAGGAGTCGTTTGTAAGTTGGATGTTTGAAAGTAGGGGCCTGCCCTATATACTCAGCAGAAATTTAGGCCTTAGGTGTTGTGGCCACAACACTGTAAGCCCCCACAGGGCCCTGCTGTGAAATATTAGATCAAGAATTGTAATTACATGCCCCTGTTGAACAGGGGCAGAAAAATTGGGCCTTTGGTGGTGGTGGTGCTAGTGTCACAACACTGTAAGTCCTCACTCGCTCTTGGTGGGCACAGAAACGGGCCCTGCTGTGAAATATTAGATCAAGAATTGTAATTACATGCCCCTGTTGAACAGGGGCTGAAAAATTGGGCCTTAGGCACTGGTGCCACAACACTGCAACCCCTCACAGATACTCTAGTTGGAACGCAGAAACGAGCCCTGCTGCAAAGTATTGCATTAAAAATTGTAATTACACGCCCCTGTTAAACAGGGGTTGAAAAATTGGGCCTTAGGCACTGGTGGTGGCGCCCAGAACCAAAAATGTTCTTACAAGCTATCAGAGTGATCATTGAGGAGGAAGAGGATAATTAATCAGGGATAGTCACTCAGCATCAGCATAGGCAGTCTTTGAAGGGATCTGAGATTTCAAAAAAAATTATTCGGTTACATCAGCATCAGGTGCTTGGTAGCTGGTGGTGATCCAAGACTGATTCATTTTTATGAAGGTCAGTCGATCGACCGTGTCGGTTGACAGACGCACCCTGTGATTACAAAGCCTCCAGCAGCACTGAATGTGCGTTCCGAAAGAACGCTGGATGCAGGACAGGCCAGTAGCTCAATTGCATACTGTGCAAGCTCTGGCCAGTGATCCATCCTCAAGACCCAGTAACCCAGAGGAATTTCGGTGGGAAAGGTGTCCAAGTCAGATCTTGCCCCTAGGTATTCCTGCACCATGTAAAACAGACGCTGGCGATGGTTGCTGGAACCGATCTTACCTTGGGGCTGCGGACCAAAAAATTGTCTGAACGCATCGGTCAGACGGCCACCTTCTTCACCGCTCCTTCTTTGACTGACCGAAGCATCAGCAACACGTTGTCCAGAAACAGGTGTTTGTAACCTCCCAGTTTCTGGGAACGCGTTGCACAGACCTTTCTGCAAGGCCTGTGTTTCATCCTCTGCTCCCTCTGCGATGGCAAGATAAGGTCCGCAACCTTACCCCTGTAACGTGGATCAAGGAGGGTTGCCAGCCAGTATTGGTCCTTCTCCTTGATACTACGAATACGAGGATCCTTACGCAGGCTTTGCAGGATCAGGGAGGCCATGCAGCGTAGGTTTGCTGAGGCATTCGGTCCGGAGTCCTCTGGGTCACTAAGGACGACAACGTCCGCAGTCCATGTGTTTCTTGGGACTGATCCCTTAAAGACTGCTGCTGATGCTGAGTGCCAGGCTCCACCTCCATACTGACACAATCCTCCTCCTCCTAGCCCTCATCCTCTTCCTGTGTGATCGGTGGGCACGCAGGAACACTATCTGGATAAAGGGGGCCTTGAGAGCTAAGGAAGTCCTCCTCTTCCTGCCTCTGTTCTGCCTCAAGTGCCCTGTCCATTATTCCACGCAGCGTGTGCTCCAACAGGTGGACAAGGGGGACAGTGTCACTGATGCATGCACTGTCACTGCTCACCATCCTCGTGGCCTCCTCAAATGGTGACAGGACAGTGCATGCATCCCTGATCATGGCCCACTGGCGTGGGGAAAAAAAAAACAAGCTCCCCTGACCCTGTCCTGGTGCCATAGTCGCACAGGTACTCATTGACTCCTCTGCTGTGTGTGCAGCCGCTGCAGCATGGCCAATGTTGAGTTCCACCTGGTGGGCATGCCACAGATTAGGCGGTTATTGGGCAGGTTAAACTCCTTTTGGAGGTCTGCCAGCCGACCACTGGCATTATATGACCGGCGGAAATGCACACAGGCTTTCCTGGTCTGCCTCAGGACATCCTGTAAGCCCGGGTACCTGCCCAAGAACCGCTGCACCACCAAGTTAAGGACGTGAGCCAAAAAGGGCACATGGGTCATTTGTCCCTGTCGGAGGGCAGAGAGGAGGTTGGTGCCATTGTCACAAACCACCATTCCTGCCTTAAGTTGGCATGGCATCAACCACCTCTGAACCTGCCCCTGCAAAGCTGACAGAACCTCTGACCCAGTGTGGCTCCTGTCCCCCAAGCACACCAGCTCAAGCACCACATGGCATCTTTTGGCCTGCATACTTGCGTAGCCCCATGAACGGCTATGGAGCACTGCTGGTTCCGAGGACAAAGCAAAGGAAGAGGCCATGGAGGAAGAAGAAGAGGAGGGGTGGAGGAGAGAGGTGTGTCACAATCATTAGTAGTGGCATTTTGGAGGCGTGGTGGCCAGGCCCGGATTTACTCCCTTTGCCGCTCCAAGGCCGGGTCCTTCAATGCGGCCCCCCCCACACACACATACACACACACCACATCCTTTATCGATGACTTCTACAATAGATCAATTAAAAACATATCTCCATAAACAAAAACACTGAAAATAACTGGCTTTAATTGTACAGACTAAAAATACTTCAGGGTAAGCGCGCGAGGGGTAAGGATTTTTCGCAGGCAAATTTTCAGGGCAATGGCTGGTGTTGGTGCTTCAGTCATCCCCGGCACCATGGTTGTTATGGTGTCAGGATGATTGAAACACATTATTTCTATCATTACATTGTAATATAAACTGAAATAGTTCAACTCACCATAATGCAGAATCATTGGGAGCCCGGAGCGTGTCACCTGCCACCATCGCTTGTCACTTGCCACTATGCCTGCCACCAGATGGAGATGTCACTTGCCACTATGCCTGCCACCAGATGGGGATGTCACTTGCTACGCTGCCTGCCACCAGATGGGGATGTCACTTGCCACGCTGCCTGCCACCAGATGGGGATGTCACTTGCCACGCTGCCTGCCACTAGATGGGGATGTCACTTGCCACGCTGCCTGCTACCAGATGGGGATGTCACTTGCTACGCTGCCTGCCACCAGATGGGGATGTCACTTGCTACGCTGCCTGCCACCAGATGGGGATGTCTCTTGCCACGCTGCCTGCCACCAGATGGGGATGTCACTTGCCACGCTGCCTGCCACCAGATGGGGATGTCATTTGCCATGCTGCCTGCCACCAGATGGGGATGTCACTTGCCACCATGCCTGCCACCAGATGGGGATGTCACTTGCCACCAGATTGGGATGTCCCTTGCTATGCTGCCTGCCATCAGAAGGAGGAGGGCGGAACAGCGGTGCAGGCAATGAAAGATGTCATCTCTCTCCCCCGCCGCACATTACTGCTGACATTACTACCTACTCTCAAATTTTTCAAAAATGGCGTGATTGCGACGCCCGGCCGAGCACTTACGAGCTTTCCGGAACCCGGCCGGCTTTGGAACATGCGCTGTTGCGTGGTCGTCTCGGGGCCATCTTTTCTATGTGCACTGGTGCCCATAAAAGACTTTAATGGCCAGCACGAAAGGTTGGGCGGCCGCGAAGTCGCTGCAGGAGCGGCGCCGCCCCTACACCACTGCCGTCCCGAGGCCTGGCCTCGGTGGCCTTGTGGCAAATCCGGCCCTGGTGGTGGCGGAACAACCTCCAACACTACTGCACCTTGTCCTGCATCCTTCCCAGCTGCCAGCAGAGTCACCCAATGTGCGGTGAAAGTTAGGTAACGTCCCTGTCCATGCCTGCTGGACGATGAGTCAGCGGTAATATGCACATTACCGCTGACCGCCCTGTCCATCAAGGTCAAGACATTGCCTTCCACATGCCGGTAGAGAGCCAGAATCGCCTTCCGTGTCTACCAACTGAAAAGGCAGCAGTTGAAGTGCTAGCAATTTTGCCAAGCTAGCATTCAACTGCTGGGCATGTGGATGGCTGGGAGCGAACTTCTTTCGGTGGTGCAGAAGCTGGGGCAGGGAAATTTGCCAGGTACAATCTGACGTTGGTACACCGAAAGCAGATTGCCCACAAGTACTTGGCTGTGACACACCTAATTCTACACCTTCATTCCTCTCAGTGCAGGTCTCAGAGAGGACTGAAGGTATAGTGGGGTTGGAGATCTCAGCTGATGAGGAGCAAGGAGAGGTCCTCTTTGTTCTTTGGTGTGGGTCTTTTAAATACGCTTGCCATTGAACTGCATGGCAGGTCAACATATGTCTGGTCAAGCATGTGGTGCCTAAGCGGGAGATGTTTTGGCCACGCGAGATACGCTTGAGACATATGTTGCAAATAGCAGCGGTGCGATCTGATGCACTCGTCTCAAAAAAGGCCCACACCAAAGAACTTTTTGAATAACGCGCAGAGACTGCAGCGCCCTGCACATGCGGAGCTTTGGGGTGTGATGCAGTCAGTGTGCTGCCCTTAGGCTGGCCCCTGGAGGGCATCCTGCCTTGTTGGTGACGTGCCGCCTACTCCTCCTCTCTTCTACCAGGCACCCACATTGAGTCAGTGACCTCATCATCCCCTCCCTCCTCATCACTAGAGCAAACCTGGCAGTATGCTGCAGCAGGGGGAGCATGACTGCCAGATTGCTGTCCTTCTTGGGCACCCCCTCTGTCTGTGCTCACGTTACTGCCTTCATCTAGCTCAGTATCATCATCAGAGCCTTCCAAACGCTGGGCATCCTCCTGGAGCATGTACCCAACACTGTGATCAAACAGTTCGAGGGACTCCTCAGGAGGACATGGTGGGGCTAGGGAAGGAGTCACTGATGACATTGAGCCGAGGGAAGAGGCCGCTGCTTTGCCAGACAAAGTACCCTGAGCATGGGTTAGAGAGGATGAGGAGGATGAGGACGGCTTGGTCATCCACTCAACCAAGTCTTCTGCTGCTCAACACGGCCAGCTGCCGAAAAAAAGGCCAAGCGTGACCCACGGCAACGTGCTGATGAGGATGCACCGTCTCCACGACCAGCACTGTTTTTTCTAGACACAGAGCCTGCTTGCCCTATTTTATTGTCTTTTGACTGTCTGCCTCTCCTTGTTGGCCTTCCAGACATACTAGTGGCCTGTAGCTGCACTAAGCCGGGATATATATATATATATATATATATATATATATATATATATATATACTGATACTGCAGCTAGCAAAATCCACTGCCTGCCTGTAGTATGAGAACACCACCAACCTTCTACAGGTAGCTTTAGCTGAACACTGTGCAGAGCTTGCAAAAAACTAACTTGTAGCTTATTAAGCTGCCTGCGGTAGTGATAGGATCAGGAAAACACCACCAACCTTCTACAGGTAGCTTTAGGTGAACACTGTGCAGAGCTCGCCAAAGAATAACTTGCAGCTTATTTAGCTGCCTGCGGTAGTGATAGGATCAGGAAAACACCACCAACCTTCTACAGGTAGCTTTAGCTGAACACTGTGCAGAGGTCTCACTACACTAACTTGTAGTTTTAGCTGAACACTGTGAGCAGGACGCACTATACTAACTTGTAGCTTTAGCTGAACACTGTGCAGAGGTCTCACTACAATAACCTGTTGTTTTAGCTCAACACTGTGAGGAGGACGCACTACACTAGCTTGTAGCTTTAGCTGAACACTGTGCAGAGGTCTCACTACACTAACTTGTAGCTTTAGCTGAACATTGTGCAGAGGTCGCACTACACTAACTTGTAGTTTTAGCTGAACACTGTGAGCAGGATGCACTACACTAACTTATAGCTTTAGCTTAACACTGTGCAGAGGTCTCACTACACTAACTTGCAGCTTTAACTGAACACTGTGCAGAGGTCTCACTACATTAACTTGTAGTTTTAGCTGAACACTGTGAGCTGGACGCATTACACTAACTTGTAGCTTTAGCTGAACACTGTGAGCAGGAAGCACTACACTAACTTGTAGCTTTAGATGAACACTGTGCAGAGGTCTCACTACACTAACTTGTAGTTTTAGCTGAACACTGTGAGCAGGACGCACTACACTAACTTGTAGCTTTAGCTGAACACTGTGCAGAGGTCTCACTACACTAACTTGTAGCTTTAGCTGAACACTGTGAGCAGAACGCACTACACTAACTTGTAGCTTTAGCTGAACACTGTGCAGAGGTCTCACTACACTAACTTGTAGTTTTAGCTGAACACTGTGAGCAGGACGCACTACACTAACTTGTATATTTAGCTGAACACTGTGAGCAGGACGCACTACACTAACTTGTAGCTTTAGCTGAACACTGTGCAGAGGTCTCACTACACTAACTTGTAGTTTTTGCTGAATACTGTGTGCAGGACGCACTACACTAACTTGTAGCTTTAGCTGAACACTGTGAGCAAGACGCACTACACTAACTTGTAGCTTTAGCTGAACACTGTGCAGAGGTCTCACTACACTAACTTGTAGTTTTAGCTGAATACTGTGTGCAGGACGCACTGCACTAACTTGTAGCTTTAGCTAAACACTGTGCAGAGGTCTCACTACACTAACTTGTAGTTTTAGCTGAACACTGTGAGCAGAACGCACTACACTAACTTGTAGCTTTAGCTGAACACTGTGAGCAGGACGCACTGCACTAACTTGTAGCTTTAGATGAACACTGTGCAGAGGTCTCACTACACTAACTTGTAGCTTTAGCTGAACACTGTGCAGACGTCTCACTACACTAACTTGTAGTTTTAGCTGAACACTGTGAGCAGGACGCACTACACTAACTTGTAGCTTTAGCTAAACACTGTGCAGAGGTCTCACTACACTAACTTGTAGTTTTAGCTGAACACTGTGAGCAGAACGCACTACACTAACTTGTAGCTTTAGCTGAACACTGTGCAGAGGTCTCACTACACTAACTTGTAGTTTTAGCTGAACACTGTGAGCAGGACGCACTACACTAACTTGTATCTTTAGCTGAACACTGTGAGCAGGACGCACTACACTAACTTGTAGCTTTAGCTGAACACTGTGCAGAGGTCTCACTACACTAACTTGTAGTTTTAGCTGAATACTGTGTGCAGGACGCACTACACTAACTTGTAGCTTTAGCTGAACACTGTGAGCAAGACGCACTACACTAACTTGTAGCTTTAGCTGAACACTGTGCAGAGGTCTCACTACACTAACTTGTAGTTTTAGCTGAACACTGTGAGCAGGACGCACTACACTAACTTGAAGCTTTAGCTGAACGCTTTGCAGAGGTCTCACTACACTAACTTGTAGTTTTAGCTGAACACTGTGCAGAGGTCTCACTACACTAACTTGTAGTTTTAGCTGAATACTGTGTGCAGGACGCACTACACTAACTTGTAGCTTTAGCTGAACACTGTGAGCAAGACGCATTACACTAACTTGTAGCTTTAGCTGAACACTGTGAGCAGGACGCACTACACTAACTTGTAGCTTTAGATGAACACTGTGCAGAGGTCTCACTACACTAACTTGTAGTTTTAGCTGAACACTGTGAGCAGGACGCACTACACAAACTTGTAGCTTTAGCTGAACACTGTGCAGAGGTCTCACTACACTAACTTGTAGCTTTAGCTGAACACTGTGCAGACGTCTCACTACACTAACTTGTAGTTTTAGCTGAACACTGTGAGCAGGACGCACTACACTAACTTGTAGCTTTAGCTAAACACTGTGCAGAGGTCTCACTACACTAACTTGTAGTTTTAGCTGAACACTGTGAGCAGAACGCACTACACTAACTTGTAGCTTTAGCTGAACACTGTGCAGAGGTCTCACTACACTAACTTGTAGTTTTAGCTGAACACTGTGAGCAGGACGCACTACACTAACTTGTATCTTTAGCTGAACACTGTGAGCAGGACGCACTACACTAACTTGTAGCTTTAGCTGAACACTGTGCAGAGGTCTCACTACACTAACTTGTAGTTTTAGCTGAATACTGTGTGCAGGACGCACTACACTAACTTGTAGCTTTAGCTGAACACTGTGAGCAAGACGCACTACACTAACTTGTAGCTTTAGCTGAACACTGTGCAGAGGTATCACTACACTAACTTGTAGTTTTAGCTGAACACTGTGAGCAGGACGCACTACACTAACTTGAAGCTTTAGCTGAACGCTTTGCAGAGGTCTCACTACACTAACTTGTAGTTTTAGCTGAACACTGTGAGCAGGATGCACTACACTAACTTGTAGCTTTAGCTGAACACTGTGCAGAGGTCTCACTACACTAACTTGTAGTTTTAGCTGAACACTGTGTGCAGGATGCACTACACTAACTTGTAGCTTTAGCTGAACACTGTGAGCAGGACGCACTACACTAACTTGTAGCTTTAGCTGAATACTGTGCAGAGGTCTCACTACACTAACTTGTAGTTTTAGCTTAACACTGTGAGCAGGACGCACTACACTAACTTGAAGCTTTAGCTGAATGCTTTGCAGAGGTCTCACTACACTAACTTGTAGTTTTAGCTGAACACTGTGTGCAGGACGCACTACACTAACTTGTAGCTTTAGCTGAACACTGTGAGCAGGACGCACTACACTAACTTGTAGCTTTAGATGAACACTGTGCAGAGGTCTCACTACACTAACTTGTAGTTTTAGCTGAACACTGTGAGCAGGACGGACTACACTAACTTGTAGCTTTAGCTGAACACTGTGCAGAGATCTCACTACATTAACTTTTAGTTTTAGCTGAACACTGTGAGCAGGACGCACTACACTAACTTGTAGCTTTAGCTAAACACTGTGCAGAGGTCTCACTACACTAACTTGTAGTTTTAGATGAATACTGTGAGCAGGACGCACTACACTAACTTGTAGCTTTAGCTGAACACTGTGAGCAAGACGCACTACACTAACTTGTAGCTTTAGCTGAACACTGTGCAGAGGTCTCACTACACTAACTTGTAGTTTTAGCTGAACACTGTGAGCAGGACGCACTACACTAACTTGAAGCTTTAGCTGAACGCTTTGCAGAGGTCTCACTACACTAACTTGTAGTTTTAGCTGAACACTGTGAGCAGGACGCACTACACTAACTTGTAGCTTTAGCTGAACACTGTGCAGAGGTCTCACTACACTAACTTGTAGTTTTAGCTGAACACTGTGTGCAGGACGCACTACACTAACTTGTAGCTTTAGCTGAACACTGTGAGCAGGACGCACTACACTAACTTGTAGCTTTAGCTGAATACTGTGCAGAGGTCTCACTACACTAACTTGTAGTTTTAGCTTAACACTGTGAGCAGGACGCACTACACTAACTTGAAGCTTTAGCTGAATGCTTTGCAGAGGTCTCACTACACTAACTTGTAGTTTTAGCTGAACACTGTCAGCAGGACGCACTACACTAACTTGTAGCTTTAGCTGAACACTGTGCAGAGCTCTCACTACACTAACTTGTAGTTTTAGCTGAACACTGTGAGCAGGACACACTACACTAACTTGTAGCTTTAGCTGAACACTGTGCAGAGGTCTCACTACACTAACTTGTAGTTTTAGCTGAACACTGTGAGCAGGACGCACTACACTAACTTGTAGCTTTAGCTGAACACTGTGCAGAGGTCTCACTACACTAACTTGTTGTTTTAGCTCAACACTGTGAGGAGGACGCACTACACTAGCTTGTAGCTTTAGCTGAACACTGTGCAGAGGTCTCACTACACTAACTTGTAGCTTTAGCTGAACATTGTGCAGAGGTCGCACTACACTAACTTGTAGTTTTAGCTGAACACTGTGAGCAGGATGCACTACACTAACTTATAGCTTTAGCTTAACACTGTGCAGAGGTCTCACTACACTAACTTGTAGCTTTAGCTGAACACTGTGCAGAGGTCTCACTACATTAACTTGTAGTTTTAGCTGAACACTGTGAGCTGGACGCATTACACTAACTTGTAGCTTTAGCTGAACACTGTGAGCAGGACGCACTACACTAACTTGTAGCTTTAGATGAACACTGTGCAGAGGTCTCACTACACTAACTTGTAGTTTTAGCTGAACACTGTGAGCAGGACGCACTACACTAACTTGTAGCTTTAGATGAACACTGTGCAGAGGTCTCACTACACTAACTTGTAGTTTTAGCTGAACACTGTGCAGAGGTCTCACTACACTAACTTGTAGTTTTAGCTGAACACTGTGAGCAGGACGCACTACACTAACTTGTAGCTTTAGATGAACACTGTGCAGAGGTCTCACTACACTAACTTGTAGCTTTAGCTGAACACTGTGCAGAGGTCTCACTACACTAACTTGTGGTTTTAGCTGAACACTGTGAGCAGGACGCACTACATTAACTTATAGCTTTAGCTGAACACTGTGCAGAGGTCTCACTACACTAACTTGTAGCTTTAGCTGAACACTGTGCAGAGGTCTCACTACACTAACTTGTAGTTTTAGCTGAACACTGTGAGCAGGACGCACTACACTAACTTGTAGCTTTAGCTAAACACTGTGCAGAGGTCTCACTACACTAACTTGTAGTTTTAGCTGAACACTGTGAGCAGGACACACTACACTAACTTGTAGCTTTAGCTGAACACTGTGCAGAGGTCTCACTACACTAACTTGTAGTTTTAGCTGAACACTGTGAGCAGGACGCGCTGCACTAACTTGTAGCTTTAGCTGAACACTGTGAGCAGGACGCACTACACTAACTTGTAGCTTTAGCTGAACAATGTGCAGAGGTCTCACTACACTAACTTGTAGTTTTAGCTGAACACTGTGAGCAGGATCTACACTAACTTGTAGTTTTAGCTGAACACTGTGAGCAGGACGCACTACACTAACTTGTAGCTTTAGCTGAACACTGTGCAGAGGTCTCACTACACTAACTTGTAGTTTTAGCTGAACACTGTGAGCAGGACGCACTACACTAACTTGTAGCTTTAGCTGAACACTGTGCAGAGGTCTCACTACACTAACTTGTAGTTTTAGCTGAACACTGTGAGCAGGACGCACTACACTAACTTGTAGCTTTAGCTGAACACTGTGCAGAGGTCTCACTACACTAACTTGTAGTTTTAGCTGAACACTGTGAACAGGACGCACTACACTAACTTGTATCTTTAGCTGAACACTGTGAGCAGGACACACTACACTAACTTGTAGCTTTAGCTGAACACTGTGCAGAGGTCTCACTACACTAACTTGTAGTTTTAGCTGAACACTGTGTGCAGGACGCACTACACTAACTTGTAGCTTTAGCTGAACACTGTGAGCAGGACACACTACACTAACTTGTAGCTTTAGCTGAACACTGTGCAGAGGTCTCACTACTCTAACTTGTAGTTTTAGCTGAACACTGTGTGCAGGACGCACTACACTAACTTGTAGCTTTAGCTGAACACTGTGAGCAGGACGCACTACACTAACTTGTAGCTTTAGCTGAACACTGTGCAGAGGTCTCACTACACTAACTTGTAGTTTTAGCTGAACACTGTGAGCAGGACGCACTACACTAACTGGAAGCTTTAGCTGAACGCTTTGCAGAGGTCTCACTACACTAACTTGTAGTTTTAGCTGAACACTGTGAGCAGGACGCACTACACTAACTTGTAGCTTTAGCTGAACACTGTGCAGAGCTCTCACTACACTAACTTGTAGTTTTAGCTGAACACTGTGAGCAGGACGCACTACACTAACTTGTAGCTTTAGCTGAACACTGTGCAGAGGTCTCACTACACTAACTTGTAGTTTTAGCTGAACACTGTGAGCAGGACGCACTACACTAACTTGTAGCTTTAGCTGAACACTGTGCAGAGGTCTCACTACACTAACTTGTAGTTGTAGCTGAACACTGTGAGCAGGACGCACTACACTAACTTGTAGCTTTAGATGAACACTGTGCAGAGGTCTCACTACACTAACTTGTAGTTTTAGCTGAACACTGTGAGCAGGACGCAGTACACTAACTTGTAGCTTTAGCTGAACACTGTGAGCAGGACGCACTACACTAACTTGTAGCTTTAGCTGAACACTGTGCAGAGGTCTCACTACAGTAACTTGTAGTTTTAGCTGAACACTGTGAGCAGGACGCACTACACTAACTTGTAGCTTTAGCTGAACACTGTGCAGAGGTCTCACTACACTAACCTGTATTTTTAGCTGAACACTGTGAGCAGGACGCACTACACTAACTTGTAGCTTTAGCTGAACACTGTGCAGAGGTCTCACTACACTAACTTGTAGTTTTAGCTGAACACTGTGAGCAGGACGCAGTACACTAACTTGTAGCTTTAGCTGAACACTGTACAGAGGTCTCACTACACTAACTTGTAGTTTTAGCTGAACACTGTGAGCAGGACACACTGCACTAACTTGTAGCTTTAGCTGAACACTGTGCAGAGGTCTCACTACACTAACTTGTAGTTTTAGCTGAACACTGTGAGCAGGACGCACTACACTAACTTGTAGCTTTAGCTGAACACTGTGCAGAGGTCTAACTACACTAACTTGTAGTTTTAGCTGAGCACCGTGAGCAGGAAGCACTACACTAACTTGAAGCATTAGCTGAACGCTGTGCAGAGGTCTCACTACACTAACTTGTAGTTGTAGCTGAACACTGTGAGCAGGACGCACTACACTAACTTGTAGCTTTAGATGAACACTGTGCAGAGGTCTCACTACACTAACTTGTAGTTTTAGCTGAACACTGTGAGCAGGACGCAGTACACTAACTTGTAGCTTTAGATGAACACTGTGAGCAGGACGCACTACACTAACTTGTAGCTTTAGCTGAACACTGTGCAGAGGTCTCACTACAGTAACTTGTAGTTTTAGCTGAACACTGTGAGCAGGACGCACTACACTAACTTGTAGCTTTAGCTGAACACTGTGCAGAGGTCTCACTACACTAACTTGTTGCTTTAGCTGAACACTGTGCAGAGGTCTCACTACACTAACCTGTATTTTTAGCTGAACACTGTGAGCAGGACGCACTACACTAACTTGTAGCTTTAGCTGAACACTGTGCAGAGGTCTCACTACACTAACTTGTAGTTTTAGCTGAACACTGTGAGCAGGACGCAGTACACTAACTTGTAGCTTTAGCTGAACACTGTAAAGAGGTCTCACTACACTAACTTGTAGTTTTAGCTGAACACTGTGAGCAGGACGCACTACACTAACTTGTAGCTTTAGCTGAACACTGTGCAGAGGTCTAACTACACTAACTTGTAGTTTTAGCTGAGCACCGTGAGCAGGAAGCACTACACTAACTTGAAGCATTAGCTGAACGCTGTGCAGAGGTCTCACTACACTAACTTGTAGTTGTAGCTGAACACTGTGAGCAGGACGCACTACACTAACTTGTAGCTTTAGATGAACACTGTGCAGAGGTCTCACTACACTAACTTGTAGTTGTAGCTGAACACTGTGAGCAGAACGCACTACACTAACTTGTAGCTTTAGCTGAACACTGTGCAGAGGTCTCACTACACTAACTTGTAGTTTTAGCTGAACACTGTGAGCAGGACGCACTACACTAACTTGTATCTTTAGCTGAACACTGTGAGCAGGACGCACTACACTAACTTGTAGCTTTAGCTGAACACTGTGCAGAGGTCTCACTACACTAACTTGTAGTTTTAGCTGAATACTGTGTGCAGGACGCACTACACTAACTTGTAGCTTTAGCTGAACACTGTGAGCAAGACGCACTACACTAACTTGTAGCTTTAGCTGAACACTGTGCAGAGGTATCACTACACTAACTTGTAGTTTTAGCTGAACACTGTGAGCAGGACGCACTACACTAACTTGAAGCTTTAGCTGAACGCTTTGCAGAGGTCTCACTACACTAACTTGTAGTTTTAGCTGAACACTGTGAGCAGGATGCACTACACTAACTTGTAGCTTTAGCTGAACACTGTGCAGAGGTCTCACTACACTAACTTGTAGTTTTAGCTGAACACTGTGTGCAGGACGCACTACACTAACTTGTAGCTTTAGCTGAACACTGTGAGCAGGACGCACTACACTAACTTGTAGCTTTAGCTGAATACTGTGCAGAGGTCTCACTACACTAACTTGTAGTTTTAGCTTAACACTGTGAGCAGGACGCACTACACTAACTTGAAGCTTTAGCTGAATGCTTTGCAGAGGTCTCACTACACTAACTTGTAGTTTTAGCTGAACACTGTGTGCAGGACGCACTACACTAACTTGTAGCTTTAGCTGAACACTGTGAGCAGGACGCACTACACTAACTTGTAGCTTTAGATGAACACTGTGCAGAGGTCTCACTACACTAACTTGTAGTTTTAGCTGAACACTGTGAGCAGGACGGACTACACTAACTTGTAGCTTTAGCTGAACACTGTGCAGAGATCTCACTGCATTAACTTTTAGTTTTAGCTGAACACTGTGAGCAGGACGCACTACACTAACTTGTAGCTTTAGCTAAACACTGTGCAGAGGTCTCACTACACTAACTTGTAGTTTTAGCTGAATACTGTGAGCAGGACGCACTACACTAACTTGTAGCTTTAGCTGAACACTGTGAGCAAGACGCACTACACTAACTTGTAGCTTTAGCTGAACACTGTGCAGAGGTCTCACTACACTAACTTGTAGTTTTAGCTGAACACTGTGAGCAGGACGCACTACACTAACTTGAAGCTTTAGCTGAACGCTTTGCAGAGGTCTCACTACACTAACTTGTAGTTTTAGCTGAACACTGTGAGCAGGACGCACTACACTAACTTGTAGCTTTAGCTGAACACTGTGCAGAGGTCTCACTACACTAACTTGTAGTTTTAGCTGAACACTGTGTGCAGGACGCACTACACTAACTTGTAGCTTTAGCTGAACACTGTGAGCAGGACGCACTACACTAACTTGTAGCTTTAGCTGAATACTGTGCAGAGGTCTCACTACACTAACTTGTAGTTTTAGCTTAACACTGTGAGCAGGACGCACTACACTAACTTGAAGCTTTAGCTGAATGCTTTGCAGAGGTCTCACTACACTAACTTGTAGTTTTAGCTGAACACTGTCAGCAGGACGCACTACACTAACTTGTAGCTTTAGCTGAACACTGTGCAGAGCTCTCACTACACTAACTTGTAGTTTTAGCTGAACACTGTGAGCAGGACACACTACACTAACTTGTAGCTTTAGCTGAACACTGTGCAGAGGTCTCACTACACTAACTTGTAGTTTTAGCTGAACACTGTGAGCAGGACGCACTACACTAACTTGTAGCTTTAGCTGAACACTGTGCAGAGGTCTCACTACACTAACTTGTTGTTTTAGCTCAACACTGTGAGGAGGACGCACTACACTAGCTTGTAGCTTTAGCTGAACACTGTGCAGAGGTCTCACTACACTAACTTGTAGCTTTAGCTGAACATTGTGCAGAGGTCGCACTACACTAACTTGTAGTTTTAGCTGAACACTGTGAGCAGGATGCACTACACTAACTTATAGCTTTAGCTTAACACTCTGCAGAGGTCTCACTACACTAACTTGTAGCTTTAGCTGAACACTGTGCAGAGGTCTCACTACATTAACTTGTAGTTTTAGCTGAACACTGTGAGCTGGACGCATTACACTAACTTGTAGCTTTAGCTGAACACTGTGAGCAGGACGCACTACACTAACTTGTAGCTTTAGATGAACACTGTGCAGAGGTCTCACTACACTAACTTGTAGTTTTAGCTGAACACTGTGAGCAGGACGCACTACACTAACTTGTAGCTTTAGATGAACACTGTGCAGAGGTCTCACTACACTAACTTGTAGTTTTAGCTGAGCACTGTGAGCAGGACGGACTACACTAACTTGTAGCTTTAGCTGAACACTGTGCAGAGGTCTCACTACACTAACTTGTAGTTTTAGCTGAACACTGTGAGCAGGACGCACTACACTAACTTGTAGCTTTAGCTGAACACTGTGCAGAGGTCTCACTACACTAACTTGTGGTTTTAGCTGAACACTGTGAGCAGGACGCACTACATTAACTTATAGCTTTAGCTGAACACTGTGCAGAGGTCTCACTACACTAACTTGTAGCTTTAGCTGAACACTGTGCAGAGGTCTCACTACACTAACTTGTAGTTTTAGCTGAACACTGTGAGCAGGACGCACTACACTAACTTGTAGCTTTAGCTAAACACTGTGCAGAGGTCTCACTACACTAACTTGTAGTTTTAGCTGAACACTGTGAGCAGGACACACTACACTAACTTGTAGCTTTAGCTGAACACTGTGCAGAGGTCTCACTACACTAACTTGTAGTTTTAGCTGAACACTGTGAGCAGGACGCGCTGCACTAACTTGTAGCTTTAGCTGAACACTGTGAGCAGGACGCACTACACTAACTTGTAGCTTTAGCTGAACAATGTGCAGAGGTCTCACTACACTAACTTGTAGTTTTAGCTGAACACTGTGAGCAGGATCTACACTAACTTGTAGTTTTAGCTGAACACTGTGAGCAGGACGCACTACACTAACTTGTAGCTTTAGCTGAACACTGTGCAGAGGTCTCACTACACTAACTTGTAGTTTTAGCTGAACACTGTGAGCAGGACGCACTACACTAACTTGTAGCTTTAGCTGAACACTGTGCAGAGGTCTCACTACACTAACTTGTAGTTTTAGCTGAACACTGTGAGCAGGACGCACTACACTAACTTGTAGCTTTAGCTGAACACTGTGCAGAGGTCTCACTACACTAACTTGTAGTTTTAGCTGAACACTGTGAACAGGACGCACTACACTAACTTGTATCTTTAGCTGAACACTGTGAGCAGGACGCACTACACTAACTTGTAGCTTTAGCTGAACACTGTGCAGAGGTCTCACTACACTAACTTGTAGTTTTAGCTGAACACTGTGTGCAGGACGCACTACACTAACTTGTAGCTTTAGCTGAACACTGTGAGCAGGACACACTACACTAACTTGTAGCTTTAGCTGAACACTGTGCAGAGGTCTCACTACACTAACTTGTAGTTTTAGCTGAACACTGTGTGCAGGACGCACTACACTAACTTGTAGCTTTAGCTGAACACTGTGAGCAGGACGCACTACACTAACTTGTAGCTTTAGCTGAACACTGTGCAGAGGTCTCACTACACTAACTTGTAGTTTTAGCTGAACACTGTGAGCAGGACGCACTACACTAACTGAAAGCTTTAGCTGAACGCTTTGCAGAGGTCTCACTACACTAACTTGTAGTTTTAGCTGAACACTGTGAGCAGGACGCACTACACTAACTTGTAGCTTTAGCTGAACACTGTGCAGAGCTCTCACTACACTAACTTGTAGTTTTAGCTGAACACTGTGAGCAGGACGCACTACACTAACTTGTAGCTTTAGCTGAACACTGTGCAGAGGTCTCACTACACTAACTTGTAGTTTTAGCTGAACACTGTGAGCAGGACGCACTACACTAACTTGTAGCTTTAGCTGAACACTGTGCAGAGGTCTCACTACACTAACTTGTAGTTGTAGCTGAACACTGTGAGCAGGACGCACTACACTAACTTGTAGCTTTAGATGAACACTGTGCAGAGGTCTCACTACACTAACTTGTAGTTTTAGCTGAACACTGTGAGCAGGACGCAGTACACTAACTTGTAGCTTTAGCTGAACACTGTGAGCAGGACGCACTACACTAACTTGTAGCTTTAGCTGAACACTGTGCAGAGGTCTCACTACAGTAACTTGTAGTTTTAGCTGAACACTGTGAGCAGGACGCACTACACTAACTTGTAGCTTTAGCTGAACACTGTGCAGAGGTCTCACTACACTAACCTGTATTTTTAGCTGAACACTGTGAGCAGGACGCACTACACTAACTTGTAGCTTTAGCTGAACACTGTGCAGAGGTCTCACTACACTAACTTGTAGTTTTAGCTGAACACTGTGAGCAGGACGCAGTACACTAACTTGTAGCTTTAGCTGAACACTGTACAGAGGTCTCACTACACTAACTTGTAGTTTTAGCTGAACACTGTGAGCAGAACACACTGCACTAACTTGTAGCTTTAGCTGAACACTGTGCAGAGGTCTCACTACACTAACTTGTAGTTTTAGCTGAACACTGTGAGCAGGACGCACTACACTAACTTGTAGCTTTAGCTGAACACTGTGCAGAGGTCTAACTACACTAACTTGTAGTTTTAGCTGAGCACCGTGAGCAGGAAGCACTACACTAACTTGAAGCATTAGCTGAACGCTGTGCAGAGGTCTCACTACACTAACTTGTAGTTGTAGCTGAACACTGTGAGCAGGACGCACTACACTAACTTGTAGCTTTAGATGAACACTGTGCAGAGGTCTCACTACACTAACTTGTAGTTTTAGCTGAACACTGTGAGCAGGACGCAGTACACTAACTTGTAGCTTTAGATGAACACTGTGAGCAGGACGCACTACACTAACTTGTAGCTTTAGCTGAACACTGTGCAGAGGTCTCACTACAGTAACTTGTAGTTTTAGCTGAACACTGTGAGCAGGACGCACTACACTAACTTGTAGCTTTAGCTGAACACTGTGCAGAGGTCTCACTACACTAACTTGTTGCTTTAGCTGAACACTGTGCAGAGGTCTCACTACACTAACCTGTATTTTTAGCTGAACACTGTGAGCAGGACGCACTACACTAACTTGTAGCTTTAGCTGAACACTGTGCAGAGGTCTCACTACACTAACTTGTAGTTTTAGCTGAACACTGTGAGCAGGACGCACTACACTAACTTGTAGCTTTAGCTGAACACTGTGCAGAGGTCTCACTACACTAACTTGTAGTTTTAGCTGAACACTGTGAACAGGACGCACTACACTAACTTGTATCTTTAGCTGAACACTGTGAGCAGGACGCACTACACTAACTTGTAGCTTTAGCTGAACACTGTGCAGAGGTCTCACTACACTAACTTGTAGTTTTAGCTGAACACTGTGTGCAGGACGCACTACACTAACTTGTAGCTTTAGCTGAACACTGTGAGCAGGACACACTACACTAACTTGTAGCTTTAGCTGAACACTGTGCAGAGGTCTCACTACACTAACTTGTAGTTTTAGCTGAACACTGTGTGCAGGACGCACTACACTAACTTGTAGCTTTAGCTGAACACTGTGAGCAGGACGCACTACACTAACTTGTAGCTTTAGCTGAACACTGTGCAGAGGTCTCACTACACTAACTTGTAGTTTTAGCTGAACACTGTGAGCAGGACGCACTACACTAACTGGAAGCTTTAGCTGAACGCTTTGCAGAGGTCTCACTACACTAACTTGTAGTTTTAGCTGAACACTGTGAGCAGGACGCACTACACTAACTTGTAGCTTTAGCTGAACACTGTGCAGAGCTCTCACTACACTAACTTGTAGTTTTAGCTGAACACTGTGAGCAGGACGCACTACACTAACTTGTAGCTTTAGCTGAACACTGTGCAGAGGTCTCACTACACTAACCTGTATTTTTAGCTGAACACTGTGAGCAGGACGCACTACACTAACTTGTAGCTTTAGCTGAACACTGTGCAGAGGTCTCACTACACTAACTTGTAGTTTTAGCTGAACACTGTGAGCAGGACGCAGTACACTAACTTGTAGCTTTAGCTGAACACTGTACAGAGGTCTCACTACACTAACTTGTAGTTTTAGCTGAACACTGTGAGCAGGACACACTGCACTAACTTGTAGCTTTAACTGAACACTGTGCAGAGGTCTCACTACACTAACTTGTAGTTTTAGCTGAACACTGTGAGCAGGACGCACTACACTAACTTGTAGCTTTAGCTGAACACTGTGCAGAGGTCTAACTACACTAACTTGTAGTTTTAGCTGAGCACCGTGAGCAGGAAGCACTACACTAACTTGAAGCATTAGCTGAACGCTGTGCAGAGGTCTCACTACACTAACTTGTAGTTGTAGCTGAACACTGTGAGCAGGACGCACTACACTAACTTGTAGCTTTAGATGAACACTGTGCAGAGGTCTCACTACACTAACTTGTAGTTTTAGCTGAACACTGTGAGCAGGACGCAGTACACTAACTTGTAGCTTTAGATGAACACTGTGAGCAGGACGCACTACACTAACTTGTAGCTTTAGCTGAACACTGTGCAGAGGTCTCACTACAGTAACTTGTAGTTTTAGCTGAACACTGTGAGCAGGACGCACTACACTAACTTGTAGCTTTAGCTGAACACTGTGCAGAGGTCTCACTACACTAACTTGTTGCTTTAGCTGAACACTGTGCAGAGGTCTCACTACACTAACCTGTATTTTTAGCTGAACACTGTGAGCAGGACGCACTACACTAACTTGTAGCTTTAGCTGAACACTGTGCAGAGGTCTCACTACACTAACTTGAAGTTTTACCTGAACACTGTGAGCAGGACGCAGTACACTAACTTGTAGCTTTAGCTGAACACTGTAAAGAGGTCTCACTACACTAACTTGTAGTTTTAGCTGAACACTGTGAGCAGGACGCACTACACTAACTTGTAGCTTTAGCTGAACACTGTGCAGAGGTCTAACTACACTAACTTGTAGTTTTAGCTGAGCACCGTGAGCAGGAAGCACTACACTAACTGGAAGCATTAGCTGAACGCTGTGCAGAGGTCTCACTACACTAACTTGTAGTTGTAGCTGAACACTGTGAGCAGGACGCACTACACTAACTTGTAGCTTTAGATGAACACTGTGCAGAGGTCTCACTACACTAACTTGTAGTTTTAGCTGAACACTGTGAGCAGAACGCACTACACTAACTTGTAGCTTTAGCTGAACACTGTGCAGAGGTCTCACTACACTAACTTGTAGTTTTAGCTGAACACTGTGAGCAGGACGCACTACACTAACTTGTATCTTTAGCTGAACACTGTGAGCAGGACGCACTACACTAACTTGTAGCTTTAGCTGAACACTGTGCAGAGGTCTCACTACACTAACTTGTAGTTTTAGCTGAATACTGTGTGCAGGACGCACTACACTAACTTGTAGCTTTAGCTGAACACTGTGAGCAAGACGCACTACACTAACTTGTAGCTTTAGCTGAACACTGTGCAGAGGTATCACTACACTAACTTGTAGTTTTAGCTGAACACTGTGAGCAGGACGCACTACACTAACTTGAAGCTTTAGCTGAACGCTTTGCAGAGGTCTCACTACACTAACTTGTAGTTTTAGCTGAACACTGTGAGCAGGATGCACTACACTAACTTGTAGCTTTAGCTGAACACTGTGCAGAGGTCTCACTACACTAACTTGTAGTTTTAGCTGAACACTGTGTGCAGGACGCACTACACTAACTTGTAGCTTTAGCTGAACACTGTGAGCAGGACGCACTACACTAACTTGTAGCTTTAGCTGAATACTGTGCAGAGGTCTCACTACACTAACTTGTAGTTTTAGCTTAACACTGTGAGCAGGACGCACTACACTAACTTGAAGCTTTAGCTGAATGCTTTGCAGAGGTCTCACTACACTAACTTGTAGTTTTAGCTGAACACTGTGTGCAGGACGCACTACACTAACTTGTAGCTTTAGCTGAACACTGTGAGCAGGACGCACTACACTAACTTGTAGCTTTAGATGAACACTGTGCAGAGGTCTCACTACACTAACTTGTAGTTTTAGCTGAACACTGTGAGCAGGACGGACTACACTAACTTGTAGCTTTAGCTGAACACTGTGCAGAGATCTCACTACATTAACTTTTAGTTTTAGCTGAACACTGTGAGCAGGACGCACTACACTAACTTGTAGCTTTAGCTAAACACTGTGCAGAGGTCTCACTACACTAACTTGTAGTTTTAGCTGAATACTGTGAGCAGGACGCACTACACTAACTTGTAGCTTTAGCTGAACACTGTGAGCAAGACGCACTACACTAACTTGTAGCTTTAGCTGAACACTGTGCAGAGGTCTCACTACACTAACTTGTAGTTTTAGCTGAACACTGTGAGCAGGACGCACTACACTAACTTGAAGCTTTAGCTGAACGCTTTGCAGAGGTCTCACTACACTAACTTGTAGTTTTAGCTGAACACTGTGAGCAGGACGCACTACACTAACTTGTAGCTTTAGCTGAACACTGTGCAGAGGTCTCACTACACTAACTTGTAGTTTTAGCTGAACACTGTGTGCAGGACGCACTACACTAACTTGTAGCTTTAGCTGAACACTGTGAGCAGGACGCACTACACTAACTTGTAGCTTTAGCTGAATACTGTGCAGAGGTCTCACTACACTAACTTGTAGTTTTAGCTTAACACTGTGAGCAGGACGCACTACACTAACTTGAAGCTTTAGCTGAATGCTTTGCAGAGGTCTCACTACACTAACTTGTAGTTTTAGCTGAACACTGTCAGCAGGACGCACTACACTAACTTGTAGCTTTAGCTGAACACTGTGCAGAGCTCTCACTACACTAACTTGTAGTTTTAGCTGAACACTGTGAGCAGGACACACTACACTAACTTGTAGCTTTAGCTGAACACTGTGCAGAGGTCTCACTACACTAACTTGTAGTTTTAGCTGAAAACTGTGAGCAGGACGCACTACACTAACTTGTAGCTTTAGCTGAACACTGTGCAGAGGTCTCACTACACTAACTTGTTGTTTTAGCTCAACACTGTGAGGAGGACGCACTACACTAGCTTGTAGCTTTAGCTGAACACTGTGCAGAGGTCTCACTACACTAACTTGTAGCTTTAGCTGAACATTGTGCAGAGGTCGCACTACACTAACTTGTAGTTTTAGCTGAACACTGTGAGCAGGATGCACTACACTAACTTATAGCTTTAGCTTAACACTGTGCAGAGGTCTCACTACACTAACTTGTAGCTTTAGCTGAACACTGTGCAGAGGTCTCACTACATTAACTTGTAGTTTTAGCTGAACACTGTGAGCTGGACGCATTACACTAACTTGTAGCTTTAGCTGAACACTGTGAGCAGGACGCACTACACTAACTTGTAGCTTTAGATGAACACTGTGCAGAGGTCTCACTACACTAACTTGTAGTTTTAGCTGAACACTGTGAGCAGGACGCACTACACTAACTTGTAGCTTTAGATGAACACTGTGCAGAGGTCTCACTACACTAACTTGTAGTTTTAGCTGAGCACTGTGAGCAGGACGGACTACACTAACTTGTAGCTTTAGCTGAACACTGTGCAGAGGTCTCAGTACACTAACTTGTAGTTTTAGCTGAACACTGTGAGCAGGACGCACTACACTAACTTGTAGCTTTAGCTGAACACTGTGCAGAGGTCTCACTACACTAACTTGTGGTTTTAGCTGAACACTGTGAGCAGGACGCACTACATTAACTTATAGCTTTAGCTGAACACTGTGCAGAGGTCTCACTACACTAACTTGTAGCTTTAGCTGAACACTGTGCAGAGGTCTCACTACACTAACTTGTAGTTTTAGCTGAACACTGTGAGCAGGACGCACTACACTAACTTGTAGCTTTAGCTAAACACTGTGCAGAGGTCTCACTACACTAACTTGTAGTTTTAGCTGAACACTGTGAGCAGGACACACTACACTAACTTGTAGCTTTAGCTGAACACTGTGCAGAGGTCTCACTACACTAACTTGTAGTTTTAGCTGAACACTGTGAGCAGGACGCGCTGCACTAACTTGTAGCTTTAGCTGAACACTGTGAGCAGGACGCACTACACTAACTTGTAGCTTTAGCTGAACAATGTGCAGAGGTCTCACTACACTAACTTGTAGTTTTAGCTGAACACTGTGAGCAGGATCTACACTAACTTGTAGTTTTAGCTGAACACTGTGAGCAGGACGCACTACACTAACTTGTAGCTTTAGCTGAACACTGTGCAGAGGTCTCACTACACTAACTTGTAGTTTTAGCTGAACACTGTGAGCAGGACGCACTACACTAACTTGTAGCTTTAGCTGAACACTGTGCAGAGGTCTCACTACACTAACTTGTAGTTTTAGCTGAACACTGTGAGCAGGACGCACTACACTAACTTGTAGCTTTAGCTGAACACTGTGCAGAGGTCTCACTACACTAACTTGTAGTTTTAGCTGAACACTGTGAACAGGACGCACTACACTAACTTGTATCTTTAGCTGAACACTGTGAGCAGGACGCACTACACTAACTTGTAGCTTTAGCTGAACACTGTGCAGAGGTCTCACTACACTAACTTGTAGTTTTAGCTGAACACTGTGTGCAGGACGCACTACACTAACTTGTAGCTTTAGCTGAACACTGTGAGCAGGACACACTACACTAACTTGTAGCTTTAGCTGAACACTGTGCAGAGGTCTCACTACACTAACTTGTAGTTTTAGCTGAACACTGTGTGCAGGACGCACTACACTAACTTGTAGCTTTAGCTGAACACTGTGAGCAGGACGCACTACACTAACTTGTAGCTTTAGCTGAACACTGTGCAGAGGTCTCACTACACTAACTTGTAGTTTTAGCTGAACACTGTGAGCAGGACGCACTACACTAACTGAAAGCTTTAGCTGAACGCTTTGCAGAGGTCTCACTACACTAACTTGTAGTTTTAGCTGAACACTGTGAGCAGGACGCACTACACTAACTTGTAGCTTTAGCTGAACACTGTGCAGAGCTCTCACTACACTAACTTGTAGTTTTAGCTGAACACTGTGAGCAGGACGCACTACACTAACTTGTAGCTTTAGCTGAACACTGTGCAGAGGTCTCACTACACTAACTTGTAGTTTTAGCTGAACACTGTGAGCAGGACGCACTACACTAACTTGTAGCTTTAGCTGAACACTGTGCAGAGGTCTCACTACACTAACTTGTAGTTGTAGCTGAACACTGTGAGCAGGACGCACTACACTAACTTGTAGCTTTAGATGAACACTGTGCAGAGGTCTCACTACACTAACTTGTAGTTTTAGCTGAACACTGTGAGCAGGACGCAGTACACTAACTTGTAGCTTTAGCTGAACACTGTGAGCAGGACGCACTACACTAACTTGTAGCTTTAGCTGAACACTGTGCAGAGGTCTCACTACAGTAACTTGTAGTTTTAGCTGAACACTGTGAGCAGGACGCACTACACTAACTTGTAGCTTTAGCTGAACACTGTGCAGAGGTCTCACTACACTAACCTGTATTTTTAGCTGAACACTGTGAGCAGGACGCACTACACTAACTTGTAGCTTTAGCTGAACACTGTGCAGAGGTCTCACTACACTAACTTGTAGTTTTAGCTGAACACTGTGAGCAGGACGCAGTACACTAACTTGTAGCTTTAGCTGAACACTGTACAGAGGTCTCACTACACTAACTTGTAGTTTTAGCTGAACACTGTGAGCAGGACACACTGCACTAACTTGTAGCTTTAACTGAACACTGTGCAGAGGTCTCACTACACTAACTTGTAGTTTTAGCTGAACACTGTGAGCAGGACGCACTACACTAACTTGTAGCTTTAGCTGAACACTGTGCAGAGGTCTAACTACACTAACTTGTAGTTTTAGCTGAGCACCGTGAGCAGGAAGCACTACACTAACTTGAAGCATTAGCTGAACGCTGTGCAGAGGTCTCACTACACTAACTTGTAGTTGTAGCTGAACACTGTGAGCAGGACGCACTACACTAACTTGTAGCTTTAGATGAACACTGTGCAGAGGTCTCACTACACTAACTTGTAGTTTTAGCTGAACACTGTGAGCAGGACGCAGTACACTAACTTGTAGCTTTAGATGAACACTGTGAGCAGGACGCACTACACTAACTTGTAGCTTTAGCTGAACACTGTGCAGAGGTCTCACTACAGTAACTTGTAGTTTTAGCTGAACACTGTGAGCAGGACGCACTACACTAACTTGTAGCTTTAGCTGAACACTGTGCAGAGGTCTCACTACACTAACTTGTTGCTTTAGCTGAACACTGTGCAGAGGTCTCACTACACTAACCTGTATTTTTAGCTGAACACTGTGAGCAGGACGCACTACACTAACTTGTAGCTTTAGCTGAACACTGTGCAGAGGTCTCACTACACTAACTTGTAGTTTTAGCTGAACACTGTGAGCAGGACGCAGTACACTAACTTGTAGCTTTAGCTGAACACTGTAAAGAGGTCTCACTACACTAACTTGTAGTTTTAGCTGAACACTGTGAGCAGGACGCACTACACTAACTTGTAGCTTTAGCTGAACACTGTGCAGAGGTCTAACTACACTAACTTGTAGTTTTAGCTGAGCACCGTGAGCAGGAAGCACTACACTAACTTGAAGCATTAGCTGAACGCTGTGCAGAGGTCTCACTACACTAACTTGTAGTTGTAGCTGAACACTGTGAGCAGGACGCACTACACTAACTTGTAGCTTTAGATGAACACTGTGCAGAGGTCTCACTACACTAACTTGTAGTTTTAGCTGAACACTGTGAGCAGAACGCACTACACTAACTTGTAGCTTTAGCTGAACACTGTGCAGAGGTCTCACTACACTAACTTGTAGTTTTAGCTGAACACTGTGAGCAGGACGCACTACACTAACTTGTATCTTTAGCTGAACACTGTGAGCAGGACGCACTACACTAACTTGTAGCTTTAGCTGAACACTGTGCAGAGGTCTCACTACACTAACTTGTAGTTTTAGCTGAATACTGTGTGCAGGACGCACTACACTAACTTGTAGCTTTAGCTGAACACTGTGAGCAAGACGCACTACACTAACTTGTAGCTTTAGCTGAACACTGTGCAGAGGTATCACTACACTAACTTGTAGTTTTAGCTGAACACTGTGAGCAGGACGCACTACACTAACTTGAAGCTTTAGCTGAACGCTTTGCAGAGGTCTCACTACACTAACTTGTAGTTTTAGCTGAACACTGTGAGCAGGATGCACTACACTAACTTGTAGCTTTAGCTGAACACTGTGCAGAGGTCTCACTACACTAACTTGTAGTTTTAGCTGAACACTGTGTGCAGGACGCACTACACTAACTTGTAGCTTTAGCTGAACACTGTGAGCAGGACGCACTACACTAACTTGTAGCTTTAGCTGAATACTGTGCAGAGGTCTCACTACACTAACTTGTAGTTTTAGCTTAACACTGTGAGCAGGACGCACTACACTAACTTGAAGCTTTAGCTGAATGCTTTGCAGAGGTCTCACTACACTAACTTGTAGTTTTAGCTGAACACTGTGTGCAGGACGCACTACACTAACTTGTAGCTTTAGCTGAACACTGTGAGCAGGACGCACTACACTAACTTGTAGCTTTAGATGAACACTGTGCAGAGGTCTCACTACACTAACTTGTAGTTTTAGCTGAACACTGTGAGCAGGACGGACTACACTAACTTGTAGCTTTAGCTGAACACTGTGCAGAGATCTCACTACATTAACTTTTAGTTTTAGCTGAACACTGTGAGCAGGACGCACTACACTAACTTGTAGCTTTAGCTAAACACTGTGCAGAGGTCTCACTACACTAACTTGTAGTTTTAGCTGAATACTGTGAGCAGGACGCACTACACTAACTTGTAGCTTTAGCTGAACACTGTGAGCAAGACGCACTACACTAACTTGTAGCTTTAGCTGAACACTGTGCAGAGGTCTCACTACACTAACTTGTAGTTTTAGCTGAACACTGTGAGCAGGACGCACTACACTAACTTGAAGCTTTAGCTGAACGCTTTGCAGAGGTCTCACTACACTAACTTGTAGTTTTAGCTGAACACTGTGAGCAGGACGCACTACACTAACTTGTAGCTTTAGCTGAACACTGTGCAGAGGTCTCACTACACTAACTTGTAGTTTTAGCTGAACACTGTGTGCAGGACGCACTACACTAACTTGTAGCTTTAGCTGAACACTGTGAGCAGGACGCACTACACTAACTTGTAGCTTTAGCTGAATACTGTGCAGAGGTCTCACTACACTAACTTGTAGTTTTAGCTTAACACTGTGAGCAGGACGCACTACACTAACTTGAAGCTTTAGCTGAATGCTTTGCAGAGGTCTCACTACACTAACTTGTAGTTTTAGCTGAACACTGTCAGCAGGACGCACTACACTAACTTGTAGCTTTAGCTGAACACTGTGCAGAGCTCTCACTACACTAACTTGTAGTTTTAGCTGAACACTGTGAGCAGGACACACTACACTAACTTGTAGCTTTAGCTGAACACTGTGCAGAGGTCTCACTACACTAACTTGTAGTTTTAGCTGAACACTGTGAGCAGGACGCACTACACTAATTTGTAGCTTTAGCTGAACACTGTGCAGAGGTCTCACTACACTAACTTGTAGCTTTAGCTGAACATTGTGCAGAGGTCGCACTACACTAACTTGTAGTTTTAGCTGAACACTGTGAGCAGGATGCACTACACTAACTTATAGCTTTAGCTTAACACTGTGCAGAGGTCTCACTACACTAACTTGTAGCTTTAGCTGAACACTGTGCAGAGGTCTCACTACATTAACTTGTAGTTTTAGCTGAACACTGTGAGCTGGACGCATTACACTAACTTGTAGCTTTAGCTGAACACTGTGAGCAGGACGCACTACACTAACTTGTAGCTTTAGATGAACACTGTGCAGAGGTCTCACTACACTAACTTGTAGTTTTAGCTGAACACTGTGAGCAGGACGCACTACACTAACTTGTAGCTTTAGATGAACACTGTGCAGAGGTCTCACTACACTAACTTGTAGTTTTAGCTGAGCACTGTGAGCAGGACGGACTACACTAACTTGTAGCTTTAGCTGAACACTGTGCAGAGGTCTCACTACACTAACTTGTAGTTTTAGCTGAACACTGTGAGCAGGACGCACTACACTAACTTGTAGCTTTAGCTGAACACTGTGCAGAGGTCTCACTACACTAACTTGTGGTTTTAGCTGAACACTGTGAGCAGGACGCACTACATTAACTTATAGCTTTAGCTGAACACTGTGCAGAGGTCTCACTACACTAACTTGTAGCTTTAGCTGAACACTGTGCAGAGGTCTCACTACACTAACTTGTAGTTTTAGCTGAACACTGTGAGCAGGACGCACTACACTAACTTGTAGCTTTAGCTAAACACTGTGCAGAGGTCTCACTACACTAACTTGTAGTTTTAGCTGAACACTGTGAGCAGGACACACTACACTAACTTGTAGCTTTAGCTGAACACTGTGCAGAGGTCTCACTACACTAACTTGTAGTTTTAGCTGAACACTGTGAGCAGGACGCGCTGCACTAACTTGTAGCTTTAGCTGAACACTGTGAGCAGGACGCACTACACTAACTTGTAGCTTTAGCTGAACAATGTGCAGAGGTCTCACTACACTAACTTGTAGTTTTAGCTGAACACTGTGAGCAGGATCTACACTAACTTGTAGTTTTAGCTGAACACTGTGAGCAGGACGCACTACACTAACTTGTAGCTTTAGCTGAACACTGTGCAGAGGTCTCACTACACTAACTTGTAGTTTTAGCTGAACACTGTGAGCAGGACGCACTACACTAACTTGTAGCTTTAGCTGAACACTGTGCAGAGGTCTCACTACACTAACTTGTAGTTTTAGCTGAACACTGTGAGCAGGACGCACTACACTAACTTGTAGCTTTAGCTGAACACTGTGCAGAGGTCTCACTACACTAACTTGTAGTTTTAGCTGAACACTGTGAACAGGACGCACTACACTAACTTGTATCTTTAGCTGAACACTGTGAGCAGGACGCACTACACTAACTTGTAGCTTTAGCTGAACACTGTGCAGAGGTCTCACTACACTAACTTGTAGTTTTAGCTGAACACTGTGTGCAGGACGCACTACACTAACTTGTAGCTTTAGCTGAACACTGTGAGCAGGACACACTACACTAACTTGTAGCTTTAGCTGAACACTGTGCAGAGGTCTCACTACACTAACTTGTAGTTTTAGCTGAACACTGTGTGCAGGACGCACTACACTAACTTGTAGCTTTAGCTGAACACTGTGAGCAGGACGCACTACACTAACTTGTAGCTTTAGCTGAACACTGTGCAGAGGTCTCACTACACTAACTTGTAGTTTTAGCTGAACACTGTGAGCAGGACGCACTACACTAACTGAAAGCTTTAGCTGAACGCTTTGCAGAGGTCTCACTACACTAACTTGTAGTTTTAGCTGAACACTGTGAGCAGGACGCACTACACTAACTTGTAGCTTTAGCTGAACACTGTGCAGAGCTCTCACTACACTAACTTGTAGTTTTAGCTGAACACTGTGAGCAGGACGCACTACACTAACTTGTAGCTTTAGCTGAACACTGTGCAGAGGTCTCACTACACTAACTTGTAGTTTTAGCTGAACACTGTGAGCAGGACGCACTACACTAACTTGCAGCTTTAGCTGAACACTGTGCAGAGGTCTCACTACACTAACTTGTAGTTGTAGCTGAACACTGTGAGCAGGACGCACTACACTAACTTGTAGCTTTAGATGAACACTGTGCAGAGGTCTCACTACACTAACTTGTAGTTTTAGCTGAACACTGTGAGCAGGACGCAGTACACTAACTTGTAGCTTTAGCTGAACACTGTGAGCAGGACGCACTACACTAACTTGTAGCTTTAGCTGAACACTGTGCAGAGGTCTCACTACAGTAACTTGTAGTTTTAGCTGAACACTGTGAGCAGGACGCACTACACTAACTTGTAGCTTTAGCTGAACACTGTGCAGAGGTCTCACTACACTAACCTGTATTTTTAGCTGAACACTGTGAGCAGGACGCACTACACTAACTTGTAGCTTTAGCTGAACACTGTGCAGAGGTCTCACTACACTAACTTGTAGTTTTAGCTGAACACTGTGAGCAGGACGCAGTACACTAACTTGTAGCTTTAGCTGAACACTGTACAGAGGTCTCACTACACTAACTTGTAGTTTTAGCTGAACACTGTGAGCAGGACACACTGCACTAACTTGTAGCTTTAGCTGAACACTGTGCAGAGGTCTCACTACACTAACTTGTAGTTTTAGCTGAACACTGTGAGCAGGACGCACTACACTAACTTGTAGCTTTAGCTGAACACTGTGCAGAGGTCTAACTACACTAACTTGTAGTTTTAGCTGAGCACCGTGAGCAGGAAGCACTACACTAACTTGAAGCATTAGCTGAACGCTGTGCAGAGGTCTCACTACACTAACTTGTAGTTGTAGCTGAACACTGTGAGCAGGACGCACTACACTAACTTGTAGCTTTAGATGAACACTGTGCAGAGGTCTCACTACACTAACTTGTAGTTTTAGCTGAACACTGTGAGCAGGACGCAGTACACTAACTTGTAGCTTTAGATGAACACTGTGAGCAGGACGCACTACACTAACTTGTAGCTTTAGCTGAACACTGTGCAGAGGTCTCACTACAGTAACTTGTAGTTTTAGCTGAACACTGTGAGCAGGACGCACTACACTAACTTGTAGCTTTAGCTGAACACTGTGCAGAGGTCTCACTACACTAACTTGTTGCTTTAGCTGAACACTGTGCAGAGGTCTCACTACACTAACCTGTATTTTTAGCTGAACACTGTGAGCAGGACGCACTACACTAACTTGTAGCTTTAGCTGAACACTGTGCAGAGGTCTCACTACACTAACTTGTAGTTTTAGCTGAACACTGTGAGCAGGACGCACTACACTAACTTGTAGCTTTAGCTGAACACTGTGCAGAGGTCTCACTACACTAACTTGTAGTTTTAGCTGAACACTGTGAACAGGACGCACTACACTAACTTGTATCTTTAGCTGAACACTGTGAGCAGGACGCACTACACTAACTTGTAGCTTTAGCTGAACACTGTGTAGAGGTCTCACTACACTAACTTGTAGTTTTAGCTGAACACTGTGTGCAGGACGCACTACACTAACTTGTAGCTTTAGCTGAACACTGTGAGCAGGACACACTACACTAACTTGTAGCTTTAGCTGAACACTGTGCAGAGGTCTCACTACACTAACTTGTAGTTTTAGCTGAACACTGTGTGCAGGACGCACTACACTAACTTGTAGCTTTAGCTGAACACTGTGAGCAGGACGCACTACACTAACTTGTAGCTTTAGCTGAACACTGTGCAGAGGTCTCACTACACTAACTTGTAGTTTTAGCTGAACACTGTGAGCAGGACGCACTACACTAACTGGAAGCTTTAGCTGAACGCTTTGCAGAGGTCTCACTACACTAACTTGTAGTTTTAGCTGAACACTGTGAGCAGGACGCACTACACTAACTTGTAGCTTTAGCTGAACACTGTGCAGAGCTCTCACTACACTAACTTGTAGTTTTAGCTGAACACTGTGAGCAGGACGCACTACACTAACTTGTAGCTTTAGCTGAACACTGTGCAGAGGTCTCACTACACTAACTTGTAGTTTTAGCTGAACACTGTGAGCAGGACGCACTACACTAACTTGTAGCTTTAGCTGAACACTGTGCAGAGGTCTCACTACACTAACTTGTAGTTGTAGCTGAACACTGTGAGCAGGACGCACTACACTAACTTGTAGCTTTAGATGAACACTGTGCAGAGGTCTCACTACACTAACTTGTAGTTTTAGCTGAACACTGTGAGCAGGACGCAGTACACTAACTTGTAGCTTTAGCTGAACACTGTGAGCAGGACGCACTACACTAACTTGTAGCTTTAGCTGAACACTGTGCAGAGGTCTCACTACAGTAACTTGTAGTTTTAGCTGAACACTGTGAGCAGGACGCACTACACTAACTTGTAGCTTTAGCTGAACACTGTGCAGAGGTCTCACTACACTAACCTGTATTTTTAGCTGAACACTGTGAGCAGGACGCACTACACTAACTTGTAGCTTTAGCTGAACACTGTGCAGAGGTCTCACTACACTAACTTGTAGTTTTAGCTGAACACTGTGAGCAGGACGCAGTACACTAACTTGTAGCTTTAGCTGAACACTGTACAGAGGTCTCACTACACTAACTTGTAGTTTTAGCTGAACACTGTGAGCAGGACACACTGCACTAACTTGTAGCTTTAGCTGAACACTGTGCAGAGGTCTCACTACACTAACTTGTAGTTTTAGCTGAACACTGTGAGCAGGACGCACTACACTAACTTGTAGCTTTAGCTGAACACTGTGCAGAGGTCTAACTACACTAACTTGTAGTTTTAGCTGAGCACCGTGAGCAGGAAGCACTACACTAACTTGAAGCATTAGCTGAACGCTGTGCAGAGGTCTCACTACACTAACTTGTAGTTGTAGCTGAACACTGTGAGCAGGACGCACTACACTAACTTGTAGCTTTAGATGAACACTGTGCAGAGGTCTCACTACACTAACTTGTAGTTTTAGCTGAACACTGTGAGCAGGACGCAGTACACTAACTTGTAGCTTTAGATGAACACTGTGAGCAGGACGCACTACACTAACTTGTAGCTTTAGCTGAACACTGTGCAGAGGTCTCACTACAGTAACTTGTAGTTTTAGCTGAACACTGTGAGCAGGACGCACTACACTAACTTGTAGCTTTAGCTGAACACTGTGCAGAGGTCTCACTACACTAACTTGTTGCTTTAGCTGAACACTGTGCAGAGGTCTCACTACACTAACCTGTATTTTTAGCTGAACACTGTGAGCAGGACGCACTACACTAACTTGTAGCTTTAGCTGAACACTGTGCAGAGGTCTCACTACACTAACTTGTAGTTTTAGCTGAACACTGTGAGCAGGACGCAGTACACTAACTTGTAGCTTTAGCTGAACACTGTAAAGAGGTCTCACTACACTAACTTGTAGTTTTAGCTGAACACTGTGAGCAGGACGCACTACACTAACTTGTAGCTTTAGCTGAACACTGTGCAGAGGTCTAACTACACTAACTTGTAGTTTTAGCTGAACACTGTGAGCAGGACGCACTACACTAACTTGAAGCATTAGCTGAACGCTGTGCAGAGGTCTCACTACACTAACTTGTAGTTGTAGCTGAACACTGTGAGCAGGACGCACTACACTAACTTGTAGCTTTAGATGAACACTGTGCAGAGGTCTCACTACACTAACTTGTAGTTTTAGCTAAACACTGTGAGCGGGACGCACTACACTAACTTGTAGCTTTAGCTGAACACTGTGCAGAGGTCTCACTACACTAACTTGTAGTTTTAGCTGAACACTGTGAGCAGGACGCACTACACTAACTTGAAGCTTTAGCTGAACGCTTTGCAGAGGTCTCACTACACTAACTTGTAGTTTTAGCTGAACACTGTGAGCAGGACGCACTACACTAACTTGTAGCTTTAGCTGAACACTGTGCAGAGCTCTCACTACACTAACTTGTAGTTTTAGCTGAACACTGTGAGCAGGACGCACTACACTAACTGAAAGCTTTAGCTGAACACTGTGCAGAGGTCTCACTACACTAACTTGTAGTTTTAGCTGAACACTGTGAGCAGGACGCACTACACTAACTTGTAGCTTTAGCTGAACACTGTGCAGAGGTCTCACTACACTAACTTGTAGTTGTAGCTGAACACTGTGAGCAGGACGCACTACACTAACTTGTAGCTTTAGATGAACACTGTGCAGAGGTCTCACTACACTAACTTGTAGTTTTAGCTGAACACTGTGAGCAGGACGCAGTACACTAACTTGTAGCTTTAGCTGAACACTGTGAGCAGGACGCACTACACTAACTTGTAGCTTTAGCTGAACACTGTGCAGAGGTCTCACTACAGTAACTTGTAGTTTTAGCTGAACACTGTGAGCAGGACGCACTACACTAACTTGTAGCTTTAGCTGAACACTGTGCAGAGGTCTCACTACACTAACTTGTTGCTTTAGCTGAACACTGTGCAGAGGTCTCACTACACTAACCTGTATTTTTAGCTGAACACTGTGAGCAGGACGCACTACACTAACTTGTAGCTTTAGCTGAACACTGTGCAGAGGTCTCACTACACTAACTTGTAGTTTTAGCTGAACACTGTGAGCAGGACACACTGCACTAACTTGTAGCTTTAGCTGAACACTGTGCAGAGGTCTCACTACACTAACTTGTAGTTTTAGCTGAACACTGTGAGCAGGACGCACTACACTAACTTGTAGCTTTAGCTGAACACTGTGCAGAGGTCTAACTACACTAACTTGTAGTTTTAGCAGGAGGGAGGAGCCTGGTAATGTCTCTGTGCACGGCGTGAGGATCCTGAGAGCCCTCTCCCTGCAGCTGAGAGGAATGATCGGCCTGATGAGAAGGTGTAGGTAGCTTCCCTCCCCGCCCCCCCTGCTCATCACTCACCGAGCTGTCTTGTGGTGTAAGCCAGAGGAAGTTTGTACCTGCGTCTGACTGCAACAAGCTGCAGTGAGTGTCCCTTTTTGTCCCAACTTCAACAACAACTAAAAGATAAGTACCGTTTTTTTTTTTTTTTGGCTTTTTTTCTATTGCAATTGTCTGGAAGTGAAAAGACAAAGGAAAAGTAATAGAACAAAAGAAAGGGAAAGGGAATGAACATATTGAAATAAAACGAAATAAAATGGAATAAAAAGCGAAAGTAAATGAAAGTAAATGAAGGCGAAAGAGCTGAAAAAGTAGAATCAGGGGAGCTAAGAAAAACAATAAAAACAGGGGGGGAACAGGGGAGAGGGAGAAGGTGAATGAGAGACAAGCCAACGGAAGAGTTGTCTCCCAGCCCCCACCTGCTTGCTGCTGCTGCTGCTGCAGTATCTCCCTTTCTTGTGATCCTTTTTTTTTTTGGTCTTTTTTTGTTTTTGTTTTTTGCAAATGGTATTAACTATAGGCTCGATAGTATAAACTATAGAATAAGAAGAAATTTCATAGTAACAAAATGTGGAACATATAAGCTCATACTGGAACTATACTGCTGAATATATAAATCATCTTGCTGAATACTTGAATTAGATTGCATTATACCGCCAAAACATTTGAATTATTTTTATGAGCATTTGGGCCCTCATGCACATGGGCTGTTGGGAGAACGTTGTGAAAACGCCAGTGTCTTTGCAGTGACTTTTTTATTTATTTATTTATTTATTTATTTTTTTTTTTAACTTTTTTCAGCGTTTTTGCAATAGCGTCTTTGAGCGTTTTTGAGCATTTTTTTTTTTTTTTTTTTCCTCCTCTTTTGGCTCTTTTCTTCTATTGCAATTGTCTTGAAGTGAACAAGCAGGGGAAAAGGCGAAAGAGCTGAAAAAGTAGAATCAAGTGAGCTAAGAAAAACAACAAAAACAGGGGGGGGGGGGAACAGGGGAGAAGAGAAGGAGAAGGTAAAAGAAAGACAAGCCAACGGAAGAGTTGTCTCCCAGCCCCCACCTGCCTGCTGCTGCTGCAGTATCTCCCTTTCTTGTGAATTTTTTTTTTTTTTTTTTTTTTTTGCAAATGGTACTAATTATAGGCTCGATAGTACAAACTATAGAATAAGAAGAAATTTCACAGTAACAAAAATGTGGAACATATAAGCTCATACTGAAACTATACTGCTGAACATATAAATCATCTTGCTGAATACTTGAATTAGATTGCATTATATCGCTAAAATATTTGAATTATTTTGCTGAGCACCTGGGCCCCCATGCACACGGGCTGCTGGAAAAGCGCTGTGAAGACGCTGGTGTCTTTGCAGTGACTTTTTTTTTTTTTTTCTCTTTTTTTAACTTTTTCCAGCTTTTTTCAGCATTTTTGCAATAGCGTTTTTGAGCGTTTTTTTTTTTTTTTTTTTCAGCTTAAATACGCTTAAACAATTGAACAGCAACAAGGAATGCTTAATGTACTTAAGGTAGTAACATAACTTCTGGAAAACGGGGACTACTCATATCTCATTAATTATTTCTATTATTGGATTGTGGGGAGGATGCCGGGTATGAGAACGAAATAAAAGAAATATTAGTAAAAATAAGTCAATTTAAAAAGGCTGGGAGATTTTTTCATCATTAAGAGACCCCAATCAAGGGGTATTCTGGAAGGCAGCTTTGAAGTTCTTATAAATCCAGCCATAGAAACAAACATGAAGGGGAAAACAACAAGAAGTGCGGGAGCAATACCAAAATCACCTAGGACCAGCCTAGGCCCAAGTCCAGGCCCTATGAACAGGTATATACAGCAAGGAATCGGAGAAGGAGAGAAACAAGTAGGCTCAAAGGGCAGACAAATAGATACAAAAGAGAAGGACAACAAGGATAAAAAAGGCCAGTATAAAGTACAAACAGAAACCAGCCACCTCTCAGAACCCAGAATGGAGCCAGAAATGGGAGAGGAAGACAGAGGAAAGGAGGAAGGACAACAAGGGCCACAGTTGCCAACAAAACAGGATATGGAAAAAATGTTCACGGCACTAGAGAATTCCCTAAAAGCAGAGATGTCAATACTCCATAAAGACATGGGATATATGTTAAACAGAGTGGAAGAAGTAGAGATCAAAGTGGACCTACATCAAAAAAATATAAAGGAACTAGAAGACGAAATAAAGAAATTAAAATGGGAACAACAGGAACAATCATATAAAATAGAAGAGCAAGAAAATAGAGATAAAAAGAAAAACTTGAGAATACGTGGGTTACCGGAAACAGAACAAGCAGAAAATCTAATAGAAAAAATGAACAATCTCTTCAACCAAATCTTGGGAAAGGAAACAACTAACACAATAGGAATAAAAAGTGTCTTTCGAGTAAAAAAACCTCAAAGGTTCGCAAGGGAAACACCTAGAGATGTAATCGTACGCTTTGAAAAATGGGAAGAAAAAAAACAGATCTGGATAAACCTAAAGAGGAAAACACAAATAGAGTTTGCGGGAGGTAAATTACAAATATTTCAAGACCTATCTCAAGAAACGCTGAAAAGACGACGGATACTAAAGCCATTATTAGAAATCCTCCGGGAGCAAGAAATTCAATACAACTGGGGTTTTCCAGCATGTCTAATAGCAAGGAAAAACGGAATAAGTGCGAGGCTAAGACATGTAGAGGAGATTCCGGACTTTTGCAACAAACTAGAAATCCCCTCCCCAGAACTGGAAAAATATGCAAATAGTCAGGAGCGAATAACGGCAAGAGATGACCTACAGTGGCAAGTAAATTCAAGGATCAGACATCAAGATGTGGACTCTCGGGGAAATTAACATCTGAGAAAATATCACACAACGGTGCAAGGGGCCTTAGAGTGGAAAGGGGGGGGGGGGGCTGGGGTTGATGGGATGGGAAAAAAGGAAAGTGAAAGGATTGGTAAAACACAACAAAAATGCAGGGAGAGGGAGACAGGGACTCACGGAGTGGACAGGGGGTCGCCCTATTAGTGCTTAGGCAGGGGGGGAATAGGGTGTCTTACAGAGCTCCGCCTCACAATAAATAGAGCAGAGGGGGCAGAGCGTGCCCCACAAAACAAAGTAAAATGCTCTCAGCTCTAGAGAATATGGGGGTAAAAAACCCATATCAGAAAAAAGGGAGGGGGAGGGTGGGAGGAGGGAGGGGAGGGGGAGGGAGGGTGGGGAGGGAGAGGTCTGAGTCACATGAGTGGTTACATAGGCACACCTATTCTGAGACAAGAGATGAGGAGACCCCGTGCGTCCGCTGGGTGTCCCCTCCATCCGGTCTCCTAGGGGGACCGCGTGGGGGGGAGGGCCGGAGGACGGGCGGGGAAGAAAAGGCACAAGAATGGAAAACGTAAACAGCATAAAAATAATCTCTTACAATGTCCGAGGACTAAATTCCCCAGGGAAGAGAAACATCACCCTCCGAGAACTTGAAAAAAGTAAAGCAGAAATAATTTTCCTACAGGAGACGCATATAACCCAAAACTCAAGTGCCAAAATTTATTCAAGAAACATACCAACATGGTATCAAGGAGACTCGCCAATAAGAAGGGCCAAAGGAGTAGCCATCGGTATAGGGAAAAATGTACGTTTTCTAATAGATCAAAGGAAAATAGACCCGGAGGGTCGATATCTTTTTATTACAGGAACTATTTACGGGGTAAAATATACATTGGCCAATGTCTACTGTCCTAATAAGAACCCTAAAAAATATTTGATAGATATAATTAAAATACTAATGGAATTCAAGCAAGGAAAATTAATACTAGCTGGAGACTTCAACTTCAGCATGGATAATAAAATGGACAGTACCTCAAGAGTAAGGGACAAAGAGGTAAATCAACTAAAGAAATTAAAAAGAACATTATATGAACAGCAACTAATAGACCCTTGGAGAATTCAGCACCCCAGCACAAAGGACTACACATTCTATTCAACAGTACACAAAATTTACTCCAAATTGGATTACATCATGGTCGAACATAGAAACTTGGAAGAAATAGAAGAAACAAAAATAGGCATAATAACCGCCTCAGACCATAGCCCAGTAATCTTGAGAATGAAAATAAAAGGAGAAGTCCTTGAAAGGGGTCCATGGAGAATCAACGAAACTTTATTAGAAGACAGTGAGACCGAAAAAAGCATCATAGAAGAAATTAAAAGATATTTTGAAGAAAACGATACACCAGAGGTATCGAAAGCAACAATATGGGAGGCGCATAAATCTGTTATTAGGGGCAAGTTAATAGCTATAGGAGCAAGAAAAAAACAGGAAAGGAAAACAAACATGCAACAAATAATTAAAGAAATTTATGAATTGGAACGAAAACACAAAAATCAAGTAAACAACAAAATCTTCGGCCTATTATCTCAAAAGAGAGAGCAATTAAAAGACTGGATGGAACAAGAAGAAAGGAAGGACTACAACAGAGTAGTACAAGAAAAATATAAATGGGGTAATAAACCAGGAAAATACCTAGCAAATCTGGTAAAAAAAAAGAAGTCTTTGAATTACATTGAGAAGATCAAAAATGAAAAAGGAGAAGTGGTAAATAAAACTACAGAGATAGCGATAACATTTCAAAAATACTTCAGCTCCCTTTATGCAATAAAAGGACAGGAAAGTTGGAAAGAAGCGAATACAAGAACAAAGAAGATACAAGAATATTTAAAAAAAGCAAACTTACCAAAACTAAAAATAGACCAACTAGAAGAATTGGAAAAAAATATTACGCATGAAGAGGTAAAACTGGCATTAAAGGAAACTCCCGTAGGAAAAAGCCCAGGACCAGACGGGTTTACGGTCAAATACTATAAAAAATTTGAAGAACAGCTGACTCCAAAACTATTAGAATATATGAATTCCTTAGGGGAAGATGAAGAAATAAGAAGTGAATCGTTATTAGCTCATATTACAATACTACCAAAAGAAGGGAAAGACAAAGTTAACTGCTCAAGTTACAGGCCAATAGCCCTATTGAACGCTGATACGAAGCTGTACTCCAAGATCCTGGCCACTAGGATAAAAAAACTAATCCCACTGTGGATCAACCCGGACCAAACTGGTTTTGTCCCGGGGAGAGAGGGGCGGGACAACAGCCTAAAATCATTATTGATGTTGCACAAGAAGGTGCAGAATGAGACCCCAGTTCTATTCCTGTCATTGGATGCAGAAAAAGCATTTGACAGGGTAGACTGGGGTTTCATGATGGATACATTGCGGCACTTGGGTATTGGGACAAAAATGATGAAGTGGATAACAAATTTGTAAAATGGCCCGACAGCAGTCGTAAAAGTAAATGGTAGACTCTCTCCAAAAATTAAGATGCAGAATGGAACACGGCAAGGCTGTCCATTGTCTCCACTATTATATGTATTGGCCTTAGAACCACTATTAGCAACACTCCGCAATAACAAAGAGGTAGAAGGAGCGAAACTAGGAGGAAAAGAGCATAAGATCGCTGCCTACGCGGATGACATTTTGATGTACGTATCCAACCCAAGAGTGTCACTCCCAAACATACTGAAAGAAATTAAAAAATACGGAGAACTGTCAAACTTCAAAATTAATCCAATAAAAACGGAAATATTAAACATAGGTCTAGAGAAAAAGGAAGTTCAGTTTTTACAAAAAGAATTCCCATTCACTTGGGTAAAAGAACTAAATTACCTTGGAATTAAAATAACTCCTAGAGTCGAAAAAATTTATCAGGCAAACTTTATTCCACTGATCAATGAGGTCAAAGAAGAAATGAAAAAGTTAAGAATACAGCCACTTTCATGGATTGGAAGAATAAATATGTTTAAGATGACGATATTACCTAAAATAAACTACAGATTACAGATGTTACCAGTAAAAATCCCGCAGAGCTTTTTTAAAATAATTAAAACAATCCTGCTAAAATACATATGGCTTAATAAAAAACCAAGAATTAAATACACGCTGATCACAAGGAAAAAGGAGCATGGGGGTCTTGCCCTCCCAGATATAAGTAGGTACTATAAAGCCATAGTTTTAACACGAATGTTAGAGTGGACAAATGAGAAAAATGAAAAAAAATGGGTGGAAATGGAAAACACAATAAGTGGAGCCACACTACATAAGAATATTTGGATTTCACGGAAATATAGACTATTGGACACCGACACGCACGAAATAACAAAAAATGTATTTAAAATTTGGGACACCATTCACTTAAAGAATGAATGGAAATATAATTCACCACTATTAGCACTCACAGGATCGAATCTCTTCACCCCTGGGAGGGAAATATTTGAAATCCAAGGAATAGGTAACCCACGACTGAAAGATATCACTAGAAATGGCAAAATAAGAACACGAGTAGAAATAGAGGAAAGGAATGGATGGAAGATGAATGAATGGAATTATACTCAACTAAGGCACCTAGTAAGCACAATACCACACCCACTGAGAGATGAAACAAAATTAACTGCACTGGAAAAGCTATGTAGCAATGAAACACCATTAAAAAACGGAACATCAAAAATTTATAGTATACTGACAGATTTGGAAGCACAAGAAAGACCAGAATATATAAATCAATGGGAAAAAGAAATGAATTTAAAAATAGATAACCAAAAAGTGGAAAAAATGATAGAAATGGGATATAATAAGGCTTGGGACATGAAGACCATAGAAATGAATTATAAACTAGTATCAAGATGGTATATGACCCCAGTAAGAATACACAGATTCCATCAAGATAGAACCTCCTTGTGTTGGAGAAAATGTGGCCAAATAGCAACGATCACACACATATGGTGGGAATGCCCAATAATAATGGAGTACTGGAAGGAAGTGTTAAATAACATAAAGGAAATAACTGGAGAAGAAATAGAACAAAATATTTGGACTTGCCTCTTCCATATCTACAATAATCCTAAGAAACAATATAGAAAATCAATAATACCTAACCTCCTGAATGCGGCCAAGGCCTTAATTCCCAAGAATTGGCTACAAAGTGGAAAACCAGACATTAGAGACTGGCTAAAGGAAATAGATTATCACTACAAAATGGAAGGAGGAGAGAAAGGGGATAATAGTAGATGGGAAAGTTGGAAAAACTACAAAGTCTCGGATATTTATTTAGATAGGATAAAAGAAAGAACAGGTGCAGAGCCAAGTGGATAAATAAATAACATAAAGGAACGGACCAGACACAGGGGAGGGGGAGGGGGGGGGGTGAGGGGGCGGGGGGAAATAAGAGGGACTGAGAGAGACTAAGATAATAATAGGGTTTATAATTATAGAAGGCGTTTTGTCGCCGGTTTTTAAAAATATTTAAGAATATCCTAGAAAGGAAAAATAATAAAGATGTGACGGAAACAATCCACAATGATGTGAAAAAGGAGAAGAGATAAAGTTTGACACAAAGTTGAAATAATGTCTCTCGGAAAACTTTCGCTGAAGTGGATAAAAAAAAAAAAAAAAACTTGTAGTTTTAGCTGAGCACCGTGAGCAGGAAGCACTACACTAACTTGAAGCATTAGCTGAACGCTGTGCAGAGGTCTCACTACACTAACTTGTAGTTGTAGCTGAACACTGTGAGCAGGACGCACTACACTAACTTGTAGCTTTAGATGAACACTGTGCAGAGGTCTCACTACACTAACTTGTAGTTTTAGCTGAACACTGTGAGCAGGACGCACTACACTAACTTGTAGCTTTAGCTGAACACTGTGCAGAGGTCTCACTACACTAACTTGTAGTTGTAGCTGAACACTGTGAGCAGGACGCACTACACTAACTTGTAGCTTTAGATGAACACTGTGAGCAGGACGCACTACACTAACTTGTAGTTTTAGCTGAACACTGTGAGCAGGATGCAGTACACTAACTTGTTGCTTTAGCTGAACACTGTGCAGAGGTCTCACTACACTAACCTGTATTTTTAGCTGAACACTGTGAGCAGGACGCACTACACTAACTTGTAGCTTTAGCTGAACACTGTGCAGAGGTCTCACTACACTAACTTGTAGTTTTAGCTGAACACTGTGAGCAGGACGCAGTACACTAACTTGTAGCTTTAGCTGAACACTGTACAGAGGTCTCACTACACTAACTTGTAGTTTTAGCTGAACACTGTGAGCAGGACACACTGCACTAACTTGTAGCTTTAGCTGAACACTGTGCAGAGGTCTCACTACACTAACTTGTAGTTTTAGCTGAACACTGTGAGCAGGACGCACTACACTAACTTGTAGCTTTAGCTGAACACTGTGCAGAGGTCTAACTACACTAACTTGTAGTTTTAGCTGAGCACCGTGAGCAGGAAGCACTACACTAACTTGAAGCATTAGCTGAACGCTGTGCAGAGGTCTCACTACACTAACTTGTAGTTTTAGCTGAACACTGTGAGCAGGACGCACTACACTAATTTGTAGCTTTAACTGAACACTGTGAGGAGGACGCACTACACTAACTGTAATTAGTCTAGCTGCCTGACTGTGGTACTAATAGGTTTAAAAGAACACCAGCAATTTTCTTCAGGTAGCTGTAAATACTGTAACAAGACAAGCCTGCCTGTCATGGGTTCGACTCGAACACGAAGCTCATCCCTACTCATAAGTAGCCGACACCACCGCCAACATCACAATACTATTGAACCCCTTATAGTTGAAATAGTATGACCCTGAGTTGGGTGGTGGGACGATGTGGATGTGTTTCCCATCAATTGCCCCTCCGCAGTTAGGAAAGTCCCACCACTGGGCAAAGTGTGAGGCCACAGTCTGCCATTCCTGTGGGTTGGAAGGAAACTGTGGAGTCAAACAAGAAAAAAAAAATCATTTTGCTCATAAACAGGGAAAGCAGATTAGACACAAACGTTCTTGGCCAACATCAAGATAACATTAATTTGAGGGAGTTTGTAAAGACCAAGGTATAAGGTAGAGATCCCCCCCCCTCTCATTGGCCATTTCTAACATTATAAGGGGGGGAGCTCTTGGACAGGTAACCCTCTCCACTTCATTGAGAGATGAATGCCTAAATAATGTGTGTTACTTTGGCCAGCCCCTCCTTAGTTACACTATTGACAGCCCACTGGACAGGTAAGAAGTGTCATAATACAAAGATATAAATAAAGAAGGCTCTGACAGAGAGTAGTAAGAAGAAAGGTATGCCATATCCCATCAATTGGAAAGAGATCAAAAGGTTCCCCTTGGGTGGGATTTTTAAGGCACTACCATAAATAATACGATATTAGTATAAAAATGGTTTTATTACAAGGATCAAAAAGTGACAAAAAATATACAAAATATATTAATCAAATACAAATAATATATACGAACGAATACATCAAAGGCAAAAGGCATGAATGGAGGATACCACAGCATAGCAATGGAAAAAAAACAAAAATTGGAATGTAATAATTTTTACTGAACCAATGCGTTTTGGAGAGTCCTTCATCAAGGTTCACCAGTGAGAGTTACCATCTAAGAAATTACAGAATTAAGAAAAAGAGTGATTAACAACACACACAGATACAAGATGACATTCCCCCCACACCCAGTGAAGGTCTGTGTGAGAATCATACTCACTTCAAAAATGCAAATGCTATAGAGGTATCCAAGGCATAAAATCAACTTCACAACGGTCTCCCAGGCCATGTGCACATAATGGTAACCAAAGTATTGGCCATCTAGAGTAATATTGTAAGTAGCTTGTGTATTGGATGGAATCCCAATTGGTGCTGGAAAACGCCACGTCCAACAATTTGGCGCGGCACCTGTGCGCGGGCTGGGATCCAAAAAGTCTCCAGACCTAAGACCAAGGACACAACCCCATAAGAAATAATAATTTGACAATCAAGGTATGCAATAGTATCTACTGGGATCAGAAAAATTTCGGATCCCAGAGTGTGTAAGAGATGTAGGCACATATATAGGAACCGGCAACAGGGAACATACCTGTAAGCTAGATCCAAAGATGAAACCTACAAGTTGTCATGTAGGGGAGGGGAGGAGGGCTCAGAGTCCATATTAACAACAATTGGGCTGCAGATAGTAAGAAAACCTGGTATGAGGGAGAGGAAAGTGATGCTAATAAGAGTGAACGAGCTCCAATGCTAAATACAAAGATATAAATATACATTGTACACATTTGAGCACATTTGGAAATTCTGCTATTACCTATCAAGATAATAATAGTATAAAAAACCTTTAAACAGTACCATTTGAAAGTATACAGACAGGCCCTTGCACTACATGCTTTGGGGAATTCATCCATACATCTGAGCACAAAAGAGATGAGTATAGTGTGTATGGGTTTGGCAAAGTCAGGAGATAGATGATTGAGGATAGATTGAGAATTGGTATCCGCTGACTTAGCAGTTGGGGGGAGGGAGGGTTCCAACTGATTTGGGGACCCCAAAAAAAAAGCCTCTGGCACTCTGCCTGAATTTCAAGCACAAATCACATTTTAAAATATTTTAGGGGGTATTTAGAGTAAAGCACTACTATGGAGCTGATAAAATACATTGTTAAGTGACTACATGAGGTGAATATGGTGCCAGGAGACCATGCTGGGGAGGTAAGTGAATGCAAATATGTATGAAGGACAAAAAAAAATAATTACATAAAAATCCAGCATGCATGAGAACAAAGGGGACATTCACAGCATATTACAATCATGGTAATTAGGGAATGAGGAAATAAATACAATATATTATCAAACATTAAATTCAATAAAATGTGATATTAAAGGATAAAAATCTTACCTTAATATACTCCTTCTGCAGGACCTGGATGATGGCAGAACAGGTCTCTGGGATAATGATCCCCAGAGCCTGGGGGGAGATGCCTGTCGAGAACTTCAAGTCCTGCAGGCTTCTCTCCGTCGCCAAGTACCGCAATGTGGCGACTGGCCTCTGCTCCGGAGTGATGGCTTGCCTCATGCAGGTATCCTGCCTGCTGATATAGGGGGTCAGCAAAGCAAACAAACGGTGAAATACGGGGTCCGTCATCCGGAGAAAGTTCCTGAAATCATCAGGATTATTCTCACGGATCTGACACTGTGGAGAGCAGACCTCTGTTGCAGCGGCTCTGTTACAGCGGCTTTGCAAAGCAGCTTCGGCCACCTGGCCTCCCATCCCTAGGTTCCGATCATCCCTGACTCCCCTCACCAGCCCCCCTTCCCTATCTGCTCCTCTACTCACTCACCGCCATCCTCACGTCATAGCCAGCTGCCCGGCCGCTCAGGACACTCAGCAGCTCCAGCCAGCCCCCCCTGCAGTTGCTCCGGACCCCCCCCTGTCCACACCGACCACTGTCACCCGGACCCTTTCGACTAGCCGGCCGGCCGCTCAGGCCTCTCCACGGTCCGGTCAGCCCCCCGCTCCATACACCGGGACCCCCTCCCCTCCCATCCGCACTCACCACTCCGGACGCCGCCTTAGTCAGCCGGCCGGCCGCTCAGGAAATTTCGCGGCTCCGGCCTAGCTGCGGCTGCCAGCCGGCAGCACTCTTCACTCCTCCTTCCACCATCCGGTCGCCCGATCGGCGGGCCGCCCCCCCCTCTCCCTGCTCGATCATCCTCACCGGATCTCCCGCCTCCTTCTGTGGACGGTCCGGGCATCATCGCAGGACAGCCCGCGGCTTGGGCCTAGCCGGCGGCCATCTTGGTACCCCCATCACCGTCCAGCCGCGGCTCGGGCCCAGCCGGCGGCCATATTGGCACACTCAGACCTACTGTGCAGCTACTGAGGACCCGGTGCAGCATCCCAGGACACCCCCACTCCTGTGGCCACTAGTGTCCAGCCGCATCACCCCTGAGTGACCCGCTTTCCAAGGTCCCTCCTTCAGTCCCCCCCTCCCCCCCCCCGGGACACCACCGCAGCCGCGGTCTAACCACCTCATTCTAGCCGCTAGATTCGGTGGGACAGACCACGGCTGCGACCTAGTTCCAGCAGCCAGCCACCCACACCCCCTCCCATTATTGTCCTACAGAGCACGGGCCACTCCACACCTGAAATCACCCATCCTGCGACCACTGGACCTCACCGCAGGGGCTCTGGTTATCCACCGGAGGCTACTCAACTTAAATCATCATAGACGCAACCACCGCACCACCTACCTGTAAGTAGCATCAGATCCCCCCCCTTCGTCCGTTGGACCATCCATTCAGGTAAGCACAGGGGTACGTTAGCAGTTGATCCCGGGATTCCCGATCGCCCCTCGGGGGGTCAGGAAGGAATTTTTTCCTCTGCTGCACCATTGGCACTCGCAGCTAGGGGTTTTTCGCCTTCCTCTGAATCAACGACAGGGGGGTAGGTTAGCCGCACCTCCTCAAGTACCTCCGCACCAACTCCAGCCCGTCACCACACCACTCCAGTAGCAGTGGTAGTCATCGGACCCCTCCATCCACCTGCAAGCGCATCACCACCACATCAGTACCACCTTCAGAACACCCTTCCTACAAGCAACGCCGTCTTCCTCATCATGTGCAACTTCAAATACACAGCAGACACCCTCCACAGGCTGAGAAACACTGCCGTAACTTTACCGACCGCCACTCAAAAGAAATTAAAAAAAGAACAATTACTAAGGACCAACCCTCAATCAACCAGGAAATGCAGGGAGACACCGATCCAACCGCAACAACTAACATGCGCCCTGATCAACACCAGATCTGCAGTCAAGCACAGGCTGGAAATCCACGACTTCGTCATCGAAAATAACATTGATTGTCTCTTCATTACAGAAAGCTGGCTAACACCTGACTGCAACACCATCCTAACTGAACTGGTGCCCGAGAACTACAGTATCCTAACCGAGCATAGAATCGGAAAAAAAGGAGGAGGCCTAGCAGTGATTTTCAAATCACATCTTGGGTTCACCAAACCAAACTTAAAAAACCCAGTGCCTTTCATGGAAACACTCTCACTGCATCTTCAAACAACACCTCAGGACACCATCCACATACTACTATGCTACAGACCACCAGGACCAAAGACCAATCTCCTTACGCCGCTCACTGAATTCTTCTCAATACACACCTTGAAAACCAAAAACCTTCTGGTACTTGGTGATTTTAACCTGTGGGCAAATTCTGCCCAAGACGCCATCGCAACTGCCTGAGTCAACCAAATGGAAGAACTTGGCCTTCAACAACTGATAAATTCTCCCACCCATGGGTCAGGACACACTTTAGATCTCATCCTCAAACAGAATATGGACATCAAAGTACTTGACAACACTCCACTACCATGGACAGACCACCATGCTATTAAATTTATAATCACCACTAACGGCATCCTCCAAAAACAGAAACACGCAACAGCAACTCACTGGAATAGATCTCAGAAGAAACTTCTCTCCGATCTCTTCAAAACTACGTTATCAAGCAAAATTCTTTTGCTAAACTCAAATCTCTCAACCGAACAAACACTCGACTTCCTAAACAATACATTACTACAAACAGCAGACTCCGTGGCACCAAAACGCAGAACACTTATCCGCAAAAAAAACTCCAGTTGGTTTAATGGTACTCTCACCCTACTCAAGCAAGAACGCAGAAGAGCTGAGAGAGCATGGAGAAGAAATCCCACCAAGGAAAACCATGCTAACTACAAAACACACACTGTGAAATACCACAAGGCAATCTTCAAAGCCAAAAAATAACATTTCTCAAACACCATCTCATCCGCCTTAAACCGCCCACGTGAACTTTTCAAAATAGTTGCTCAGTCAATGAACCCGACCTGCTTAGAGCCCCCATCAAACGATACTCAAGAATTCTGCAATGAGTTATCAGACTTCTTCATCGACAAAATCGACTTCATTCGAAAATCAATCCATCAAAAAATAACAACCAACCTCACTCAACCAAAGCAAAAAGAGGATAGTGTTACCAACTTCACTCAACCGCCAAATTTCTTTCTGTCCCCAATCACCATGGACATGACTAAAAACATCATCAGAAGCCTTTGAGACAGCACATCACCGAACGACATCATTCCCACTAAACTGTTTAAAGAATGTGCCGACATCTTGGCCGGTACCCTAACACATCTCATGAATCAATCATTCAAAGAAGGGATTGTGCCAACCTCCCTCAAGCAAGGCATCGTCAAACCCCTGCTAAAGAAACCCAATCTCGGCCCCAAGGACCCTAACTGCCGCAGACCAATAACCAGCCTCAACACCATCTCCAAGATTATAGAGAAAGCAGTAGTACAGCAGCTACAACACCACCTGGATTCATACCAACTCCTGGACCCTCTGCAATCAGGCTTTTGCCCAGGTCATGGAACAGAAACAGCACTTCTGAAGATATGGGAAGATGCCCTTGAAGCAGCAGACGACGGAGAACCGAGTCTCCTGGTACTGTTAGACCTCAGCGCAGCATTCGATACAGTGGACCACAATACTTTACTTGTCCGCCTCACTGAAGTTGCAGGAGCTACAGATTCTGCTCTAAAATGGTTTACATGCTTCTTAGAGAATCGCTCCCAGACAGTGAAACTAGGAACCTTCACCTCGGAAACCCGGGCAGTCTCCTGTGGAGTCCCTCAAGGCTCACCCTTGTCACCAATACTATTCAACATCTACATCCGCCCACTTCTCAATATCATCAGGAAAACCGATCTCTGCTTCCACTCATACGCTGACGACACCCAACTCTACCTTCGCATCAACGGACAAAAAGACCTTCATCAGCAATTACAGAAATGCCTCACTTTAATAGATGACTGGATGACAAGTAGCTCCCTCAAACTCAACGGTTCAAAAACAGAACTTCTTCTCCTTCAAGCTAACAAAAATTCCACAACAAAGACTTCGTGGACACCTCCCACCATCCTCGGACAGACCATCTCTCCAAGCACCAAAGCCAAGAGCCTCGGAGTCATTTTCGACTCAGGAATGACAATGGATGCACAAATAGGATCAGTGGTGAGCGGATCCCACCATCTCCTCCGCCAGCTACACAGACTAATCCCCTTCATCCCAGAAGAGGACAAAGCGGCAGTTGTGGGAACAATCATTAATTCCCGACTCGACTACGCAAATTCCCTCTACGTAGGACTTCCCCGATATCAGCTTGCGCGCTTACAACTCATCCAAAACACGGCGGCAAGACTGTTAACAGGAAAAAAACCCTGGGAATCCATCTCCCCATCCCTAAAGAGCCTACACTGGCTAATGCCCCGTACACACGGTCGGACTTTGTTCGGACATTCCGACAACAAAATTCTCGGATTTTTTCCGACGGATGTTGGCTCAAACTTGTTTTGTCTACACACGGTCGCACAAAGTTGTCGGAATTTCCAATCGCCAAGAACGCGGTGACGTCAAGCACGTACGACGAGACTAGAAAAGGCCAGTTCAGAACCAAGCGAGGCACCCTTTGGGCTCCTTTTGCTAATCTCGTGTTAGTAAAAGTTTGGTGAGAGACGATTCACGCTTTTTCAGACTCGTGGCTTTCAGATCGTTTTCTGCCGTTCAGTTTGTGCTTGTGGGTTTGTATCTGCTCTTCAGTGCGTGCAGTCAGTTCGTATTGGAGTTTTCTGTGCGATCTTGTCCGCTCGTTGCTGTTTTTCAGGTCGCTCTTCACAGGCCTTGCTGTTCTTCAGTGCGTTCTGTTACTTCGTTCTGAGCAGCCGACCGTTTTCTAGCCATGTTGCGTATGCGTACTCCTCGTAGAGTTCGTGCTGTGCGGGGGCTTGGTGTTGGGGTCCTGACCTTAACACAAGTCCAGTCCATGAACAGGGTGGGGAGGAGTTCATGGACCAAGAATTGGTTGCTTCAGCGTGACCAGTTCTCTCATATGCCTTTGCTCCGTGAGATCCGTGAGAATAATCCTGATGATTTCAGGAACTTTCTCAGGATGACGGACACCGTATTTCACCGTTTGTTGGCTTCGCTGACCCCCTATATCAGCAGGCAGGATACCTGCATGAGGCAAGCCATCACCCCGGAACAGAGGGTTTTTAATTACCGGCTGGCCAGAGCTCGAAGAATGGTGGAGAACACATTTGGAATCCTGGCCAGCCGGTTCCGATTATTTATGACACCCATCCATATGGCGGAGTATAAACTGAACCATATAATACTTGCCTGCTGTGTTCTCCATAATTTTCTACGAAAACATTCAGCCAACTATGCTGGCTCAGTTGGGCCTGAGGCCGGAATCCCAAATACATCAACAATGACGGCACTTGAAAGCGGCCGTCCTGGCTTGCCCTCCCTGAATGCCCGTGATGTCCGGTTACGATACCTGGAGTTCTTTGCGGGTAGGGGGGCTATCAATATGCCAGACAATATGTGACACCTTTTTAAACTAAAAAACAACCAAAAGAAATTCTTGGTGGACATTTACTGCTTGTGTTTGTTTTAGCTGACCCTGACAGAAATGTGTTGAGTGCAGAAAATGTCGTGATTGGGTAACCTTATAAAAAACAGTGTTGGCTGGTACTTCCTAAATGCAAAAACACATTTCACTACAAGTGCACTTGCAACTGCACTGAACCTGCACTTGTAGTGCAAAGAGGATTTGCCCTTAGGAAATAACCCCCATTTGTGCATAAAACAGCAATTACATCACCCCAAAAGTGTTGTAGTGTTGAGACAATAATCCACACATTCTTGAGTAAGGCACTTTTTTATACCTGCACAATCACATGCGCATTTACCAAAGGTTTTTAAAACAAAACAACATGTTTGTTGTATAACAATGTTTGCAGTAGCATTATGAAAAATCAAAATATCTATTTCAGATAAAACAGGCCTGTGTAAAACCAACAAGAAAGCCAAAAAACTTGAACTTACAAAGTTCACATTAGGTAAAACCTGAAGGCTATATCAGACATCAGTATTTAGGAACTGGGTTTGATATAGCGTTCAGATGGGGGGAAATCACCCCTGGAAAAGCCAAATTTGGAAGATGCACACCAATTTACGAATGTCAACATGTGCTATCTGCCATCATGGGGGATCAAGGGACGTGTTTGGGGGGAGCAAGCCCTTCCTCAACGCGACTTTATAATTGAGGAAGGGGTTGCCCCCCCAAAACGCGTTCATTGATCTCCCGTGATGGCAGATAGCACATGTTGGCACACTGTGTGCATCCTCCAAATTTGGCTTTTCTAAACATTGAAAAAAGTTTGGTAAGATTGGACCACGATAAAACAGGTGATTTTGTGGGGTTTAAATTCGCCCCAAAACATTAATGATGTTATTATTTTTTTTAATAACATCAGTGATTTGTTGCTGGATGTTTTGCAATTGGAGATTACACCCCATGATCTCCCCTATCAGTATCTGGGCACTTTCAGATGTAAAGCGTTCTGGATCCCTCACATCACGATCACCTAAAAAGAGATAAAGAACAAAAAAAAAGGTCTCAAAAATCTGCCACCAGCCATCTCTTTTACCTGAGCCTGTGGTCGCAGACACTCACCTGTTGTGGTGCCAATCTCCACCACGTCTTCTTCTTCCTCCTGCTCAGCTTCTTGGGTTGGTATTTCCCCTTCTTCCAGAGAGGGGGGGTCTCTGGTCTCCTGGGATGAGGGGTGTCCGAGTCTTTTCTCCCCTATGTAAAACAAAAATGGTATACTTAGCACACAGATATTTGATGGCAGAACTATAGAAATAGGAAACATTGCTTGGAAGTGGGGTACAATTGTCTATTTTAGCCGAGTTCCAAGATGCATATTTTTTTCTGCCCTTTGTCAAGCTGCAATACTTTACCTGTTTGGTACAAGCTTCACAGATGGAGACCCCCCTATAGTATACACTGGAGCACCTGTGTGCCCCCCCCTAATAAAAATGGTGTTCTTGTGTCCCACACTAGTGCTCCAGTGTCCAGATGTGAAAACAGCTGCTCAGTGTCCTCTCCTTACACACAATCTAGTTGGCATTTAATTCTAGTAACAAACCCATCTACACAAACAAATATTTGGCATCCAAGTAGGCCCCAAAAAATGTGTGAAAATGCATATGGCCTAAACAATGGTGTTCTAGGGGCCGAAAGAAAAATGTTTGATACGAACGAATAATGGGCCATGAACATTAAAGTTGACCTTTTTAAACGTTACAATTACTAAAAGCATATGGAGCAGAACGAACGGAATAAAGACAGAAAGAATAGGAACACAGCACAACTACTTACTTTTTTGCAGCACTCTCCGGATCTTTCGGTACTGCTCTGGCTCTCTCAACTTCAGGTCCGACCACCGCTTCCTGAGTTGATCTTTTGATCTTCGTACCCCGAAATTCCTCTCCAGACTCCGGACCACTTTACCAATGATTTTGGCCTTTCTGATGTTGGGGTGGGGGTAAGGCCCATATTTTCCGTCATAGTCGGACTTCTTCATGATGTCGACCATCTCCAACATCTCCCCAAACGACATATTTGTGGCCTTAAAACGTCTCCTTCTGGATCGGGACATGCCTGGATCCGCCCTTTCCTCCTCCTCCTCCTCCTCGTTGCTACAATTAGCCCGCACCTGCTGTATGTCCGCCATCATGCTCTTCCCCCACTGCGCCGAACGAAAAGGGGCGGGGAATACACTAGAAAGAACGTCAGGGGCGGGCGGAGTTACACGCATGCGCAGTGTATATAAAGCGTAACACACGTGCGTATTACGTTTGATCTGTGAGCGGAGGAAGGAGCATTGAACGCGGCGATCGTAAGAACGAAGGTAAGAGACAAACTTGGGCCTATACTGCTTCTATAGATTGAGGCCTATATTGTAACAAGATTAGGAGAGTTTGGTGTGACATTAGGCTTTGTCTTGTGTTGTGTCTTGCAGTGAACATGGATATCTTAGTGAAAGACAATGACTTCATTCCAGTCTTCATAGAGATGCTAAGGGAGCTGCCGTGTCTGTGGGAGATTAAACACCCTCATTACAAGAACCAAACAAAGAGGAAGGCAGCACTGGAGCAATTGTGTGAAATTGTGAAGCAGGTGATCCCCACGGCAGACATCACTTTTTTAAAGATTTTCATTGGTGGCCTGAGGAGCACATATCTGAGGGAGCGCAATAAAGTCCTGGATTCACAGAGATCCAGAGCAGCAGGTAACATCTATGTCCCCAGGATGTTGTACTACGACAGGCTGCACTTTCTGGCAGGCCAGACTGAACCCAGGCCATCCCTCTCCAGTCTTCCTTCCACGCTTCCTTCCCCCCCGGCTGAGGCTTCTGACGCCCAACCTGGGCCTTCCAGGCCACATGTGGAGGAGCCCAGATTGAGCCAGGTATAGCATTCCTCTAAATATTTCTGCTTGTCCAATCAATGATGTTAACTAGATGTTAGTTGGGAGTACTAATTTATGATTGTGATTGATGATGCAAAAACTAAAACCATGTCCCTTTTTCATACACAGGGAAGTCTCAGCCAGGAGGTGGCTGATCTGCAGGTCCCTCCACCCTCCCTGGAAAGAGAAAGTGGCAGTAGGAGGAGTACCCTAGAGGAGGCTGCTATCAGATTTTTTTGTAGGGCTACAGAGGTCCTGGGAGCACCACACACCAGGCAGGAGAACCTTGCGGCATTCATAGCCTATAAAATGCAGAGGATGGAGGAGGGCCAAAAAGCCTTGTGTGAGGCCCTCATATCAGAGGCTCTGGCGAAAGGTGTGAGGGGCCAACTTACACCTCACACACAGCTTTGGGATGGTCCTCCTCCTCCTCCTGCAGGTCCTACTCCTCCTCCAGGTCCTACTCCTCCTCCTGCCACATCTCCAACTGCACAGCCACAGCCCGGAAGGAAGTGTGAAAGGAAGACCAGACAGTGAGGACCCTGGATCCAGTCTGGTCGGCCAAAAGATGCAGCCTCTTGTGGTACCACAGCCTGGGGACACTGATGTCATCTGCTACTATCCGGATCTCTGTGAATCCCGGACCAGACTGCCCTCCCTTACATATGGACTCCTCAGGCCACCAATTGTGAGGTTTAAGAATTGATGTCTGCCGTGGGGGTCCCAGGCTTCACTAATTTCTCCTGTTGATCCAGTGTTGCCTTCCTCTTTGTTTGGTTCTGAGCCCTTAATAAAGGATTTTTGTTTTGAATTATACTCTCCTATGTGTTTTACTTCAAAAATGATGGTTTGTTTGTGAGGATTCAGGTACATTTCTAATATACAATGTGAAATGAACAAGGGACACCAACAATAAAAAATCTCCTGGAGATTAAATAATAAAAGATATCAATGGTGTTGGGATAACTTGCCACACAAAACACACACAAAAATATTCTGGAGTAAAAATAAAGATAACATTAAACAAAGATCAGCCTTGGAAAAAATCCAAACATTAAAGAAAAAAAAAGGCTTAAAAACAACAAAAAAAAAACATAAAAAATATAAAACTGTCAGATGTGACAACTAATAACAATATATTGAGGGAATCCCACTAAAAAAACACAAATAAAACTTTGTGAGAAGTGTGTGAATATGAGCATCAAAACGACTTAATTCTTGTCACATTATAAAGAAGAAGAGAGTGCGCTGTATTAAACCATTTTGAACATTGCAGCGTGACGAAAGTGCTTTATCCATTACGAACGCTAAGTTTACCAGAACGAGCTGTCCCGTGTCGGAATTTCTTCTGAGCATGCGTGGCACTTTGTGCATCGGAACAGGCCACACACGGTCGGAATTGACGGGATCGGATTTTGTTGTCGGAAAAATTTATCTCCTGCTGTCCAACTTTGTGTGTCGGAAAATCCGATGGAAAATGTCCGATGGCGCCCACACACGGTCGGAATTTCCGACAACACGCTCCGATCGGACATTGTCCATCGGAAAATCCGACCGTGTGTACGGGGCATAACCGTGAAGAATCGGATCACATTCAAGATCCTCTGCCTCACCCACAAATGTATACAAGGAAATGCTCCGCTATATCTCCGGGAGAAAATAAAACAATACACACCGAATCGCAGTCTTCGATCAGCCAACCAAAACCTCCTTATCATTCCCAAATACCGCTACAAAGCAAAGGGAGAATGAAGATTCGCAGTCCAAGGACCCCGACTAGGGAATGCTCTTCCTACCAACATCCGCATGGAAGAAAACCACCAGGCCTTCAGGAAAAAACTAAAGACCTTCCTCTTCTAACAAGCTGACAACAGAGAATGTATCTCAGCGCCTTGAGGCGATTCAGTTCGCATTTGCTGCGCTTTACAAATCATTCATTCATTCATTCATTCACGGATCTAACGGAGCAAAGCCATGTAACAGAACAGGGCAGATCCTAGGGTCACCGGCGCCTGGGTGCAGAAATATTTCTGGTGCCCCCACATGGGCGTGGTCATCTTACCAACTCCTCCCCTTTACAAATGTTTCTATGGCAACGACTCAAACACAGAGATGCTCCCCTAAGAAGTCTTTGTTACCCTGGGATCCTCCTGTGATCTTTTAATAAAGAAAATACAGGAAGAGGGTTCACTAATGAGTAGGGATGAGCCAAACACCCCCCCGGTTCGGTTCGCACCAGAACCTGCACCAGAACCTGCGAACGGACCGAAAGTTCGCACGAACGTTAGAACCCCATTGACGTCTATGGGATTCGAAATCAAAAGTGCTAATTTTAAAGGCTAATTTGCATGGTATTGTCCTAAAAAGGGTTTGGGGACCCGGGTCCTACCCCAGGGGACATGTATCAATGCAAAAAAAACTTTTAAAAACGGCCGTTTTTTCGGGAGCAGTGATTTTAATAATGCTTAAAGTGAAAAAAAAAAAAGTGAAATATTCCTTTAAATATCGTACCTGAGGGGTGTCTATAGTATGCCTGTAAAGTGACGCGTGTTCCCCGTGTTTAGAACAGTCCCTGCAGCAAATGTCATTTTTAAAGGAAAAATCTCATTTAAAACTGCTTGCGGGTTTAATGTAATGTCGGGTCCTGGCAATATGAATGAAAATCAGTGAGATAAACGGCATGGGTACCCCCCAGTCCATTACCAGGCCCTTTGGGTCTTGTATGGATATTAAGGGGAACCCCGCAAATTAAAATAAGGAAAGGTGTGGGGCCACCAGGCCCTATATACTCTGAACAGCAGTATACAGGCGGTGCAAACAAGACAGGGACTGTAGGTTTGTTGTTAAGTAGAATCCCTTTGTAATTTTGAACGGGTACATTTTTAATGTGTTTAGCTCCAGCCAAAAAATCTTTTTTAAGCTTTTTGGAAAACATAGGGAAGGGTTATCACCCCTGTGACATTTGTTTTGCTGTCTTTCCTCCTCTTCAGAAGATTTCACCTCACTTTTTGTCCCAATGAAAAATGTTTTTTGAAAATTTGGGTTTTTTTGTGGAACAAGGATTGGAAAGCATCAGTGGAAAGGAGAAATGTTTTTCCCATATTAACTCTTACAGGAGAGAATTTCCCTTCCTAGGGGTAGATTTCATCTCGCTTCCTGTTGTCTCCTTCCGTTTGCAAGTAGGAGTCGTTTGTAAGTTAGTTGTTTGAAAGTAGGGTCCTGCCCTATATACTCAGCAGAAATTTGGGCCTTAGGTGTTGCTGTGGCCACAACACTGGAAGCCCTCACAGGGCCCTGCTGTGAAATATTAGATCAGGAATTGTAATTACATGCCCCTGTTGAACAGGAGCTGAAAAATTAGGCCTTAGGCACTGGTGCTGGTGCCACAACACTGCAACCCCTCACTGACACTCTAGTTGGAACGCAGGAACGAGCCTTGCTGCAAAGTATTGCATCAAAAATTGTAATTACACGCCCCTGTTAAACAGGGGCAGAAAAAATGGGCCTTAGGCACTGGTGCTGGTGCCACAACACTGCAACCCCTCACAGACACTCTAGTTGGAACGCAGGAACAAGCCCTGCTGCAAAGTATTGCATCAAAAATTGTAATTACACGCCCGTGTTAAACAGGGGCAGAAAAAATGGGCCTTAGGCACTGGTGCTGGTGCCACAACACTGCAACCCCTCACAGACACTCTAGTTGGAATGCAGGAACGAGCCCTGCTGCAAAGTATTGCATCAAAAATTGTAATTACATGCCCCTGTTAAACAGGGGCAGAAAAAATGGGCCTTAGGCACTGGTGCTGGTGCCACAACACTGCAACCCCTCACAGACACTCTAGTTGGAACGCAGGAACGAGCCCTGCTGCAAAGTATTGCATCAAAAATTGTAATTACACGCCCCTGTTACACATTAGCAGAAAAAATGGGCCTTAGGCACTGGTGCTGGTGCCACAACACTGCAACCCCTCACAGACACTCTAGTTGGAATGCAGGAATGAGCTCTGCTGCAAAGTATTACATCAAAAATTGTAATTACACGCCCCTGTTAAACAGGGGCTGAAAAATTGTGCCTTAGGCACTGGTGGTGGCGCCCAGAACCAAAAATGTTCTTACAAGCTATCAGCGTGATGATTGAGGAGGAAGAGGATAATTACTCAGGGATAGTCACTCAGCATCAGCATAGGCAGTCTTTGAAGGGATCTGAGATTTCAAAAAAAATTATTCGGTTACATCAGCATCAGGTGCTTGGTAGCTGGTGGTGATCCAAGACTGATTCATTTTTATGAAGGTCAGTCGATCGACCGAGTCAGTGGACAGACGCACCCTGTGATTGGTTACCACGCCTCCAGCAGCACTGAATGTGCGTTCCGAAAGAACGCTGGATGCAGGACAGGCCAGTAGCTCAATTGCATACTGTGCAAGCTCTTGCCAGTGATCCATCCTCAAGACCCAGTAACCCAGAGGATTTTCAGTGGGAAAGGTGTCCAAATCTGATCTTGCCCCTAGGTATTCCTGCACCATGTAAAACAGACGCTGGCGATGGTTGCTGGAACCGATCATACCTTGGGGCTGCGGACCAAAAAATTGTCTGAACGCATCGGTCAGACGGCCACCTTCTCCACCGCTCCTTCTTTGACTGACCGAAGCCTCAGCAACACGTTGTCCAGAAACAGGAGTTTGTAACCTCCCAGTCTCTGGGAACGCGTTGCACAGACCTTTCTGCAAGGCCTCCCGAAGATGTTTCATCCTCTGCTCCCTCTGCGATGGCAAGATAAGGTCCGCAACCTTACCCTTGTAACGTGGATCAAGGAGGGTTGCCAGCCAGTATTGGTCCTTCTCCTTGATACCACGAATACGAGGATCCTTACGCAGGCTTTGCAGGATCAGGGAGGCCATGCAGCGTAGGTTTGCTGAGGCATTCGGTCCGGAGTCCTCTGTGTCACTAAGGACGACATGGTCCGCAGCCACCTCCTCCCAGCCACGTACAAGCCCATGTGTTTCTTGGGACTGATCCCTTAAAGACTGCTGCTGATGCTGAGTGCCAGGCTCCACCTCCATACTGACACAATCTTCCTCCTCCTCCTCCTCCTCCTCCTCCTCCTCTTCCTGTGTGATCGGCGGGCACGCAGGAACACTGTCTGGATAAAGGGGGCCTTGAGAGCTAAGGAAGTCCTCCTCTTCCTGCCTCTGTTCTGCCTCAAGTGCCCTGTCCATTATTCCACGCAGCGTGTGCTCCAACAGGTGGACAAGGGGGACAGTGTCACTGATGCATGCACTGTCACTGCTCACCATCCTTGTGGCCTCCTCAAATGGTGACAGGTCAGTGCATGCATCCCTGATCATGGCCCACTGGCGTGGGGAAAAAAAACCAAGCTCCCCTGACCCTGTCCTGGTGCCATAGTCGCACAGGTACTCATTGATGGCTCTCTGCTGCGTGTGCAGCCGCTGCAGCATGGCCAACGTTGAGTTCCACCTGGTGGGCATGTCACAGATTAGGCGGTTCTTGGGCAGGTTAAACTCCTTTTGGAGGTCCGTCAGCCGAGCACTGGCATTATATGACCGGTGGAAATGCACACAGACTTTCCTGGCCTGCCTCAGGACATCCTGTAAGCCCGGGTACCTGCCCAAGAACCGCTGCACCACCAAGTTAAGGACGTGAGCCAAACAGGGCACATGGGTCATTTGTCCCTGTCGGAGGGCAGAGAGGAGGTTGGTGCCATTGTCACAAACCACCATTCCTGCCTTAAGTTGGCGTGGCGTCCACCACCTCTGAACCTGCCCCTGCAGAGCTGGCAGAACCTCTGCCCCAGTGTGGCTCCTGTCCCCCAAGCACACCAGCTCAAGCACCGCATGGTATCTTTTGGCCTGCGTACTCGCGTAGCCCCTTGAACGACTACAGAGCACCGCTGGTTCCGAGGAAGAGGCCATGGAGGAAGAAGAAGAGGAGGGGGTGGAGGAGAGAGGTGTGTCACAATCATTAGCATTTTGGAGGCGTGGTGGCAGAACAACCTCCAACACTACTGCACCTTGTCCTGCATCCTTCCCAGCTGCCAGCAGAGTCACCCAATGCGCCGTGAAACTTAGGTAACGTCCCTGTCCATGCCTGCTGGACCATGAGTCAGCGGTAATATGCACCTTACCGCTGACCGCCCTGTCCAGCGAGGCATGGACATTGCCTTCCACATGCTGGTAGAGAGCCGGAATCGCCTTCCGTGAGAAAAAGTGGCGTTTGGGTACCTGCCACTGAGGAACCGCACATTCCACAAACTCACGGAAGGGGGCAGAGTCTACCAACTGAAAAGGCAGCAGTTGAAGTGCTAGAAATTTTGCCAAGCTAGCATTCAACCGCTGGGCATGTGGATGGCTGGGAGCAAACTTCCTTTGGCGGTGCAGCAGCTGGGGCAGGGAAATTTGCCTGGTACAATCTGACGTCGGTGTACCAAAAGCAGATTGCCCACAAGTACTTGGCTGTGACACACCTAATTCTACACCTTCATTCCTTCAGTGCAGGTCTCAGAGAGGACTGAAGGTCTAGTGGGGTTGGAAATCTCAGCTGATGAGGAGCAAGGAGAGGTCCTCTTTGTTCTTTGGTGTGGGTCTTTTAGATACGCTTGCCAACGAACTGCATGGCAGGTCAACATATGTCTGGTCAAGCATGTGGTACCCAAGCGGGAGATGTTTTGGCCACGTGAGATACGCTTGAGACATATGTTGCAAATAGCAGCGGTGCGATCTGATGCACTCGTCTCAAAAAAGGCCCACACCAAAGAACTTTTTGAATAACGCGCAGAGACTGCAGGGCCCTGCACATGTGTAGCTTTGGGGTGTGATGCAGTCAATGTGCTGCCCTTAGGCTGGCCCCTGGAGGGCATCCTACCTCGTTGGTGATGTGCCGCCTCCTCCTCCTCCTCCTCCTCTCTCCTATCAGGCACCCACGTTGAGTCAGTGACCTCATCATCCCCTCCCTCCTCATCACTGGAGCAAACCTGGCAGTATGCTGCAGCAGGGGGAGCATGACTGCCAGATTGCTGTCCTTCTTGGGCACCCCCTCTGTCCATGCTCATGTTACTGCCTTCATCGAGCTCAGTATCATCATCAGAGCCTTCCAAACGGAAGGAGGACATGGTGGGGCTAGGGAAGGAGTCACTGATGACATTGAGCCGAGGGAAGAGGCCGCTGCTTTGTCAGACAAAGTACCCTGGGCATGGGTGAGAGAGGATGAGGAGGATGAGGACGGCTTGGTCATCCACTCGACCAAGTCTTCCGCATGTTGCGACTCAACATGGCCAGCTGCCGAAAAAAAAGCCAAGCGTGTCCCATGGCCACGTGCTGATGAGGATGCACCGTCTCCACGACCAGCACTAGACACAGAGCCTGCTTGCCCTCTCTTATTGGCTTGTGACTGTCTGCCTTTCCTTCTTGGCCTTCCAGACATACTAATGGCCTGTAGCTGCACTAAGCTGGGATATATATATATATATATATATATATATATATATATATATATATATATATATATATATATGTACTGATACTGCAGCTAGCAAAATCAACTGCCTGCCTATAGTATGAGAACACCACCAACCTTCTACAGGTAGCTTTAGCTGAACACTGTGAGCAGGACGCACCCCACTAACTTGTAGGTTTAGCTGAACACTGTGAGCAGGACGCACTGCACTAACTGTAAATAGTCTAGCTGCCTGACTGTGGTACTAATAGGATTAAAAGAACACCAGCAATTTTCTTCAGGTAGCTGTATTTACTGTAACAAGACAAGCCTGCCTGTCAGTAAGAAGATAACAGAAACGGATCTAGCTGAACACTGTGAGCAGGACGCACCCCACTAGCTTGTAGGTTTAGCTGAACACTGTGAGGTGGACGCACCCCACTAACTTGTAGGTTTAGCTGAACACTGTGAGCAGGACGCACCCCACTAACTTGTAGGTTTAGCAGAACACTGTGAGCAGGACGCACTGCACTAACTGTAAATAGTCTAGCTGCCTGACTGTGGTACTAATAGGATCAAAAGAACACCAGCAATTTTCTTCAGGTAGCTGTATTTACTGTAACAAGACAAGCCTGCCTGTCAGTAAGAAGATAACAGAAACGGATCTAGCTGAACACTGTGAACAGGACGCACCCCACTAACTTGTAGGTTTTGCAGAACACTGTGAGCAGGACGCACTGCACTAAATGTAAATAGTCTAGCTGCCTGACTGTGGTACTAATAGGATCAAAAGAACACCAGTAATTTTCTTCAGGTAGCTTTATATACTGTAACAAGACAAGCCTGCCTGTCAGTAGGAAGATAACAGGAACGGATCTAGCTGAACACTGTCAGCAGGACGCACTGCACTAAATGTAAATAGTCTAGCTGCCTGACTGGGATACTAATAGGATCAAAAAAACACCAGTAATTTTCTTCAGGTAGCTGTATTTACTGTAACAAGACAAGCCTGCCTGTCAGTAAGAAGATAACAGAAACGGATCTAGCTGAACACTGTGAGCAGGACGCACCCCACTAACTTGTAGGTTTTGCAGAACACTGTGAGCAGGACGCACTGCACTAAATGTAAATAGTCTAGCTGCCTGACTGTGGTACTAATAGGATCAAAAGAACACCAGTAATTTTCTTCAGGTAGCTTTATATACTGTAACAAGACAAGCCTGCCTTTCAGTAGGAAGATAACAGGAACGGATCTAGCTGAACACTGTGAGCAGGACGCACTGCACTAAATGTAAATAGTCTAGAAGATAACAGGAACGGATTTAGCTAAACTGAATACAGTGTATATATATATATATATATATATATATATATGCAACACCTGGGATGCATATATATACATAATACAATTTAAGTGCAGCTAACTGACTGACTGTCCTGCCTAATCTAGCTAACTCAAATGAAATGACACTGTCTCTCTCTCTCTCCCTCTCTAAGCACACCGGAACACACTGCACAGGGCCGCCGTGCAGGCGGCCTTATATAATGTGGGGCGTGTACTAAATCCCCTGAGCCATAATTGGCCAAAGCCTCCTTGGCTTTGGCCAATTACGGCTCTCTGTTAAGGCGGCGCTGTGATTGGCCAGGCATTCGGGTCATAGTGCATGCTTGGCCAATCATCAGCAAGCAATGCACTGCGATGCCGCAGTGAATTATGGGCCGTGACGCGCCACACAAATTTGGCGCGAACGGCCCATATCGTTCGCAATTCGGCGAACGACCGAACAGCCGATGTTCGAGTCGAACATGGGTTCGACTCAAACACGAAGCTCATCCCTACTAATAAGTACTGGAGGGGAGTCTCTCTGGTGCACACAGAGAGGGCTTCTGTTAGAGAGTCTGTTAGAAAGAGCCCCCAGACATAATACAGAAGATGGTCAGAGACTGCAGACATAATACAGGAGATGATCAGAGACAGCAGACATAGTACAGGAGATGATCAGAGACTGCAGACATAGTACAGGAGATGATCAGAGACTGCAGACACAGTACAGGAGATGATCAGAGACTGCAGACATAGTACAGGAGATGATCAGAGACTGCAGACATAGTACAAGAGATGATCAGAGACTGCAGACATAGTACAGGAGATGGTCAGAGACTGCAAACATACTACAGGAGATGATCAGAGACTGCAGACATACTACGGGAGATGATCAGAGACTGCAGACATACTACAGGAGATGACCAGAGACTGCAGACAGGATATAAGAGATGATCAAAGACTGCAGACATAGTACAGGAGATGGTCAGAGACTGCAAACATAATACAGGAGATGATCAGAGACTGCAGACATACTACAGGAAATGATCAGAAACTGCAGACATAATACAGGAGATGATCAGACACTGCAGACATAGTACAGGAGATGATCAGAGACTGCAGACATAGTACAGGAGATGATCAGAGACTGCAGACATAGTACAAGAGATGATCAGAGACTGCAGACATAGTACAGGAGATGGTCAGAGACTGCAGACATACTACAGGAGATGATCAGAGACTGCAGACATACTACAGGAGATGATCAGACTGCAGACATACTACAGGAGATGATCAGAGACTGCAGACATACTACAGGAGATGATCAGAGACTGCAGACAGGATATAAGAGATGATCAAAGACTGCAGACATAGTACAGGAGATGGTCAGAGACTGCAGACATAATACAGGAGATGATCAGAGACTGCAGACATAATACAGGAGATGATCAGAGACTGCAGACATAATACAGGAGATGATCAGAGACTGCAGACATAATACAGGAGATGATCAGAGACTGCAGACATAATACAGGAGATGATCAGAGACTGCAGACATAATACAGGAGATAATCAGAGACTGCAGACATAGTACAGGAGATGACCAGAGACTGCAGACATAATACAGGAGATGATCAGAGACTGCAGACATACTACAGGAGATGATCAGAGACTGCAGACATACTACAGGAGATGATCAGAGACTGCAGACATACTACAGGAGATGATCAGAGACTGCAGACATAATACAGGAGATGATCAGAGACTGCAGACATAATACAGGAGATGATCAGAGACTGCAGACACAGTACAGGAGATGATCAGAGACTGCAGACACAGTACATGAGATGGTCAGAGACTGCAGACACAGTACAGGAGATGGTCAGAGACTGCAGACACAGTACAGCAGATGGTCAGAGACTGCAGGCACAGTACAGGAGATGATCAGAGACTGCAGACACAGTACAGGAGATGGTCAGAGACTGCAGACACAGTACAGGAGATGATCAGAGACTGCAGACACAGTACAGGAGATGATCAGAGACTGCAGACATAATACAGGAGATGATCAGAGACTGAAAACATAATACAGGAGATGATCAGAGACTGCAGACATAGTACAGGAGATGATCAGAGACTGCAGACACAGTACAGGAGATGATCAGAGACTGCAGACATAATACAGGAGATGATCAGAGACTGCAGACATAGTACAGGAGATGATCAGAGACTGCAGACATAATACAGGAGATGATCAGAGACTGCAAACATAATACAGGAGATGATCAGAGACTGCAGACATAGTACAGGAGATGATCAGAGACTGCAGACACAGTACAGGAGATGATCAGAGACTGCAGACATAATACAGGAGATGATCAGAGACTGCAGACATAGTACAGGAGATGATCAGAGATTGCAGACATAATACAGGAGATGATCAGAGACTGCAGACATAGTACAGGAAATGATCAGAGACTGCAGACATAGTACAGGAGATGATCAGAGACTGCAGACATAGTACAGGAGATGATCAGAGACTGCAGACATACTACAGGAGATGATCAGAGACTGCAGACATACTACAGGAGATGATCAGAGACTGCAGACAGGATATAAGAGATGATCAGAGACTGCAGACATAGTACAGGAGATGATCAGAGACTGCAGACATAGTACAGGAGATGATCAGAGACTGCAGACATAGTACAGGAGATGATCAGAGACTGCAGACATAGTACAGGAGATGATCAGAGACTGCAGATACAGTACAGGAGATGATCAGAGACTGCAGACACAGTACAGGAGATGATCAGAGACTGCAGACACAGTACAGGAGATGGTCAGAGACTGCAGACACAGTACAGGAGATGGTCAGAGACTGCAGACATAGTACAGGAGATGATCAGAGACTGCAGACATAGTACAGGAGATGATCAGAGACTGCAGACATAGTACAGGAGATGATCAGAGACTGCAGACACAGTACAGGAGATGATCAGAGACTGCAGACACAGTACAGGAGATGGTCAGAGACTGCAGACACAGTACAGGAGATGGTCAGAGACTGCAGACACAGTACAGGAGATGGTCAGAGACTGCAGGCATACTACAGGAGATGATCAGAGACTGCAGACATAATACAGGAGATGATCAGAGACTGCAGACACAGTACATGAGATGGTCAGAGACTGCAGACACAGTACAGGAGATGGTCAGAGACTGCAGACACAGTACAGGAGATGGTCAGAGACTGCAGACACAGTACAGCAGATGGTCAGAGACTGCAGGCACAGTACAGGAGATGATCAGAGACTGCAGACATAGTACAGGAGATGATCAGAGACTGCAGACATAGTACAGGAGATGATCAGAGACTGCAGACATAGTACAGGAGATGATCAGAGACTGCAGACACAGTACAGGAGATGATCAGAGACTGCAGACACAGTACAGGAGATGATCAGAGACTGCAGACACAGTGCAGGAGATGGTCAGAGACTGCAGACACAGTACAGGAGATGGTCAGAGACTGCAGACACAGTACAGGAGATGGTCAGAGACTGCAGGCATACTACAGGAGATGATCAGAGACTGCAGACATAATACAGGAGATGATCAGAGACTGCAGACACAGTACATGAGATGGTCAGAGACTGCAGACACAGTACAGGAGATGGTCAGAGACTGCAGACACAGTACAGGAGATGGTCAGAGACTGCAGACACAGTACAGGAGATGGTCAGAGACTGCAGACACAGTACAGCAGATGGTCAGAGACTGCAGGCACAGTACAGGAGATGATCAGAGACTGCAGACACAGTACAGGAGATGGTCAGAGACTGCAGACACAGTACAGGAGATGATCAGAGACTGCAGACACAGTACTGGAGATGATCAGAGACTGCAGACATAATACAGGAGATGATCAGAGACTGCAAACATAATACAGGAGATGATCAGAGACTGCAGACATAATACAGGAGATGATCAGAGACTGCAGACATAGTACAGGAGATGATCAGAGACTGCAGACATAATACAGGAGATGATCAGAGACTGCAGACATAGTACAGGAGATGATCAGAGACTGCAGACATAGTACAGGAGATGATCAGAGACTGCAGACATAGTACAGGAGATGATCAGAGACTGCAGACATAATACAGTAGATGATCAGAGACTGCAGACATAGTACAGGAAATGATCAGAGACTGCAGACATAGTACAGGAGATGATCAGAGACTGCAGACATAGTACAGGAGATGATCAGAGACTGCAGACATACTACAGGAGATGATCAGAGACTGCAGACATACTACAGGAGATGATCAGAGACTGCAGACAGGATATAAGAGATGATCAAAGACTGCAGACATAGTACAGGAGATGATCAGAGACTTCAGACATAGTACAGGAGATGATCAGAGACTGCAGACATAGTACAGGAGATGATCAGAGACTGCAGACATAGTACAGGAGATGATCAGAGACTGCAGACATAATACAGGAGATGATCAGAGACTGCAGACATAATACAGGAGATGATCAGAGACTGCAGACATAGTACAGGAGATGATCAGAGACTGCAGACATAGTACAGGAGATGATCAGAGACTGCAGACATAGTACAGGAGATGATCAGAGACTGCAGACATAATACAGGCAATGATCAGAGACTGCAGACATAGTACAGGAGATGATCAGAGACTGCAGACATAGTACAGGAGATGATCAGAGACTGCAGACATAATACAGGAGATGATCAGAGACTGCAGACATAGTACAGGAGATGGTCAGAGACTGCAGACATAGTACAGGAGATGGTCAGAGACTGCAGACATAGTACAGGAGATGATCAGAGACTGCAGACATCATACAGGAGATGATCAGAGACTGCAGACATAGTACAGGAGATGATCAGAGACTGCAGACATAATACAGGAGATGATCAGAGACTGCATTTCCTATGAACGTTAGTAGATAATGGCCGATTGGCCCTCTCACCTGACCCAGCGATACAGCGATGGTTCCTCTGATCAGGAGTCAGCTCACTCTGAATTGCCCGTGGCGACTCCGCTGGGTAGAGCCCAGATCTATATTCCGGCAATGACTCCATTCCTTTCTCTGCCAGGGATTGCGCTAGGCTGTGTGGCTTTCCCTTTGGTGGCGCAGGTCAGCGGGGTTCTCTCTCTGATGGTGTTCCCTCAGCACTGTCCGCTCCCTCTGGATTCCTGGGTGTACTTCCCTGAAAGCTTTCCCAGGCTCCTGTATCTCTCTCTCTCCCATTTAGCTGAGCATGCTGTGTGAGCTGCAGTTTCCGTGTTACAGTGGGGCTGCCAGTCCTCGGGACTACATGTCCCACAATCCTCTTCTCTGCTCCTTTTTCTATTCTGTTTCTTCCCTGGGTATATGAAGGCGGGGGAAGATACATAGTGGGCAGCTGTGCTGGCAAGCGCTGCTCACTAGTACAGCAGCGTGCGCAAGAGGGAGAGGGAGGGGGGAGAGGGAGGGGGGAAAGAAGAGCCCGCAGCTGCATTGGCATCACTATGGTTGGGGTCACCCCCCCTTCCACCAACTATAGTCGCCCCTCAGTACAGACCCCCCTCCACTAAGTATAGACCCCCTCCATCAGTGCAGAACCCGCACTAAGTATAAACCCCTCCCTCAGTACAGACCTTACTCAGTGCAGATCCCCCAGGAAAACCCCCCTCCATTAGTACAGACCCCCGCAGGACAGACCCCACCCTCCATTAGTACAGACCCCCCAGGACAGATCCCCCCCTCCATTAGTAACGATCCCCAGGACAGACCCCCCTCCAATAATACAGACCCCCCAGGAGAGACCCCCTCTCCATTAGTATAGAACCCCCAAGACAGACCCCCCTCCATTAGTACAGACCCCCCAGGACAGACCCCCCTCCATTAGTACAGACCCCCCAGGACAGAGTCCCCCTCCATTACTACAGACCCCCCAGGACAGACCCCCCTCCAATAGTACAGACCCCCTAGGACAGAGCCCCCCCCCTCCATTACTACAGACCCCCCAGGACAGAGCCCCCCCTCCATTACTACAGACCCCCCAGGACAGAGCCCCCCTCTATTACTACAGACCCCCCAGGACAGAGCCCCCTCCATTACTACAGACCCCCCAGGGCAGAGCCCCCCCTCCATTACTACAGACCCCCCAGGACAGACCCCCCTCCATTACTACAGACCCCCCAGGACAGAGCCCCCCCTCCATTACTACAGACCCCCCAGGACAGATCCCCCTCCATTACTACAGACCCCCCAGGACAGAGCCCCCCTCCATTACTACAGACCCCCCAGGGCAGAGCCCCCCTCCATTACTACAGACCCCCCAGGACAGACCCCCCTCCATTACTAGAGACCCCCCAGGACTGAGCCCCCCTCCATTACTACAGACCCCCCAGGACAGAGCCCCCCTCCATTACTACAGACCCCCCAGGGCAGGACCCCCCTCCATTAGTACAGACCCCCCAGGACAGAGCCCCCCCTCCATTACTACAGACCCCCCAATACAGAGCCCCCCACCATTACTACAGACCCCCCAGGACAGAGCCCCCCTCCATTACTACAGACCCCCCAGGACAGACCCCCCTCCATTACTTCAGACCCCCAAGACAGAGCCCCCCTCTATTACTACAGACCCCCCAGGACAGAGCCCCCTCCATTACTACAGACCGCCCAGGACAGACCCCCCTCCATTACTACAGACCCCCCAGGACAGACCCCCCCTCCATTACTACAGACCCCCCAGGACAGACCTCCCTCCATTACTACAGACCTTCCAGGACAGAGCCCCCCTCCATTACCACAGACCCCCCAGGACAGAGCCCCCCTCCATTACTACAGACCCCCCAGGACAGAGCCCCCCTCCATTACTACAGACCCCCCAGGACAGAGCCCCCCTCCATTACTACAGACCCCCCAGGACAGAGCCCCCTCCATTACTACAGACCCCCCCAGGACAGACCCCCCTCCATTACTACAGACCCCCCAGGACAGAGCCCCCCTCCATTACTACAGACCCCCTCAGGACAGACCCCCCTCCATTACTACAGACCCCCCAGGGCAGGACCCCCCCTTCATTACTACAGACCCCCCAGGACAGAGCCCCCCTCCATTACTACAGACCCCCCAGGACAGACCCCCCCTCCATTACTACAGACTCCCCTCCATTACTACAGACCCCCCAGGACAGAGCCCCCCTCCATTACTACAGACCCCCCAGGGCAGGACCCCCCTCCATTACTACAGACCCCCCAGGACAGACCCCCCTCCATTACTACAGACCCCCCTCCATTACTACAGACCCCCCAGGACAGAGCCCCCCTCCATTACTACAGACCCCCCAGGGCAGGACCCCCCTCCATTACTACAGACCCCCCAGGGCAGGACCCCCCTCCATTAGTACAGACCCCCCCCAGGACAGAGCCCCCCTCCATTACTACAGACCCCCCAGGACAGACCCCCCTCCATTACTACAGACCCCCTCCATTACTACAGACCCCCCAGGACAGAGCCCCCCTCCATTAATACAGACCCCCAGGACAGAGCCCCCCTCCATTACTACAGACCCCCCTCCATTACTACAGACCCCCAGGACAGAGCCCCTCTCCATTACTACAGACCCCCCCCCAGGACAGAGCCCCCCTCCATTACTACAGACCCCCCAGGACAGACCCCCTCCATTACTACAGACCCCCCAGGACAGAGCCCCCCTCCATTACTACAGACCCCCCCAGGACAGAGCCCCCCTCCATTACTACAGACCCCCCAGGGCAGGACCCCCCTCCATTAGTACAGACCCCCCCAGGACAGAGCCCCCCCTCCATTACTACAGACCCCCCAGGACAGAACCCCCCTCTATTAGTAATGACCCCCCAGGGCAGGACCCCCCTCCATTACTACAGACCCCCCCCCTCCATTAGGGTACAGTACATAAAAACACAGAAGAGTACACAGCAGGAGTGAGAGACACAGAGAGGAGGAGAATGTGTCAGCACGGACCGCTCCGCTCCCCCTCCCCCCGCCCCGCGCGCACGACATCACTCACTGCACGGCTGGTCTCTCTCCACACAGAGACCAGCCGCTCTGCCTCCCTTCTCATTTTCGGCTGGCTGAAGGAGGGAGGGGCTTGAGCACTGAATACAGTGGCGCCTTTCTTCTTAGAACACCAGCGGAGAGGCACCGCAGGACACAAACAAGAGGAGGAGGAGGAGGGAAGGGAGCACTCTGGCGCTACAGCGCCCCCACCTCTCTGGCGCTGGGGTGCACTGCACCCCGTGCACCCCGTCTAGGATCGGCCCTGTGACAGAACTGGTCACGCTGGAGCAACCAATTCTTGGTCCATGAACTCCTCCCACCCTGTTCATGGACTGGATTTGTGTCAAGGTAAGGGCCCCAACACCAAGCCCCCGCACAGCACGAACTCTACGAGGAGTACGTATACGCAACATGGCTAGAAAACGGTCGGCTGCTCAGAACGGAGTAACAGAACGCACTGAAGAACAGCAAGGCCTGTGAAGAGCGACCTGAAAAACAGCAACGAGCGGACAAGATCGCACAGGGAACTGCAATACGAACTCACTGCACGCACTGAAGAGCAGATACAAACCCACAAGCACAAACTGAACAGCAGTAAACTATCTGAAAACCACGAGTCTGAAAAAGCGCTAATCGTCTCTCACCAAACTTTTACTAACACGAGATTAGCAAAAGGAGCCCAAAGGGTGCCTCGCTTTGTTCGGACCTGCCCTTTTCTAGTCTCGTTGTACGTGGTGTTCGTGACCGCGTTCTTGGCGATCGGAAATTCCGACAACTTTGTGCTACCGTGTGTATGCAAAACAAGTTTGAGCCAACATTTGTCGGAAAAAATCCATGGATTTTGTTGTCGGAATGTCTGATCAATGTCTGACCGTGTGTACGGGGCATTAGGATTTTGGAATGGGACCCATGATGTAGGCGGTTCATACTTCGTACACCTAGGCCACTTTGCGCACTGAGTACACTTAATAATCACATCTTGTGGTCCTATATGGATTATGTTTACCGACTTTTTCACTGGAACTGGATAGACAGAATCTTGCAATGTGACCAAATAACCCACATAAGTGACATTTATATTATCTATTATTCTTGTTGGTACATATCTTAGTTGTGGAGGATGTCCCCTGGAATTCAGACCTACCTAAATCAGTTGCTCTGTTATCCCCTGTATCTGAAAACTGAACAAACGGCTCCTGGCAGCTGACAGGTAATGGTTTCATTTCACCTTCTGCATTCTTCAGTCTTTTCCCCAAATGATGAACGTCTTTCTGTAAGTCTGGTTTTCTAGTATTAATTGCTGGTGGATAGCCTCAGGATTTGACATAGAAGCTTCTAAAGTACTGATGTTACTTTTGGTTATTTCTAGCGCTTCTTTTAGGGATGTGTTTTGCGCTTTCAAATGTTCATACTGTTTCGCTCACCACCTGGCCGCAAAAAATTAGCTGCATTTTTTCCCGTGCGCTTACTACAGCTTCTTCCAGTGAAATTTAATTTCACATCCTTTCCTGTCAGTGGGACAGAAAGTGTCCCTTCAGCCTGAAGACTTTCCTCCCTTAATGCCGGCTTGCCATTTCCTCTCCGTATAATCAGTGGAAGTGGTGCTGCGCTAATCCTCATATACCCCACGGTGCCTAGATGTCAATGAGCAATCACTGGCTTCAGTATTAAAAGAGCTAACTTCAATGTGCTAGTGAATATTAAAGTCGAGCGGTGACATATATCACCTATAGTGCTAGATAGAAATAGCAATAAGCGTGAGTGAGCGTGAGTAAAAATAATGCTGTGTAGATAAATAATGGTAATCAACCTAAAATCATAAATATATATGTGACATTTGAAAAACGCTGAGGCCAAAACAAAAGTTCCAAAAACACAAAATACATATAAAAAAACAAAGTTACACTGAATGTCCGTGAAGATCTACAGTCGCTGCAATAAAGTGTCCAATGCCTTCAATGAGAGCTCACAAATAAATATAGCAATAATAAAGTAGTATGTGCAATAAAGTGTCCAATGCCTTCGGTGGGTGCTCACAAATAAATATAGCATAAAATTGCTTGTGCAGCAGATGGTATGTGGAGAAAAAATAAACAGCCTGTTTATTTTTTCTCCACATACCATCTGAGAGAAAATTCAGCTTCCACTTCAGTTCCATGCGTGATGTCCCGTCTCTTCTGATCCGTTCCTTGGCTATCCTTTGTGAGGACCTACCTGGCGGCCCCGGGAGATCCATGCAGAGTTTGATCCAGAAGGTTTCCAGAGTCGTGATGTCCGCTTCCAGGCCCTGAGAGGCAATCTGCTCGAGTGATTCCCTGTCGCTGACAAGGGAGTCCAATGTATCTGGTAAGAGTTTCTTACACACCATTTCTACCAAGATTTATGCAGTTATTGGATGCAGTTTTCCTGGAAGATTCAAAGATCTACCTGTGTTTGAACATCTGCCGCTGTATACACTCACTCACCTTTTCCAGTGGGACACTCTTTATATATATTTTTGTTACTCACTCATTGGACTTTATTTATCCATGTTGAGAGACTTATGAGTTATTTTGTTGATGTAGACACCATTTATTAAGTATTTCCCCTGACTGGGGATTCTTCTCACAGTTTATGCGCTACATTTCTTTTCACAGTATCTTTATGGTTTTTGTCACTCTGTATGTAGCTGCTCCTTATTGATTTTTAGTTTTTCATAGCGCAGTGTATATATTCAATTAATTTTGCACCTCAGTAATAATTAGCCTAGTGGCGATCGGTGTTACACAGAGAGTGCTACACTGATCACATATACAAGTGATTAAACAGTGTAGATGGACTATAGGGTAAGAGGTGCAAACTTCATTCTATGGGGATACCTTCCATTGTAAACAATATACTCTCATACAATGGATACATATTTCAACAGCATGTAATAAATTAAACTCTTAAAAATTATAATTAAAATTACAGACACAAACTCAGAATCAAAGTATCACATAAGTTATTATTTTTTTTAAATTATAAAATTGTAAAAATATAAAAACGCCCTTGTAATAAAAGGATAAAAATGTATAGTGAATATTAAGCAGGAGAAGCTTTTAAATGGAACACTTCTGTGCCCTGTAATGCCCCGTACACACGGTCGGATTTTCCGATGGAAAATGTCCGATTGGAGCGTGTTGTCGGAAATTTCGACCGTGTGTGGGCTCCATCGGACATTTTCCATCGGATTTTCCGACACACAAAGTTGGAGAGCAGGAGATAAAATTTTCCGACAACAAAATCCGTTGTCGGAAATTCCGATCGTGTGTACACAAATCCGACTGACAAAGTTATTGGCCACTGCCCCGTTTATAGTCCCGACGTACGTGTTTTACGTCACCGTGTTCAGAATGATCGGATTTTCCGACAACTTTGTGTGACCGTGTGTATGCAAGACAAGTTTGAGCTAACATCCGTCGGAAAAAATCCTAGGATTTTGTTGTCGGAATGTCCGAACAAAGTCCGACCGTGTGTACGCCCTATAAAAGAGTGTGATGTCGTGAGCAAAGTGCAGGGACGGGAGATCTAATGGAATAGGGAAAAGGGGATATAACCTTGATATAGGTCCCAATCTAGGGACAGAAATAGGTGTGTGTATATTCACAATTAAAAATCACTTAAAAAACAATTCAAGTCAAATTCTATATTGAGTCCCCGCGGTGTGAATGTGTCCAACGTGAATATCCATCTGGATCCGGCCTGGCTGAGGGTCCTGACCTTATGCAGGGCCGGACTGGCCTGCCGGGATACCGGGAGATTTCCCGGTAGGCCGCCTGAGTTGCTGCGGCTGCAGTGCTCTCTCCTGCTCCTGTGTGTCACGGAGCTGGCTGTGTCTGTGTTCGGCGGCCGCGCTGTAACATGGTCCTGCCCCCCTAGACCGGCTTGTGTGATAGTGGATAGAATCAGTGTTCCGCCTATCACACAAGCCGGTCTAGGGGGGCGGGACCATGTTACAGCGCGGCCGCCGAACACAGACCCAGCCAGCTCTGTGACACACAGGAGCAGGAGAGAGGGACGGAGCAGGAGAGAGGGATACTGTAGATGCCCGCCCGTACAGTCCGCCCTGTGTGCCTCAGCCTGTATAGGAGGATCGGCGGGGGGAGAGGAGGGGGGCCGCATATAGAGGAAATTAGCTTTCTATATTCCTCCATGCAGCCGCTGAATACTTGCAGGAGGGAGAGGAGGAGAATCAAGTATTCAGCGGCTGCATGGAGGAATATAGAAAGCTAATTTCCTCTATATGAGCCCCCCAGCCGATCCTCCTTTCCAACTTCTTTTACTGGCCCCCCCCAGTTCCTCTTGTGCTCCCCCCCATGCTCTCCTCCCCTCACCACACTCTCCAGCCCCCCCCCCCCCCCCCACAGTTCTCTCCACCCCTGTTTTTTCTGCCCCCCCCTGCTCTCCAGCTCTCCCCATCCTACTCTAGCCACCATCCCAGTGCTCTTCACTCCCTCAGTGCTCTCCACCCATGTTCTTTCTCCCCCCCCCAGTGCTCTCCAGCTCTCCCCATCACTCTCTAGCCCCCACCCCAGTGCTCTCCGCCCCCCACAGTGCTCTCCAGCCCCCCATTCTCCGCACCCCTGTTTTCGGTCCCCCCGGTGCTCTCAAGCTCCACCCATCGCTCTCCAGCCCCCCCGTGCTCTTTGCCCCCCGTGCTCTCCACCCCTGTTTTTTTTTGGCTCCCCCTCCAGTGCTCTCAAGCTTCCCCCCCAGCACTCTCCGCTCCCCACCCCTGTACTCTCCACTCCCCCGCCAGTGCTCTCCAGTCCCCCGTGCTTTCCACCCCTGTTCTTTCTGGCCCCCACTGGTGCTTTCAAGCTCCCCCCATTGCTCTCCACTCCCCCTGCTCTTTGTACCCCCAGTGCTCTCCACCCCTGTTTTTCTGCCCCTCCCCCAGTGCTCTTCGCCACCCCACACTCTTAGCCCCCCCGTGCTCTTTGCCCCCCGTGCTCTCCACCCCTGTTTTTTTTTTGGCTCCCCCTCCAGTGCTCTCAAACTTCCCCCCCAGCACTCTCTGCTCCCCACCCCTGTACTTTCCACTCCCCCCTGCATTTTGCCCCCACCCATGTGCTCTCCAACCCCCGCCAGTGCTCTCCAGTCCCCCGTGCTTTCCACCCCTGTTCTTTCTGGCCCCCACTGGTGCTTTCAAGCTCCACCCATTGCTCTCCACTCCCCCCTGCTCTTTGTACCCCCCAGTGCTCTCCACCCCTGTTTTTCTGCCCCTCCCCCAGTACTCTTCGCCACCCCACACTCTTAGCCCCCACACTGCTCTCCACCTCTGTTCTTTTTGGACCCCCAGTGCTCTCAAGTCCCCCCCCAGCGCTCTCCGCTCCCCATCCCTGTGATTTCCACTCCCCCCTGCTCTTTGCCCCCACCCATGTGCTCTCCAACTCCGCCAGTACTCTCTGCTCCCCCTTCTTTCCAACTCCCACCCAGTGCTCTCCACTTCCCCAGGACCAGAGGACAGGCTGACTGGGGCTGGAAAATGAGGATGGCTGAAGGTGCAGGTGGCCAGGGATCACTCCATCTCACAGCAAACAGATCCTCTGGAAGGAGCACTGTCCCCATCCAAAACGAGAACAGACCCTGCCTGCTGTTGGCCATCATGGATATCCTGCTGGCATGCAAGGTACCGTACCGAGCATCAACAACACACCTTCCCACAGACAGGGACTGCTGACTGGGCCATGGGGCACAGGAGGGGCTGCAATGATGTGCACAGTGAAGCTGCATTCCTGGGCACAGTGAGACTGCATTCACGGGCACAGTGAGACTGCATTCACTGGCACAGTGAGACTGCATTTGATGGGCACAGTGAGGCTGCATTGATGGGCACAGTGAGGCTGCATTGATGGGCACAGTGAGACTGCAATGGTGGTCACAGTGAGGCTGCAATGGTGGTCACAGTGAGGCTGCAATGGTGGGTACAGTGAGGCCGCATTCATGGGCACAGTGAGACTGCATTCATGGGCAGAGTAAAGCTGCATTTGATGAGCACAGTGAGGCTGCATTTGATGAGCACAGTGAGGCTGCATTGATGGGCACAGTGAGGCTGCATTGATGGGCACAGTGAGGCTGCATTGATGGGCACAGTGAGGCTGCATTGATGGGCACAGTGAGGCTGCATTTGATTGGTACTGATGAGGCTGCATTTGATGGGCACTGGTGAGGCTGAATTGAGCTCCTGTATCATGTCTGCAGTCTCTGACCATCTCCTATATCATGTCTGCAGTCTCTGACCATCTCCTGTATCATGTCTGCAGTCTCTGTCCATCTCCTGTATCATGTCTGCAGTCTCTGACCATCTCCTGTATCATGTCTGCAGTCTCTGACCATCTCCTGTATCATGTCTGCAGTCTCTGACCATCTCCTGTATCATGTCTGCAGTCTCTGACCATCTCCTGTATCATGTCTGCAGTCTCTGACCATCTCCTGTATCATGTCTGCAGTCTCTGAGGGAGTCTGCAGAGGAGTCAAGAGTGGGAGCACCGCCGGGATGGGGGTCATGGGAGAAGTCAGACAAGTGTGGACTGTGGAGAGGAGACTATAGGATAAAACCAGAGCCACCGAGCTGGAGCCGACTGACTGAGCCCTACACGGTGCACCTGAGAGGAGGTCAGTGACAGCACCGCTAGGCCAGTCTGAAGGGGGGGTCACTGATGTAAGGGGGGAGTGAATACGATAATGTAAGGGGGCACCGATATAAAGCACAGCCTTATATCAGTAACCCACCCCCCCTTACCTTAGTGTATTCTTTCTGCGGAAGGTGGTTCCCCCCCCCCTCCCACGTTCTGAGTTCCTGGGGTCCCCCTTGATGATTGATCACTTACCACTTTTAACTGGAATTTGCTTATATAAAGCCCTATGTGATTTCATATCTGTCTTATCTATATATAATACACTCTTCAAATGTGCATTTTATGGTTTTCCCTTTCATGAACAAGAAATCAATGACGTTATGCTGTTGCGGTGGTATAATAATGCTGTGGGGCTGGTATGAAATTTTTTCCAGGGCTGGATGTTATTCCCAGTCCGGCCCTGACCTTATGTCCCCCCCGCCAGTGTCTGATATATGATTCGATCCCCCAGAATTTCAGATGTGTTGGATCTTTATTGTGACATAGTAGAAAGTGCTTAGAGACACTATGTTTGTCATAGCCATTCTGGATATTTTTCACATGTTCTTTAATCCGTGTCCTTAGTGGTCTTTTGGTCCGGCCGACGTACTGAAGCCCACAGCTACATTCCAGGGCATATACAGCTCCTTCAGTATTGCAGCTGATAAAATTGTTTATCTTGTATGTGTTTCCTGTACTTGTTGATGTGAACTCGTATTTTCTTTCGTTTGGCCTTCTCGTTTTCGTACAGGCAAAACACCTTCTGCACGGAAAGAAGCCTTTCCCGGTGAAAAAGGTAAAGGTTCTTTTAGGTGGATCTATCACATTTTTACCACCTTATCCCGAACAGTAGGTGCTCTTTTATAGATAAAGTGCGGATGTGCGGGTAGGGAACCCTGTAGCTGTTTGTCTGCTAGAAGGATATGCCAGTGGCTTTTGATAATTTTTTCAACTTTCTTATGTTGTGCACTGAAATCTAGAATTAAAGGTGCTCCTCCTAGTGGCTGTTTCGATTTCTCGGTATCTCTAATCAATTCGTTTCGATCCATCTTAGAGACTTCTTGTACTTTCTTTTCTATGAATGGGCAATCATAGCCTTTGTTTGAGAACCTCAATGTGAGCTTTTCTGCTTGGTCAAGGAACGTGTTAAGTTGTGTGCAGTTACGTCTTAGTCGTACTCTCATACAATGGATAGATATTCTTAAAGTTGAAGTCAATACACTTTATTAGAAATTTTCTATGCATACAGGATAATTGGGTAAATTTCCTCAAGCCCCATTTTGTTGCTTCGCATGCCAGGTGGTGTGGTATAATAGTATATAGCGAGGCAACATCTGCAGTAGCCATAATCCATGGACCTTCTTCCTTTGGAGTGTTTTCTAGAATCTGCAACATCTCTTTTGTGTCCCTCAAATACGCTCGTGTATTTAATGCATGGTAAATAATGCATTAGAATGCATTAAGATAAATAAACCTTCAGACTCTAAAATCCCTTTAACTGCTTCAGCCCCAGAAGATTTTACCCCCTTCCTGACCAGAGCACTTTTTACAATTTGCCACTGTGTCGCTTTAACTGACAATTGCACGGTCGTGTGATGTTGTACCCAAACAAAATTTGCGCCCTTTTTTCCCCACAAATAGAGCTTTCTTTTGGTGGTATTTGATCACCTCTGCAGTTTATATTTTTTGAGGTATAAACAAAAAAAGCACGAGAATTTTGAAAAAAAAAGCAATATTTTTTACTTTTTGCTATAATAAATATCCCCCCAAAATATATAAAAAAACACATTTTTTCCACTGTTTAGGCCGATATGTATTCTTCTACATATTTTTGGTAAAAAAAAAAATCGCAATAAGCATATATTGATTCGTTTGCACAAAAGTTAAAGCGTCTACAAAATAGGGGATAGAATCATGGCATTTTTATTATTTTTTTTTTTACTAGTAATGGCAGCGATCTGCGATTTTTATCAGGACTGCCAAATTATGGAGGACACATAGGACACTTTTGACACATTTTTGGGACCATTGGCATTTATGCAGCGATCAGTGCTATAAAAATGCACTGATTACTGTAAAAATGTTACTGGCAGGGAAGGGGTTAACACTAGGGGGCGATCAAGAGGTTAATTGTGTTCCCTCCGCATGTTCTAACTGAAGGGGAATGGGACTTACTAGGGGAAATGACAGATCGCTGTTTACACACACAGATCCCGGTTCTCGCTGTGTCAAGAGCGATTGTGGGTGCCCGGCGGTCATCGCGCCCACCGGGCACTCGCATAGTCTCCGTGGGCGTGCCCCTAGTTGCCACAGGGCGAAGCGACATAACATAATGTCATTTCACCCAGCCAAGCCATGCTGCCGCCATAAAACTGCGGCGGCTGGTTGGCAAGTGGTTAAGCTTCTTGTTTTTTGGGGAGCTTAATGTGGTTTAAAGTGATTGTAGAAGGTGCATTCTATGCATTAAGATAAAAAGATAAAAAAAAAAACCTGTCTGTAGCAACTTCCCTCAGCTCCCCTAATACTTACCTGAGCTCCCTCTCTATCCAGCGATGTGCATGAGTGCCTCGGTCATCTGGGACTCTCCCCCCTGATTGGCTGAGACACAGCAGTGTTGCCTCTGACTCCCACTGCTGTCAAAGTCAGGTATCCAATCAGGAGAGGGGGGGCTGAACCATGGCTCAGTGTCTAAATGGACACACAAAGCTGTGGCTCAGCTCAATTGCCCCATAGCAAGCCGCTTGCTGTGGGGGCACTTGGCAGGAGGGAGCAGCCGGGAGCGCCAGGGAGGGAACTGAGAAGAGGAGGATCAGGGCTGCTCTGTAAAAAAACACTGCACATAAGAGGTACAGTATCTCACAGAAGTGAGTACATCCTCACATTTTTATTAATATTGTATTATATCTTTTCATTTGACAACACTGAAGAAATATCCTTTAGGAGCCATAGCAGGCATGTGCCCGCTGCAAGGTGGGGTACCCGATGCGAGTGGTAATTAGTGCATTTTTCTAGCACCGATTGCTGTATAAATGTCAATGGTCCCAAAAAAAGTGTCAAGTGTCCAATCTGTCCGCCACAATGTTGCAGTCCCGCTAAAAATCGCAGATCGCCACCATTACTAGTAACAAATAAATAATAAAAAATTCCATAAAAATACCATAAATCTACCTATTTTGTAGACACGATAACTTTTGGCCAAACCAATCCATATACGCTTATTGCTATTTTTTTTTATCAAAAATATGTAGAAGAATATATATTGGCCTAAACTTATGAAGAAATTTTTTTTTACATTTTTTTGGGATATTTATTATTCATTAAGGGGGCAAATCCTTCCGGGGCTGAAGTGGTTAATCAATAGCCTTGAAACTTTGCACAACCAAAGTTTTTATCTTCCCAACCCTATCCTGAATATGAATTTTGGATTCCCAAAAGGGAAATTAGTGACATTTACCTTAAAGGATATGTAAAGGTTAATTTTCTTTTTTTAAACAAACATTTCATACTTACCTCCTCTGTGCAGTTTGTTTTGCACAGAGTAGCATCGATTCTCCTCTTCTGGGGTCCCTTAGCGGTACTCCTGGCTCCTCCTCTTCTCGAGTAACCCTTTGGAGAGCCACACTGGGGGCATAGCATGGACAACCAAAGGCAGGAAAGACTGACATTTTGATCTCGGCCAGATCCTAGACCAGTGAAGGGCTGTGTGATCAAAGAAAGGTTTGGCTCCAGTCATTTTAAGTACATTTTTAAACGCTTTATTGGAGAACTCAATAACTGACAGAAGGTATAGGGCTGAGAACATCCATGGCAAAACTAGATTAGAACATAACTTCAGACTCACCAGTCCCTTTCAGTATTCCACAGTGCAGAATCAATAGGAGCACAGACTGGCACTGGGTATTAGAGAAACAGCTGAATAGGGAATAGACATAAGATCTTTAGTAGGAGGGACACCAGACTTGCTCCTTAGGTCCTTTCCAGTAAAAGATTCCTCCAGTAGCCATCCAGCATCTCTGGTTCTCCTCCTCAATCAGCATGTGAGGCCTTTTCTAGGCTTAAGTTCTAGTCAAACTGTCAGAGTCCGGGATGTGAGGCCGGATTGCAGAGGGGGCGCCCCTTGCGGCTAAGTGCAGCGTAACCCTGGGAGTGAGACAGGGAGTACGGTGCACAAAGGTGCACGGGTTGCCAGAGCGCTGTTGCTGAGTAGCAGATAGCAGGGAGCTGCTGGGGTGCGCTGGTAAGGTTGAAGGGCAACCATGCAAGGAGGGATTCCAGGTATGGAGCCATGGAGCAACCAGGAGCAGAGTCAGAGCCAGGCCAATGGTCATTCAGCACAGGAATCAGTCCAAGGTGAGGTACAGCAGGATAATCAGGAACAGAGAAGGTAGCCGAGCTGGGGGTCAAACACAGGAGGACGATCAAGGTACAGATGCGGAGCCGAAGAATAGTCAGGACCAAGCCGGGGTCAATGCAGGCGGAATACTGGAGCAGTCAGGCAAGCCGAGTAGTAACAGGAAGCAGATATCACAACAGGAACAAGGAACAAAGGAAACTGATGATAATCCAGCAACCAGCATGCACCAGCAGCAGGCTTAAATAGGCAGAAGGGCGCCACCATGAGGAATACTGGCAGAATTACCCATCCTACGGTTATCACCCTGACAGTGCCCCCCCCTAGGGGCAGCCTCCGGATGCCCAATCTGGCCCATTTTTCAGGGTATCGGGCTTGAAACCTCTGCAACAGTCTAGGGGCATGAATGTTATCTGCTGGTTCCCAAGAATTATCTTCTACAGAGTAACCTTTCCATTTAACAAGAAATTGAACAGTCCTACCTCTCCGACGGCAGTCCAGAATGGCTTCTACTTCGTATTCTGTTTCATTGTCCACCAAGATTGGAGGCGGCGGAGCTTCTTCTCTCCCTGGAAAAGGGCTGGAGACAACAGATTTTAATAAAGAAACATGGAATACTGGGTGGAATTTATAGGAACTTGGTAAAGACAATTCAAATGCCACTGGGTTAATTTCCTTCTTAATTGTGAATGGACCGATAAACCTTGGTCCTAACTTCCGGGAGGGGCAAGGAAGCTTAATATTTGTTGAGGAAAGCCACACTCTATCTCCAACTTTAAAGACGGGATCTCTTTTTCCCTTGTCATAATGTTTTTTATAATTCTCTTGGGCCTTCTGCATAGTTGCCTGGAGAGTTAGGTAATTAGCCTGAATAGCATTTATCCTGTCCTGGACTACGGGGACTGAGGTCTCTGGTATAACATTAGGCAAGAATGAGGGATGGAAACCGTAGTTGGCCCAGAAAGGTGACTGATTGGTGGAAGCATGGATTGAGTTGTTGTATGCAAACTCCGCACACGGGAGTAGCAAGGACCAGTCGTCCTGGGAGAAGGAGCAGAAGCAACGTAAGTACTGTTCTAAAGTTTGATTAGTTCTTTCGGTTTGACCGTTGCTTTGAGGATGGTAAGCTGAAGATAGGTACACTTTAATGGAAAGCATTTTGCAGAGCTCCTTCCAGAACTTAGAGGTGAATTGCACCCCTCTGTCGGACACAATGTTGCTCGGTAGGCCGTGAAGTCTGACTATCTCCTTTATGAAGATCTTCGCCGTGTCAGCAGCAGATGGTGTACCCATCATGGGCAAGAAATGCGCCATCTTGGACAGGCGGTCAACGACTACCAAGATGGTTGTAAATTTCTCCGAGGGTGGTAACTCTATTATGAAATCCATAGATATTTCTTTCCATGGTCGCTCCGGCACAGGCAATGGTCGTAGTAGACCCCAAGATCTGATGTTAGACCCCTTGTTACGCTGACAAATGGTGCAGGAACTGACATATTCCCTGCAGGCTTCAGAGTGGGCCACCAAAAAGATCGTTGAAAAAGCTCCAAAGTCTTTCGTACCCCGAAGTGACCAGCAAGTTGGTGGTCACGTAAAGTCTTTAGGACCTGGGCTCTGGATTGCTGCGGAACAAAAATTTTGTTCTAATACCAAAGAAAACCTTCCTGGTTTCTTAAAGACAGTGCTTCTGGTTCAGAGCATTGGGAAGAAGCTTGTTTCAGTGAGGAACTCAGGTCGGTTTGAATCATGAGAAAATTCTGTGGAGACAATATAGTGCTAGGAGTAATTTCTTTGGGAGTGTCAGGAAACATCCGGGACAAGGCATCGGCCTTCCCGTTCTTAGACCCCGGGCGGAAGGAGATATAAAAATTGAATCTGGCAAAAAACAAGGCCCATCGAGCTTGTCGGGGTCTCAATCGTTTAGCAGTGCGAAGATACTCCAGATTTCTGTGATCCCTGAATATCATGATGGGATGCTGAGCACCTTCAAGGAGGTACCGCCATTCCTCCAGGGCAGTTTTAATAGCCAAGAGCTCTCGATCTCCCACATCATAATTCCTTTCAGACGGACTCATCTTCCGCGAGGAGAAGGCCACAGGATGGAGTAACAACTTAGGACCCTGACGTTGGGATAAGACTGCCCCTGTGGCAACTTCAGAGGCGTCAACCTCTAAGATGTAAGGGAGGGCCGGATCAGGATGTTGCAGGATAGGTGCGGAGGTAAAGAGGGATTTGAGCTTATCAAAAGCTGATTGGGCTTCTGAAGACCACAGGAACCGAGTATGTAAACGGGTAACTTGGGTGATTGGTGAGATGATGGAGGAAAAGTTCTTTATAAACCTCCTATAAAATTTTGCAAACCCCACAAATCTTTGTACTCCCTTTTTATCCGATGGTGTTGGCCAATCCAAGATTGCCTGTACCTTTTGCGGGTCCATGGCAACACCACCAGTGGAGATAATTAGCCCCAGGAATTGTATTGACTCCTTTTCAAAATCACACTTCTCTGCTTTTACATAGAGTTTGTGCTTACGTAGAGTGTGCAGAACTGTCCTTACATGTGTACGATGGAGCTCCAGGGTGGTTGAAAATATCAGGATATCATCCAGGTAGATGATGACGAAGTAATCCAGAAATTCTCCAAAGATATCGTTTAAGAAATGATGGAATGTGGCCAGGGCGTTGCGCAATCCAAATGGCATCACTAAGTACTCGAAATGTTCAAAGCGAGTTCTAAATGCTGTCTTCCATTCGTCACCCTCTCGGGTGCGAACGAGATTGTAGGCTCCTTGAAGGTCAAGCTTAGTAAATATTCGGGCAGTACGGAGTCTCTGGAAAAGTTCCGGAACTAGAGGAAGAGGGTAACGTTTTTTTATAGTGATTTTATTGAGCTCCCTGTAATCCACACATGGTCTTAGGGATTTGTCCCTTTTTTCGACAAAAAAGATTCCGGCTCCAGCAGGAGAAGAGGAGGAACGGATGAAGCCTTTCTCCAGGTTTTCATCAATGTATTGTCGCAATGTTCCTAGTTCCATCTCCGAGAGGGGGAATATGCGCCTGAATGGGATTTCGGCTCCTGGGAGTAATTCAATTGGACAATCGTATGACCGGTGTGGTGGCAGGACATCAGCCTTTTTCTTGTCAAAGACATCTGCAAACTCCTGGTAGGCCGGTGGAATACTCTGGTTGTTGACAGGTACAGGTTGAACTGACAGGCAACTGGCTACATTACTGGTTTCAGGGGCAAGACAGTGCTGTAGGCAATAAGGTGAAGTGAATGAAATTTCTTTCCTGATCCAGTTGATCTGGGGGTTGTGGGCTTGGAGCCATGGGGTACCCAAGATGACGGGGAACATAGGTGAGCTTAGAATGCCGAAACGTATGAATTCCTGATGACCATCAGGAGTAGTAACCAAAAGAGGAATGGTCTCTTGTGTTACAGGACCGGAACTAGGCAGGGTGCCATCAGCCAGGAGAACTTCCAATCTACGGTTCTTGGGAAGTAGGGCCAGACCGAGCTTTACTGCTAAGTCCAACTCCAAGAAACAACTGCATGCCCCGGAGTCGACTATGGCCTGAAGCTGAACCCCCTTGTCGGCCAACTGTAGCGTGATGGAAAGGATAAGGTGAGAAGTGGAAGTTCCAGATATCTGGAAGTACACTGGAGTGTTCTTGGGTACCTTGCTGGGCCTTATGGGGCAGTTGCTCAGGAAATGTCCCTTTCAGCCACAATAGAGACAGAGATTGGCTTGACGCCAACGCTGTCTTTCCTCAGGAGTCAGTGCGGATCGCACCAAACCAACAGGCATAGCGCCGATCTCTGGTACCAGCACTTTGGGAGTCTGAGAACGTTCAGCCTTGCGCTCCCGAAGGCGTCTATCCAACTGGATGGATAGTTGAATGAGCCCCTCGAGGGTAGCAGGGATGCCGACCCTAGCCAACTCATCCTTAAGGGATTCAGAAAGCCCCAGGCGAAACTGGTATTTCAACGCAGCCTCATTCCAGTCTGTATCGGCAGACCACCGGCGGAAGTCCACAGTATAGTCTTCCACCGGGCGCCGTTTCTGTTGAAGAGAATGCAGAGCGGCCTCAGCGGTGGCTGTACGCTGGGGGTCTTCATACAATTGCGACACGGCCGTAAAGAACGTTTCTACCGAACTAGTAGCTGGTTCCTTCTGTTCCCATAACCTGTGGGCCCATGCCTGGGGTTCATTGGTCAGCAGGGAGATAAGAAAGCCAACTTTGACAGTCTCAGTGGAAAAGGTACGGGGTTGCAGAGCCAGATATAACAGGCAGGCATTCTTGAAGGATCTGAATTTCTGCCGGTCTCCAGAGAAACGTTCAGGGGTAGGTACCCGCGGTTCTGGGGGCAAAGTCAGTACTGAAGAGGCCGTAGCAGGGAGATTGGTGGAGGAAGAACCAGGATCCAAAAAGGCAGATGGTAGCATAAAATGTTGGAGTTTTCCTTCTAATTGAAGGTATCTTTCCTGAAGAACTTGGACCACTTGTGTAAGGGTAGTGGCCTGTTGGCATAAAGTCTCTATTGGGGACGCACCTCTGCCGGCCTCAGTTATTGCTGGATTATACTGTCAGAGTCTGGGATGTGAGGCCGGATTGCAGTGGGGGCGCCCCTTGGGGCTAAGTGCAGCGTAACCCTGGGAGTGAGACAGGGAGTACGGTGCCCAAAGGTGCACGGGTTGCCAGAGCACTGTTACTGAGTAGCAGATAGCAGGGAGCTGCTGGGGTGCGCTGGTAAGGTTGAAGGGCAACCGTGCAAGGAGGGATTCCAGGTATGGAGCCGTGGAGCAACCAGGAGCGGAGTCAGAGCCAGGCCGATGGTCATTCAGCACAGGAATCAGTCCAAGGTGAGGTACAGCAGGATAATCAGGAACAGAGAAGGTAGCCGAGCTGGGGGTCAAACACAAGAGGACGATAAAGGTACAGATGCAGAGCCGAAGAATAGTCAGGTCCAAGCCGGGGTCAATGCAGGCGGAATACTGGAGCAGTCAGGCAAGCCGAGTAGTAACAGGAAGCAGATATCACAACAGGAACAAGGAACACAGGAAGCTGATGATAATCCAGCAACCAGCATGCATCAGCAGCAGGCTTGAATAGGCAGAAGGGCGCCACCATGAGGAATACTAGCAGAATTATCCGTCCTACGGTTATCACCCTGACACAAACCTTTCTCACACTTGAGCATTCCCATCTCCAGGGCAAGCCTGGATGTAGGCTGTATGAAGACTGAGCATATGGCAATTCTCCTAAGTATATATGCACTTCCCCAGCATGCACCACTGACCAAGAAACCCCTAGTGAATGGCTGGTGAGCCACACACACACACGCATAATATTCCCCCATTGGCTGTCCCACACTACAGCCACTACACAAAAGGTGGTAGGGGCTTCACAAGCTTAATGTCACTCACTTGCTTTTTGGAAAACAAAAATTGATGAAACATCTAGGATAGGTTTGGGAAAGCTGAAAGCTTGGGTTGTGCAAAGTTTCAAGGCAATTGATTAAGGTTTAGGCACTTTATTGTAAGTTAAGCCCCATTAAGCTCCCCAAAAAAACAAGCTTAACACCTTCATTTTCTTTGTGGGAGACCAAAATCCATGACTCTTCTAGGATAGGTTTGGGAAGTTGAAAACTTAGGTTATGCAAAGTTTCAAGACAATTTATGAAAGTTTAGGCACATTATGGTAAATTAGGCTCTTTTTACACTGAGCCACATGTTTTGGGATTGTAAAATAAGCTTAATGTGAATAACTTTTGGTGTGTCAGCGAAATTTGGCTGCACACAGAGCACACAGCCAAATCTCCTGTTTCTAATCATAATAACAATTTCGTCTAATGATATAAATGCATCTCACCTTTTGATCATATGTCTTTCCTTCTGCCGTAGCTCATCCTCTGTGTGTGCCTCATGCTCACAAATAATCACACACATGATTCTTACATTCTCATTTCAGCAAGACTGCCCTACAGCTGTCTGCCTCCTTTATTCACAAGACCACAAAAGCAATCACAAACAGGAAGCCCTGGCCCCAACAGCCAATCGCTGCCTTCACAGGATATGACCTCAGCCTCACAGGATATGACCTCACAGGATGTGAGTGACCATAAGGATTTAACAACAGAACACAAAACAACCACCAATTACTACAGGACATGATATAATATACTAAATGACGATGACTAAAGTTCCTCGTGCATGGGATATTATCTGCAGGTGTATGTCATGGCACCCCAAACATGTTGATCAGCCATACCAGGGGTGACAAGAGGAAACAACCGATAATGTCTTTGCAGAGCAAACGCATCCCCACCAGATGATCGTTCTGTGCATAGCACAGGGGCCCTTTGCTGGCGGACATGTCCTCTCTCCGCAAACACCTCTCTCCAAACACCAGGAAGTTTTCCACTACCTAACAGGTCTCAACCAGCATCAGTCTGGCCCAGTCAGCTCTTTAGAGCGGGCTGCAAGAGATCAGACACTGGGAGACTCTTATGACAATATATTAATATAAAATTTTCCACAACAGGTGTGATTTAACAAATGAGCTGAAATGTTCTGAGTATGTTGACATGGATAGAGTTTTCTATTGTGTGAAGTTTGGGGGAAATTGGTTAACATTTAAAGCGGGAGTCCTGCAAATTTTTTTTTTTAAAAGTCAGCAGCTACAAATACTGCATCTGCTGACTTTTAAAATAAGGACACTTACCTGTCCCAGGATCCAGCGATGTCGGCACCCGAAGCCAAACCGTCACTCGGTCCTCGGATGCTGCCGTCGCCATCTTCGGTAAGGGCAAGTCGCGCTGCGCAATCTGAATGGTCTCTGTTGTCTCTGGGACCCGTGTGTGTCCCAGCAGACAGCACGGGGGGACAGAAATGGCGTAGACTCCCATGGGAGTCTATGCCTGGAAGTTGTCTTAGACAGGTATCTGCACCCCCCTCCCCCCTGAAAGGTGCCAAATGTGACACCGGAGGGGGGGAGGTTCCGAAAAGTGGAGGTTCAATTTTTGTGTGAACCTCCGCTTTAAGGCCTTTTTTCTACATTAAGCCACATTAAGCTCCCCAAAAAACAAGCTTGATGTCCTTAGTTTGCCTCGTGGAACATTGAATTGCATGTAACTTATAGTATAGGTTTGGGGCCTATACTATACTATACTATCACATCTCGGGCCTGCGCAGTAATGCCACCGCACGGCGCTCCTTCCTCTTGAGACCTGACACGTTGCCATAGCGGCAACGGCGGACGTTCCGGCAATCATCGTGAGATTTCGTCACTATCACATGAAACTTCTTGGATAGGTTTGGGAAGTTGAGATCTTAGGCTGTGCAAAGTTTCAGGGCAATTGATTGAGGTTTAGGCACTTTATTACATGTTAACCACTTGTTTACTAGGCACTTAAACCCCTCTCCTATCCAGACCAATTTTCAGCTTTCAGTGCTCTCACACTTTGAATGACAATTACTTAGTCATGCAACAATGTACCCAAATGATTTTTTGTCCTTTTTTTCATACAAATAGAACTTTATTTTGGTGGTATTTGATCACCTCTGGGTTTTTTATTTTTTGCGCTATAAATGAAAAAAAAAACGAAAATTTTGAAAAAAAAACACATTTTTCCTAATTTCTGTGATAAAATTTTGCAAATTCGTAATTTTTCTTCATAAATTTTGGCCACAATTTATACTGCTACATATCTTTGGTAAAAATAACCAAAAATTTGTGGAAATTATTTGGTCTGTGTGAAAGTTTTAGAGTCTACAAGCGATGGTGCAAATCATAAAAAAATTATCACATCTGATGTACTGAGGCCTCTCTCATTTCCTGAGACCCTAACAAGCCAGGAAAGTACAAATGCCCCCCAAATAACCCCTTTTTGGAACGTAGACATTTCAATGTATTTAGTTAGAGGCATGGTGAGTTATTTGAAGTTGTATTTTTTTCCCACAATTCTTTGCAAAATTGAGATTTTTTTTTCCCCACAAAATTGTCATTGTAATAGCTTATTTCTCTCACATGGCATGTGTATACCACAAATGACACCCCAAAATACATTCTGCTACTTCTCCTGAGTATTACGATACCACATGTGTGTGACTTTTTCACTGCCTGGCCACATACAGAGGCCCAACATGCATGAAGCACCATCAGGTGTTCTAGGAGCATAAATTACACATCACATTTCTCAACCACCTATTACACTTTTGAAGGCCCTGGAGCACCAGGACAATGGAAACACCCACAAAATGACCCCATTTTGGAAAGCTAACACCCCAATGTATAATCTATGAGGCATAATGAGTCTTTTGAATGGTTTATTTTTTTCCAGAAGTTTTTGGAAAATGTGGAAAAAAATGAAAACGCATTTTTTTTTTACACAAAGTTGTCCGTTTATAAGATATTTCCAACATATAGCATTTAGATAGCAAAAATGACACCCCAAAATACATTCTGCTACTCCTCCTGAGTATTACGATACCACATGTGTGGGACTTTTTCACTGCCTGGCCACATACAGAGGCCCAACATGCATGGAGCACCATCAGGAGTTCTAGGAGCATAAATTACACATCACATTTCTCAACCACCTATTACACTTTTGAAGGCCCTGGAGCACCGGGACAATGGAAACACCCACAAAATTACCCCATTTTGGAAAGCTAACACCCCAACGTATAATCTATGAGGCATAATGAGTCTTTTGAACAGTTCATTTTTTTCCAGAAGTTTTTGAAAAATGTCGAAAAAAAATGAAAATGCATTTTTTTTACACAAAGTTGTCCGTTTATAAGATATTTCCAACACATAGCATTTAGATAGCAAAAATGACACCCCAAAATACATTCTGCTACTCCTTCTGAGTATGGCGATACCACATGTGTGAGACTTCTACACAGCCTGGCCACATACAGAGATCCAACATGCAAGGAACACTGTCAGGTGTTCCAGGGACACATAGCATGCACATACCAAGAATTACACCCCAAAATACATTATGCTGAGCAAAGCGTAAACAAAAAAGATTACCTGTGGTTGTAGTAGCGCAGTTGTACACAGGAGGATAGCACTGGTCCAGGCAGCAGGCAGGGACTTGGTCAGCAGCGGCCAACACAATTGTCCAGGCAGCAGACAGGGTTACTGTCCATATAAAGTCAGTGCAGGCAGAGATATTGTCCGCAGTGCCAAAAATATTGGTCCTGGTAGTAGGCAGGTCCATGTGGTGTGGTCAGTGCAACAGGCAGAGGCATGACGGCAGTAAGTCCTACAGGCAGAAGTAGGGCCTCGTTCAGGACAGAATGGGGACAGGGGTAGAGGCTTCTCCCACCCAAATCTCTTTGAAGCCTCCGAGTCTCCAGACAAACAATTCTGGAGCCCCTCACATATGTGAGACCCCTGTGTTGAATCCCACTAGTCCAGTATCAGGGTACAAGATCAGTCCAAGAGGCAGGCAAATATGGTCAAACAGTCCAAGGTCAGTTCCAGATCAGGCAGAGGTATGTATAGAATCGTTGGGCAGAAGCATGGTCGAATAACAGTCCAGGGTCAGTTCCAGATCAGGCAGAGGTATGTACAGAATCGTTAGGCAGAAGCGTGGTCAAATAACAAGCCAGGGTCAGTTACAGAGGAGGCAGTGGCATAAGGGGTGTGAGGGTAAATTGCAGGAACGGAGGCTTACGTTTACCATACTTCACTAATAATTTAGTGAAGTATGGTAACGACGAAAACATTCACCTACGCAGAGGCCTGGTTCAGAAGGACATTGTGCACAATAATAAGATGTATCTCTTCTGAATCCAGCTCTGGTACACACCTTACATTTTTTTTGCTGTCGTTGGCCTGTTGGTTTGGGAGGGATCTTATCTGGAAAGTGGCGTTCGGAGAGTCGACTTAGAACGTCTGATCGGATATTTTCTGGGGGGCCGTTCGGGAATGTAAGGGCAGTGAAAACTTCCTCCTGGTAGCCAAGGAAGCGTTTGGGGTTTTGGGTGGAGTTACGATAAATGACATAAGAATTGTAGATGGCCAAATGAAAAAAATAAATTGCGACTTTCTTATACCAATGGTATGTCCGTCTTGTAGCAAGGTACGGTTCCAGCATGTGGTCATTCAAGTCGACTCCCCCCATAAACAAATTATAATCAAAGATACATTTAGGTTTCTGTATGGGGCCATTTCTTCAGGGGATTTCCATGAAGGTATCATGGTGGATTGAAGACAACATGTACACATCTCTTTTGTCTCTCCACTTCACTGCCAAAATCTCGTTGTTTCGTAGACTCGCCGTTTCTCCTTTTCTCAATTTTTTATTGACCAGACTTTGAGGAAAGCCCTTCCTGTTCTGTTTAATGGTACCACATGCAGGCGTCTTCTTCCGATGCAGGTTGTGGAACAGGGGCAGAAATGTGTAGAAGTTATCTACGTACAGGTGGTAGCCTTTCTCCAGTAGGGGGTATGTGAGGTCCCAAACAATTTTCCCGCTTGATCCCAAGTAGTCTGGGCAATTAGGGGGTTGCAGCTGGGTGTCCTTCCCTTCGTACACTTTGAAGGCATACAAGTAACCTGTGGCTCGGTCACATAAATTGTATACCTTCACCCCATAGCGGGCCCTTTTACTGGGAATATATTGCTTTATTTTAAGCCTGCCACTAAACTTAATAAGGGACTCATCCACACATATGTTTTTGTCCGGGGTAAACAGCAGGGGGAATAGTGCAGAAAAATAATTTAAAAGTGGCCGAATTTTGAAAAGTCTATCATAGTTTGGGTCATTTCGGGGAGGGCACTGGGTATTGTCGTTGAAATGAAGAAACCTCAATATCATGAGGTATCTGTTTCTGGGCATTACCTTGGAGTATACTGGCAAGTGTTGGAGGGGGTGGGTTGACCAATAGGACAGCAAAGTGTTTTTTTTTGTTAGTCCCATGTTAAATGTGAGCCCTAAAAAAAACCTTCAACTCCTCCACCATTAGGTCTCTCCATTCGTAGGGACGGGCATAGTAGGACGTTGGATTATTGGCAATTAATTGCTGTGCATAAAGGTTGCACTGGGCCACAATACTTGACAGCATGTCCTCGGTAAAAAATACATTAAAAAAATCTATTGGGGAAAAATTCTCTGTGTTCACCTGGACTCCTGGCTGGGCAGTGAAAGGGGGAATGTTGGCTTCTCCTGAATTAGGAGGAAGCCACAAGGGGTTCTGCAGGGCATAGGGAAGGCTGGCATGGGTCCTTGGCCTTTCTTGCCGAGTCACTGCGGTGCTGGTGGATGGCACTGCCGTGCTGGTGGATGGGACTGCCGTGCTGGTGGATGGGACTGCGGTGCTGGTAGATGCCACTGCCTCCCCACCAGAACGCCTTCGTTTGGTGGGCCGAATCTCTTCCTCCTCTGAGTCACTCAGTGTTCCACTACTGAGGACTGGCTCATAATTTATGTCCGAATCAGAATCAGAGTCGGAAAGGGAATCCGAAAAAGAGAGCTCCCCGTTGCTCTCGTCGGCCTGGAACAAAATTTGGTACACCTCCTCGGCGGAAAAGCTTCTTTTGGCCATGGGCGCTAAGCCTGCACTGATGGGCACTGATGAGGCGGCAATAATGAGCACAGATGGGCACTGAGGTGGCACAGAGGGGCACTGATGAAGTGGAAGAGATGTGCACTTATGAGGTGGAACAGATGTGCACTTATGAGGTGGAACAGATGTGCACTAATGAGGTGGAACAGATGTGCAGATGTGCACTGATGAGGTGGCACAGGTGGGCACTGATGAGGTGGCACAGGTGGGCACTGATGAGGCGGCACAGGTGGGCACTGATGAGGTGGCACAGGTGGGCACTGATAAGATGGCACAGGTGGGCACTGATGAGGTGGAACAGATGTGCACTGAGATTGCACAGATGTGCACTGATGAGGTGGCACAGCTGGGCACTGATGGGACGGCACAGATGGGGTGGCACAGATGGAGCTGCACAGATGGGGCAGCACAGATGAAGCGGCACAGATGGGGCGGCACAGATGGAGCAGCACAGATGGGCACTGATGAGGCGGCACAGATGTGCACTGATTGCACAGATGTGCACTGAGGCAGCACAGATGGGCACTGATTGGCACAGGTGGGCACTGATGAGGTGGCACAGGTGGGCACTGATGAGGTGGCACAGGTGGGCACTGATGAGTTGGCACAGGTGGGCACTGATTGTGCAGATGTGCAGCTGGACACTGATCACCGCTGGGCAGACAGGTGGGCACCGATTAGCACTGTACTGATGGTGCACTGTACTGATGGGGAACTGTAATGATGGGGCCCTGTAATGATGGGCACTGTAATGATGGGCACTGTGGGCACTGTAGGCACAGTAAATCACACAGGTACACTCACAGATCGCTGACAGATCTCTCTCTCCTCACACGCTGTCTCTGTGTGAGGAGAGAGCCGGCAATTAGAGATGATCTCAATTGTTTACATTTCAGATAAACTCTCATTGGAGGCAGCGATCGCGCTGTAAACGGCCGCTGTGATTGGCTGTTTACAGCGATCTGTGATTGGCTGTGTCCAAGGGACACGGCCAACACAGAATTTCCCCGTTGCGCGCTCGTGAGCACGCACGGGGAGCGAGGAAAGGGGAGGCCGTCATATGACGGCCTCCTGGGAATTGACATCCACGCTGAAGCCGTCATTCAGCTACGGCCAGATGTGAGGTGGTTAAGCTACATTAAGCCATTTTCATATTAAATGTTTTAGCATTGTAAAATATAGCTTAATATGAATAACTTTTGATGTGAGTAACCAAATGAGCTGAAATTTTCAGAATATGTTGGCATGGATAGAGTTTTCTATTGTGTAAAGTTTGGGGGAAATTAGTTAACATTGAAGGTCTTTTTTGTATGTTAAGCCACATTAAAAACAAGCTTAATGTCCCTAGTTTGCCTTGTGGAACATCGAATTGCACGTAACTTATAGTATAGGTTTGGGAAGTTGAGATCTTACTCTGTGCAAAGTTCCAGGGCAATTGATTGACATTTAGGCACTTTATTACACGTTAAGCTACATTAAGCTACATTAAAGCGGAGTTCCAGTCCCCCAGCTCAATTTTTTATTTTTTTAAGACTCCATTTCAATTTGATTCACTTTATATGCAATCTTTAAATAGTGCTATTCTAGTACTCACTTTTTTCTATTAAAACATAAATAAAAAGGATCTGGATCTCGGAAGCTGGCAGTGTCCATCTCCACTGTGGGCATCTGAAGCCCTCTTCTATCCATTTCTGGGAATCGGTGCAGCATGCACCTCCACATCTCGCGCCTGCGCAGTAACGCCACCGCACGGCGCTCCTTCCTCTTGAGTCCTAACACATTGCCATAGCAGCATCTGTGTACGTTCCGGAAATCATCGTGAGATTTTGTCACTAGGCGATTCACAAAGACTCCTGGGATACATGACGCCACTATCCCAGGGGCCCTCGCAAATCGCTTAGTGACGTAATCGCCTTGGCGGGGACTACCGAAAATGCAGGAAAAAAAAAGATAATTAAAGTATTTCCTTTAAAGAAAAAAAAAAAGAATTTCCATGGCGAAAAGGATTTTTACAGGGGATAGCAGAGTGAGGAAGTGTGTACAATGGTTGGAACTCCACTTTAAGCCATTTTCACATTAAATGTTTTTGCATTGTAAAATATAGCATAACGAGAATAACTTTTGGTGTGATTAACCAAATGAGCTGACATGTTCAGAATATGTTGGCATAGATAAAGTCTTCTATTGTGTGAAGTTTGGGGGAAATTGGTTAACATTTAAGGTCTTTTATGTACGTTAAGCCACATTAAGCTTCCAACAAACAAGCTTAATGTCCCTAGTTTGCCTTGCGGAACACCAAAACACATGAAACTTATAGGATAGGTTTGGGAATTCGAGATCTTAGGCTGTGCAAAGTTTCAGTGCAATTGATTGAGGTTTAGGTACATTATGGTACATTAAGCTCTTTACATTAAATGTTTTAGCATTGTAAAATATAGCTTAATGTGAATAACTTTTTTCCATGACTCCAAAACTCCAAAGAAATAATACATGAAAACAATAATTCCAAGACTTTTGAATGCTGCAAAGGGACTGATCCCAAAAAAATGGTTAAACAGTGAAAACCCAGATATAAGAGATTGGTTTAAACAAATAGATTATTACAGCAAAATGGAATTACTAAGCAACAAGGTTAAAGGACAACTAGACAAATACAATAGTAATTGGGGTGGGTGGGAAAAATATAAAACCTCGGACAAATATTGGCAGAAGATGACAGAAGGCTTAGGGTCCTGAGTTTAGAAAAGAGTGGGGTAAGAATGAAACTGTGACAGACCTAGCCGGGAGAGAGATTTTTGGAGGGGACTGAATGCTAGCCTCTTGCCGATCGATCGTGGGCCCTGGCATTTGGGGGAACGGTGCTCTTTGTGAGCTGTATGCCTGGGGACCCGTGATATGACTGTGGATTTGGGTCCTGGTCCCCCAGGAAACACAGACACTGGGGACCCTGGATTTGCCATATTAGGAATAGTGGCTGATTCATAATGCTGGGACAAATACTGTTAGGAGATGCTGATGTCAATTCCAGCCACCTGTCTGTCTGTTGCCTGCTAGAATGTGTATTGTAAATAAGTCTAGTATTGGATCTAAGAGTCATTAGATCCCCATTGTTGTTTGTGTTAATTAACTCTGTTATTGTGTGAAGAAGAGTCTGTGTTGATTTGTGATAATGTTGATTGGGTTTTGTGAGCTACAAAACGGCCAGTCTGGCCTAAAGGTCATGTCTGAGTCATCTAGGCTGTCTAAAGGGATTAGTTAATTAGCCCATGTTAATTAGGTTTCTGGTCACAGGTGTATGTTCAGAGTAATATGAGCAGGAGGTATGCACCTCCTCTTTTACTTTATAAAAGAGTCTGTATTCATTTCAATAAAAGAGATTCCTGGTTGAACTTACATACAGCCTGCCTGGTGTTTGTTCTGAGCTACACAATTGGATTAGAATGGCACATAGCTGTAGTTCTAGTCCCGGAGCATCGGATGACCGAACCATCAGATATTGCGATCTGCAATCTGATTCTATAGCTGCAGAGGAGTGTCGGAAGAGTGGAACCGAGCGAGCAAGGGGCTTGTTACATTGGTTGGCAGCCAACTGCTCTCCAGTTACTGGGACACTCCAAACCAGCCTGCAGGAGAGCCACGCTGAAAGACTTACTTGAGAGCCGTGGAGGGAATGGTGGGATCATGCTTCCTTGCCGTGAACACATCCAAACCATCACCTGGATCCAAGGTCCAGATAGCAGGAGAGGAGAGGTACAGATACCAGCCACCATGGAAGAGGAATTCAGAAGGAGGATGCGAGAGATGCAGATACAGCACAGAGGACCAGTATCAGAGCAGGTCCTGCTAGGATGGTTTGATTCTATCCGCTGCGAACTCTGGAAGGAAGCGCTAGCCCATGAGCAGCGAAACCAGGGAAAAGTTCTCCCCTCCATCCATGTAAGGTACTGGTCGCAGTATGAAGTGTGAATGCTGTTATTGGGGGAACAGCCAAACCAGGAATGGACAGCCGAGTTAAGCAGGCTGATCCGGGCAGAAATGCGGTTGAACGAGAGCTACAGAGCCCTCCAGTGGTATGTAGCCCAAGTGTGCCCGTGGACAGCAGATGACAGCCCCACGGAAGGCTTTGACTATGGTGGCCTGGGATTGTTGTACTGGAGGCTGTCCAGGGACCCTGACTTTGGGAGTGATTGGGAGTGGTGTTTGGAGGAAATAATGGAGCACAGAGAGCGAAGACTGAATGTCTCAGAAGTGCTCTGGGCACAGGAAGATTTGGAGTTTCTAGCCGTTCAGGAATGGGAGCTGGAGATCACCTACAGACAGCTGTTAGACTCTGCTCAGCAGCAGGGTGGTGCTCCCTTTGCCTGGGACTATCAGGAAATACCAGTTGACAACTCAGAAATCCTGGCTGAAGAGTTGACAATGTGGCAGAGTAACAGTGTGCTTTGCCAACCTGCCCCCGCAGCTATGGAGGCGAAGGTCTTATGGTGGATGCAGCAAGTGCTGACTGACCTTGATTAACCTGTTTCTGCATTGGATGATCTTGGATGGAGGAATGTGCCTGTGCAGCAGCATGCCAGAGAATCGGCAGTGGAAAATCTGAAGATTGCTGTCCCCAAACCTGAAGTGCTGACAACAGGGCAGAGCTCTGCTAACCTCTGCCCAGTACTGATAGCATCTTCTGGGTTCCACGGAGAGGAGATGGTGAACCTTTATCCCCAGACACCAGTTGCAGAGACAGGGGATTTGATAGACTTTTCTGCTGAGGAAGAACAACCTGGTGAGCCTCCAGCAGAAGAAGAGCTGTTATTAGGGCCAAACTTCACTGTGCTCTGCCCAGCACCAACAGAAGTATCTGTGAAGTTACAAGGAACTTCCCCAGCTGAAGCGCTGGCAACCGGACAGAGGGTCCAAGATCTCTGCCCTTACACCTGCGGCGGTTCCGTAGGCTCAGGGTGAGAAGGAGGTGGTCACTTCCCAGCAGCAGATCAGGATACAGGGGGAGAAGGGAGAGGAGGTGTTCGTCGTCCCTCCCCAACAGTTGGCCAGGGTGGAGGAAGTGGTCTTTCCTCCCCAGCAAAGATCCGTGCACCTGGGAGACAGTACCACAGACATATCATCCCAACATCCAGATGAGGAACTGGAAAAGGAAGCAGCCGGCTCACCTCCCCAATGGCAGCTACACCGTTTGGGAGAGGAGGAAGCCAGCCCCCTGCCCCAACGATTAGCTGGAGCGGAGGATGCGGAGTCCTCAGCAGAAGTGCTGGCAACAGGGCAGAGTGCTACCAACCTCTGCCCAGCACCGGCAACATCTACAGAGTTCCAGGGAGGTGGGGCAGTCGGCCTCCCTCCCCAACAGTTAGCCGGAGCAGATGGTGTGGGGTTTCCAGCAGAAGAGCTGGCAACAGGGCTGAGTACTGCTGGACTCTGCCCTCAACTAACAGAGGATGGATTTCCTGTGAAGGTGGATGGGACTTCAGTCTCATAGTTACATAGTTACATAGTTACATAGTAGGTGAGGTTGAAAAAAGACACAAGTCCATCAAGTCCAACCTATGTGTGTGATTATGTGTCAGTATTACATTACATATCCCTGTATGTTGCGGTCATTCAGGTGATTATCTAATAGTTTCTTGAGGCTATCAATGCTCCCCGCTGAGACCACCGCCTGTGAAAGGGAATTCCACATCCTTGCCGCTCTTACAGTAAAGAACACTCTACGTAGTTTAAGGTTAAACCTCTTTTCTTCTAATTATAATGAGTGGCCACGAGTCTTATTAAACTCTCTTCTGCAAAAAAAGTTTTATCCCTATTGTGGGGTCACCAGTACATAGTTACATACCTGTATACTCCACCTGTATACCCCAGGGATGCTGGGCAGTCGGCCCAAATCCCCAACAGCATGACGGAGTGAGCTCTGACACCCTGTCTTCTCTCCAGTGGCAGAAAGAACTCCAGGGAGAAGGGACAGTCCAGGCCTCTTCCCAGTGGCAGATATGTTCTCTGAGAGAGGCAGAGGTTGGCTGGATGAGTAATGCTTTGTTTGGAACCATTTGTTTGGGGTACTGTGTGGGTACAGGCATTAGAGGACTGGAACTACTGACTAACTTCGGAGTCAACCCGTCTGGGGTCTCCTCCTGTGTTAGTCTCCTGCCGAAAGGGGAGAAATGTGACAGACCTAGCCGGGAGAGAGAGACTTTTGGAGGGGACTGAATGCTAGCCTCTTGCCGATCGATCGTGGGCCCTGGCATTTGGGGGAACGGTGCTCTTTGTGAGCTGTATGCCTGGGGACCCTTGAGGTGGTATTACTGTGGATTTGGGTCCTGGTCCCCCAGGACACACAGACTCTGGGGACCCTAGATTTGCCATATTAGGAATAGTGGCTGACTCATAATGCTGGGACAAATACTATTAGGAGATGCTGATGTCAATTCCAGCCACCTGTCTGTCTGTTGCCTGCTAGAATGTGTATTGTAAATAAGTCTAGTATGGGATCTAAGAGTCATTAGATCCCCATTGTTGTTTGTGTTAATTAACTCTGCTATTGTGTGAAGAAGAGTCTGTGTTGATTTGTGATAATGTTGATTGGGTTTTGTGAGCTACAAAACGGCCAGTCTGGCCTAAAGGTCATGTCTGAGTCATCTAGGCTGTCTAAAGGGATTAGTTAATTAGCCCATGTTAATTAGGTTTCTGGTCACAGATGTATGTTCAGAGTAATATGAGCAGGAGGTATGCACCTCCTCTTTTACTGTATAAAAGAGCCTGTATTCCTTTCAATAAAAGAGATTCCTGGTTGAACTTACATACAGCCTGCCTGGTGTTTGTTCTGAGCTACACAACTGGATTAGAACGGCACATAGCTGTAGTTCTAGTCCCGGAGCATCGGATGACCGAACCATCAGATGTTGCGAAATGCAATCTGATTCTATAGCTGCAGAGGAGTGTCGGAAGAGTGGAACCGAGTGAGCAAGGGGCTCGTTACAGGGGTGGGGGGTGTGAGGTGGGGAAGTGGGAGGGCTAGGTAGAATTTGTAAAGTGGCAAATTTGCAGTGTTGTATAAAAGTAAATGAAATGCTCAAATAAACTCTTAAAAGGAAAAACAATGCATAAATGCCACAATGATGTGAAAATGGGAAGGGACAAAAATTGAACCGCAAAGTTGAAATAAGTCTCTCAAAAGAGGTCACTGAAGTGGTATAAAAAAAAAAAAATAATAATAATAATGTGAATAACTTTTGATGTGATTTACCAAATGAGCTGAAATTTTCAGAATATGTTGTCATGGATAGTGTCTTCTATTGTGTGAAGCTTGGGGGAAATTGGTTAACATTTAAGGTCTATTTTGTATGTTAAGCTCCCAAAAAACAAGCTTAATGTCCCTAGTTTGCCTTGTGGAACACCGAATCGCATGAAACTTCTTGGATAGGTTTGGAAAGGTAAAAACGTGGGCTGTGCAAAGTTTCAGGGCAATTGATTGAGGTGTAGGCACTTTATTACACGTTAAGCTACATTAAGCCAGCTATTGTGTAAAGTTTGGGGGAAATTAGTTAACATTTAACCAGCCCCGGAAGAATTTACCCCCTTCCTGACCAGAGCACTTTTTGCGATTTGGCACTGCATCGTTTTAACTGACTATTGCGCGGTTGTGCGACTTGGATCCCAAACAAAATTTATGTTCTTTTTTTCCCACAAATAGAGCTTTCTTTTGGTGGTATTTGATCACTTCTGCGATTTTTATTTTTTGCGCTATAAACAAAAAAAGAGCGACAATTTTGAAAAAAACGCATTATTTTTTACTTTTTGCTATAATAAATATCCCCCAGAAATATATAAAAAACTATTTTTTTCCTCAGTTTAGGCTGATACATATTCTTCTACATATTTTTGGTAAAAAAAAATCGCAATAAGCGATTATTGATCGGTTTGCGCAAAAGTTATAGCGTTTACAAAATAAGGGATAGTTTTATGGCATTTTTATTAATATTTTTTTTTTAAATGGCCGCGATCAGCGATTTTTATCATGACTGCGACATTATGGCGGACACATCAGACATTTTTGAAACATTTTTGGTACCATTGTCATTTATACAGCAATCAGTGCTATACAAATGATTCCTGTGTAAATGACACTGGCAGTGAAGGGGTTAACCACTAGGTGGCAGTGTAGGGGTTAAGTGTGTCCTAGGGGCTTGTTTCTAACTGTGGGGGGCATGGCTGTGTGTGTGACACGTCACTGATTTCTGCTCCGATGACAGGGAGCAGAGATCAGTGACACTGTCACTAGGCAGAACGGGGAGATGCTTGTTTACATTAGCATCTCCCCGTTCTTCCTCCCCATGAGGAGATCATGGGTATCCCTGCAGCGATTGAGTCCACGGGACCCGCGACCCGCCTCACGGAGCTTGCCGCGCGCCCGCTGGCCGCCTTTTAAAGGGGAACATACAGGCACGTGATTCTGCCTGTACGAGCCCTTCTGCCGCAGTATATCTGCGTGAGGCGGTCGGCAAGCGGTTAAGGTCTTTTTTGTACGTTAAGTCACATTAAGCTCCCCAAAAAACAAGCTTAATGTCCCTAGTTTGCCTTGTGGAACACCAAATCGTATGAAACTTCTTGGATGGGTTTGGAAAGTTGAGCTCCCAGGCTGTGCAAAGTTTCAGGGCAATTGATTGAGGTTTAGGCACCTTATTACATGTTAAGCTACATTAAGCTATTTTCACATTAAATGTTTTAGCATTGTAAAATATAGCTTAACGTGAATAACTTTTGGTGTGATTTACCAAATTAGCTGAAATTTTCAGAATATGTTGTCATGGATAGAGTCTTCTATTGTGTAAAGTTTGGGGGAAATTAGTTAACATCTAAGGTCTTTTTTGTACGTTAAGTCACATTAAGCTCCCCAAAAAACAAGCTTAATGTCCCTAGTTTGCCTTGTGGAACACCGAATCGCATGAAACTTCTTGGATAGGTTTGGAAATGTAAAAACGTAGGCTGTGCAAAGTTTCAGGGCAATTGATTGAGGTTTAGGCACTTTATTACACAATAAGCTACATTAACCACTTACCGACCGGCTCCTGTACATATACGTCGGCACTTTGAAGATGGATATCTCGGTAACGGCAGCAGCTGCTGCCACAACCGAGGTATCTATCTTTACAGGAGCCGGTTCTGTGTACGATAATGGTGGTCTCTGCGGCGGGTTCACCGCGAGATCACCGTTATTGGCGGCAGGAGAGGTGCCACCCCCCCTCCCGCCGCTCTTCCGCGCCCTCTGCCACTTACCGGAGCCGTCAGTATCGGCGGAGGCGATCGGGTCCTTTCTGTGCCTGGGTATGGAGACGAGTGAGGCTAAGATGGCTGCCACCCGTCTCCATACCATTGGACGGCTGAAGCGACGTCATTACGTCAGCTCCGCCCACTTTTCTTAAAGGCATATTTTTTTATGTCATTTTTTTAAACAACTTTTTTTTTTTTTTTTTTGCATTTTAGTCTAAAAATGAGATCTGAGGACTTTTTGACCCCAGATCTCATATTTAAGAGGACCTGTCATGCTTTTTTCTATTACAAGGGATGTTTACATTCCTTGTAATAGGAATAAAAGTGACACCATTTTTTTTAAACAGTGTAAAAATAAATAAAATATTATAAAATAAATAATAAAAATAAAAAATAATTTTTTTAAACCCCCCCTGTCCCGACGAGCTCGCACGCAGAAGTGAACGCGAGTAGCGCCCACATATGAAAACGGTGGTCAAACCACACATCGCCACGACCGGTAGAGTGAGAGCAATAATTCTAGCCCTAGACCTCCTCTGTAGCACAAAACATGCAACCTGTATAATTTTTTAAACGTCGCCTATGAAGATTTTTAAGGGTAAAAGTTTGACGCCATGCCACGAGCGGGTGCAATTTTGAAGCGTGACATGTTGGGTATCAATTTACTTGGCGTAACATTAAATTTCACAATATAAAAAAAAATTGGGCTAACTTTACTGTTGTCTTATTTTTTTATTCAAAAAAGTGAATTTTTTACAAAAAAAGTGCGCTTATAAGACCGCTGCGCAAATACGGTGCAAAAAAAAGTATTTCAATGACCGTCATTTTATTCTTTAGCGTGTTAGAAAAAAAAACAATATACAATGTTTGGGGGTTCTAAGTAATTTTCTAGCAAAAAAACCTGTTTTAAACATGTAAACACCTAAAATCCAAAACGAGGCTAGTCCTTAAGTGGTTAAGCCATTTGCACATTAAATGTTTTAGTATGTCCCATATTTGACGTTCCCGCACACTCCACTTCTGCTGCCAAAAGCCTCATGTCCATCAAGCAGGGTACAAGAACTGTTGCAGATTACACCATTGACTTCCGTACTCTGGCAGCAGAGGTTGCGTGGAACAATGAGGCCCTCGTGGCTGCTTTTGTCATGGTCTCTCGGATAACATCAAAGATGAGATAGCAGCCCGAGACATACCCACTGAGCTGGAGAAGTTGATCTTGTTTGCCATTCTTATTGACTTCAGACTCAGAAAGACCTTCCTTTAAGGAGTGCTTGTGAAATCCTCCTGTACCTTTGGCTCCGAGCTTTGCAGTCCCACCCATGCCTCCCTCATCTACCATGCCTCCTGGTACAGAGTCGGTCAGTGAAGGTGAACCCATGCACCTGGGCTTTACACATCTCTCTCTGCGGATGAGAGAGCCCTTAGGAGGAGGGAGAGATTGTGCCTTTATTGTAGCCAGGCAGGGTACTTTTTGAAGTCCTGTCCTACCCGTCCAGGGAACGCCCGAACCTTGAGGTCCTGTAATGGGCAGACCTTAGGTGGCGTTGTTTTGTCCCCAGTTATCCAGAAAGATAAGCCCCTGGTTCCAGTTACCCTTTCTTGGGCTGAGTCGTCCATCGAGATACAGGCTCTAATCGACTCTGGGGCTGCAGGCCTGTTCATTGATTCTGCCTTTGTATCTAAGCACTCGATTCCGCTGCAGCTGTGTGGCACTCCACTTGCCATTGAGGCTCTTGACAGGAGACCTATACAGCCTGCCCATATGACTCATGAGACTGCTCTGTTGTCCATGGCCATAGGGGCTCTTCACCATGAGATAATCCAATTCCAAGTTTTTCCTCACCTAAATTTCCGCTGGTTATTGGTTGTCCTTGCTTACAGAGGCACAACCCCTCTTTCGATTGGCTTCGTGCTGAGGCTCTCTCCTGGTCACCACAATGCAGTAAGACATGCTTTCAGAAGGTGGCTAAGGTCCTGTGCACCACTTCACTGTCCTCCCTGCCGGAGGAGCACCTCAATTTTAGCAATGTCTTTGACAAAGGTCAAGCCAGTAGTTTGCCTCATCACCGGTCATATGATTGTGCAACTGACCTTCAACCTGGTGCCATACCCCCTCGTGGCTGAGTTTACCCTTTGTCGGTCTCGGAGGATAAGACCATGGAGGAGCATGTTGCAGACGCACTTTCTCAAGGTTTCATCCGCAAATCCTCATCGCCTGCTGGTGCTGGTTTCTTCTTTGTGAAGAAGAGGAGTGGTGAACTAAAACCTTGTATCAATTTTAGGGGTCTCAATCGTTTCACGATTAAGAATTCTTATCCAATTTAGTTTATTACGGAGTTATTTGACTGCCTCAAGGGAGCAACGGTTTTCACGAAGCTTGATTTGAGAGAGGCATACAATCTCGTGAGGATTAAGGAGGGCGACGAATGGAAGACTGCGTTTAATACCAGAACAGGCCATTATGAGTTTTTCCTAATGCCGAGATTTGTTGCAGTTATGTGTGGTGGTTTATCTCGACGATATCCTCATATTTTCCAAGTCCCTAGAGAGCCACCACACAGATGTCTGTTGTGTGCTTCAGAAACTAATGCCGCGTACACACGAGCGGACTTTACGGCAGACTTTGCCCGGCTGACTTTTCGACGTACTTTACGACTGACTTTCTGAATGAACGGACTTGCCTACACACAATCCACCAAAGTCCGTTGAATTTGTACGTGATGACGTACGACCGGACTAAAACAAGGAAGTTCATAGCCAGTAGCCAATAGCTGCCCTAGTGTGGCTTTATGTCCGTCGAACTAGCATTCAGACGGCGGACTTTTCGACCGGACTCGATTTCGATGGATTAATTTAAAACATGTTTCAAATCTAAGTCCGCCCAACTTGTGGGTACTTTTCCAAGAAATTGTCACCTGTAGAATGCAATTACAAGATTGGGAACAGAGAGCTGTTAGCGATCATTTTAGCCCTGAAAGAATAGAGACATCTCCTCGAAGGTACAACTGTACCACTGTACCACCTCATCCTGTGCACATGAATGGGAGTAAGATATGCCCTATGGACAATCTTATATTGAATGAGTCGGTCTCTCAAGGAAACTTTAAATGGAAAGTCCCACACATCTCCCCAGTCCTCTGAGTCCATCCCCGGAATGTCCCAGTCCCATTGCAGATGAAGCCTGGACAGTTCAGGAGACGAGACCTGGAGGAGATGTGCATACAGCACGGAGGTGGGCTTTTCTGTACAATCAAAGCGCAAAATTCGCTCCAGGTCGGACTACACCAGCTGCCTTTCGCCAGATGGGAACTGAGCCTTGAAAGCATGGGACACCTGTAGATATCTGAATTTGTATGAGAGCGGGGCAGACCTTAAATCAAAAGAGAATATCGATAAGTCTGAGGTGATGTCCGAGAGGACCTTAATATGGTACTTGGCCCACATCACAGGGTCTGGAATCTTGAGAAAGTGCTGTAGGTTAGGATTGTTCCAGAGGGGGGCATTCGGGGATACGGCAGTCAGAGAGTACTTTTCACAGGCCAGGCCTTCCATCCAGGCCCTAATGGCCCGTACACACGATCCGGATATCGTACGAAAACTGTCATCCGAGGAAGAATCGTACGATTTTCGGATCGTGTGTACACTACTTTTGACAACCGATCTCGACAGTTCATCCGATATTATTCGATCGGACATGCGTTTGCAGCTTCCCACATAGCTATTTTTTATCCTATTTGTGATCACTTTTAATCGTGTATGGTATTTTTCCAATCAATCCCATTTTTTACCTACACCATGTGGAGTTTCCTTTTTCCTTCCTCCATGGTCCCATATTGAATCACCCCTTTGGATCATCCCGCTCTACAATCAGAGGACGTGTGCGCCAGTTGCCCAAACTTCAATCTGCAACCACCATCTTCTACCAATGTTCGTGGTGCACAGGACTCCGTTTGGTTTGACTTCACGGGAGTTTATCTCCATGCCTGGTTGACGCATTGCTATATGGTATTTGCATCCTACGGATCTAGTAAGAGTATATATTTACTTCCATTCAACATCTGTTTGCCTTGACATCTGCTGTCTCTTCCTCATCTGAGTATCCACACGTCTTCCAGTGCCTACCGGTGCTCCCCTGTTGGAGAAGATACCCTTTCACCTTTCAACATATGGACTTCCACTTTTTGCTGTTCCATATTTCACAATAGACACTTTTTGATTTTTATTGCTGGTTTTCATCACAATTTTACGTTGGTTTATTTGTATCTTTCTCACACCTGTTTTATTTATTACACATTTCCCACATTTATAGGTAATACATGTCAGATGTTTTTAGCGCTGCACTTTACATATGCGCAGTGTCTGGCAGGTTATTTAAACCTGTTTGACATTTGCATCGTTGCTGTTTGCTCCGCAGCTCTGTGTATGTGTTCCCTGAAAACTTGTTATCTGCTCCTGTTTTGACCCGGCTTGCTTTGAGACTGTTCCTGTTGTCCGCCTGTACCTGACCCTTGGCTTTTTTGACGATTCCTCTGCCTGCTCCTTTTGTACCTGTTTGCTGATCCATCCAGTCTGCTGAGCCTGTCTGCTGAGCCATCCAGGCTGCTCACCTGTTTGCTGATCCACCCAGTCTGCTAAGCCTGTCTGCTGAGCCATCCAGTCTGCTGGGCCTGTCTGCTGAGCCATCCAGGCTACCCACCTGTTTGCTGATACATCCAGTCTGCTGAGCTTGTCTGCTGAGCCATCCAGTCTGCTGGGCCTGTCTGCTGAGCCATCCAGACTGCTCACCTGTCTGCTGATCCATCCTGACTGCTGTCCTGTCTGCTGAGTTGTCCAGTCTGCAGTTCCTGTTTACTGATCAATTCTGTCAGCTGTGCCGGCCATCTGATCCTTCTACTGTTGATCCTGCCAGGCACTCATACCACTCCGCACTCCTGCACCCCTGTCACCACTACCAGGGGCCCTCGAGTCGGAGGCGTAAGAGAGGCCATTCTCTGCAATTTTGGCTCACCCTTTAGGTACATAACAGTAGCAAACAGCCATGTCTGAGCCCGAGCAGGGAACCTCTCCTATGCAGGAACTTTGTTTGCACTTGACAGGCCTGAACCAGGCTGTCAAAAGCCTTCAGGAAGGATACACCTGGTTGGAGGAATGGGTCCAAGTACTGTCTTCTTCCACTGGAATCCAAGGAACCCCTCAAGCCTCTACCTCTTCTACAGGCACTGCATCCTCTCCTATGGTGGTGATGCTTCCGCCCGAACCATGGGTCCCCACACCCGAAAAGATTGCCGGGGAACGTAGAAAATTCAGGGCGTTTCGCAATTCCTGTGAACTGTACTTTTCCCTCCAGCCACGTACCTTCTCTTTGGAAGCCACCAAGGTGGGCTTTGTTGCCTCTTTACTCTCGGGTAAACCCCACACCTGGGCCCATCGCCTCCTGGAACAGAAAGCCGAAGTGTTGACCAACCTTACCACCTTCTTCAATGCTATGGCTCAACTGTATGAAGACCCTCAACTTTCTGCAACTTCCGAAGCTGCACTGCAAGCCCTCCAGCAGGGGCGCTGGGCGGCGGAAGATTATGTGACTGAATTTCGGTTGTGGAGCGCAGACACCGTCTGGAATGACGCTGCGCTCCGATACCAGTTTCGCATGGGACTGTCTGACCGTTTGAAGGACAAGCTAGCCCGAGTTGGTCTACCCCAGACCCTAGACACATTAATCAATCCTGCCATACAGATTGAACAGCGCCTGAGGGAATGTAGGTCGGAAAAAGCAACTGGATTTTCCCGACCAACCTGGATGTTACCTAAAGTGCCCAGTCACCTGCATCCGGCCCCTACCTCTCAGTCCACTTCTACAATGGACACTTCGGAACCCATGCAGTTGGGGGTACTTTGCCCTTCTCTTACTATGGAAGAATATCAACGCCGCCAGGCAAATAATCTATGTCTCTACTGCGGGGAACCCGGACACTATGTCAGGAACTGCCCTACTAAACTTCATAAGTGTTTTCTGAAAACTCCTGAACATGTGCTTACTTGAATCAAGACCTCTTCTCATCTTGCCTTCTCTATCTCTTTGCAGCTTCCAGGAAAGACTCTGTCAGTGCCCGCCATTATTGATTCAGGAGCCTGCAGCTGCTTTATGGACTCATCTTTCGCAGCAAGACATCAGATTCCTCTTCTTCCTAGGACCCAAAGACTGTCCATTCACCTGGCTGATGGGTCCACTATTAAATCTGGGCCGGTCACCCAAGAGACTTCCCCTTTGCCAGTCACCATTGCTGGTGCCCACCACGAACTGCTTCTTATGGACATTATCTCCCCACCTCTGTTTTCTGTAATTCTTGGAATGCCCTGGCTACAAGCCCAAAAGCCTGGTGTCAACTGGGCCACAGGGGAGGTCACCTTTCCCTCTCCTTACTGCCAGCAATTCTGTGGCTCAAAGGACCCTCATGGGCCCTTTCCTTTGCCATGTCTGGATACTGAAGCTGAGCTATGCCAATCTGTACCGAAGGCCTACCATGACTTCATGGAAGTGGTCAGCAAGAAAGGAGCAGAAACTCTACCTCCCCATCGGGCCTATGATTGCCCTATCAAACTCCTTCCGGGGGCCAAAATCCCCTTCAACAGAATCTTTCTGTTAACCGAATTAGAACAGGTGGCCCTTAAGGACTATATCGATGAAAACTTAAAGAAGGGTTTCATTCGTCTATTCACTTCCCCGGCAGGTGCGGGTATCTTTCTTGTAGAGAAGAAGGATCACACACTTCGGCCTTGCATAGACTACCATGAGCTAAATAAAATTACCGTCAAGAACCAGTACCCCCTACCCTTGGTCCCCGAGTTATTCTAGAGACTGGGAACAGCTACTATCTTTAATAAACTTGACCTTTGAGGAGCCTATAACTTGGTCTGCATCAGGGAAGGAGATGAGTGGAAAACAGCGTTCCGCACCCATTTTGGGCACTTTGAGTACCTAGTAATGCCCTTCGGGTTGTGTAATGCTCCTGCCACATTCCAGTATTTTATTAACAATGTTTTCCGGAACTATTTAGATCTGTTCATCATCGTCTACTTAGACAATATTCTAATCTTTTCTTCCTCCCTAGATGCTCATCGCAGACACGTCAGGTGTGTTTTGACACGACTTTGACAGCATGGCCTGTACGTGAAGTCAGAAAAATGTGAATTCGAAAACAAGAGAGTATACCGTTCCTGGGATTAATCATCTCCATAGAAGGTATCAAGATGGATCCGCAGAAGATCGCTGCAAACTTGACTGGCCAGTTCCTGTTGACAAAAAAGGAATCCAACGTTTCGTTGGATTTGCTAATTTCTACCGGAAATTCATTAAGGGGTTTTCTGCCATCATTGCCCCTATTACCCAATTAACCAAACAGGGAGTTCGCTTCCATTGGACCCTGAAAGCTCAAGTTGCCTTCAAATCTCTCAAAGAATTGTTTACATCTGCCCTGCCATTTGTTCTTGAGGTAGATGCTTCTGAGATCGCTGTTGGAGCAGAACTCGCCAAACGCCAAGGAACCAAGGCACTGCCCCACCCGGTAGCCTTCTTCTTCCGTAAACTTTCGGCTGCCTAAAGGAATTACGATGTGGGGGATCGGGAACTGCTGGCAATCAAATCTGTGTCACTTGTATTAGGAACAAGTAGAGCCAAGGCCTGGGGATTACTGAGACCACTGCCTGTTCCAGATAGACCCTGGAAGAGGTTATCTAAAGACTTCATTGTAGAGTTACCCCCAACAGAGGACCATACCACTATCTTTGTGGTGGTAGACCAATTGTCAAAAATGGCACAATTTATCCCTATGAAAGGCATTCCCTCTGGTTCCGAGACTGCGCAGGTATTCATCAGAGAAATCATCAGACTCCATGGTGGTAGACCGATTGTCAAAAATGGCACAATTTATCCCTATGAAAGGCAATCCCTCTGGTTCCGAGACTGCGCAGGTATTCATCAGAGAAATCATCAGACTCCATGGAGTACTGGCCAACATTGTCTCAGATCGGGGGGTACAATTTACTTCCCAAATCTGGAGGTCCTTATGCAAAGCTTTGAAGATCGAGCTATCATTCTCTTCCGCTTATCACCCCTAGACTAGGGATGGGCTATCTGTTTGAGTTGAACATGAGTTTGACTTGAACATTGGCTGTTTGCCGAATAGCAACAATTTGGGGTGTTCGCGGCAAATTCTAAAAGCCGCGGAACACCCTTTAAAAGTCTATGGGAGAAATCTAAATTGCTAATTTTAAGGGTTAATATGCAAGTTATTGTCATAAAAAGCATTTGGGGACCCGAGTCCTGCCCCAGGGGACATGTATCAATGCAAAAAAAAGTTTTAAAAATGTCCATTTTTTCGGGAGCAGTGATTTTAATAATGCTTAAAGTGAAACAATAAAAGAGAAATATTACTTTAAATTTCGTACCTGGGGGGTGTCTACAGTATGCCTGTAAAGTAGCGTATGTTTCCCATGTTTATAACAGTCTGAGAGCAAAATGACATTTCTAAAAGAAAAAAAATTAATCTAAAAGTACTAGCGCTAGTGCCAGGTATTAATGAATTGTCAATCCCGACAATACACATGAAAGTAATTGAAAAAAAAAAATAAAATGGTGTGGGGCCTCCCAAAATTCCATTACAAGGCCCTTCGGGTCTGGTATGGTTATGAAGAGGAACTCCTCACCAAAATTTTAAAAAAAATGGCGTGGGGTTCCCCCAAAAAATCCATACCAGACCTGGGCCTGGAATGGTTTTAAGGGGTACTCCGCACCAGAATTTAAAAAAAATGGCGTTGGGTTCCCCAAAAATCCACACCAGACCCTTATCCTAGCACGCAACCTGGCAGGCCGCAGGGAAAGAGGGGGGGATGAGAGAGCACCTCCCCCTCCTGAACCGTACCAGGCCACATGCCCTCAACATGGGGAGGATATCCCCATATTGATGGGGACAAGGGCCTCATCCCCACAACCCTTGCCCAGTGGTTGTGGGGGTCTGCGGGCGGGGGGCTTATCGGAATCTGGAAGCCCCCTTTAACAAGGGGACCCCCAGATCCCAGCCTCCCCCTGTGTGAAATGGTAACGGGGTATAAATGTACCCCTACCATTTCACAAAAAGAAAGTGTCAAAATGTTAAAAACCACAGGAGACGGCTTGGGACAAGTGCCTTAATAAAAATAAAAAAACAAAAAGAGAGATTCCGGCGATGTAATCCAATAAATCCATGCTCCTACTCCAGCGATGTAATCCAATTCTCGATCTCCAGCGATGGATGATCCCCAGCGACTTCAGCGAAGAACACGCACAGGATCCTGCCTCCACCAGAGGCACCCAGCCAATGACGTGGCACTAGCTTGACAGCTCTTATGTAGCTGAGATAGGGAACACCCGTCACGTGACCCCATCCCCCTCTGACAAGGGGAAACGCTGGGGTTTCCCAGTGACGTGTACGGGTGACCCCGCCCCCTCTGATGCAACGGTCTGGTATGAATTTTTTGGGGGGGAAACCCACGCCATTTTTTTTTAATTTTGGTGCAGAGTTCCCCTTAATATCCATACCAGACCTGAAGGGCCTGGTAGTGGAATTTATGGGGACCCCCACGCATTTTTTTCTTTTATTTTTAATGACTTTCAATGACTTTTATGTGTATTGTCGGGACCGACAATTCATTAATAGCCGGCACTAGCGCTAGTACTTTTAAATGACTTATTTTTCCTTTAGAAATGTCATTTTGCTCTCGGACTGTTATAAACATGGGAAACATGCGCTACTTTACAGGCATACTATAGACACCCCCCAGGTACAAAATTTAAAGGAATATTTCACTTTTAATGTTTCACTTCAAGCATTATTAAAATCACTGGTCCCAAAAAAACTGCCGTTTTTAAAACTTTTTTTTGCATTGATACATGTCCCCTGGGGCAGGACCCGGGTCCCCAAACACTTTTTATCACAATAACTTGCATATTAACCTTTAAAATTAGCACTTTTGATTTTTCATGCTCGTGTCCCATAGACTTTAACGGTGTTCGCGTGTTCGAACAAATTTTTTGCCTGTTCGCATGTTCTGGATGCGAACTGAACAGGGGGGTTTTCAGCCCATCCCTACCCCAGACAAATGGGCAAACAGAGAGGACCAACCAAACCCTCGAACAATACCTCTGCTGCTTTTCTTCATTTTCTCAAGATGACTGGATCTCTTTGCTTCCGCTGTCTGAATTTGCCTACAACAATTCTACACACTCTGCTACAAAACAAACCCCATTTTTTGGCTTCCATCCATCATTCCTGCCCAGCTCCATCCCAGAATGTCCTGTATCAGCAGTTCATCAAACATTTTTTTTTCTCTCAACAATCAGCTCTTGCAAGAAACTATGGCCAGGACACAGGAACACAATAAAGAAAAGCCTGGAGCAACAGCATGCAATGATGTATGCAAAGGGCGCACATGACAGTGGTAGCAGTGAAGGGGTTAAAGTTTGAGTTGTTAATGTGGAGCCGAGGGGGAGGGAGGATCAGGGGAGGGACTAGTTAAAAGGAGTTCCCGCTCTGGGAGGGACAACAGAAAGATTAGGAAAGTTCTCAGGAAGGTTGTGCAGCAACATGGCTGAATTAGAGGGGCTTATGGCCCAGTTGCGGGAGGAAGCAGCGGTACGGGGTGCTGAGTGGCTGCAGGAGATGATCGCAGCCGCACTACAGGGCTCCACTATGCAGGCAAGTGGGGGAGAGAGAAGCGGCACCAGAGCGCGCCGCTCTCGTCCGCCTGAGTGGTTCTCTCCGGACCGCGTGACGTCAGCACAGCGGCACTTGGGTAGTCTGTCTTCCAGACTCCCGGGGGGCCCACCGGCAAAACGAGCGGCGGGAGGGGAGCGGGTCAGCGGGCGTGCGGCCCCGGCGGGACAAAAGTGGAGGCAATCAAGGGAACCAGCCACAGTGAGGCCTAATAGCAGGAGACACACGGAGAGTGCAAGCCCCGCCCCCAGGATGATGGCGGGGAGCTCCGCCATCGCAGCAACTGCACTGCCTGTAGGGATCCCTGGGCCTTCTAGTTCCTCGGCAGGGGACAGGCAGAGGGGAGAGAGAAGCAGGGCTGGCCTACCTACTACAGGAGCGGAAGCCGGCAGGACTGAGGTAGCCCACACCGGTCCTGGGAAGGCTGTTCGGAAGTCCACAGGAGGTTTCGCTGCGCGGAGGAGGGGAAGGATGGCAAACAATGCGGCAGCCGCGGTCCACATCCCGGGCAGGCCTCCATCGGATGCAGGTGAAGAGTCGGGTCGGAGCGGAAGAGATGAGGAGTCTGGATCGGAGGAGGAGGCGGCCCCCCTGCCCAGGAGGATGGGGCCAGAAGAGAGCAGACGGTTGGCTGATGGGGCGACACCTATGCAGCCAGGTGAGCCAGCACAGGTCATTGCAATGTCTAGCTTAAATGATGATACAAGTGTAGCAACTGGGGCTGGGGGTTTAGAAAAAAGCATGGTGGGGGCTGGTACAGGGGTAGGGGCTCCGGGTTTCCTGGGGTTTTTAACGGGAATTAAGGAACTGGTGCAGAGGTTGGAGGCTGCAGAGAAGCCGGCGGAGGGCCCGAGAGCTGCCTGGGTACAGCAGACAGGGAAGGATTTAGGAGGTGCTGAGGGGGCCACAACAACAGAGGTTTCAGCTGTGGTCGCGTTGCCTGCTCAGCAAGCCACGGGGAGTGGAGTTGCGCAGGGGAAGGAAAAAGCAGCGCCGACAGGGGAGGCTGCGGCGAGGAAGGACATCATTAGGCTGGTGGACGCGGCTCGCTGTGAAGTGTATGTGTGCTACGAAGGGCCATTAGGAGCGCATTTGAAACAAGAAGTGCGGGAAAAATTATGGAAGGGTGAGTATGTAGAAATATTTTCGTTACTACCCTTGGAGAAGTTCAATCTTGATAGAGTCAAGCCGGACGATTCCAAAAAAGAAGATGAGGAAAAGAGGAGGTATAGGCTGATACCTAGGACATTTACGAATTGGTTACAAGCATTCGCGATCATGGCAAGTGTGATAGGGAGAAGCAACCGGAACACTGTTCGGCGCTTTTCTGCTATCAGGATGCGATAGGGGAGGCGTATAGAGTATATGGAGGTACGGCATGGTTGAGATACGACAAACAGTTTAGGCAGAGGAGAGCGGTTCGCCCAGAGCTACGCTGGGACCATAAGGACATCAGCCTGTGGATGCGTTTGATGATGACGGCGAGGGCGCCGAACCAGTTTTTTCAGGGGGGAGCCGGTGGACCGTCCGCCCAGGGACATTCGGCTGGAAACAAAAAAGGGGTTTGTTGGCAGTATAACTCAGGGTCCTGTAAGTTCGGAGGCACATGTAAGTATAAGCATGAGTGCTCGGGCTGCGGGGGAACGCATCCATCATCCAGATGCTTTAAGCAAGGAAAAGGTCGACAAGGGGAGGCTGGGAACAAAAGGGAGGACTCCGGTGATGGTGGAAAGGATGCGGCCGTTTCTCGGTAAGTATCCGGACAGAAAGGCAGCATCGCTATTAGAAGAGGGCTTTGCGCTGGGTTTTTGGATTCCATGTAGTTTATCGGAGACTCCCCCGGTGCCCAAAAATTTAAAGTCGGCCCTGCAACATCCGGAAGTGGTTTCGGAGAAGCTACAGAAGGAAGTGGCATTGGGTAGAATGAGTGGCCCTTTCCCCGTAGTACCTATAGACGATTTGGTGGTGTCCCCGCTGGGCGTGGTGCCCAAAAAGGAGCCCAACAAATTCAGGCTCATTCACCACCTATCCTTCCCAAAAGGGGGATCCGTGAATGATGCCATAGACCAAGAAGCATGCTTGGTGACTTGTACGTCATTTGATGCTGCGGTGAGGTGGGTGAGACACTATGGAAAAGGGGCCTTGATGGCCAAGGCAGATATAGAATCAGCTTTTCGACTGTTGCCAGTTCACCTGGATAGTTTCCGGTTGCTCGGGTGCCATTGGAATGGTGGATTTTATGTCGATCAATGCCTACCTATGGGTTGTTCAGTGTCGTGTGCGATATTCAAACAATTCAGCTCCTTCGTGGAATGGGTGGTAAGGGATGTATCCGGGGTGAATTCGATATTTCACTACTTGGATGTTTTCTTATGCATAGGCTCTGCCTCTTCTAGAGTCTGCGCGGTGTTGCTGGCCTCATTACAGCATATAGCAGGCAGATTTGGCATTCCATTGGCGGATGAAAAGACGGAGGGACCCTGCGCGGTCATCACGTTTTTGGGCATTGTGTTAGATTCAGAAGCAATGGAATGTAGATTACCTGCTGACAAATTGGAGGACTTGAAAAAAGAGGTGGCAGGGTTGATAGGAACAAAAAAGGTACAACTGCGTAGGTTGCAATCGGTGTTGGGCAAGCTGAATTTTGCTTGTCGCATACTTCCGATGGGGAGAATGTTTAGTCGCCGGCTGGCGGCCAGCACGAGTGGGATAAAATCACCAAAACATTTTGTGCGTTTAAGGAAAACGCATAGGGAGGACCTTAGGGTAATGCATACCTTTCTGGAATCCTTTAACGGCAGGGCAATGTTTATGTCGGGACCAGTCAGCAATTTTGACTTGGAATTGTTTACCGACGCCACAGGATCAACAGGTTTTGGTGCGTTTTTCCAAGGAAATTGGAGCGCAGGTCCATGGCCACAATCTTGGGTAAAAGAGGGCTTTACGAAGAACTTGTTTCTGCTGAAACTTTTTCCGGTAGTTCTGGCAGTGGAACTATGGGGTGCATCGTTCAGGGATCTGAAAGTGCGCTTTCATGGGGACAATATGGGGGTGGTGCAAGTGATAAACAGGGTCACGGCGTCATCTCTGCCAGTGATCAGGCTGCTGCAGCACTTAGTCTTAAGATGTCTACAACTGAATGTTTTCATTCATGCTGTTCACTTACCGGGGGTGGAAAATGTCATTGCTGATGCACTGTCTCGCTTCCAGTGGGACAGGTTCCGAGAGTTGGCGCCGGACGCGGAGCAACAGGGGGTACCTTGTCCAGACTGGCTGTGGGAGATTGTGCTGGCATCATAGAGGGATGGATTAAGCGGTCGGTAAGTGGGAATACATGGGCAGCATACACTAAGGTATGGCAGGAGTGGATGTCATTTGGACAAGCTTTGGGGGAAGAGCCTATAGGGCAAGGATTACGTTCTTTATTGCTGTACTATGTGGCAAAGAAATTGGACGAGGGCATGTCAGTGTCAGTGATGAATACACAGTTGGCAGGTTTGGCTTTCCTTTTGAAGCTACAAGGGCAGCCCGACGTCACTAAGGATTTTTGGGTAAGACAGGCGTTGAAGGGTTATAGGAGGGCAGTGGTCAAGCGTGATTCGAGGAGACCGGTAACTTTTGAGATATTGAGGGGTATTGTGGATCAGTTGGGGGTGGTTTGTTTATCTGAATACGAAGTTACTTTGTTTAAGGTTGCTTTCGTATTAGCATTTTTTGGGGCATTTAGGATAGGGGAACTGGTTAGTCCTTCCAAAAAAGTGCAAGGGGGAATTGGGTTACAGGATGTACATCTAGAAGAGGATGGGGTATCGATATTTTGAGGAAGTCTAAGACGGATCAAGGGGGAAGAGGCAGGATGGTGCGAATTTATCCCATTCGCGGTTCCCCCCAGTGCCTGGTGGACACGGTCAGGGAATTCTTGCAGGTTAGGCCAGATTTTCAGGGCCCCTTTTTGGTGCATTTAAATGGTAATTTGTTGTCACGTTTTCAGTTTGTAGCCGTGTTTAAAAAATGTTTGCTGGGGCTGGAGGAGAAGGATTTTTCATCCCACTCATTTAGGTATGGAGCTGCGACGGAAGTGGCCAGGTTGGGGATGGATGTGGAGGTAATAAAAAGGATTGGGCGGTGGGAATCTAACAGATTCCAATCTTATGTGCGGCCACAACTGGCAATAAAATTGTAGGTGGCAGAGTTGGTTTCTGTTGGTTTATATTTGGCATGTATTTAGAGTTATCTGTTAGGGCCAGGATTATAGTTGGCATAGTCAATGTTGAGAATAGTGCTTGTTCTTCTTCTAATTTCAGGTGCAGCGCCAAGAATGGTCTGGATTATGGGCCATTCTTATGTATGTTGGGGGGCTCGGAGGGGAGACGCTCGGCCTGAGGGTAGGCAGCTAAGATTTAATAGAAGGGAAGTGTATATAAAGTGGTTTGGTATACCAGGGATGTTGTGGGGTAGGTTGGTTCAGGAGGTACAGCGTTACGCAAATAGAGAGGGACCCCCGGATGTCCTGGTGATACATGTTGGCGGGAATGATTTGGGCATTCGCTCGATGATAGACATCACGCGAGATATCTAATTCGACATTTGGCGATTGATGAAGAAATTTCCGCAGATGATCATTATCTGGTCGGACATGGTTGCCAGGATGTCTTGGAGAATGGCCAGGTCAGTGGAGGGTGTGAACAGAGCAAGGAGGAAGATCAACAGGGAAGTTAGTAAGTTTGTGGTCAATAATGGGGGGTTGGCAATTCGGCATAATGAATTGGAATTCGAGACATGGAGGTATTTGAGACGTGATGGGGTACATCTCAACGATGTGGGTACAGATTTGTGGGCTTTAGGCCTTCAAGATGGCATACAGCGAGCTATTCGGGTGTGGAGGGGCACCCAAGAGTAAGGTGTTACTATTGGGATGCTGTGGCGGGCGTTGGTCAGGGCAAAGGAAGGAAGATGGCGAAAAAGTAAGAGTGGGGATCCAACGTTGATATGGGTCCGGAGGTTTTTTGGTTCCCGGTTAACGGAAGTTAGCAAGTGATAATGGGGCACTGCGGTCACGGCAGTCTCTGAGCCAGCTTGTCGGCTTGAGGCCTATTGGAGATTTTGGATTAGGGCTGCAGTGCTATAGTTGTTATGGCCATCAGTTTGTTTTTGCTAAGCGATTGCTCAGACCAACGCTCTTTTGATAACAGATGCTTTTGGTTATTGTTTTTCTGATGACAGAATTTTTATATTTTATATTTTTATAGGAAACAGATATGTTAAAATAAAGTAGGCTGCTACGGCCTTTTTTATTACTCCAAAAGCTGGTGTGGTCTTATTTATTTGGAGTAGGAGTATAAGAGTTTTGAACATAGTTAATAGACATCTGTTATCCAATAGTCAAGAAGTTTTTGATAAAAAGAAATGTGGAGAACTGTTACTGGCACCTGGTAATCTAGTATGGTTGTCTACACTGAACCTGAAGATGTCATGCCCTTCGAAAAAGTTGGGTCTTAAATTCATAGGCCCGTTTCCTGTGAAAAGGAAAATCAATGAAGTGGCTTACGAGTTGGAACTTCCTAAGTCACTTAAAATTCAAACTGTTTTCCATGTAACACTATTAAAACCCCCTGTTGCTAATCCCTTTCCTGGCCGAAGCTCTGACCCTCCTGATCCTGTATTAGTAGACGGGGAAGAGGAGTTTGAGGTAGAAGCAATACTGGATTGCAGGAGGAAAAACAATTAAACTCAATTCCTGATCAAATGGAAGGGCTATGGGCCTGAGGAGAATTCATGGGAACCTGAAGAAAACATCCACGCTAATGCCCTGTACACACGATCGGACATTCCGACAACAAAATCCATCAGATTTTTTCCAACGGATTTTGGGCCAAACTTGTCTTGCATACACACGGTCGCACAAAGTTGTCGGAATATCCGATCGTCCTGAACACGGTGACGTAAAACACGTACGTCAGGACTATAAACGGGGCAGTAGCCAATAGCTTTCGTCTCTTAATTTATTCTGAGCATGCGTGGCACTTTGTGCGTCGGATTTGTAAACACACGATCGGAATTTAAATGATCGGATTTTGTTGTTGGAAAATTTTTTATCCTGCTCTCAAACTTTGTGTGTCGGAAATTCTGACGGAAAAAGCCCACATATGATCAGAATTTCAGACAACACAATCCGATCGCACTTTTTCCATTGGAAAATCCAACCATGTGTACAGGGCATTAGAGTCTGGTTCAATCCTTCAAAAGGTCCCATCCTGAACAATTGGCTCGGATGGGCATCCAGAGGGTGCCCCTTGGGGGGGGGCAATGTCATGAAGATCCTGCCAGTAACAGGCAGATTAGACCCATCGGTGCACGATTGCGGGCATCTATGCGCACGCGCACATGCACCCGTTAGTGTCTGGTGGGTTATTTTAACCTTGTCTGACATTTGCATCATTGCTGTTTGCTCTGCAGCTCTGTGTATGTGTTCCCTGAAAACCTGATATCTGCTCCTGTTTTGACTCGGCTTGCTTTAAAACTGTTTCTGTTATCCGCCTGTACCTGACCCTTGGCTTGTTTGACGATTCCTCTGCCTGCTCCTTTTGTACCTCTGCTGCCAGCCTGATTTCCGACCCGGCCTGTCTGACATTCCTAGACTTCCCTCCTGTCTGCTGGGCTCGTCTGCCGAGCCATCCAGTCTGCTGGGCCTGTCTGCTGAGCCTTCCAGTCTGCTGGGCCTGTCTGCTGAGCCATCCAGGCTGCTCACCTGTTTGCTGATCCATCCAGTCTGCTGAGCCTGTCTGCTGAGCCATCCAGACTGCTCACCTGTTTGCTGATCCATCCAGTCTGCTAAGCCTGTCTGCTGAGCCATCCAGGCTACTCACCTGTTTGCTGATCCATCCAGTCTGCTGAGCTTGTCTGCTGAGCCATCCAGTCTGCTGGGCCTGTCTGCTGAGCCATCCAGGCTGCTTACCTGTCTGCTGATCCATCCTGACTGCTGTCGTGTCTGCTGAATTGTCCAGTCTGCAGTTCTTGTCTACTGATCCATCCTGTCAGCTGTGCCGACCATCTGATCCTTCTGCTGTTGATCCTGCCAGGCACTCATACCACTCCGCACTCCTGCAGCCCTGTCACCACTACCAGGGGCCCTCGAGTTGGAGGCGTAAGAGAGGCCATCCTCTGCAATTCAGGCTCACCCTTTAGGTACGTATCAGTGCCTTTTAAAGATTTGCTTGGCTAATGTCCCTTCTGGTTCCAGATCCCGCTTGCTAGTGGAACGCTGAATGTCTGGTGTCCTGATATCCTGGCCTGTTCGGAAGTATGCTGATCCCTGGCTTCCTGACTTCCTGGCTTGTCTGACTATGCCTTCCGGTTACCGAACTTTGGCTATTTTTTGACTACATTTATTCTATTTACTTTTATTATTATTAAACAAGTGTGATTTAGCTGTACTTTTGTCTCGGTCCAATTCATGGTTTCTGACAGTCTCGGAGTTTGCAAAAAAAAAAAATTTACTCTAAAGCCTGAGAGTGGATGTCCTGGCAAAACTGGGATAGGTGGGGAAAACAGGGAAAGAAGATAATAACAATACATGTGGCGTACCACATCAAATAAACAACAGTATACATATACATAAGCAAGTGCCGGTTTACACAAGGGCAGATAAATAGTAGACAATATATACATTTTTACATGTCGTGTACAACACGAACAAAGAAGGGAAGTACAAAACAATAATCTTATATCCTATCTATTTACTATATACACTCAAGAAGAATAGAAAATGTTAGCATTGTTATACAGGCTGGAGTCACTGTCTCTCCTTAGCCAAGGAAGACGCAATGGGTGCAGGAACCCCTACAAGAAAAATAGACGCAGAGAAATACATCCTATTCCTACAATAACACAGTGCAATATATATATGAGTGACTGTTGATTAAATGGTAATTACTCTCAGCCGAGAGCAGCAAAACAGTGCAAATGCACACTATAGCATATCTTACTTTACATGTATAATAATAGTGACTATCTCTAAACATCTGTACAGATGAAAATGGCCCCCACCCCCTTGAGGGTGCCACCCCTTTTCCATAACAATCCTAGAAGTAAACTTACTCCAGCAATTCCTATCAAATATTTGCATAATGTGAACAAAAGCTCGCTCAGGCACTCTCACACCACCTGGCGGCCAATATATCCAGTGAACAGAATGATGACACAAAAACATTTTTCACCCATGGTTAGTGTTTGGCTGAAGCCATTTATTATCAATCAACTGTGTTTACTCTTTTTAAATTATAATGACAACAGAAACTACCCAAATGACCCTGATCAAAAAAGTTTACATACCTCAGTTCTTAATACTGTGTATTGCCCTCTTTAACATCAATGACAGGTTATGGTCTTTTGTGGTATTTGTGGATGAGGCTCTTTATCTTCTCAGATGGAAAAGCTGCCTATTCCAACTTGGCAAAAAGCCTCCAGTTCCTGTAAATTCTTGTATGAACTGCATGTTTAAGATCTCCCCAGAGTGGCTCAATGATATTGATATTGAGGTCAGGAGACTGAGATGGCCACTCCAGAACCTTCACTTTATTCGGCTGTAGCCAATGACAGATCGATTTGGCCTTGTGTTTTGGATCATTCTCATGTTGGAATGTCCAAGTACATCCCATGCGCAGCTTCCTGGCTGATGAATGCAAATGTTCCTTCAGTATTTTCTGATAACATAAAAAAAGAGTAAACAAAGTTGATTGATAATAAATGGCTTCAGCCAAACACTAACCATGAGTGAAAGAAAAGTTTGTGTTATCATTCATATTCTCTGAAAAATGACAACAGCTTATCCTACCTATCTAACTAACACTCCAGTGTCCTTGGAGCCCCAAAGTCCATCAAGCTTTCACACAACATTCCCCGCAGTTTCCCTTCTTCACAAAACTCTGGGGACAAAAGGCATGGCTGTAATCAAACAGCAATAGGCCTTGCCATGGTACAAGGGACTGTACTTCCTGAAGGCAATATCCCTCAACAGTCCCCCTTGCGTTTGAAATCTGAGTCTGTCCACACACAGCCGGGGACTGAGAATAGTTTACTCATTAATGAAGAACAGGACACGCTGAAGTCTCTCAGTTGCAAATCAGCATGTCACTTTTCAGAGGGAGGCACACTGGTGATTCCAGAACACAGGCCAGTATGATTCAAGTGGGCACTCCTGGCTACTGCCAGCAGAACACAGTTCCAGCAGTACAGCCAAACAAGAATGTCCCCAAGGCAACTTTCTTTCAAAGGCGGAGTAGCTTTCGTTAAAGCATCCTGACTCCACAAAGCGCACATTTGTAATCCACAGTAATTTCGGTAAATTGACACAGTTCAATAGTATTTAGCAGTAATACCTGGGATCCGGTAACTGTATGGTTTCCCTTCTTGCATTAACAGTGGTGATATAATGCCAAATGTCTTTCTTATCAGCCCTATAGATAATTACACAATCTGGATTGATTTGACGACCATAGTCCCAAGTTTGTAGAACCGAAGTATACCTTTCAGCACATCTTGGTGACAACTTTTTTTGAAATCCAAATGCAGAGGCATTTTGAGAAAGCTCCGCACGGCCATATCCACCCATTGTGCTTTCTTTTCTTGAATCTCTTCTTCTGTTTGAGCCGGTACATAAGGATACAAGTAGCCATAATCTTCAGACACTTTATCATGAATGGGAAAATGGACTTATAGGAAAGAGGAGCAATTGTGTGACTTAGAAGAGGATGAAATTCCTACTGTGCCAGCTGCTAGTGTTAAAACGGAACTGTCCGCCAGTGCAGCTCCACGTTTGTGTATCAATAAATCCTTTGAGGAGGATTGTTGGGCAAGTTGGGTCCCTAAAGTTGTGATAGCTAAGTCAACTCAATTGACCAAGTCTGGTTGCAAACCTGATGTCATTGCTGGACACCCAATCCAATGCGCACAGGATGCATGAGTTTTACCCGGGTATGGAGACCTTAAAACACTGCCCAGGCTGTCCATAGACGATCCAAGGTCGAAGATACGTGGCCAAGCTGGAGCACTTCCCGCAGATCAGTACCAAAGCATCATAGCCTCCGGCCGTGTACAAGACAAGGCTACCCTTAGGTGTGTACCGTACTCCGGTGTCAGTCAGAATGACCTTAGACTCACTCAGACCAGGGCCAACACCCGCAACGTACACCTTCCAACCCGACATGGTATCTCCAAACTGCGCCATCTTTTCCATCCAACAATCGGATACACGTGGCAGTACTTACTTATCCTCCTCTGTAGAGCAGTATCTCCTCCTCTGCCAAGGGATTGGTGTGCATACTTTCTGCAAACCTGAGCGCCCGCCTCTTTCTTCCTGCAGCGCGCCAAAACTTTAATGAAGTCCATTTTAATCCCTGCAGCGCTGGCGTTAAAGTGAAAAAAAAGACCAGGCTGACACTCTACCATGAGCAATGAGACATGTTGGTTCTTCCCCACATTGTTGGAATGCACAATAACAGTCTATAAGAAGAAAAGATTTTACTTGCCATCTTCCCAAGGAGCCAGACGAGATCCCGATGTAGCTATAGCCGGTTGCTAGGGGCGACCGCTGCTGGAATAACACCTTTGCCTCACTTTGGAAGCCAAATATAGCAGCCTCCTGGACCTCTAGAGGCCTGATGGTGACCTCTGAAGTCAGGGAGAACTGATATCCATCCTCATAGAGTGGGTTACCAGGCATAGTGGGTGTATTGCAAGATGAAATGATGGGCGTCAGTCACTTTTTGAATGCAAATAAAGAGATTTATTGTCTCTTAACTAGAACTGTGGGAGAGGGGGTTAGCGCCAGGACACCCTTAGGTAGATGCAATGACAATTAGCAGACTCCGAGACACAATGGACAGACAGCTATACAGTTCAAAGCCTCCAGCCAGATGCAACTTCTGTATTTTGGCAGGACCGCTGTCTCCTATGGCAACTAAGCTTTTAACAGTTTCTAAAGATGTTCACGTATAGAATTTGGCAAAAGAGTACGGTTCTTCTCTTGTCTCGCAGTTTCCCACTGTAGGTCTTCAATCACTGAGCTCCCAGTCTCTCACTAGACTTCCAGATCCCAGCCGCCTGCTGGATCCCCTGAGCTCTTCCACATCTAACCCGCTGTATACTCCTCAAGATTCACTACGGTTAACCCGCTGGGTCCCTGCCTTGGCGCTTGCTGAAGCTTTCCCACTTCTTCACCGTCCCCGGCTTGTAAGAAGATTGCTCTGGTACTTCTTCAGGCTTACTTACAGTAGTCTCTGGTAATAAGGTGGATGGCCCCCTAGTGGCGACTGCTTCCCCTTTACCTCCGACCACGACTGGTTCCCCATCCGGCGGAACCTCTGTAACTCGGTTAGACTCCAATTCTGCAGTCCCAACCTTACGCTGCTTCTTCTGCTCCCGTCCATGATAAAGTGTCTGTGAGGTCAGGCACTGACTTTGGACGAGAAGGCCTGACACGCAGCCTGCACTCTAATTGGTGTTCTATCAGGTTGAGGTCAAAAGGAGAGGAAGTTTAGTCAGCGGGACTTTGAATGAGGCCAATCACTATATAGAGTAAGCATGTGGGATATAAAACACAGTATTACTTATATGGGTTCCCGACAAAAAAGGGGGGAGTTTTTTTGGGGACTTTGAATGAGAGATGTATACCAAAAAGCAGTCTTAGCAAAGAACATTTTAATATACCTTGTGAAATCATGTACAGCATATTGAATGACACAAAAAAAAGGCATACACTGAATCACATAAACGCAGGGCATGCTAAAAACCACCAGCTCGTTTCGTTGGGGTATACCATCTCTTCAGGGGCGAATGCAATGGCAGTCTATAAAGAAACCTAACTATTTGATATAATATTGTAGCTGAATAATAGGAATAAGGAATGGGCGTAAGGGACAGGATGGACATCCCTATAAATACTCACGTCAACTGAGGTAGAGACACGTGGGCCAGCAGGGAGCACTGTGGATTCCCCAAGGTCGATGTGCAAATGTAGGTGACAGTGAGCCAACTTGGATGTCCATCCTGTCCCTTACACCAGGGATCTCCAAACTATGGCCCTCCAGCTGTTGCGGAACTACACGTCACATGAGGCATTGTAAAACTCTGACATTTACACACATAACTAGGCATGAAGGGAATTGTAGTTTCTGAACAACTGGAGGGCCATAGTTTGGAGACCACTGCCTTACACCCAAAACTTATTCCTAATATTCAGCTACAATATTAAACCATATGGTTATGTTTCTTTATAGATCACCATTGCATTCGCCCCTGAAGAGTTGGTATACCCCAACGAAACGCGGCGGGCTTACATAGATGCATGATGTCCATACAGATGATTTTATGCCTCTTATATTGTTTTACTCTAGATTTTCCAACACCATCTAGCCCTTCCAGAGGTCCATGCTGTGCAGAACTTGTCTTTACCCCATGATATGCCAAGTACCATGGCGTCAATATTTATATGTGGTTTTTAGCATGCCCTGCGTTTATGCGATTCTGTGTATGCCTTTTTTTGTGTCATTCAGTATGCTGTACATGATTTCACAAGGTATAATAAAATGTTCTTTGCTAAGACTGCTTTTTGGTATACATCTCTCATTAAAAGTCCCCAAAAAACTCCCCCCTTTTTTGTCGGAACCCATATACGCAATAGTGTGTTTTATATCCCACATGTTTACTCTATATAGTGATTGGCCTCATTCAAAGTCCCGCCGACCAAACTTTCTCTCCTTTTGTTCAAATTTGGGATGGAGGCCAATTGCTTATGGTGCCTTGGACCACATCATTCTCTCTATCAGGTCGAGGTCAGGACTCTGTGCAGGCCAATCAAGTTCCTCCACCCCAAACTCGCTCCTCCATGTCTTTATGGACCTTGCTTTGTGCACTGGTCCAAATAATTTGGTAGAGGGGGGATTATGATGTGGGGGGAAGGGGGATTATGGTGTGGGGTTGTTTGGTGGAGGGGGGATTATGATGTGGGGGGGATTATGATGTGGGGTTGTTTGGTGGAGGGGGATTATGGTGTGGGGGGGAATTATGGTGTGGAGTTGTTGTTCAGGGCTTGGGCTTGGACCCTTAGTTCCAGTGAAGGGAACTCTTAAGGCATCAGAATACCAAGACATTTTGGACAATTTCATACTCCCAACTTTGTGGGAACAGTTTGGAGATGGCCCCTTCCTGTTTCAACATGACTGCGCACCAGTGCACAAAGAACATTGTTGATCTACGTTTATATATGTAGCGATGGTGGACTATAACCATAATACAGTATGTTTCCTTGTTATTCCCTACCTGTAGTTGTGTCTCTTTAATGCTGGGCGCCAGTGACTGTCATCATATTGGTGAGCCCAACCCAATGGATTGTGGGACTAGTAGTCTTTCTGACCAGCTATTTCATTGCCTAACCATACACCGGGACTACACATTCCAGGGATCTTTGCTACCAGTTGAGGAGACTTCTGGGAAAGCCTATAAAGGAGACCGGAAATCCGCCCACGCTCTTTTCTTCCTGGACCTTGTGTAATGCACACCTCTCCGCGACGGCCTGTTGTTACTATTTAAAGGGCCCTATACTGTCTTTATTCTGTCTGATCTCTCATTAGGATTCAAAGGTTGAACAGGCTGGCCAGGGTTCCCCTTTAGAGTGTAACTAACTGCATTCAATATTTAACTCTTTATTGTCCTATAGGTCATGCGCCAGGTGGTATCTCATTGTACATACATGTATATTACAGCATATCCTTCTATTCATAGGCGTGCACAGCCTATTGCATTAGGGTGTGCACTGTGAACCCGAAAGCTCAAGCACACATACATGTGTATATGTATGTATGTGTATATATATATATATATATATATATATATATATATATTCAAAAGTATTGGGACACTTGCCTTTACACACACTCATGAACTTTAATGGCATCCCAGTCTTAAGCCCCATACACACTATCAGATTTTCTGCTGATTTTTTCCTTCAGATTTACCAAAACCATGTAATATGAGGTCAAACCTTAGGAGTTTCAATGTGTATGCAATCAAGCAGGCCCTTGCATTACATGGTTTTGGTAAAGCTGAAGACAAAAATCAGCAGAAAATCTGATAGTTTGTATGGGGCTTTAGTCCATAGGGTTCAATATTGAGTTGGCCCACCTTTTGCAGCTATAACAGCTTCAACTCTTCTGGGAAGGCTGTCCACAAGGTTTAGGAGTGTGTCTATGGGAATGTTTGACCATTCTTCCAGAAGAGCATTTGTGAGCTCAGGCGCTGATGTTGGACAAGAAGACCTGGCTCGCAGTCTCCACTCTAATTCATCCCAAAGGTGTTCTATCGGGTTGAGGTCAGGACTCTGTGTAGGTCAGTCAAGTTCCTCCACCCCAAACTCCCTCCTCCATGTCTTTATGGACCTTGCTTTGTGCACTTGTCCAAATCATTTGCTGGAGGGGGGATTATGATGTGGGTGGAGGGGGGATTATGATGTGGGGGGGATTATGGTGTGGGGTTGTTTGGTGGAGGGGGGATTATGGTGTGGGGGGGATTATGCTGTGAAGTTGTTTTTCTGGGCTTGGGCTTGGGCTTGGACCCTTAGTTCCAGTGAAGGGAACTCTTATAGGGCGTACACACAGTCGGACTTTGTTCGGACATTCCGACAACAAAATCCTAGGATTTTTTCCGACGGATGTTGGCTCAAACTTGTTTTGCCTACACATGGTCGCACAAAGTTGTCGGAATTTCCGATCGACAACCACGCGGTCACGTACACCACGTACGACGAGACTAGAAAAGGCCGGTTCAGAACCAAGCGCGGCACCCTTTGGGCTCCTTTTGCTAATCTCATGTTAGTAAAAGTTTGGTGAGAGACGATTCGCGCTTTTTCAGACTCGTGGCTTTCAGATCGTTTTCTGCCGTTCAGTTTGTACTTGTGGGTTTGTATCTGCTCTTCAGTGCGTGCAGTCAGTTCGTATCGGAGTTTTCTGTGTGATCTTGCCTGCTCGTTGCTGTTTTTCAGCTCGCTCCTCACAGGCCTTGCTGTTCCTCAGTGCGTTCTGTTACTTCGTTCTGAGCAGCCGACCTTTTTCTAGCCATGTTTCGTATGCGTACTCCTCGTAGAGTTCGTGATGTGCGAGGGCTTGGTGTTGGGGTCCTGACCTTGACACAAGTCCAGTCCATGAACAGGGTGAGGAGGAGTTCATGGACCAAGAATTGGTTGCTTCAGCGTGACCAGCTCTGTCATATGCCTTTGCTCCGTGAGATCCGTGAGAATAATCCTAATTTTTCCTCAACAGTTTCCTTCAACGCCACAGGAATGGCAGACTGTGGCCTCCCACTTTGCCCAGCGGTGGGACTTTCCTAACTGTGGAGGGGCAATTGATGGGAAACACGTCCACATCGTCCCACCACCCAACTCGGGGTCGTACTATTATAATTACAAGGGGTTTAATAGTATAGTGATGTTGGAGGTGGTGTCGGCTAATTACGAGTTCCTGTATGTGGACGTGGGGAAGAATGGCCGGATGTCCAATGGTGGAGTCATCGCCCAGACGGAGTTCTACAGGCATCTCCAGAATGGCAGCTTGGACTTGCCACCTCCAGAGGACAATGTTGAAGGTCTCCCATTTGTGTTCGTTGCTGATGAAGCATTTGCGCTGGGGGACCACCTGATGCGGCCATTCCCGATGAGGACCCTCACCCCGGAACAGAGGGTTTTTAATTACCGGCTGGCCAGAGCCCGAAGTGTGGTGGAGAACACATTTTGAATCCTGGCCAGCTGGTTCCGATTATTTCTGACACCCATCCATATGGCGGAGTATAAACTGAACCATATAATACTTGCCTGCTGTGTTCTCCATAATTTTTTAAGAAAACATTCAGCCAACTATGCTGGCTCAGTTGGGCCTGAGGCCGGAATCCCAAATCCATCAACACTGACGGCGCTTGAAAGTGGCCGTCCTGGCTTGCCCTCCCTGAGTGCCCGTGATGTCCGGTTACGATACCTGGAGTTCTTTGCGGGTAGGGGGGCTATCAATATGCCAGACAATCTGTGAAACCTTTTTCAAATAAAAAACATCCAAAAGAAATTCTTTGTGGACATTTACTGCTTGTGTTTGTTTTAGCTGACCCTGACAGAAATGTGTTGAGTGCAGAAAATGTCGTGATTGGGTAACCTTATAAAAAACAGTGTTGGCTGGTACTTTCTAAATGCAAAAACACATTTCACTACAAGTGCACTTGCAACTGCACTGAACCTGCACTTGTAGTGCAAAGTGTATTTGCCCTTAGGAAATAACCCCCATTTTTGCATAAAACAGCAATTACATCACCCCAAAAGTGTTGTAGTGTTGAGACAATAATCCACACATTCTTGAGTAAGCCACTTTTTTATACCTGCACAATCACATGTGCATTTACGAAAGGTTTTTAAAACAAACCAACATGTTTGTTGTATAACAATTTTTGCAGTAGCATTATCAAAAATCGAAATATCCATTTCAGATAAAACAGGCCTGTGTAAAACCAACAAGAAAGCCAAAAAACTTGAACTTACAAAGTTCACATATGGAAAAACCTAAATGCTATATCAGACATCAGTATTAAGGAACTGGGTTTGATATAGCGTTCAGATGGGGGGAAATCACCCCTGGAAAAGCCAAATTTGGAAGATGCACACCAATTTACGAATGTCAACATGTGCTATCTGCCATCAGGGGGGGATCAAGGGACGTGTTTTGGGGGAGCAAGCCCTTCCTCAATGCGACTTTATAATTGAGGAAGGGGTTGCACCCCCAAAACGCATCCATTGATCTTCCGTGATGGCAGATAGCACATGTTGGCACACTGTGTGCATCCTCCAAATTTGGCTTTTCTAAACATTGAAAAAAATTTTAGAAGATTGGACCACAATAAAACAGGTGATTTTGTGGGGTTTAAATTCGCCCCAAAACATCAATGATGTTATTATTTTTTTTAATAACATCACTGATTTGTTGCTGTATGTTGTGCAATTCGAGATTACACCCCATGATCTCCCCGATCAGGATCTGGGCACTTTCAGAAGTAAAGCGTTCTCTATCCCTCACATCACGATCACCTAAAAAGAGATAAAGAACAAAAAAAAGGTCTCAAAAATCTGCCACCATCCATCTCTTTTACCTGAGCCTGTGGTCGCAGACACTCACCTGTTGTGGTGCCAATCTCCACCACATCTTCTTCTTCCTCCTGCTCTTCTTCTTGTGTTGGTGGTATTTCACCTTCTTCCATAGGTGGGGGGTCTGTGTTCTCCTGGGATGAGGGGTGTCCTCCGAGTCTTTTCTCCCCTTTGTAAAACAAAAATGGTATACTTAGCACACAGATATTTGATGGCAGAACTAGAAATAGGAAACATTGCTTGGAATTGGGGTACAATTGTCTATTTTAGCCGAGTTCCAAGATGTATATTTTTTAGTGGCCTTTGTCAAGCTGAAATACTTTACCTGTTTGGTACAAGCTTCACAGATGTAGCCCCCCTATAGTATACATTGGAGCACCTGTGTGCCCCCCCTAATAAAAATGGTGTTCTGGGGTCCCACACTAGTGCTCCAGTGTCTAGATGTGAAAACAGCTGCTCATTGTCCTATCCTTACACACAATCTAGTTGGCATTTCATTCTAGTAACAAACCCATCTACACAAACAAATATTTGGCATCCAAGTAGGCCCCAAAAAATGTGTGAAAATGCATATGGCCTAAACAATGGTGTTCTAGAGGCCGAAAGAAAAATGTTTGATACGAACGAATAATGTGCCCATGAACATTAAAGTTGCCCTTTTAAACGTTACAATTAATAAAAGCATATAGAGCAGAACGAACGTAATAAAGACAGAAAGAATAGGAACACAGCACAACTACTTACTTTTTTGCAGCACTCTCCGGATCTTTCGGTACCGCTCTGGCTCTCTCAACTTCAGGTCCGACCATCGCTTCCTGAGCTGATCTTTAGATTTTTGTACCCCAAAATTCCTGTGAAGGCTTTTGATCACTTTAGCAATGATTTTTGCCTTTTGGATGTTGGGGTGTGGGTAAGGCCCATATTTTCCGTCATAGTCGGACTTCCTCATGATGTCGACCATCTCCAACATCTCCCCAAAGGACATATTTGTGGCCTTAAAACGTCTCCTTCTGGATCGGGACGTGCCTGGATCCGGGCTTTCCTCCTCCTCGTTGCTAGAATTAGCATGCATCTGCTGTAACTCCGCCATGTGCACTTCACCCACTGCGCCGAACGAAAAGGGGCGGGGAATAGACTAGAAAGAACGTCAAGGGCGGGCGGAGTTACACGCATGCGCAGTGTGTATAAAGCGTAACACGCGTGCGTATTACGTACGATCTGTGAGCGGAGGAAGGAGCATTGGACGCGCCGATCGTAAGAACGAAGGTAAGAGACAAACTTGTGCCTATACTGCTTCTAGATTGAGGCCTATATTGTAACAAGATTAGGAGAGTTTTGTCTGACATTAGGCTTTGTCTTGTGTTGTGTCTTGCAGTGAATATGGATATCTTAATGAAAGACAATGACTTCATGTCAGTATTTGTAGAGATGCTAAGTGAGCTGCCCTGTCTGTGGGAGATTACCCACCCCCATTTCAAGAACCAAGCAAAGAGGAAGGCAGCACTGGAGCAATTGTGTGAAATTGTAAAGCAGGTGATCCCCACGGCAGACATCACCTATTTAAAGATCTTCATTGGTGGCCTGAGGAGCACATATCTGAGGGAGCACAAGAAAGTCCTGGATTCACAGATATCCGGAGCAGCAGATGACATCTATGTCCCCAGGATGTTGTACTACGACAGGCTGCACTTTCTGGCAGGGCAGACTGAACCCAGGCCATCCCTCTCCAGTCTTCCTTCCACGCTTCCTTCCCCCCCCGGCTGAGGCTTCTGACGCCCAACCTGGGCCTTCCAGGCGATATGTGGAGGAGCCCAGCTTGAGCCAGCTATAGCATTACTCTAAATATTTCTGCTTGTCCAATCAATGATGTTAACTAGATTTTATTTGGGAGCAGGGATGAGTTGAACACCCCCCTGTTCGGTTCGCACCAGAACATGCGAACAGGAAAAAAATCCGTTCGAACACGCGAACACCGTTAAAGTCTATGGGACACGAACATGAATAATCAAAAGTGCTAATTTTAAAGGCTAATATGCAAGTTATTGTCATTAAAAGTGTTTGGGGACCTGGGTCCTGCCCCAGGGGACATGAATCAATGCAAAAAAAAGTTTTAAAAACGGCCGTTTTTTCAGGAGCAGTGATTTTAATAATGCTTAAAGTCAAACAATAAAAGTGTAATATCCCTTTAAATTTCATACCTGGGGGGTGTCTATAGTATGCCTGTAAAGGGGCGCATGTTTCCCGTGTTTAGAACAGTCTGACAGCAAAATGACATTTTGAAGGAAAAAACACATTTAAAACTACCGCGGCTATTGCATTGCCGACAATACACATAGAAGTTCATTGATAAAAACGGCATGGGAATTCCCCACAGGGCAACCCCGAACCAAAATAAAAAAAAAAAAATGATGTGGGGGTCCCCCTAAATTCCATACAAGGCCCTTCAGGTCTGGTATGGATATTAAGGGGAACCCCAGCCAAAATTTTAAAAAAAAATTGACGTGGGGTTCCCCCTAAATTCCATACCAGACCCTTCAGGTCTGGTATGGATTTTAAGGGGAACCCCGCGCCAAAAAAAAAAAAAAACGGCGTGGGGTCCCCCCAAAAATCCATACCAGACCCTTATCCGAGCACGCAACCTGGCAGGCCGCAGGAAAAGAGGGGGGGACGAGAGTGCGCCCCCCCCCCTCCCCCCCCCCTCCTGAACCGTACCAGGCCACATGCCCTTACCATTTCACACAGGGGGGGGCCGGGATCTGGGGGTCCCCTTGTTAAAGGGGGCTTCCAGATTCCGATAAGCCCCCCGCCCGCAGACCCCCACAACCACCGGCCAGGGTTGTGGGGATGAGGCCCTTGTCTTCATCAACATGGGGACAAGGTGTTTTGGGGGGCTACCCCAAAGCACCCTCCCAATGTTGAGGGCATGTGGCCTGGTACGGTTCAGGAGGGGGGGGCGCACTCTCGTCCCCCCCTCTTTTCCTGCGGCCTGCCAGGTTGCGTGCTCGGATAAGGGTCTGGTATGGATTTTTGGGGGGACCCCACGTCAATTTTTTTAAAAATTTTGGCTGGGGCTCCCCTTAATATCCATACCAGACCTGAAGGGCCTTGTATGGAATTTAGGGGGACCCCCACATCATTTTTTTTATTTTTTTATTTTGGTTCGGGGTTGCCCTGTGGGGAATTCCCATGCCGTTTTTATCAATGAACTTCTATGTGTATTGTCGGCAATGCAATAGCCGCGGGTAGTTTTAAATGTGTTTTTTTCTTCAAAATGTCATTTTGCTGTCAGACTGTTCTAAACACAGGAAACATGCGCCCCTTTACAGGCATACTATAGACACCCCCCAGGTACGAAATTTAAAGGGATATTACACTTTTATTGTTTGACTTTAAGCATTAATAAAATCACTGCTCCTGAAAAAACGTCCGTTTTTAAAACTTTTTTTTGCATTGATCCATGTGCCCTGGGGCAGGACCCAGGTCCCCAAACACTTTTTATGACAATAACTTGCATATAAGCCTTTAAAATGAGCACTTTTGATTTCTCCCATAGACTTTTAAAGGGTGTTCCGCGGCATTCGAATTTGCCGCGAACACCCCAAATTGTTCGCTGTGCGGCGAACTTGCGAACAGCCAATGTTCGAGTAGAACATGAGTTCGACTCGAACTCGAAGCTCATCCCTAGTTGGGAGTACTAATTTAGGACTGTGATTGATGATGCAAAACATTACAACCATGTCCCTTTATCATACACAGGGAAGTCTCAGCCAGGAGGTGGCCGGGCCGAGCCGGCTGGCTGATCTGCAGGTCCCTCCACCCCCCCTGAAAAGAGAAAGTGGCAGTAGGAGGAGTACCCTAGAGGAGGCTGCTATAGCATTCTTTTGGAGGGCTACAGAGGTCCTGGGAGCACCCCACACCATGGAGGAGAACATTGCTGCCTTCATAGCCTATAAAATGCAGAGGATGGAGGAGGGCCAAAAAGTCTTGTGTGAGGCCCTCATATCGGAGGCTCTGGAGAAAGGTATGAGGGGCCAAATTACACCTCAGACACCCCTTCGCATTGGTCCTCCTCCTGCAGGTCCTCCTCCTCCTCCTCCCTCTCCTCCAGGTCCTCCCAGTCCTCCTCCAGGTCCCCCCAGTCCTCCTCCAGGTCCCCCCAGTCCTCCTCCTCCTCCAGGTCCTACTCCTCCTCCTGCCACATCTCCAACTGCACAGCCACAGCCCAGAAGGAAGCGTGGAAGGAAGACCAGACAGTGATTGCCCTGGGTTCAGTCTGGTCGGCCAAAAGATGCAGCCTCTTGTGGCACCACTGCCTGGGGACATAGATGTCATCTGCTGCTATCCAGATCTCTGCGAATCCCGGACCTGACTGCCCTCCCTTAGATATGGACTCCTCAGGCCACCAATTTTGATGTTGACGAATTGTTGTCTGCCGTGGGGGTCCCAAGCTTCGTTAATTTCTCCTGTTGATCCAGTGTTGCCTTCCTCTTTGTTTGGTTCTGAGCCCTTAATAAAGGATTTTTGTTTTGAATTATTCTCTCCTATGTGTTTTACTTCAAAAAGGACAGTTGGTTTGTGAGGATTCAGGTACATTTCAAATATACAATGTGAAATGAACAAGGGACACCAACACCAAACAATCTCCTTGAGATTAAATAATAAAAGATATCAATGGTGTTGGGGTAACTTGACACACAAAACACACCCAAAAATATTCTGGATGAAAAATAAAAATAACATTGAACAAAGATCAGCCTTGGAAAAAATCCAAACATTAAAGAAAAACAAAGGCTTAAAATCCAAAAAAATAAAAAATATAAAACTGTCAGATGTGACAACTAATAACAATATATTCAGGGAATCCCACTAAAAAAACACAAATAAAACTTTGTGAGAAGTGTGTGTGAATATGAGCAGCAAAACGACTTTATTCTTGTCACATTATAAAGAAGAAGAGAGTGCGCTGTATTAAACCATTTTTAACATTGCAGCGTGACGAAAGTGCTGTATCCATTGCGAACGCTAAGTTTACCAGAACGAGCTGTCCCGTCTCGGAATTTCTTCTGAGCATGCGTGGCACTTTGTGCGTCGGAACAGGCCACACACGGTCGGAATTGACGCAATCGGATTTTGTTGTCGGAAAATTTTATCTCCTGCTCTCCAACTTTGTGTGTCGGAAAATCCGATGGAAAATGTCCGATGGCACCCACACACGGTCGGAATTTCCGACAACACGCTCCGATCGGACATTGTCCATCGGAAAATCCGACCGTGTGTACGGGGCATTAAGGCGTCAGCATACCAAGACATTTTGGACGATTTCATATTCCCAACTTTGTAGGAACAGTTTGGGGATGGCCCTTCCTGTTCCAACATGACTGCGCACCAGTGCACAAAGCAAGGTCCATAATGACATAGACTTAGCAGGGGTGGTGGAAAATTAACTTCAAGTGCAATAATTCACATTATAACCGTAACTAAAACATATACAATTAAGTGAACCACTCTAAAAAAATAAAAATTCCAAAGTGCTATAATGGTGGGAATTGGTTGGCACTGATAAGCAGCACTGGCACTGATAGGCAGTACTGGTTGGCACCGATAGGCAGCATTGGTTGGCACTGATAGGCAGCATTGTTTGGCACTGATAGGCTGCATTGGTTGGCACTGATAAGCAGCACTGGCACTGATAGGCAGCACTGGTTTGCACTGGTTGGCACTGATAGGCAGCATTGGGTGGCACAGATAGGGTAGAGGGGGAGTTTCACATTCAGGAGATTGTGAGAATTGCCAGAGCTGTTCAGTGTATGAAACTGTCAGATAATGACACCGCATGAAGGGAGAGATACCAGCTGTTAAAAGTCAGCGGCGATGTTGGTAGTGGGCGGGACTGAACAGTTTACATAAATACAATAAGTGCGCTTGCAATCAAATGATCATAAAAAACTAAATTCCCATACTGCTGGTACAAGAATATGCATGTATGTATTGTGCATAATAAGTGAATCACGCAACACATTCACGCACAGTGCTTGAAATTGAATAAATAAACAAATAATACATGTGTATGAACATATAAAAATCGAAAATATCCTGAGTGGTGAAGGTGAAAAAATAATAATAACTCAAATAGAAAAGTAAAGTTCCTCAAGGAAAGTTCAGTAAGGATGTATCAGTCCCTTTAAAGGAAGGATCGCATATCCACAGGTCCTTAGAGATCACCAATTCAAGTGAAACAGAAGAAAAAATGATGTGAAGGGATATCCAGACAGACAGTGACTCCGGAGGATATTACAGATGGACCCTTACCAGGAATGGTGGACCTCCCTGATAGCAAGGTCTCGTAAGCATGCAGATACAGCCCTCTGCAGGGACAGCTGCATGGTGGCGTCCAGATCAGCCGGTATGTGCAGCGCTCCAAAGAGGGATGGTTCCAATGTGTCAGCCTGGAAGGGGGCCCGGAGGGCCGTGCGTGCAAGAGGAGGCAAAAAACAAGGGCTCTGATGGTGTAGTAATATAAAAACATTTTTCCGTACACAGGCAGGAGAAAACAATTCCGCTGTATAAGAATTTAAAAAGCATGTAAAAAGCTGGCATAAAATAATGAACACCCGTGCAAACATGGGGTGGGCGACATGATGGCGTACAGTGCGAAGCCACGCCCTACATGTTTCGTCATAGATGACGTCTTCAAAGGGGCACGGGCGATGCACTGAACCATCACCTATATAGCGCAGGACGGAAACCAAGCCTCGATTTCGCCTGGATGCCATAGAGCACTAAACAATAATGAGGAAACACAGGTAGAAACCAAGCCTCAATCTGGCGTTCCCCACAAAGAGGAAAGCTCCATGTTAAAGAATCCTATACAAAGGAAAAAATTTGCAAAAACCACGGAACATGTAAGGATAATTAAATCCAGGATTAGGCTCTATTTATATGAGTCTGAATCGAGGATAATCATAACTGTCTAAAAATAAAAATATAAATATATATAGTTAACCAATTCCAACTCATGGAATCTGTCAACCACTATAATGCCCCGTACACACGGTCGGACTTTGTTCGGACATTCCGACAACAAAATCCTAGGATTTTTTCCATCGGATGTTGGCTCAAACTTGTCTTGCATACACACAATCACACAAAGTTGTCGGAAAATCCGATCGTTCTAAACGCGGTGACGTAAAACACGTACGTCGGGACTATAAACGGGGCAGTGGACAATAGCTTTTATCTCTTTATTTATTCTGAGCATGCGTGGCACTTTGTCTGTCAGATTTGTGAACACACGATCGGAATTTCCGACAACGGATTTTGTTGTCGGAAAATTTTATCTCCTGCTGTCCAACTTTGTGTGTCGGAAAATCTGATGGAAAATGTCCGATGGAGCCCACACACGGTCGGAATTTCCGACAACACGCTCCGATCGGACATTTTCCATGGGAAAATCCGACCGTGTGTACAGGGCATTAGAGTGATTTAGTTTAAATTGAGAAAATGGGCATTATTATTGCTGGTAGTAACGAAGAAAGGCTAACATGAGTACATAGTAGTATTTTCCTAATCTACCTATCAAAAGATCAGGGAGAGGAAAGGAGCCTCCATTTTCGTGGGGAACACCAGATAATAAAAATATCAAAATAGAATAAATATACAAATACACCCCCCACTATATAGTCCAGACAGAAGCACAAATATGCAGAGAGAGACTATACGTACAAATCACATCTTAGGAGTTATCAATAAACGCGTTTATCTCTATATCTACATTTAATCCCAGAGGTCTAAGACAGCGAATTTTGTAGATCCATTCCATTTCTAGTTTGGAGATAGCATGCCTTTTAGGTCCCCCTCTCCAGGGTAATTTCAGTCTATCTATGCCTATAAAGGTGGTTCCTCTGGAATCCTGCTTATGTACCTCTAGGAAATGTTTGGAAACTGGATGACCTTTAAAGCTCCTCCTAATGTTCCCAATGTGCTTGTTAAGTCTCACCTGTAGGGGTCGCACAGTGCGTCCCACATATTGAAGCCCGCACGGGCAGGTGAGAAGTAGGGATGAGCTTCAAGTTCGAGTCGAACTCATGTTCGACTCGAACATTGGCTGTTCGCAAGTTCGTCGAACAGCGAACAATTTGGGGTGTTCGCGGCAAATTCGAATGCCGCAGAACACCCTTTAAAAGTCTATGGGAGAAATCAAAAGTGCTAATTTTAAAGGCTTATATGCAAGTTATTGTCATAAAAAGTGTTTGGGGACCTGGGTCCTGCCCCAGGGGACATGGATCAATGCAAAAAAAAGTTTTAAAAACGGCCGTTTTTTCAGGAGCAGTGATTTTAATAATGCTTAAAGTCAAACAATAAAAGTGTAATATCCCTTTAAATTTCGTACCTAGGGGGTGTCTATAGTATGCCTGTAAAGGGGCGCATGTTTCCCGTGTTTAGAACAGTCTGACAGGAAAATGACATTTCAAAGGAAAAAACCCATTTAAAACTACTCGCGGCTTTTGCATTGCCGACAATACACATTGATAAAAACGGCATGGGAATTCCACACAGGGGAACCCCGAACCAAAATTTAAAAAAAAAATGACGTGGGAGTCCCCCTAAATTCTATACCAGGCCCTTCAGGTCTGGTATGGATATTAGGGGGAACCCGGCCAAAATTTTTTTTAAAAAATGACGTGGGGTTCCCCCTAAATTCCATACCAGACCCTTCAGGTCTGGTATGGATTTTAAGGGGAACCCCGCACCAAAAAAAAAAAAAAAAAAAAACGGCGTGGGGTCCCCCCAAGTATCCATACCAGACCCTTATCCGAGCACGCAACCTGGCAGGCCGCAGGAAAAGAGGGGGGATGAGAGTGCGGCCCCCCTCCTGAACTGCACCAGGCCACATGCCCTCAACATTGGGAGGGTGCTTTGGGGTAGCCCCCCAAAACACCTTGTCCCCATGTTGATGAGGACAAGGGCCTCATCTCCACAACCCTGGCCAGTGGTTGTGGGGGTCTGCGGGTGGGGGGCTATTCGGACTCTGGAAGCCCCCTTTAACAAGTGGACCCCCAGATCCCGGCCCCCCCCTGTGTGAAATGGTAAGGGGGTACTTACCCCTACCATTTCACTAAAAAACTGTCAAAAATGTTAAAAATGACAAGAGACAGTTTGTGACAATTCCTTTATTTAAATGCTTCTTCTTTCTTCTATCTTCCTTCATCTTCTTCTGGTTCTTCTGGCTCTTCTGGTTCTTCCTCCGGCGTTCTCGTCCAGCATCTCCTCCGCAGCGTCTTCTATCTTCTTCTCCTCGGGCCGCTCCGCACCCATGGCATGGGGGGAGGCTCCCGCTCTTCTCTTCAATTTCTTCTTCATCCTCTTCTCTTCTTCCTTCTTCTCTTCTTCTCTTCTTCATTTTCTTCTCCGGGCCGCTCCGCATCCATGCTGGCATGGAGGGAGGCTCCCGCTGTGTGACGGCGTCTCCTCATCTGACGGTTCTTAAATAATGGGGGCGGGGCCACCCGGTGACCCCGCCCCCTCTGACGCACGGTGACTTGACGGGACTTCCCTGTGATGTCACGGGGAATGCCACAGGGAAGTCCTGTCATGTCCCGTGCGTCAGAGGGGGCGGGGTCACCGGGTGGCCCCACCCCCGTTATTTAAAAACGTCAGACGAGGAGACGCCGTCACACAGCGGGAGCCTCCCTCCATGCCAGCATGGATGCGGAGAAGAAGGAAGAAGAGAAGAGGATGAAGAAGAAATTGAAGAGAAGAGCAGGAGCCTCCCCCCATGCCATGGGTGCGGAGCGGCCCGAGGAGAAGAAGATAGAAGACGTCGCGGAGGAGATGCTGGACGAGAACGCCGGAGGAAGAACCAGAAGAGCCAGAAGAACCAGAAGAAGATGAAGGAAGATAGAAGAAAGAAGAAGCATTTAAATAAAGGAATTGTCAAAAACTGTCTCTTGTTATTTTTAACATTTTTGACAGTTTTTTAGTGAAATGGTAGGGGTAAGTACCCCCTTACCATTTCACACAGGGGGGGCCGGGATCTGGGGATCCTCTTGTTAAAGGGGGCTTCCAGATTCCGATAAGCCCCCTACCCGCAGACCCCCACAACCACCGGCCAAGGTTGTGGGGATGAGGCCCTTGTCCTCATCAACATGGGGACAAGGTGTTTTGGGGGGCTACCCCAAAGCACCCTCCCAATGTTGAGGGCATGTGGCCTGGTACGGTTCAGGAGGAGGGGAGGGCCGCACTCTCGTCCCCCCTCTTTTCCTGCGGCCTGCCAGGTTGCGTGCTCGGATAAGGGTCTGGTATGGATTTTTGGGGGGATCCCACGTCGTTTTTTTTTTGGCACGGGGTTCCCCTTAAAATCCATACCAGACCTAAAGGGTCTGGTATGGAATTTAGGGGGAACCCCACATCATTTTTTTTTTAAATTTTGGCCAGGGTTCCCCTTAATATCCATACCAGACCTGAAGGGCCTGGTATGGAATTTAGGGGGACTCCCACGTCAATTTTCTTTTTTATTTTGGTTCGGGGTTCCCCTGTGTGGAATTCCCATGCCGTTTTTATCAATGAACTTCTATGTGTATTGTCGGCAATGCAAAATCCGCGAGTAGTTTTAAATGGGTTTTTTCCTTCGAAATGTCATTTTGCTGTCAGACTGTTCTAAACACGGGAAACATGCGCCCCTTTACAGGCATACTATAGACACCCCCCAGGTACAAAATTTAAAGTGGTATTACACTTTTATTGTTTGACTTTAAGCAATATTAAAATCACTGCTCCTGAAAAAACGGCCGTTTTTAAAACTTTTTTTTGCATTGATCCATGTCCCCTGGGGAAGGACCCGGGTCCCCAAACACTTTTTATGACAATAACTTGCATATAAGCCTTTAAAATTAGCACTTTTGATTATTCATGTTCGTGTCCCATAGACTTTAATGGTGTTCGTGTGTTCGAGCAAACTTTTTTCCTGTTCGCATATTCTGGTGCGAACCGAACAGGGGGATGTTTGGCTCATCCCTAGTGAGAAGATACACGACATTGGTTGTGGAGCAGGTAATAAAGGACTTTATGGAGAAATCCCGTGAAATACTGTTAGAATGGAACTGACTAACCTTCCTTTCAGTGATAGCATTGACAGAACACACAGCGCAATTTCTACACCTATAGTACCCTACCAGATTTTGAAAGAACATAGGTTTTTTGATAGGAGGATCACAAATACTGGGAGCTACACATGACTTTATTGAAGGAACTCCTCTGAAGACAATCTGAGGTCTATCCGGGAGTAATGGTCCCAATATGGGATCATTTTTGACAATATGCCAGTGTTTGTGGACCATGTGGACAATGTTGTTGGGAATATCCCGTTATGAAAGGACAAGTGAAATTATTATCAGTGTTGTTACCTCTCCCTGTATTGTCCAGGGGGAGTTGATCCCGGTCAAGTTGTTCCACTTGATCAAGTTTCTCTTTAAGAAAATGAGCCTCATATCCTTTCTCCAAAAATCTATCAGTGAGGACCTTGGATTGTGCCTTAAAATCAGTAATTGTAGAGCAATTACGCTTCATTCTAATATACTGACTTTTGGGGACTGAGTCCAGCCATGCTTTATGGTGGCAGCTGTCCCGGGGAATAAATGAATTCCGGTCTGTGGCCTTAAAATGAGTGGAGGTGAGTAAGACATCTCCTCCACTCCATATTCTAAGGTCCAGGAGGTTAATTGTTTGTTGGCTAGCCTCAAACTTCAGTATAATACCCCTGTCATTTCTATTGAGACCTTCCATAAAAGAGCAAAGAGATTCATGGGTACCATTGCAAAAGAGGAGGACGTGATCTATGTACCTAGCCCACAAGACCAGTTCAGGTCTTTGTTGGGCATAGACGACGTCCTCCTCCCATTTCCCCATTAATAGGTTCGCCAAACTGGGGGCAAACTTGGCAACACCCTTTGTTTGAAGGAAGAGCTGACTATTGTGCCAGAAAAAGTTATGTGTAATGGCGTATTCTAAAAGATCCATAATAAAGTTCCTTTTTCTTCTTGGTAGTAAATAGGGATGAGCTTCGTGTTCGAGTCGAACCCATGTTCGACTCGAACATCGGCTGTTCGATTGTTCGCCGAATTGCGAACGATATGGGCCGTTCGCGCCAAATTTGTGTGGCGCGTCACGGCCCATAATTCACTGCGGCATCGCAGTGCATTGCTGGCTGATGATTGGCCAAGCATGCACTATGACCCGCATGCTTGGCCAATCACAGCGCTGTCGGTAGAGAGAGCTGTAATTGGCCAAAGCCAGGGTGGCTTTGGTCAATTATGGCTCAGGGGGTTTAGAACACGCCCCACACTATATAAGGCCGCCTGCACGGCGGCCCTGTGTAGTGTGTTCCGGCATGCTGAGAGATAGACAGAGAGACAATGTCATTTCATTTGAGTTAGCTAGATTAGGCAGGACAGTCAGTGAGTTAGCTGCACTCACAGTGTATTTTGTATATATATGCATCCCAGGTGTTGCATATATATATATATATATATATATATATATATATATATATATATATATATATATATACACTGTATTCAGTTTAGCTAGATCAGTTCCTGTTATCTTCCTACTGACAGGCATGCAGGCTTGTGTTGTTACAGTATTTATGGCTACCTGAAGAAAATTGCTGGTGTTCTTTTGATCCTATTAGTACCACAGTCAGGCAGCTAGACTATTTACAGTTAGTGTAGTGCGTCCTGCTCACAGTGTTCAGCTAAACTACAAGTTAGTGTAGTGAGACCTCTGCACAGTGTTCAGCTAAAGCTACAAGTTAGTGTAGTGCGTCCTGCTCACAGTGTTCAGCTAAAACTACAAGTTAGTGTAGTGAGACCTCTGCACAGTGTTCAGCTAAAGCTACAAGTTAGTGTAGTGCATCCTGCTCACAGTGTTCAGCTAAAACTACAAGTTAGTGTAGTGAGACCTCTGCACAGTGTTCATCTAAAGCTACAAGTTAGTGTAGTGCGTCCTACTCACAGTGTTCAGCTAAAACTACAAGTTAGTGTAGTGAGACCTCTGCACAGTGTTCATCTAAAGCTACAAGTTAGTTTAGTGCGTCCTGCTCACAGTGTTCAGCTAAAACTACAAGTTAGTGTAGTGAGACCTCTGCACAGTGTTCATCTAAAGCTACAAGTTAGTGTAGTGCGTCCTGCTCACAGTGTTCAGCTAAAACTACAAGTTAGTGTAGTGCGTCCTGCTCACAGTATTCAGCTAAAACTACAAGTTAGTGTAGTGAGACCTCTGCACAGTGTTCATCTAAAGCTACAAGTTAGTGTAGTGCGTCCTGCTCACAGTGTTCAGCTAAAACTACAAGTTAGTGTAGTGAGACCTCTGCACAGTGTTCATCTAAAGCTACAAGTTAGTGTAGTGTGTCCTGCTCTCAGTGTTCAGCTAAAACTACAAGTTAGTGTAGTGAGACTTCTGCACAGTGTTCAGCTAAAGCTACAAGTTAGTGTAGTGCGTCCTGCTCACAGTGTTCAGCTAAAACTACAAGTTAGTGTAGTGAGACCTCTGCACAGTGTTCATCTAAAGCTACATGTTAGTGTAGTGCGTCCTGCTCACAGTGTTCAGCTAAAACTACAAGTTAGTGTAGTGAGACCTCTGCACAGTGTTCAGCTAAAGCTACAAGTTAGTGTAGCGCGTCCTGCTTACAGTGTTCAGCTAAAACTACAAGTTAGTGTAGTGAGACCTCTGCACAGTGTTCATCTAAAGCTACAAGTTAGTTTAGTGTGTCCTGCTCAAAGTATTCAGCTAAAACTACAAGTTAGTGTAGTGAGACCTCTGCACAGTTTTCAGCTAAAGCTACAAGTTAGTGTAGCACGTCCTACTCACAGTGTTCAGCTAAAACTACAAGTTAGTGTAGATAGACCTCTGCACAGTGTTCATCTAAAGCTACAAGTTAGTGTAGTGCGTCCTGCTCACAGTTTTCAGCTAAAACTACAAGTTAGTGTAGTGAGACCTCTGCACAGTGTTCATCTAAAGCTACAAGTTAGTGTAGTGCGTCCTGCTCACAGTGTTCAGCTAAAACTACAAGTTAGTGTAGTGAGACCTCTGCACAGTGTTCAGCTAAAGCTACAAGTTAGTGTAGTGCGTCCTGCTCACAGTGTTCAGCTAAAACTACAAGTTAGTGTAGTGAGACCTCTGCACAGTGTTCCGCTAAAGCTACAAGTTAGTGTAGTGCGTCCTGCTCACAGTGTTCAGCTAAAACTACAAGTTAGGGTAGTGAGACCTCTGCACAGTGTTCATCTAAAGCTACAAGTTAGTGTAGTGCGTCCTGCTCACAGTGTTCAGCTAAAACTACAAGTTAGTGTAGTGAGACCTCTGCACAGTGTTCATCTAAAGCTACAAGTTAGTTTAGTGCGTCCTGCTCACAGTGTTCAGCTAAAACTACAAGTTAGTGTAGTGAGTCCTCTGCACAGTGTTCATCTAAAGCTATAAGTTAGTGTAGTGCGTCCTGCTCACAGTGTTCAGCTAAAACTACAAGTTAGTGTAGTGCGTCCTGCTCACAGTGTTCAGCTAAAACTACAAGTTAGTGTAGTGCGTCCTGCTCACAGTATTCAGCTAAAACTACAAGTTAGTGTAGTGAGACCTCTGCACAGTGTTCATCTAAAGCTACAAGTTAGTGTAGTGCGTCCTGCTCACAGTGTTCAGCTAAAACTACAAGTTAGTGTAGTGAGACCTCTGCACAGTGTTCATCTAAAGCTACAAGTTAGTGTAGTGTGTCCTGCTCTCAGTGTTCAGCTAAAACTACAAGTTAGTGTAGTGAGACTTCTGCACAGTGTTCAGCTAAAGCTACAAGTTAGTGTAGTGCGTCCTGCTCACAGTGTTCAGCTAAAACTACAAGTTAGTGTAGTGAGACCTCTGCACAGTGTTCATCTAAAGCTACATGTTAGTGTAGTGCGTCCTGCTCACAGTGTTCAGCTAAAACTACAAGTTAGTGTAGTGAGACCTCTGCACAGTGTTCAGCTAAAGCTACAAGTTAGTGTAGCGCGTCCTGCTTACAGTGTTCAGCTAAAACTACAAGTTAGTGTAGTGAGACCTCTGCACAGTGTTCATCTAAAGCTACAAGTTAGTTTAGTGTGTCCTGCTCAAAGTATTCAGCTAAAACTACAAGTTAGTGTAGTGAGACCTCTGCACAGTTTTCAGCTAAAGCTACAAGTTAGTGTAGCACGTCCTACTCACAGTGTTCAGCTAAAACTACAAGTTAGTGTAGATAGACCTCTGCACAGTGTTCATCTAAAGCTACAAGTTAGTGTAGTGCGTCCTGCTCACAGTTTTCAGCTAAAACTACAAGTTAGTGTAGTGAGACCTCTGCACAGTGTTCATCTAAAGCTACAAGTTAGTGTAGTGCGTCCTGCTCACAGTGTTCAGCTAAAACTACAAGTTAGTGTAGTGAGACCTCTGCACAGTGTTCAGCTAAAGCTACAAGTTAGTGTAGTGCGTCCTGCTCACAGTGTTCAGCTAAAACTACAAGTTAGTGTAGTGAGACCTCTGCACAGTGTTCCGCTAAAGCTACAAGTTAGTGTAGTGCGTCCTGCTCACAGTGTTCAGCTAAAACTACAAGTTAGGGTAGTGAGACCTCTGCACAGTGTTCATCTAAAGCTACAAGTTAGTGTAGTGCGTCCTGCTCACAGTGTTCAGCTAAAACTACAAGTTAGTGTAGTGAGACCTCTGCACAGTGTTCATCTAAAGCTACAAGTTAGTTTAGTGCGTCCTGCTCACAGTGTTCAGCTAAAACTACAAGTTAGTGTAGTGAGTCCTCTGCACAGTGTTCATCTAAAGCTATAAGTTAGTGTAGTGCGTCCTGCTCACAGTGTTCAGCTAAAACTACAAGTTAGTGTAGTGCGTCCTGCTCACAGTGTTCAGCTAAAACTATAAGTTAGTGTAGTGAGACCTCTGCACAGTGTTCATCTAAAGCTACAAGTTAGTTTAGTGCGTCCTGCTCACAGTGTTCAGCTAAAACTACAAGTTAGTGTAGTGAGACCTCTGCACAGTGTTCATCTAAAGCTACAAGTTAGTGTAGTGCGTCCTGCTCACAGTGTTCAGCTAAAACTACAAGTTAGTGTAGTGCTTCCTGCTCACAGTGTTCAGCTAAAACTATAAGTTAGTGTAGTGAGACCTCTGCACAGTGTTCATCTAAAGCTTCAAGTTAGTGTAGTGTGTCCTGCTCACAGTGTTCAGCTAAAACTACAAGTTAGTGTAGTGAGACCTCTGCACAGTGTTCAGCTAAAGCTACAAGTTAGTGTAGTGCGTCCTGCTCACAGTGTTCAGCTAAAACTACAAGTTAGTGTAGTGCGTCCTGCTCACAGTGTTCAGCTAAAACTACAAGTTAGTGTAGTGAGACCTCTGCACAGTGTTCATCTAAAGCTACAAGTTAGTTTAGTGCGTCCTGCTCACAGTGTTCAGCTAAAACTACAAGTTAGTGTAGTGAGACCTCTGCACAGTGTTCATCTAAAGCTACAAGTTAGTGTAGTGCGTCCTGCTCACAGTGTTCAGCTAAAACTACAAGTTAGTGTAGTGCGTCCTGCTCACAGTGTTCAGCTAAAACTATAAGTTAGTGTAGTGAGACCTCTGCACAGTGTTCATCTAAAGCTACAAGTTAGTTTAGTGCGTCCTGCTCACAGTGTTCAGCTAAAACTACAAGTTAGTTTAGTGAGACCTCTGCACAGTGTTCATCTAAAGCTACAAGTTAGTGTAGTGCGTCCTGCTCACAGTGTTCAGCTAAAACTACAAGTTAGTGTAGTGCGTCCTGCTCACAGTGTTCAGCTAAAACTATAAGTTAGTGTAGTGAGACCTCTGCACAGTGTTCATCTAAAGCTACAAGTTAGTGTAGTGTGTCCTGCTCACAGTGTTCAGCTAAAACTACAAGTTAGTGTAGTGAGACCTCTGCACAGTGTTCAGCTAAAGCTACAAGTTAGTGTAGTGCGTCCTGCTCACAGTGTTCAGCTAAAACTACAAGTTAGTGTAGTGAGACCTCTGCACAGTGTTCATCTAAAGCTACATGTTAGTGTAGTGTGTCCTGCTCACAGTGTTCAGCTAAAACTACAAGTTAGTGTAGTGAGACCTCTGCACAGTGTTCAGCTAAAGCTACAAGTTAGTGTAGCGCGTCCTGCTTACAGTGTTCAGCTAAAACTACAAGTTAGTGTAGTGAGACCTCTGCACAGTGTTCATCTAAAGCTACAAGTTAGTGTAGTGTGTCCTGCTCACAGTGTTCAGCTAAAACTACAAGTTAGTGTAGTGAGACCTCTGCACAGTGTTCAGCTAAAGCTACAAGTTAGTGTAGCACGTCCTACTCACAGTGTTCAGCTAAAGCTACAAGTTAGTGTAGTTAGACCTCTGCACAGTGTTCATCTAAAGCTACAAGTTAGTGTAGTGCGTCCTGCTCACAGTGTTCAGCTAAAACTACAAGTTAGTGTAGTGAGACCTCTGCACAGTGTTCATCTAAAGCTACAAGTTAGTGTAGTGCGTCCTGCTCACAGTGTTCAGCTAAAACTACAAGTTAGTGTAGTGAGACCTCTGCACAGTGTTCATCTAAAGCTACAAGTTAGTGTAGTGCGTCCTGCTCACAGTGTTCAGCTAAAACTACAAGTTAGTGTAGTGAGACCTCTGCACAGTGTTCAGCTAAAGCTACAAGTTAGTGTAGCACGTCCTACTCACAGTGTTCAGCTAAAGCTACAAGTTAGTGTAGTTAGACCTCTGCACAGTGTTCATCTAAAGCTACAAGTTAGTGTAGTGCGTCCTGCTCACAGTGTTCAGCTAAAACTACAAGTTAGTGTAGTGAGACCTCTGCACAGTGTTCATCTAAAGCTACAAGTTAGTGTAGTGCGTCCTGCTCACAGTGTTCAGCTAAAACTACAAGTTAGTGTAGTGAGACCTCTGCACAGTGTTCATCTAAAGCTACAAGTTAGTGTAGTGCGTCCTGCTCACAGTGTTCAGCTAAAACTACAAGTTTGTGTAGTGAGACCTCTGCACAGTGTTCAGCTAAAGCTACAAGTTTTTTTTGCGAGCTCTGCACAGTGTTCACCTAAAGCTACCTGTAGAAGGTTGGTGGTGTTTTCCTGATCCTATCACTACCGCAGGCAGCTAAATAAGCTACAAGTTAGTTTTTTGCAAGCTCTGCACAGTGTTCAGCTAAAGCTACCTGTAGAAGGTTGGTGGTGTTCTCATACTACAGGCAGGCAGTTGATTTTGCTAACTGCAGTATCAGTATATATATATATTTATGGGTGGAGCCCTATGTCCGATATGGACATAGATAACATTTGTAGTTAACATAAAACTTACCATCGGAAATAGACCTGGAAGTGTGGACTTACCATGTGAAATGGACCTGAAAGTGTGCCTTGGTCTGCTGGTCGGTATGCCAGAATAAGGGGGCATACCCTAGTTTAAGAAATGATTATTCTGTAGAGAGAAATGAATGAAATGAATAAATGAAATGAATGCCTTAAAATGGGGATGGGAGGGTGGGTATCGCGCACAGGAAACCGACAAGCACCACAGGTGAGCGGGCTGCTTAAATACCCCCCAGGCTCCTCCCATAAATTTAGGCCACCATACTGGCCTTCCTACTTATGGGTGGAGCCCTATGTCCGATATGGACATAGATAACATTTGTAGTTAACATAAAACTTACCATCGGAAATAGACCTGGAAGTGTGGACTTACCATATGAAATGGACCTGAAAGTGTGCCTTGGTCTGCTGGTCGGTATGCCAGAATAAGGGGGCAAAAACATTCAGGTAGGGGTGTGGTTTTATTAGTTTTGGCTTTATTTATTTGAGCAAGTTTGGCGAATGCTTGTGCCGTTTCCACCTAAGGAGTGGGGACGTACCGGGAGAGGTATGCAGAGTTTCACCTGCTAAGTCTCTTGATGACGTGGTCTGGGACCCATGCCGACATGCTGCCAAGGCTGCCCCAATACTAAAGAGTGACTGGAGTGCTGACTGGGGTCGAGGTGTAGGCAGCGTAGAAGAACCCCAGGTGTTTGATGAACTGGCAGGCACTCGAGGGTTGCCCGAAAAGGTAATAGGGGACTAGAGTTTGAGTGTTCCTATAGGAGTGACAGTAGGTGGTCGAGTATGGTTACTGGCCACCGGACGTTGTCTACTTTATGGAGATGGATGTCTATCCTGGAGCTTGATTGCTGGGTTTTGGACACTGCAGGGTGGAAGATGAAATGGTGTTGGCAGCGAGCCAACTACACAGAACTTGGCCTGCGGGATTGCTGCGGGTGAACTCGCTGGGCCGCCAGAACCCGTGATAGGCCAAGTAAATGGCTGCTTGTATGACCAAACTGGGGAGAAGGCCCAATAGCGTACTGGTTAATATAGTAGACATGTCCCAGAAGATGGCCGCCTGGAACGAACATGCAGTGGACATTAAACTGGTGTTGTCAAGATAAATACACCAGCGTGCGCAGGAAGGACATCACAGAGCGATGCGGACCTGGCTTCATTAAGAGGCTCGCCTCGGACCGGATGTCAGTGGCAAAGCCACGGCCTGTCCTGTCCAGATAAGACCCTGGAGTTAAGCGGTTGCCATGACCGAGTGTAACTTGAAGAGGGAGGAAGTCCGGGTAAACCCGGGGTTTTAGGAGTGTCTCTGGGGGCCATGTACTTGTAAACCGATGATGGCCAAAAATTGCCGCGATGCCTGTGGTGGCTGTGGCATCTGTCGCTACCTGGGGTGACAAGGGCGACGTAGGTGATAAGACCCTAGAGTTAAGGTATAATCATTGATACACCGATCCACGTAGTACGGGACCTTCTGACATTGATAGGTCCACATTCTTAGGAAAGACTGCAGCTATTTGTTAGTACACACCCGTGTATGGGTGAAGTCTTGGGGAACTAACCTGATACGGGTCAGTTTGTCAAGGGGCAGGCTTGCCTGCGTGGTATTCGTTAATTCGGAGGAGGTTATTGTAGACCTCGGTTCTGGATTATTGAGTTTTTTGAGACTACAAGCTGAAGGACATAATGGTATTACCAGCGAGTCAAGTTGTGTCTACGTAGTACCTGGCTGCCTGTGCCAGTAAAGTGAATTTGTTAGGCCGTAGAAAACCACAGAGGCCAGGTAGATGGCTGCTTGTATGACTAGACTGGGGAATGTCTGAGGTTTTGACATGTCCCTGAAGATGGCAGTTGTGATGGGCAAGCGTTTGCCGTTTAGCTATGGACTGATGCTTCTGGACGCCACGTAGAAAGGACCCTACTGTATGAGCCGTAAACACGGATGACTCTCTGGGGTCCTGTGAGGGCAAGAAATGCTGGATGTTGGCTAGGTATAGCCTGATGATGTTATGAGGAGCCAGCTGTGTGTGGCAATACGATACCTGGTGTGGGGTGGAACCTGAACTCAACTGACCTAAGCGAGAAATGACACAGAAATTGATGAGTGGCTCGTATGAAATGCCACTGGAGACAAGTGGCCGATTAAGTGCCACTGAAGAATGATGTGTGACTGATTGTGTGCCACTGGAAATGTGTACTGATTGCAAGAAGTCATGCTAAGATGCGAGCCCTGCAATGATTGCAAGAGTTGTGCTTAAATACATGTTTGCAACAATTGCCAGGGAGTTTGTGTCAATGGTGATGTGTTTGCCGTGACTGCTGGAAGTCCGTATTACTGCATGTGCTTGCACAGGCTGCAAGGAGTTATACTTGGATGCGTGTTTGCAACGATTATAAAGTTGTGTTTGGCTGCATGCTTTCCATGATTGCAAGAAATTATGCTTGGGTGTTGTCCCTGCAACATTTTGCAAGAAGTTGTGACTGGATGCGTGCTTGCAATGATTGCAAGAAGTTATGCTTGGATGCATGCTTGCAACGTTTGCAAGAAGTTTTGCTAAGATGCGTGTCTTGTAATGATTGTAAGATTTGTGCTTGAATGTGTGCTTGCAACGATTGCAAGGGAGTTTCTGTCGGTGGAGATGTGTTTGTAGTGATTGTGAAAAGTTCTTTTTCTGCATGTGCTTGCAAGACTGCAAGAGTTTAAGCTTGGATGCGTACTCGCAACGACTGCAAGAAGTTATGCTTGAATGCATGCCTGCAACGTTTGCAAGAAGTTTTATGATTGGATGCGTGTTTGAAATGATTGCAAGAAATTGTGCTTGGATTGTGTGCTTGCAACGATTGCAAGACGTTCTGTTTGGATACGTACTTGCAACGATTGCAAGAAGTCATGATGGGATGTGTGCTTGCAACAATAGCAAGAAGTTATGTTTCGATGTGTGCTTGCAATGAAATGCAAGAAGTTGTGTTTGGATGCGTATTTGCGACGATTGCAAAAGTTATACTTGGATGTGCTGTGACTATAAGGGGGTATAATAGCGAGGCGAAGGTTTCAACGAATGAATCGGGACCATGACTGAGCTTCGAAGGAAGACGGGGTGTGGCCCCCCCCCCTTTTTTTTTTTTTTTTTTGACTGACCTAGAGGAAATGACAGATGAGAACCGGTGGAGGGTTTGACTACCTGGTTTGAAAGGTAAATTGTAACATGTTTAAGCAACAGGTGCATGGCATTAAGTAAATGAGTGAACTGTTTGTGCCATGGCAGAGGCACGAATCGGTGTGCCATGACTGCGCCAATGAGGCCGCGCCAACTGGGGCTTGCCAGGATGAATCGATGTCTGAGGGATGCCCTGAACTTGAATCGGGGCGCGGCATGCGACAACGAAATAAATGAAATGTTTGCCTTAGAGTGAAATGAATGAAAAACTTTTCGCCATGACAGAGGCACGAATCGGTCGTGCCGCAGCTGCAACTGACAGCGACCCGGACTCTGGAGCATGTACTGAAATGAGGCAAAAGAAACGCTGGTGCATGCCGGAGTACATTGGTGCATCACGGATGCGACTGGATTTGAATTGGAGTGTGGTATGTAACCGTGAAATGTTTGCCCTGGCAAAGGCACGAATTGGTTATGCCGCAACTGATAGCTAACCAAGTTCTGATGCAGGTGTTGGTTGAGGCCCAAACGTTTTGTTTATACTATTTTATTTATATATGTATATATATATATATATATATATATATATATATATATATATATATATATATACACATATATGGTTTTTTTTTTTTTTTCGACTGCGACAAATGACGAGTCGGACTATGGAGTACGAATGAAATGAGGCCAAGACAACTGGGGCGCGCCGGGACGAATCAGTGCATCTCGGATGCTCCTGGATTCGAATCGGGGCGCGGTACATGACAGTGAGATGAGTGAAATGATGAAATGAATGAAATGATTTGTCATGGTAGAGCACGTGCCATGACAGAGACACGAGTCGATCATGTCGTGATTGCAACTGACAACGACCGGACTCCGGAGCATGTACTGAAATGTGGCCGAAAATACCTGGGGCACGCCGAGACGAATCGTTGCATCATGGATGCGACTGGATTCGAATCGAAGCGTGATTCGTGACAGTTGAAATGATTCCCATGACAGAGGCACGAATCGGTGAGCCGCAAACTACGACTGGCAACGAACCAGACTCTGGAGCATGTCCAGAAATGAGGCCGGGCCCTGGGGCACGCCGTAACGAATCGGTGCATCAAAGATGCGACTGGATTCGAACAGGAGCGCGGTAAGTGCAGGTGTAACATTTGTTGCCATGACAAAGGCGCGAATCGATCATGCCGCTATAGCGACTGACTGCGAATCGGACTCTGGAGCATGTACTGAAATGTGGCCAATACCTGGGGCACGCCGAGACGGATCGGTGCATTTCCATGCGACTGAATTCGTAACGGAGCGTGATACATGGCATGATAACCATGACAGGGGTACGTATCGGTGAGTCGAAAGCGACTGATGATGACGTGACTCTGGAGCATGTACTGAAATGAGGCCGTAACTACTGGGGCACACCGGAGCGAATCGGTGCATCTTTAGGTGCGACTGGATTCGAATCGGAGCGCGGTATGTGACTGAAATGAGAAATGATTCGAAATGGTTTGAAATGTTAGAAATGTATTTAGAAACGTTCAGAAATGAGAAATGATTGGTATCAAACTGACGTGATTCGATAAGATTTGCGAATCGCTATGGCTGTCTACTGACACATGTTTAACAATTTAGACGTGCCTGAAACGAAGCGACGCCTGCGTTGCGGTGGTTTCTCAGATAACGCGAAATGGTAACATGACGACAGTGCGAGTGATACACATGCGGTTACGTTCGTGAAATTTGCGAGTGATTCATAATTCTGATATCACGGTTTAGTGACATGACATAAAGTACGTAAAAACAAAAATCCGAGGGGACCCTACCTGCGACAGCCCAGATAGACGCATGGTGCGAACGAATCGGTAACCACGGACTTCAAAAACTCTCGGGCACGGAGATCACGAATGCGGGAACTTGCGAGACAAGTACTTGCGAACGCTGGAATTGAAATAGTCGGCCTAGTGACGTATATCGCGCACAGGAAACCGACAAGCACCATAGGTGAGCGGGCTGCTTAAATACCAACCGGGGTCCTCCCATAAATTCAGGCCACCATACTGGCCTTCCTACATATATATATCCCAGATTAGTGCAGCTACAGGCCATTAGTATGTCTGGAAGGCCAACAAGGAGAGGCAGACAGTCACAAGCCAATAAAAGAGGGCAAGCAGGCTCTGTGTCTAGTGCTGGTTGTGGAGACGGTGCATCCTCATCAGCACGTGGCTGTGGGACACGCTTGGCCTTTTTTCGGCAGCTGGCCGTGTTGAGCAGCAACATGCGGAAGACTTGGTCGAGTGGATGACCAAGCCGTCCTCATCCTCCTCATCCTCTCTCACCCATGCTCAGGGTACTTTGTCTGGCAAAGCAGCGGCCTCTTCCCTCGGCTCAATGTCATCAGTGACTCCTTCCCTAGCCCCACCATGTCCTCCTGAGGAGTCCCTCGAACTGTTTGACCACAGTGTTGGGTACATACTCCAGGAGGATGCCCAGCGTTTGGAAGGCTCTGATGATGATACTGAGCTAGATGAAGGCAGTAACGTGAGCACGGACAGAGGGGGTGCCCAAGAAGGACAGCAATCATGCTCCCCCTGCTGCAGCATACTGCCAGGTTTGCTCCAGTGATGAGGAGGGAGGGGATGATGAGGTCACTGACTCAACCTGGGTGCCTGATAGGAGAGAGGAGGAGGAGGAGAAGGAGGATGAGGCGGCACATCACCAACGAGGCAGGATGCCCTCCAGGGGCCAGTCTAAGGGCAGCACACTGACTGCATCACACCCCAAAGCTCCACATGTGCAGGGCGCTGCAGTCTCTGCACGTTATTCAAAAAGTTCTTTGATGTGGGCCTTTTTTGAGATGAGTGCATCAGATCGCACCGCTGCTATTTGCAACATATGTCTCAAGCGTATCTCGCGTGGCCAAAACATCTCCCGCTTGGGTACCACATGCTTGACCAGACATATGTTGACCTGCTATGCAGTTCGTTGGCAAGCGTATCTAAAAGACCCACACCAAAGAACAAAGAGGACTTCTCCTTGCTCCTCATCAGCTGAGATCTCCAACCCCACTATACCTTCAGTCCTCTCTGAGACCTGCACTGAGAGGAATGAAGGTGTAGAATTAAGTGTGTCACAGCCAAGTACTTGTGGGCAATCTGCTTTCGGTACACCGACGTCAGATTGTACCAGGCAAATTTCCCTGCCCCAGCTGCTGCACTGCCGGAAGAAGTTTGCTCCCAGCCATCCACATGCCCAGCGGTTGAATGCTAGCTTGGCAAAATTGCTAGCACTTCAACTGCTGCTTTTTCAGTTGGTAGACTCTGCCCCCTTCCGTGAGTTTGTGGAATGTGCGGTTCCTCAGTGGCAGGTACCCAAACGCCACTTTTTCTCATGGAAGGCGATTCCGGCTCTCTACCGGCATGTGGAAGGCAATGTCCATGCCTCGCTGGACAGGGCAGTCAGCAGTAAGGTGCATATTACCGCTGACTCATGGTCCAGCAGGCATGGACAGGGATGTTACCTAAGTTTCACGGCACATTGGGTGACTCTGCTGGCAGCTGGGAAGGATGCAGGACAAGGTGCAGTAGTGTTGGAGGTTGTTCCACCACCGCGCCTCCAAAATGCCACACTAATGATTGTGACACACCTCTCTCCTCCACCCCCTCCTCTTCTTCTTCCTCCATGGCCTCTTCCTGTGCTTTGTCCTCGGAACCAGCAGTGCTGCGTAGGCGTTCAAGGGGCTATGCATGTACGCAGGCCAAAAGATGCCATGCGGTGCTTGAGCTGGTGTGCTTGGGGGACAGGAGCCACACTGGGGCAGAGGTTCTGTCGGCTCTGCAGGGGCAGGTTCAGAGGTGGTTGACACCACGCCAACTTAAGGCAGGAATGGTGGCAATGGCACCAACCTCCTCTCTGCCCTTCGACAGGGACAAATGACCCATGTGCCCTGTTTGGCTCACGTCCTTAACTTGGTGGTGCAGCGGTTCTTGGGCAGGTACCTGGGCTTACAGGATGTCCTGAGGCAGGCCAGGAAAGTCTGTGTGCATTTCCACCGGTCATATAATGCCAGTGCTCGGCTGGCGGACCTCCAAAAGGAGTTTAACCTGCCCAAGAACTGCCTAATCTGTGACATGCCCACCAGGTGGAACTCAACGTTGGCCATGCTGCAGCGGCTGCACATGCAGCAGAGGGCCATCAATGAGTACCTGTGCTACTATGGCACCAGGACAGGGTCAGGGGAGCTTGTTTTCTTTTCCCCACGCCAGTGGGCCATGATCAGGGATGCATGCACTATCCTGTCACCATTTGAGGAGGCCACGAGGATGGTGAGCAGTGACAGTGCATGCATCAGTGATACTGTCCCCCTTGTGCACCTGTTGGAGCACACGCTGCATGGAATAATGGACAGGGCACCTGAGGCAGAACAGAGACAGGAAGAGGAGGACTTCCTTAGCTCTCAAGGCCCCTTTATCCAGACAGTGTTCCTGCGTGCCCGCCGCTCACACAGGAAGAGGAGGAGGAGGAGGAGGATTGTGTCAGTATGGAGGTGGAGCCTGGCACTCAGCTTCAGCAGCAGTCTTTAAGGGATCAGTCCCAAGAAACACATGGACTTGTACGTGGCTGGGAGGAGGTGGCTGCGGACCATGTCATCCTTAGTGATCCAGAGGACTCCGGACCGAATGCCTCAGCAAACCTACGCTGCATGGCCTCCCTGATCCTGCAAAGCCTGCGTAAGGATCCTCGTATTTGTGGTATCAAGGAGAAGGACCAATACTGGCTGGCAACCCTCCTTGATCCACGTTACAAGGGTAAGGTTGCGGACCTTATCTTGCTGTCGCAGATGGAGCAGAGAATGAAACATCTTCGGGAGGCCTTGTGGAAAGGTTTGTGCAACGCATTCCCAGAGACTGGGAGGTTACAAACTCCTGTTTCTGGACAACGTGTTGCTGAGGCTTCGGTCAGTCAAAGAAGGAGCGGTGGAGAAGATGGCCCCCTGACCGATGCGTTCAGACAATTTTTTAGTCCACAGCCCCAAGGTATGATCGGTTACAGCAACCATCGCCAGTGTCTGTTTTACATGGTGCAGGAATACCTAGGGGCAAGATCTGACTTGGGCACCTTTCCCACCGAAAATCCTCTGGGTTACTGGGTCTTGAGGATGGATCACTGGCCAGAGCTTGCACAGTATGCAATTGAGCTACTGGCCTGTCCTGCATCCAGCGTTCTTTTGGAACGCACATTCAGTGCTGCTGGAGGCTTTGTAATCGATCACAGGGTGCGTCTGTCCACCGACTCGGTCGATCGACTGACCTTCATAAAAATGAATCAGTCTTGGATGACCACCCGCTACCAAGCACCTGATGCTGATGTAACCGAATATTTTTTTTTTAAATCTCAGATCCCTTCAAAGACTGCCTATGCTGATGCTGAGTGACTATCCTGAGTAATTATCCTCTTCCTCCTCAATGATCACGCTGATAGCTTGTAAGAACATTTTTGGTTCTGGGCGCCGTCACCAGTGCCTAAGGCCCAATTTTTCAGCCCCTGTTTAACAGGGGCGTGTAATTACAATTTTTGTTGCAATATTTTGCAGCAGGGCTCGTTCTTGCGTTCCAACTAGAGTATCTATGAGGGGTTGCAGTGTTGTGGCACCAGCACCAGTGCCTAAGGCCCAATTTTTCAGCCCCTGTTCAACAGGGGCATGTAATTATGATTCTTGATCTAATATTTCACAGCAGGGCCCGTTTCTGTGCCCACCAAGAGCGAGTGAGGACTTACAGTGTTGTGGCACCAGCACCACCACCAAAGGCCCAATTTTTCTGCCCTTGTTCAACAGGGGCATGTAATTACAATTCTTGATCTAATATTTCACAGCAGGGCCCATTTCTGCACCCACCAAGAGCGAGTGAGGACTTAGAGTGTTGTGGCACCAGCACCACCACCAAAGGCCCAATTTTTCTGCCCTTGTTCAACAGGGGCATGTAATTACAAGTCTTGATCTAATATTTCACAGCAGGGCCCGTTTCTGCGCCCACCAAGAGCGAGTGAGGACTTACAGTGTTGTGGCACCAGCACCACCACCACCACCAAAGGCCCAATTTTTCTGCCCCTGTTCAGCAGGGGCATGTCATTACAATTCTTGATCTAATATTTCACAGTAGGGCCCTGTGAGGGCTTACAGTGTTGTGGCCACAACAACACCCAAGGTCCAAATTTCTGCTGAGTATATAGGGCAGGCCCTTACTTTCAAACATCCAACTTACAAATGATTCCTACTTGCAAACGGAAGGAGACAACAGGAAGTGAGATGAAATATACCCCTAAGAAGGGAAATTCTCTCCTGTAAGAGTTAATAGGGAAAAACATTTCTCCTTTCCACTGATGCTTTATCACCAATCCTTGTTTCACAAAAAACCCCAAATTTTCAAAAAACATTTGTCATTGGGACAAAAAGTGAGGTGAAATCTTCTGAAGAGGAGCACAGACAGCAAAACAAATGTCACAGGGGTGATAACCCTTCCCTATGTTTTCCAAAAAGCTAAAAAAAGGTTTTGTGGCTGGAGCTAACCACGTTAAAAATGTACCAGTTCAAAATTTCAAACAGATTCTACTTAACAACAAACCTACAGTCCCTGTCTTGTTTGCACCGCCTGTATACTGCTGTTCAGAGTATATAGGGCCTGGTGGCCCCACACCTTTCCTTTTTTTAATTTGGGTGCGGGGTTCCCCTAATATCCATACAAGACCCAAAGGGCCTGGTAATGAACTTGGGGGCACCCATGCTGTTTGTCTCACTGATTTTCATCCACATTGCCAGGACCCGACATTACATTAAACCCGCAAGCAGTTTTAAATGACATTTTTTCCTTTAAAAATGACATTTTGTGCAGGGACTGTTCTAAGCATGGGAAACAAGCGCCACTTTACAGGCATACTATAGACACCCCCCAGGCACGATATTTAAAGGAATATTTCACTTTTTTTTTTTTTACTTTAAGCATCATTAAAATCACTGCTCCCGAAAAAATGGCCATTTTTAAACGTTTTTTTGCATTGATACATGTCCCCTGGGGCAGGACCCGGGTCCCCAAACCCTTTTTTGGACAATACCATGCAAATTAGCCTTTAAAATGAGCACTTTTGATTTTGACCGTTCGAGTCCCATAGACATCAATGGGGTTCTAACGTTCGTGCAAATTTTCGGTCCGTTCGCAGGTTCTGGTGCGAACCGAACCGGGGAGTGTTCGGCTCATCCCTAGTAGTGACGAATCCCTATCCAGGAAATGTCTAACTGAAGTGATACCCCAATGATGGGGAATTATGGTATATAGGAGGTGACATCGGCTATAACTAGCCAATGCCCGTCCCTATACCCACAATATTTGAGCAGATTGATGGTTTGTCTGCTGTCCTTTATGTAAGCTGGCAAAAGTTGGACTAGGGGTTGGAGAAAGCTATCAATGTATTTACCTGCCCTAGACGTTATGGAATCTATTCCGCTGATAATTGGGCGGCCTGGGGGATGAACCGGATCCTTGTGTATCTTGGGCAAGTAATACATGATAGGGATTCTCGAGGATACTGGAACCAAAAATGCCCTCTCCTTTTTATTAATAATGCCTAACTCATAACCCCGGTCTACAATTTTCTCTAGTTCTCTTTTAAATTTAACCCTGGGGTCAGACCTGAGGGGCATATAGGTTTCTCTATCTCCAACTATAGTTTCAAGTTCCTGGAGGTAATCGACCTTATCCAGGACTACTATCCCCCCCCCCCCTTTATCGGCTGGCCTGATCACAAGATCCTTTTGCTTACACAACGAATCTAGACCAACTTGAAGTTCCCTTGTCATTTTGGTATTTTTTATTTTCAAGGAATCCAGGTCTCTAAGGAGAACATCCCTGAAGACTTTAATGGAGGCTGGTAGGCCTCCAGGGGGGTTGAACAAAGAGGCGTTAGCTAAGCTTGAATGTCTGATGTTGGTGGAGGTCCTATTTTGAAAGTTGGCAGAATTGGACAGCATATATCTTTTAATATTTAATTTTCTGGTGTATTTATGGATGTCCATATAAGTTTGAAACTTATTAAGTGATTTAGGGGGTGCAAATTTGAGGCCCATATCTAAAATGGAGTCAAATAGACTTTACTTAAATTAAAGATTCCTTGTCCACTCACGCGCGTTTTCTTTTTGCTCTTTGATCTCCTCCCCCTCTGACTTCTCTCTTTTTTCTATAGGTCTTTGGGGGTTTTGGTCTCCCAGAGGAAAACCCCAATGTTGTGGTTGGGAGTATTCCTCCCATTGGGGTTGATTAGAGGTATGCTGACCACCATGGTCTCTTTGCTGAGAATAGGATAGTTGGTGCCATGGTGGCCGGTCATATTGCATATCTCTTCTCGGGGTCCGATACTCAGAATGGTATTAATCCTTCCTATCATATCCCCCATAATTATCATATTGATGGTCCCTACCTCTCAAAGGTTGAAACCGATTTTGAGTGGGAATAGAGTATCTAGAGTGTTGGTCTTCTCCATAGGTTCTCCTGGGAGAGCCATAATGGTAAGGGGGATGTTCCCTCTGATATTCATTAGTTGATCTATACTGGTAATACCCATCATTATTTTGTGCATATCCATTTGTCTTATGGTTCTTAAATTTCTTTTTCGGGGACTTGGAGGGGCCCCCAGATTTGCGTGTTGGGGGGCGTCGTTTAGATTGTGGAGGCTTATTGTGCCTAGCTGGTGATCGATATGAGACCCGTCTAGGGGTAGTGGGGTATTGGCTCTGAATGACAGGAGGTCTATATTGATATCTAGCCTTATTATTGGGTTGTGGGTCATCTTCTCTATTAGAGGGATGGGGAGTGGTCAGGAGACTATTCGTCTCAGCTAGATCGGCTGCGATTTTACTTTGCCAGCCAAACACACACCTGTTTTTATAATCCCCAACATTCCGATTAAACTTTTTCTTTTTCTTATTCTTTTGTTCAGTTTCTTCCTTTTCTAGTAATTTCTTAAGGTTAGTAGATCTCTCCTTGTATTCTTCATTATTAACATGAGGAGAAAGTTTCTCCTTAATAGTCTTGATTTCTAGATCAAGTCTCACTAACTTGTCCTTTTTCTTCTGAATCAGGAACTCCAAAAATTTAACGCCAGCTTCATTGAAGTATCTGAACCAATCCTGGAGTTCCGATTCACCTTTTTGGGGACTGACCTCCCACCTAAGGCTTCTTGGGACCATTGGATCGGTAACATACTGTCCCAAGAAGGCTATATCCCACTGAGTATGTATCTCAGAAATTATGAGATTTTTTTAGTCTCATGAATAGGCCACTTAAATCACTCTCCGGTTCACTATTGATTTCAAAGACCCCGTCCTTAATAATAATAATTGAGGAACGGTATTCAAAAACATCCATGGTTGAATAAAAATGTTCCTAGATCAGATAATATAAAGAAAAATACATTTGGGCCAGAAAGAAAAGTGAATACCCTAAGCATAGGTGGCGGAGCTGAACCCCCAAAGTGAACTCTATAACTAAAAGGTATAAAAATAAAACTTGAAATAACAAGATCAAAAAGGTCATCAAAAACAAGAGCTCAAGCAGCGGGTAAGTGATATTAGCAACAGACATAAAATTATGAACAAGAAAAACCTACGCTAAAAAGCAGTTAGCAAAAAAAACACAAAAAAAACCCAAAAATGCAGCTGCAACAAAAAAACACCAATATCGGTGCGTTCAGTCATCATAAATACAATAAGTGCGCTTGCAATCAAATGATCATAAAAAACGAAATTCCCATACTGCTGGTACAAGAATATGCATGCGTGTATTGTGCATAATAAGTGAATCACACAACACATTCACACACAGTGCTTGAAATTGAATAAATAAACAAATAATACATGTGTATGAACATATAAAAATCGAAAATATCCTGAGTGGTAAAGGTGAAAAAATAATAATAACTCAAATAGAAAAGTAAAGTTCATCAAGGAAAGTTCAGTAAGGATGTATCAGTCCCTTTAAAGGAAGGATTGCATATCCACAGGTCCTTAGAGATCACCAATACAAGTGAAACAGAAGAAAAAATGATGTGAAGGGATATCCAGACAGACAGTGACTCCGGAGGATATTACAGATGGACCCTTACCAGGAATGGTGGACCTACCTGATAGCAAGGTCTCGTAAGCATGCAGATACAGCCCTCTGCAGGGACAGCTGGATGGTGGCGTCCGGATCAGCCGGTATGTGCAGCGCTCCAATGAGGGATGGTTCCAACGTGTCAGCCTGTAAGGGGGGCACCTGCTGGGCCCGAAGGGCCGTGCGTGCAAGAGGAGGCAAAAAACAAGGGCTCCGATGGTGTAGTAATACAGTTACCAAACACCAGCCAATAGGATGGGTCTGGGTGGGCCACTAGATTTCTCTGGCTCCGCTCCCTCTCTGAAGCAGCTCAATCATTGGCTGGTGTTGGCGCTTGGTCCCGCCCACCCCTGACATCGCTGAGTTGTGATGACTTACAACTCAGCCGCAATATCGGGGGTGGGTGGGACCAAGCGCTATAAACAACAGCCAAGGTTTGAGCTGCTTCAGAGAGGGGGTGTGGCCACATAAATGTATCGGCCCGCCCAGACCCCATCCCATTGGCTGGTGTTTGATGGCCGTTCGGTCCCGCCCACCCCCGACATCACCCCGACATTTTGACAGCTGTTGTCTCTCCCTGCATGCAGTGTCATTATCTGACAGTTTCATACACTGAACAACTCTGGCAATTCTCACGATCTGCTGCCTGTGAAACTGTTTCACAGGCAGCGTGGGCCACACACTCTCTTTGATGCAGGATTTTGGGCAAATCTCTGGAGACAGCACGGGGTGATTAGGGTGTGCCCAGGCACACCCGGCATACCCCGTGCACACGCCTATGCATCTATTGTTAAACTGTTCTTTAGCTGTCTTTGGAGGAATTCCTCTACTGAGTCTGGGCTGTTATCCAGAACTTTGTTGATCTATTGCCCTTCCCTTTTGTAAAATAATACTACTTTGCTTACTCCAGTAAAAGCTGAGATAATACAAACATATTGACTTGTGTGACGTGTCATTTAAAGGTGCTTGTGAAAGAAGTCTGAACCCAGAGTGTCTGGTGGGTTGGAAGGTTCACAGGGTCATGATGATGCAGATGAGCAGGTAAATCCAAGTACTCCTCAAGAGGACTGTGGTACAGTTAGGGGCTTGTCTGGAATATATTCTGCTGCCGGCCCTATTTAACCTAGACAAGAGCCACAATCCGCATGGGAGTCAGCTTCTGTGACTGCGGTTGCTTGGGGCAGAGCCCAGGGAACTCAAGTGCAAAGAAGCACTGTCTTAGAGATCTCAGGAAGTGAATGCACTGAGAAGGAGTTTCGACAGTGGGTGAGAGCCTTAGCACCGGCACAAAGGGCCTACATTGTGGTTATGGAAGCTGAACAGGACCTTGACCAAGTCCGGATACTGTTGGAATGGCAGTAGGGATGAGCCGAACACCCCCCTGTTCGGTTCGCACCAGAACATGCGAACAGGAAAAAAGTTCGTTCGAACACGCGAACACCGTTAAAGTCTATGGGACACGAACTTGAATAATCAAAAGTGCTAATTTTAAAGGCTAATATGCAAGTTATTGTCATAAAAAGTGTTTGGGGACCTGGGTCCTGCCCCAGGGGACATGGATCAATGTAAAAAAAAGTTTTAAAAACGGCCATTTTTTCAGGAGCAGTGATTTTAATAATGCTTAAAGTCAAACAATGAAAGTGTAATATCCCTTTAAATTTCGTACCCGGGGGATGTCTATAGTATGCCTGTAAAGGGGCGCATGTTTCCTGTGTTTAGAACAGTCTGACAGCAAAATGACATTTTTTTTTTTTTTTTCAAATTTTTTTATTGCATTTTCAAGACAAACAATACATATACAACTTAAAAACTAAAAGAAAAAAAACAAAACTGTGGTGCCTATATAAAGTATCCCACACATCACATGACAAGATATTATAATTTGTGTTATTTATCGCTTGATGAGTTAACCTATGGCTCGCTTCTTCTTGTATCTATTTAGAGGTCCCTTGAGACGTCTAGTCCTCTCTCCAATCGTAGCCAATAAATTCTCACTACTCCCCCCTCCCCCCCGCAACCCCCATCATATTATTGAAGACTCAACCAGCTGTTTCCACATCCTTTAACCATGTACGCCAGACTCTATCGTACTTCATCGGGCACCCTCTATTGAAGTATGTGTCTTTATATAAAGGAAGGTTATTATTGACCAGACTTTTCCATTGTGTCAATGAAGGGGGGGTGGGCTTCTTCCATTGCATGGCAATGTTTTTCCGGGCATAGAATAGCAATAGCCCTACCAGTGTGCGTTTTGCCATTGTTGGTACAAGTGTTTCAATTAACCCCAATAGACAGACTTCCATGGCATGTGGTAGTGTAGTTGATGCGACTCTATTTACCGTGCCGAGTACCTCACTCCAATATTGCTGAATTTTAGGGCAATGCCAGAAAATATGAGAGAAATCTCCTGGGTAGATTCCACATCTCCAACACTCCGATGGACATGTAGGGTTCATTTTATGAAGTCTATGTGGAGTAAAGTACGCTCTATGCACAATTTTAAATTGGATCAGCCTATCCCGCATAGAGACTAAGGAGCGGAAAGGGAAATCCCAAACATCATCCCAACCATCGTTGTCCAGCGAGGGTATATCAAGCTGCCAGCGAGACCAGAGCTTATCTAAAGGTGGGAGAGACACATAGACCAAATGCTCATATAGCTGTGAGGTAGGTTTCTCTGCACATTTAGTTCTAAGTGTCTTCTCCAGTCCCGACTGGACAACGATGCAGGAAGCGCGTGGAAACTGCGCAGCAAAAGCATGTGACAATTGGAGATAGCGAAATTGGTAATGATGAGGTATGTTATACGTGGACGAAAGGTGTGAAAGGGGAGATAATGACATTTGTGACACTATGTGAGAGATAATTTTTATACCATACTTAGTCCAAGCAAAGGGGTCTGGAAGTTTGTAAATGTGTGGCAAAGTAGGGTTCAGCCAGATCGGGGTATTAGGAGAGATCTCGGTTGATTTGTATTTTTCTATATCTAGACCTGCCCGCCAAGCCCGCAGGGTGGTATGCATAGAGGGTGTCAAATGATAAGGGGCTCGAGGGCCTCTGAATATCAGGAATTGCAAAGCTTCAAAAGAGCCCACTATCGTGGCCTCTAGGGCTGTGGAAGAGTTAGTTTTGTCAGGGTGCAGCCACCAGGCCACTGTCACCAGTTGGGTAGCCAGAAAATATTTGTAGCAATCAGGAAATGCCATACCACCCTGCGTTGTCGGCCGCATCAAAGTCGACAGCCGATACCTGGGTGGCGCGGAGCCCCAGATAAAGGATGAGAACAATTGATTCATTGTATTAAAAAACGATTTAGGTATCCACTGAGGGGAGTGGCGGAACAAATACGTGAATTTGGGGATAATTTTCATTTTAAGGAGATTTACTCGTCCCCAGACTGACAGAGGTAAATTACTCCACGTTTTAAGTTTTGTCTTAGTGTCCAAGAGTATAGGGGTAAGGTTAAGCGAGATGAAATCTGATGCTTGTGTGGATATATGGACCCCCAGGTACTTAAAAGTTTCCACCCATTTTAGTGCACAGTCAGGGGAGGAAGTGGTTTTGGCCGCCTGGTCTATCGGAAAAAGTATGGATTTGGACCAGCTGACCTTTAGCCCGGTGACTCCCGCAAAAGTGTCTAACACGTTCAGAACACCCTGTAAGGACGGGCCAGCATCATTGAGGAACAGTAGCATGTCATCCGCGTACAGGGCCAGCCTCTCCTCCAGCAAGCCAATACGAAGACCTTTAACCTTTAATATATGCGCCTCTGCCACTGGTTCAATAGCTAAGGCAAATAAAGCTGGAGAGAGAGGACAGCCCTGCCGGGTTCCTCTGGTGAGCCCAAAAGGGGCTGACAGTCCACCCCCCAGTCTTACCGATGAAGTGGGGCATTTGTACAATACCTGGAGCCATTGAATAAACAACAAGGGGAACCCCATTCTACGCAATGTTTCCCAAAGAAAAGGCCACTCTACGGTGTCAAAAGCCTTTTCTATGTCAAGTGAGGCTATAGTTCTCGAACCCGTGTTGTGATGTTGGGCATGTATGTTGGTATATAACCTTCTGAGGTTGACATCCGTGGATCTACGGGGCATAAAGCCAGTTTGGTCCGAATCAATGACTGAAGGCAATAGGGGATATAGTCGTAGAGCAAGTAGCTTGGTCAAAATTTTAAAGTCGTTATTTAGCAATGCAATTGGCCAGTACGAGGCGCAGGAGGTTGGGTCTTTAGAGGGTTTGTGTATTAAAGTCAGATATGCAAGATACATGGAATCGGGTAGTTTGCCATCCTTCAGGCATATATTATATAACTGGGCCAACAGGGGTGCCAGAAGGTCTCCATGCGACTTATAAAAGTCAATCGGAAGGCCATCCGGCCCCGGCGCCTTACCAGTTGGGAAGGATTGGATGGCATTTAGAACTTCTAGGGCCGTAAATGGCCTAACTAGTGTCTCACGCTCCTGATCTGACAGCCAGCCCAGCGCCAAGGGATCTAACAGGTCCCGTAGCCGCACAGGCCGAAAGTCAGAAGGCAGGGTGGAGGTATATAACTTTTCATAAAAAGCAGTAAACGTTTGTAAGACCTCAGAGGGTGAAGTCACCATGTCCCCATCAGCAGTCTGCAGAGTGGAGACAAGCGTAAGTGGTTGGTCATTCTGCGCCAATAGGGCCAGCAGCCGACCATTTTTGTCACCCTGTTCAAAGGTTCTTTGTCTGCCCCTATGAGTTTCAAGTCGTGTAACCTCTGTCAAGTGAAGATTCAGTTCTCTCTGAGCTGCCATAAGTGAGTCAAAATGAGATGGTGTGGGGTCCGAGTTATAAGTAGAGGTATGATTTGTCACCGACTGTTGCAGTAGTTGGGTCTCCTTTAATTGTTTCTTTTTAATATGGGCAATAGATGAGATGTATTGTCCCCTCGTATATGCTTTAAACGCATCCCAAGTGATTTCAGGAGAGGAGGACCCAGTGTTCCGCTCCCAGAAATCCGTTAACAGGGGGGGTATACTTTCAGTTAGGTCCGGATGGGAGACCCAATGAGCCCCCAGTCTCCACAGTGCCACACTCCGGGATGCAGGAGAGCGAAGCGTCACCACCAATGGGCTGTGATCAGACAGTCCACTTGGCAAATAAGCTGCCTCCAGCACATCCGCCAACAATGGGGGATTAGAAAAGGCCAGGTCTATACGTGATGCAGTTTTGTGGGATGCTGAGAAACACGAATAGGCTCTGGTTGTAGGGTGCTTCCACCTCCAAATCTCTTCTAGGGCTACTGCCTGAGCCCAACCAGAGAGATCTGTGCAATGATGCTTTGGTGGGGCAGGTCTATCTAAATCCGGGGACATGATAGCATTAAAGTCTCCCATAATTAAAATCTTCCCAGGGCAAAAGGGGGCAATCTTTTCCATAACCGCGTATAGTATTACAGGTGAGAAAGGCGGAGGGATATACATATTAATGACAATATACCTGTGAGACCAAAGTGTAAATACAACAATAACAAATTTACCCTGTGGGTCCGTGCTCACCTCTTCAATCACACATGGGAAGTTCTTGTGTATAAGAATCGACACCCCTCTTGCATACGTAGAGTATGTGGCATGTATAGCTCTCTGTATCCACGTTTTTTTCAATGTCAGGATTTTGCTGCCCATTAGATGGGTCTCTTGAAGAAGAATGAGTTGGGGGGAGTGGGACTTTAGGTACTGGAAAAGGAGAGCTCGCTTGAATTTTGATCCAAGGCCCCTGACATTCCAGGAAAGGACCGTAAAGGAATCGGCACGGGGATTAGCCATCTACATTAAAAGGTGAGAACCTACTAGGATGAATGGGAGAGTGAACCATGAACAGCAAAATCCCTGACATAGCACACCATATAGTAGCAGCATTTAGGTTTATCCAATATTGTGCACCAAAAGAGAAAAAAAGAAAGGAAACCTTCAGAACATTTTTAAACAAACCCAAGCACAATGTGCCTTTCCTACTATGCCCCATCTCTCTTCCGAAACGAGGGAGAAGGATGGGGATAGCTTTACCCCTAAAAAAAAAAAAACCCTTATAACTGTAGTGGCAACCTAAAAACTCAGTGCACTACACTATCATGCCAGTCCAGAGACCCTTGGAACTTGACTCGTATGGTCACGTCCTGGACCAAGGTGAGGGGGGGTCGCCGTAACTGGCAAATGTCCTCGTCTGAACCTGAGCAAGGGGGGGAGTGTCAAGGTGAGAAAAAAAAAAAATTTAATTTTAGGGACGGTTTATCATTTAGGAGTCAATGACAAAAAGTCTGCATGGTATTTACTGGAGCTCCTCGGACAGGAGGAACTAGTTGCAGTTCCATCAGTAACAGATGTATAGTAGAAGGTGAGGATGATGACGTGGTGCCGCAGTGCAGAAAGATGCGGTATCCGATAATGAATCATGCTGGAAGTCAACATGGGGTAGAAGGAGGGTCATTATAGGAATTTGAAGTAGTTATCTGAACCCAGCAGATCGTATATTCAACACCGGTCCAATTTTCATTATGACACTAACGGGTGTCTAACCATGCCGCTGCGGCCTCAGGGGTATCGAAGAAGCGGGTGTTGTCGCCACCTGTGATCCTCAATCTGCTGGGGTATAGAAGGCCAAAACGTATTCCCTTCTCTCGGAGTCGACGTCTGACATCTGTAAAAGATTTGCGGCGCTGCTGCACCTCTTGAGAGAAATCAGGAAAGAAAGATAGCCTGGTGTTCTCATATTTGATTTCCGGCATGGTTCGGGCCGCCGCCAGGATGCGGTCTCGATCACGGTAGTTCAGCAAGCGTAACAGGAAGGGATGTGGAGGGGCCCCCGGTCTTGGAGGAAGTGGCGGGACCCTGTGAGCTCTTTCCACTACAAAAGTGGGCGACAGATCCCCCAGATTAAACAGGGTGGATAATAACTGCTCAGTGAATTCAGCTGGCTTTAAACCCTCCGCTCTCTCAGGTAAACCAAGGATGCGAATGTTGTTGCGCCGGAGGCGGTTCTCGGTGTCTATGGCACATTCTTGGAGCGCCTTTACTTGGAGCTGTAGGGCCTTCACCTCTCTGGAATCTGACCGGACCACATCCTCCACCGTGGAGACTCTGTCCTCCACCTCAGCGATACGGGATCGGGGTCTATTTTGGCAGTTAGGGTTTCTTTACATGCCGTAATGGCCGCCAGGATCTCTGCTCCCGTGGGGGACTCCGCAGCCCCTGACTTCGCCACTGTTTTCGCGTTCGCCGCCATTTCTGCCGCCGACAAGCGCCTGGTCACTGATGGAGCGGTATGAGAAGCCTTGTTTTTTTTTTAATGTGAATAACGGGTCCTAGGAGGGCCCATCTGCAGTGTGTTCTGCTCTGGATAAGGGCTGTGCGGTTGGTGAGAGACAGCAGACAGGCACCAGAGCGCAGTGGGCAGGGTAGAGGATGCACAGGGTCAGGGCTTGCAGGGCACAAGTTCTGCGAGGATGGCAGTTTGGGAAAGGCAGCACAGCACCAATGGGACACAGTACCTGTAGGTGGGGGATGCCTCAAGCACCATAGGCCTGGAAGATGGTAGCAGGCCTCAGATCCAGTCCATATAGGAGTCTCCTGCGGCCTCGGGGTCTCCACACTGATCGACAGCCTCCCGGGGACCCCCGCCGCAGATGCGGAAGTAGCGGCCGCCTCCCGCTCCGCCGATCGCGGTAATCAAGCCCGGGGATGCTGGAGGCTCTGTAGGCCTCAAAACGGCGGCTGACCGCGGCGCCCGGGAACAGTGCAGGCCAATCCTCTGGCGGTCATCCGGCCCTCCTCCCACCTCAGACACCTCCAGGGGGATCACCTCTGCCGATGCTGGTGGAGCAGCAGTCCGTTGCTCCTCCAAACGCGGCCCTTTAGCTCGGGGATGTTGGAGGCCTATGCAGGCCTCAAGATGGCGGCTGGCTGCTGCTGTGTGGAGGCGGTCCCGGCCCGTACACGCTCACTCGGCCGGCCGAGCTCCACAATTTTCCCAAGGGCTGGTGCAGAGGATGTCCGAGGGTAGCTGGGATAGATTGGGAGGCTCACCAGGTCAGTTATTTTACAGGATGGTGGTGGATTTGATCAGGATCGCGGAGCTCCTCAGTAACGCGCCCTGTTCTCTCTACATCCGGACACGCCCCCCCAGCAAAATGACATTTTGAAGGAAAAAACCCATTTAAAACTACCCGCGGCTATTGCATTGCCGACAATACACATAGAAGTTCATTGATAAAAACGGCATGGGAATTCCCCAAAGGGGAACCCCGAACCAAAATTAAAAAAAAAAAAAAAGATTACGTGGGAGTCCCCCTAAATTCCATACCAGGCCCTTCAGGTCTGGTATGGATATTAAGGGGAACCCCGGCCAAAATTTAAAAAAAAAATGACGTGCCAGGCCACATGCCCTCAACATTGGGAGGGTGCTTTGGGGTAGCCCCCCAAAACACCTTGTCCCCATGTTGATGAGGACAAGGGCCTCATCCCCACAACCCTGGCCGGTGGTTGTGGGGGTCTGCGGGCGGGGGGCTTATCGGAATCTGGAAGCCCCCTTTAACAAGGGGACCCCCAGATCCCGGCCCCCCCCTGTGTGAAATGGTAAGGGGGTACTTACCCCTACCATTTCACTAAAAAACTGTCAGAAGAACCAGAAGATGAAGGAAGATAGAAGAAAGAAGAAGAATTTAAATAAAGGAATTGTCAAAAACTGTCTCTTGTCATTTTTAACATTTTTGACAGTCTTTTAGTGAAATGGTAGGGGTGTGGCCTTATACGGTTCAGGAGGGGAGGGGCCGCACTCTCGTCCCCCCCTCTTTTCCTGCGGCCTGCCAGGTTGTGTGCTAGGATAAGGGTCTGGTATGGATTTTTGGGGGGACCCCAAGCCGTTTATTTATTTTTTTTGGCGCGGGGTTCCCCTTAAAATCCATACCAGACCTGAAGGGTCTGGTATGGAATTTAGGGGGAACCCCACGTCATTTTTTTTTTAAATTTTGGCCGGGGTTCCCCTTAATATCCATACCAGACCTGAAGGGCCTGGTATGGAATTTAGGGGGACTCCCACGTCATTTTTTTTTTAAATTTTGGTTCGGGGTTCCCCTTTGGGGAATTCCCATGCCGTTTTTATCAATGAACTTCTATGTGTATTGTCGGCAATGCAATAACCGTGGGTAGTTTTAAATGGGTTTTTTCCTTCAAAATGTCATTTTGCTGTCAGACTGTTCTAAACACAGGAAACATGCGCCCCTTTACAGGCATACTATAGACACCCCCCGGGTACAAAATTTAAAGGGATATTACACTTTTATTGTTTGACTTTAATAATTATTAAAATCACTGCTCCTGAAAAAATGTCCATTTTTAAAACTTTTTTTTGCATTGATCCATGTCCCCTGGGGCAGGGCCCAGGTCCCCAAACGCTTTTTATGACAATAACCTGCATATTAGCCTTTAAAATTAGCACTTTTAATTTCTCCCATAGACTTTTAAAGGGTGTTCCGCGGCATTCGAATTTGCCGCGAACACCCCAAATTGTTCGCTGTTCGGCGAACTTGCGAACAGCCAATGTTCGAGTCGAACATGAGTTCGACTCGAACTCGAAGCTCATCCCTAAATGGCAGGAAGAAATACCTGTGTGCTTTCAGGAAGAAGAGGTACGCCTAGCTAAGAGGGTGACTGCCAGGGTGATCCCACTGAAAGTGGGGGGAGAGCCCATTGAGAGGCAGCCACTGTCGAGGGCCCAGGATCAGTTGGGACAGACTCTCATGGGGCCCGTGCCCCTCCGATTTCTTTCTACACTGATATGAGCCAGCTAGTTGATAGCTTAGTGAAGAACAAATCTGGAAATGCAAACCAGAGCTACAGGTGACTCAGATTTTTCTCAGGACAGTTGCCAACCCCTATCGGAGAACATAAGTTTGAGACCTGGATGAGTCAGGCCATTCAAGCCATGGAGGAATGGAGTGTTCCAGAGGCCAGAAAATGACAGCGGCTCAGTGGGAGCCTTCGAGGGCCTTGCAGCCGATGTAATCCACAATTTGAGAATGGGAAGGAGAACCTGTATTGCCATGGACTACATAGGTGCTTTGTACCCTGTATTTGGAAGAGTCGAAACAACTGCAGACCTAATGTACAAATTTAATCACACTCAACAAAAGGGGGAGAGCCTCTCTGGGTAAATCTCCCAAGTAGACAGAATGTTACAATAGATTATCCTTCAAAGGGGTATCAATCCTAAGGACATTGATCAAGCTTGTTTAGACCGGGTTTTGCAAGGGGCCTGGCCAAACCACCTCATTGTCTTGAAGTTATTACGGAAAAGAACCAAGGTGGTACCTACGTATCCTGAATTGATAAGAGAAGTACGAGAACAGGAATCTCTATTGGAAGAAAAGAGTCAAGGAGCGAGAGAATCAAGCGCTACTGCTGTTCATAGGCAGAAAGTAGTTGCCAGAAATGTCCATGTAGACACAGGTTTTTTAGATGAGGACAGGAACTGAATCAGAACCAGCTCGGCTGGCCATCCCTGATACTAATAAGCCGGTAACCGAACTTGGACCCACTGAACTAATGGTTTAGGTAGCTCAAACTCAGATGTGCCATGCTTTGTCGAGAGTAATGGAGACCCAAGCCAGGGTCCAGGAACAAGAATCACGCCAAGGAGAGCCAAAGTTTTCCAGAGCGTGAAAAAAGAAATATTATGGATATGAAAAAGTTGGACACTTCCGAGCTGAATGCCCTAAAGCTGGAATCAGCCCACAATTGCTCACGGAAGTTTTGAACGCCTTACAGAAGTTGCTTTTCTAAAAATCAGCGGGAAACTTCAGGGGACCTCAGTGAAGGAGCTAGTTGAGAGTCCTGTGGGAAAACTGTTCTCCAAAGTTAAGAAAGCATCCAAGAAGAAATTGGAACAAAAGTCCTTTGCCACCCCTTCCCCTCCCTTGCCTGTTAAAAAGAAAACAAGGCCCCCAGGGAAGGGAAAATATGGTCATGAGAAATCAATACACACCCATCTGAGCGAGTTGTTGAACAGACCCCTCTGCCTCCAAAGAGGCTGATTAGGGCCCAAACTATAGAGTCTCCAGCTGGAAGTATGCCGAAGGATCTGGTAGGGCCTTCTCCTATAGTCTCGATACAAGTAGAGGGCATCTATACTCAAGCCTTGCAGGATACCGGAGCTCAGGTGACTTTGTTATATCAGGATTTCTATTACAAGTATTTGAGGCACAATCACTTGTGTAAACTTGAAGAGTTAGGGATCTGAGGTATAGGAACACAAAAGTACCCGAGTTTTGATGGTTATATACCCATCAAGATAACTTTTGATACTTCCTTGGCTGGACACTTTCAACACTCTGGCTGTTGTCTGTCCCCGACCTCCCAGGGCAGGCTGCAATTCCTTGCTGATAGTGTCAGGGAGATTTTAAGCATCTCCCAATAAGCAAATAATTTCTTTGCGTTTAAAAGCACACGCTCATCCACTCTCAGCCATCCACGCTCATCCATCCCGCCATTCATACTCATCCATCCATGATCAGTCATCCCTCTGTCATACTTATACACTCATCCATGCTCAGCCATCCATACTCAGCAATACTCATCCATCCATCCATGTTCAGGCATCCCATCCACCCCCAGCCATACTCAGCAATACTTAGCCATACTCAGCTGTACCCAGCTATACTCAGCCGTACCCAGCCATACTCAGCCGTACCCAGCCATACTCAGCCGTACCCAGCCATACTCAGCCGTACCCAGCCATGCCGAGCTGTACCCAGCCATGCTCAGCCATACTAGGGGATACTCAGCCATACCCAGCCATACTCAGCTGTACCCAGCCATACCCAGCTGTACCCAGCTACGCTCAGCCATACTCAGCGATACCCAGCCGTACTCAGCCATGCTCAGCCATACTCAGCCATACGTAGCCGTACCCAGCCATGCTCAGCCATACCCAGCCATGCTCAGCCATACCCAGCCATACTCGGCCTCTGTATTTGGCCAGGCAGGGCCGATCCTATTGTCACAGACGCCTGGGTGCAGAAATATTTCCGGAGCCCCCACATGGGCGTGGTCATCTTACTAACTCCTCCCCTTTACAAATGTTTCTATGGCTACGACTCAAACACAGAGATGCTCCCCTAGGAAGTCTTCATTATCCTGGGATCCTCCTGTGATCTTTTAACAATAAAGAAAATGAGTACACTAATGGGACCTGGAGGGGGGCCTCTCTAATGCACACAGAGAGGGCTTCTGTTAGAAAGAGCCCCCAGACATACTGCAGACATGATACAGGAGACGGTCAGAGACTGCAGTTTCTAAGGATGGCAGTAGATAATGGCCGACCAGCCCTCTCACCAGACCCGGTGATACAGTAACCTCAGTTCCTCTGATCAGGAGTCTGCTCACTCTGGGTTGCCCGTGGCGACTCCGCTGGGTAATGCTCAGATCTGTATTTTGGCAATGACTCCATTCCTTTCTTCACCAGGGATGGCGCCAGGCTGTGCGGCTTTCCCTCTGGTGGCGCAGGGCAGCAGGGTTTTCTTTCTGATGGTGTTCCCTCAGCACTGACCTCTCCCTGGAGTCCTGGGTGCACTTCCCCGAAAGCTTTCCCAAGCTCCTGGTGCTCTCTCTCCACCCCCTCTCTTATGAGCATGCTGTGTGGGCTGCAGTTTCCGGGTCACAATGGAGTCGCCAGTCCTCGGGACTACATGTCCCACAATCCTCTTCTCTGCTCCCTTTTTATTGTATTTTTTCCCTGGCCAATATGAAGGAGGGAGAAGAAACCTAGCGGGCAGCTGACCTGGCAAGTGCCGTTCACTAGTACAGCAGTGCGAGGAGGAGAGGGAGGGGGGGTCCAAGAGCCCATGGCTGCTCTCTCTCCACTCAGACATGGGCGCTCCAATCTGCTTTGCTCTCCTCCTCTGACAGGTAGAGGGGAGGGATGGGCAGTAAACACAGAGAGCCCTCTTCCCGCTGATAACAGGGACGGCGGTGGCACAGTCTCTCCTCCCCTGATCCGCTCCTGCATACCCCCCAACATTTAAAGTTGAGAATGAGGAACATTCTGGGGAGAGAGTTACCTGCGGCACCCGCAGCTTATATCAAAGTCCCCATCAGAGTCCCTCCTTACATCAGGGTTCCCATCAGAGTCCCCCCCACAGCAGCTGTCCCCCATCAGAGTCCCCCCACAGCATGTGTCCCCTATCAGAGTCCCCCCAAAGCAGGTGTCCCCCATCAGAGTCCCCCACAGCAGGTGTTCCCCATCAGAGCCCCCCACAGCAGATGTCCCCATCAGAGCCCCCCCACAGCAGGTGTTCCCCATCAGAGCCCCCCACAGCAGGTGTCCCCCATCAGAGCCCCCCACATCAGATGTCCATCATCAGAGCCCCCCACAGCAGGTGTTCCCATCAGAGCCCCCCAAAGCAGGTGTTCCCATCAGAGCCCCCCACAGCAGGTGTTCCCCATGAGAGCCCCCCACAGCAGGTGTTCCCCATCAGAGCCCCCCACAGCAGGTGTCCCCATCAGAGCCCCCCACAGCAGGTGTCCCCATCAGAGCCCCCCACAGCAGGTGTTCCCCATCAGAGGCCCCCACAGCAGGTGTCCCCATCAGAGCCCCCCACAGCAGGTGTTCCCCATCAGAGTCCCCCCACAACAGGTATCCGCATCAGAGTCCCTCCACAGCAGGTGTCCCCATCACAGTCCCCCACAGCAGGTGTTCCCTATCAGAGTCCCCCCACAGCAGGTGTCCCCCATCAGAGCCCCTCACTGCAGGTGTCCCCCATCAGAGTCCCTCCACATCAGATGTCCCCCCACAGCAGGTGTCCCCATCAGAGTCCCCCCACAGCAGGTGTCCCAATCAGAGTCCCCCCACAGCAGATGTCCCCATCAGAGCCCCCCACAGCAGGTGTCCCTATCAGAGTCCCCCCACAGCAGGTGTCCCCATCAGAGACCCCCACAGCAGGTGTCCCCCATCAGAGTCCCCCCACAGCAGGTGTCCCCATCAGAGTCCCCCCACAGCAGGTGTCCCCATCAGAGCCCCCCACAGCAGATGTCCCCCATCAGAGTCCCCCCACAGCAGGTGTCCCCCATCAGGGCCCCCCACAGCAGGTGTCCCCCATCAGAGTCCCCCGACAGCAGGTGTCCCCCATCAGAGTCCCCCCACAGCAGATGTCCCCATCAGAGCCCCCCACAGCAGGTGTCCCCCATCAGAGTCCCCCCACAGCAGATGTCCCCCATCAGAGTCCCCCCACAGCAGATGTCCCCCATCAGAGTCCCCCCACAGCAGATGTCCCCCATCAGAGTCCCCCCACAGCAGGTGTCCCCCATCAGCAGATGTCCCCATCAGAGCCCCCCACAGCAGGTGTCCCCCATCAGAGTCCCTCCACAGCAGGTGTCCCCCATCAGAGTCCCCCCACAGCAGATGTCCCCCATCAGAGTCCCCCCACAGCAGATGTCCCCATCAGAGCCCCTAACAGCAGGTGTCCCCCATCAGAGCCCCCCCCACAGCAGGTGTCCCCCATCAGAGTCCCCCCACAGCAGGTGTCCCCCATCAGAGTCCCCCCACAGCAGATGTCCCCATCAGAGCCCCCCACAGCAGATGTCCCCATCAGAGCCCCCCACAGCAGGTGTCCCCCATCAGAGTGCCCCCACAGCAGGTGTCCCCCATCAGAGTCCCCCCACAGCAGATGTCCCCATCAGAGCCCCCCACAGCAGGTGTCCCCCATCAGAGTCCCCCCACAGCAGGTGTCCCCCATCAGAGTCCCCCCACAGCAGATGTCCCCATCAGAGCCCCCCACAGCAGGTGTCCCCCATTAGAGTCCCCCCACAGCAGATGTCCCCCATCAGAGTCCCCCCACAGCAGGTGTCCCCCATCAGCAGATGTCCCCATCAGAGCCCCCCACAGCAGGTGTCCCCCATCAGAGTCCCCCCACACCAGATGTCCCCATCAGAGCCCCCCACAGCAGGTGTCCCCCATCAGAGTCCCCCCACAGCAGGTGTCCCCCATCAGAGTCCCCCCATAGCAGATGTCCCCATCAGAGCCCCCCACAGCAGGTGTCCCCCATCAGAGTCCCCCCACAGCAGATGTCCCCCATCAGAGTCCCCCCACAGCAGGTGTCCCCCATCAGCAGATGTCCCCATCAGAGCCCCCCACAGCAGGTGTCCCCCATCAGAGTCCCCCCACAGCAGGTGTCCCCCATCAGAGTCCCCCCACAGCAGATGTCCCCCATCAGAGTCCCCCCACAGCAGATGTCCCCCATCAGAGTCCCCCCACAGCAGATGTCCCCCATCAGAGTCCCCCACAGCAGATGTCCCCATCAGAGCCCCTAACAGCAGGTGTCCCCCATCAGAGTCCCCCCACAGCAGATGTCCCCATGGATCAGTACCTGTCCAATAGATCCCTGTAGCTCGGGCGTGCTGTGAGCAGAAGCACATTGCAGGGAGGCGGGGCATACGTGGCATCTTAGGTTACTAGGAGGGCGGCACTCGGAGAGCATGGAGTGCACTGGATGATTGGCAGCAGCTCTGACCAACCCAGAAGCCTCTCATCACACCGCCTATAGGAGAAGAGCCGACACAAGCAGAGGAGGCGTGGCAGACAGGAGACTGCTCCACGCGCCAGACAGAGAGATTAGTGGAGTCTAGTACCGGAACGTGTTCCAGGACTAGGCTCCACTGCGGTACCCAGCACAGACCCTGGGGACAGTGGGAGCAGTATGCACTCTTCTCAGTTGCCGCCAGAGTGATCAAGTGTGAGATGGGTAACCGCAGTACCCGCTACATGTGCTCCGCCAGTGGACACAGACGAGGAGGAGGGAGGGGGGCACTCTGGAGCTTCGGCGCCCCCACCTCTGCGGCGCCCTGGTGCGGAGCACCCTACGCACCTGCCTAGGATCGGCCCTGTGGCCAGGCTGTGGAAGTCTCCCACATGTGGTATCGCCGTACTCAGGAGGAGTAGGAGAATCTATTTTAGGGTGTCATTTTTGGTATGTACATGCCATGTTAGAAATTTTGTATAAATGGACAACTTTGTGTTAAAAAAATGTGTTTTCATTTTCTTTCCACATTTTCCAAAAATTTGTAGAAAAATATGACATGTTCAAAAGACTCATTATGCCTCATAGATTATACGTTGGGGTGTTTAATTTCCAAAATGGGGTTATTTTTGGGGCGTTTCCATTGTCCTGGTTCTCCAGGCCCTTCAAAAGTGTAAGAGGTAGTCAGGAAATTAGATGTGTAATTTATGCTCCGAAAACGCCTGATGGCGCTCCCTGCATGTTGGGCCTCTGTATGTAGCCACGCTGTGTAAAAGTCATACACATGTGGTATTGTCATACTCGGGAGGAATAGCAGAATGTGTTTTGGGGTGTAATTTCTGGTATGCATATGCTGTGTGTGTGAGAAATAACCTGCTAATATGACAATTTTGAAAAAAAAGAAAAAAAATCTTGATTTTGCAAAGAATTGTGGGAAAAAATGACAACTTCAAAAAACTCACCATGCCCCTTTCTAAATACCTTGGAATGTCTACTTTCCAAAAAGGGGTCATTTGGGGGGTATTTGTACTTTCCTGGCATGTAAGGGCCCTTTCACACGGGACGGATCCGTGATGATCCGCCCCGTGAACACCCGCTTGCTCAGCGGGGATCACTTTGTTGATCCCCGCTGAGCCGGCGGATGACAGGGCGGTCCCTGCACACTGTGCAGGGATCACTCTGTCAGATCTCTGCTCTCCCCTATGGGGGATCAGATGAACACAGACTGTCTGTCCGTGTTCATCCGATCCGCTCTGCAGAGGTATAGAAAAATAGGATTTCCTCCATCTGCAGAATCGGACAATAGCGGGGACTTATGATATCGGGTGTCAGCGGATTTTCATCCGCTGACACCCACTATCCCATAGGGATGCATGTATGTCCGTATTTCATCCGAAAACGGATGGATGAAATACGGACATACTGTCTGCACGTGTGCAAGGGGCCTTAGGGTCTCAAGAAATGAGATAGGCCATCAGTACTTCAGGTGTGATCAATTTTCAGAGATTGGCACCATAGCTTGTGGACTTTATAACTTTCACAAAGACCAAAAAATATACCCCAAATTGTGGTTATTTTTACCAAAGATATGTAGCAGTATAAATTTTGGCCAAAATTTATGAAGAAAAATTACTAATTTGCAAAATTTTTTAACTGAAACAAAGAAAAATGCATTTTTTACAGAATTTTCAGTCTTTTTTCTTTTATAGCGCAAAAAATAAAAAACCCAGCGGTGATTAAATACCACCAAAAGAAAACTCTATTTGTGGGAAAGAGGACACAAATTTCATATGGGTACAGTGTTGCATGACTGAGTAATTGTCATTCAAAATGTGAGAGCACCGAAAGCTGAAAATTGGTCTGGTTAGGAAGGGGGTTTAAGTGTCCAGTGGGTAAATGGTTAATAAAAATTTCCACAACAGCAGGCACCAACACCAATCTTGTGAGGAGACTGGTCACGCCTTTGGCTTTGGAGGGCGCCCCCGTAGGGAAGATCCATCCTCAGTTGAGGAAAGCATTTCAGGGAGTGCTGCAGGAGAAGAAGGCCCCCGCAGAAGGAGTAGGAAGACTTTGCCAATTGGAAACCCAAGAAAAAGTACTGGAGAAAGAACCTGCATGAAAGCCACTGTTAAGTTGTCATCAGACCAACTGGGTCCTTACGTGGTGGTAAAAGCTGATCCACAGGAGGAAGAGAACAGGATAGAACTGATTCCGGAGATAGTACCCACTAGGGCCCTACTAAGAAGCGGGGGCCTAATTCCTGTCAGTGTGAGCCAGACAATCAGCTTGTAGCCTCGTATGATGATTGGGAAAGTAAATACTGCCGCCCCAGTGACAGGGTATGACTTAACCCGGAAGGAACGTGGAAAAGAGACCACTATCTAGTGCCCAAATCTGTCTCCCAGATGGGAAGAAAGAATCAAAGCTCAATTAGCTCGATGGGAGAAAATGTTCTCTAAGAATGACTTCGATGTGGGTTGTGCCAGGAGTGCCCAACACCAAATTCGGCTCAGTGAAGATAAGCCTTTCCTGGGAGAGAGCCAGATTAATCCCTCTGTGTGACCTGGAGGACCTTCGAGAGCAGTTGTCTGAACTGAAGAGGTTGGGGGTCATTAGGGAATCCAGGAGCCCTTATGACTCTCCTATTGTGGTTGTGAGAAAGAAAAATGGGTCTCTCCAGATGTGCATTGACTACCGAACTTTGAATCGCAGGACTATTCCACATCAATTCACGACCCCTCACATAGAAGAGGCCCTGTAATGCTTATCAGGAGCCAAATGGCTCAGTGTCCTGAACTACTGAACCATTATTATCATTATTATGGATATTATCAGATACCCATGCATCCGGAGGACCGGGAGAAGACAGCATTTATCAGTCCCCTAGGATTCTTCTAATTTGACCGGATGCCACAAAGGCTAACAGGGGCCCCAGCCACCCTTCAGAGACTGATGGAGAACACCGTGGGAGACATGAACTTGATAGAAGTGCTGGTGTATCTGGATGATATAATCATCTTTTGCAAAATGTTGGAGGAGCACGAAGCTTGATTGGAGAAATGTTTTCCAACGATAACACGCCGAAGGGCTGAAGTTGTCTTTAGAGAAGCATCAATTCTATCAGACTTTAGTCACCTATCTTGGACATGTGGTCTCAGCCGAGAGAATAGCTTCTGACCCTCAGAATTTGGAGGCTGTTACCTCCTGGCCCCCTGCCCCAGCACCGTCACTGAGTAATGTCGTTTTTGGGTTTCTGCTCCTACTATAGAAGATTTGTGAAGAACTTTTCACAGATTGCCAAACCTCTGAATGAGTATTTGCAGAAGCAGACGGGTGATGAGCTGCAGAAGACCCACATTTGAGGTCCAAGGAAGCCACGTGAGTCTATTCAAGAGCAATGGAAAGTGAAGTGTGAAAGAGCCTTTGAATATTTGAAAAGGAGCCTTATTGAAGCGCCTGTGTTGGCCTATGCTGATCCCTATAAACCTTATGAACTACACATGGAAGCTAGCTGAGCTGGCCTAGGGGGAGTGTTGTATCAAGAAACGGAAGGAGAACTCCGCCCAGTGGCCTATGTGAGTCTCAGTCTCACTCCCTCTGAGAAGAATTATCTGGCACACAAATTGGAGTTCCTAGCCCTCAAGTGGGTTGTGGTGGACAAGCTATGAGATTATTTGTATAGGGCCAAGTTCGTGGTAAAGACGGATAATAATCTGTTGACTTACTCGTTGTCCACTGCCAAACTGGATGCCACTCTGTCTGAGTTCCAGTTCAGTTTGAAATATCGACCAGGAGTGGGAAAGTGAGACGCTGATGCTCTTTCCGGAAGACCCTATGCCACAGATGCTGGTCAGAAGAGCTGGGTCCATTTTCCCTTTGAGGTAGTACTGGCTGTATGTCAAGGAGTAGAGCACACGCATAAAGGAGTGACAGGGGCCGAAGCAGTGGGGTCACCCCTGCTGGAGTGCCAAGATATTACTGTGACTTGACACAAGTGCGCAGTCAAGAATTGCCTCAATTAACATGCATAGGGACCAACGTGAAGACCCATTGGGTAGCCTTATAAAGAAATCATTGTCAGCTCGGGATCCTCAGATGCTGTTAAGTAGTTCCATTGAGGGAGCTAAAGTAGTCTATAAAGAATGGGAACGAATGCAGTTAGAAGACCGCGTTGTATACCGGAAAAGCACATCTGAGGAACTAGAAGGTGTTCGTTAACTGTTCCTTCCTGAGAAACACTGATTGACAGTGTTAAGAAAAAGAGAGATCCCCCTTCATTGGGACTTTTAAGGCAGCATACACTTGAATAATGCAAAAAATCGAATTTATGAAATGTACATAAAAATGTTCGATCATAGAAACGATCGATAGTTTAAAAGACATCAAAGTTTGTACAAAAAATATATATAAGAAAAACAAAAAAACAAAAAAACAAAAAACAACAATTTACATAAACAGTATGACAACAAAAATAATGATACTCTCCGGTATATAGTAATCCCCGGTACCCGACCCGTTTCTGGTTAAACACCTTCGTCAGGTGTATGGGATAGGAGTAAGTATAGTCTCAATTTCTTTTTACTATAAAAGATAAAAAGGACATGTCAGAGTGATACAGAAGAGGCAACAATATCCGTATTAGCCATAAGGAAACAGATGAACAATCATTCCCTCCTAGACTGTAAGCTCTAATGAGCAGGGCTCTCTGATTCCCCCTTGTATTGAATTGTATTGTAATTGTACTGTCTGCCCTAATGTTGTAAAGCGCTGCGTAAACTATATAAAAATGGATTTTAAAACAGCTTACCTGTAAAATCCTTTACTTGGAGTACATCATGGGACACAGAGCACCATAATAATGACTGTCTGGGTTATATGCTACCTCCAGGTGATTGGACACTGGCAACCAATAGTAAGAAGGTTCCTCCCATATAACCCCTCCCATACAGGAAGTACCTTTAGTTTTGTAGCAAGCAATAAAGATCCAAGAAAAGAGGGGAGAACACTGTGTCCCGTGATGTACTCCAAGAAAAGGATTTTACAGGTAAGCTGTTTTAAAAATCCAATTTTCTTTATTGTACATCACGAGACACAGAGCAGAGACACAGAGCACCATAATAATGACTATCTGGGATGTCCTAAAGCAATGCATTTGAGTGGAGGGAACATAGTATTCCTAGACCCCTTTTAGGCCCAAGACTTATAAAGCTGCTTGCAGCACGCTGTGGCCAAAAACAGTCTCCCTTTGAGACCTAACATCCAGTTGGTAAAACCTGGTGAATGTATGAACCGAAGACCAAGCAGCCGCTTTGCAAACCTGAGCCATAGACACCTGTTGGCGCACTGCCCATGATGCACTAACTCCTCTAGCAGAGTGAGCTTTGGGATATCGAGGTGGAACCTTGAGTTTGAAATCTCCTGGATGCCAGGAGATCCACATCTGGCATCCCCCAATGCTTGCAGATTTGAAGGAAAACTTCGGGGTGAAGGGACCACTCCCCCGGTAACAATTGCTGACGACTTAGGTAGTCTGCCCGCCAATTGTCCACACCTGGAATAAAGACTTCCAATAGAAACGGCACGTGTCTCCCTGCCCAAGTTAATATGTGATTTACTTCCCTTTGGGCTGCCCGGCTCCGGGTGCCCCCTTGGTGGTTGATGTATGCCACAACCGTGGAGCTGTCAGACTGGACTCTGACCGGAAACCCCCACAATCTGGACATCCAGAATAGGAGAGCCAAGCGAGCTGCCCGGATTTCCAGCAGATTGATGGCCAAGGTCTTCTCTATTTGGGACCATCTTCCCTGTACGGAAGCCTCTTCCAGGACTGCTCTCCAGCCGAGACGACTGGCGTCCGTAGTCACCACCTTCCAGGCTACAGGCGGAAAGGACTTTCCTCCCTTCAAGTTGTTGGTTTTTGACCACCAAGAGAGGTCCTGTTTTACCTGCAGGGATAGAGACATGGGATGATTCAAGGTTTGAACAGACTTGTTCCAAGCTTTCAGGATAGTTTTCTGGAACAACCTGGAGTGAAACTGCGCATAAGGAACTGCGCTGAAAGATGACACCATCTTGCCCAGCAGCCTCATGCACAGTCGAATTGAAGGCCTTTCTACCCTTTTGACTTCTCGGACCAGCTCCACTATGGAGCTGACCTTTTAAGGGAGGTAAAATTAACCTTTCCTGGGTTGTATCCAGGATCAGGCCTAGATATGTCAAGACTTGAACTGGACGAAGGGCCGATTTGTCCATATTGAGAATCCAGCCTAAGAACTTCAGGAAACGAACGGTAGTTGTAACTTTTTCTACTAAGGTGGAGTAAGACTGGTCCCTTAACAGAAGGTCGTCCAGATATCCTACCACCGAGATCTTTTGGGACCTTAGAAAAGCCAACACTGGAGCCAAAACCTTTGTGAAGACTCGAGGGGCCGTGGCTAGACCGAATGGAAGTGCCACAAACTGGAAATGACCCTCTACTGCGAAAAGCAGAAATCTTTGATGCAGACCGAAAATCGGCACATGTAGGTACGCATCCTTGATGTCTATGGATGCTAAAAAATCCCCTCTTCTCAAGGATGCAACTACTGAACGAACCGACTCCAAACGGAAGGTTCGGATGTTTAGAAAGGAATTGAGGGACTTGAGGTCCAGAATGGGCCTGACCTCCCCATTTGGCTTCGGCACTGTAAATAGGTTCGAATAGAATCCTTTGAATTTTTCCTTGTGCGGAACCTCGATAATTACCTCCTGCCTTTCTAGCTGTTCTAAGGCTAGGAATAGGCTTTTCTTTTTCTCTGGGTCCGATGGGACTCTGGATACCAGAAACCAATTTGGGGGAAATTCCCGGAACTCTGTTTTGTAACCTTGTGTTATAGTGGAAATAACCCACCTGTCCTGAACCAATTTCCCCCAAGCGTCTGCGAACCATTGCAGTCTGCCCCCCACCCCCAAGAGTGGGGGCTCCCTTCACAAGGATGACTTGGAATTGGTTTTGGCCAGTTTCTGGGTCCAAGGTCTTTTTTGATCCTGAGGTTTCTTAAAGGTAGGTGGTTGAGGCCGTCGATACCTCTTGGGAGAAGAGGCGCCTGGCCCAGGAGCGTTGGGAATCTTAAAGGAAGGCTGCTTATTCCTTCTTTTAACCGGAAGCAAGGAGCTATTTCCTCCTGAGATCTTTTGGATATACTTATCCAGATCTTCTCCAAACAAATGCTCACCATGAAAAGGAAAAGCCGTGAGTAGCCTTTTGCATGGCATCTCGGCTGACCAGTTCTTTAGCCACGAGACCCTGCACATATGGATTGAAAGTAGCGCAAAACGAGACATCTCCTGAACAGGTGGGTTCCTGACCAATCTTTTAAAATGGTCCTTCAAGGACTGACAAATACCGATAGCCACAACTGCCGGTTGCACTGCTGACCCAGCCACCGCAAAGGAAGCTTTTAGTAAGGATTCCAGCTTTTTATCTGCCGGATCTTTAAACCCTTGGGCATTATCCACTGGACAGGTTAAGCTTTTATTTACTGATGAAATGGCAACATCAACCAAAGGCGTATCCCACCTTTTTCTGAATTTTTCCTCCATAGGGTATAAAAAAGAAAACCTTTTTGGAGGCATGTATATCCTATCCGGGTGGTCCCAGTCAGCGTAAATCACCTGCTCCAATAATGGATGCACAGGGAATGCCTGGGAATCTTGCTGAGGCCGCAAGGATCCCAATGTAGAACAGGAAAGTCACGGTCTCTGCACCGGGAGTAACTTAAATCCTGCTCTCACCATTTCAGCCAAAGATTGGATAAACAATTTCTGGGATTGGGAAGCCGAAATCGGTTGCTCAGAAGCTAAGTCATCCTTAGTAACATAAGCCGATGCAGGGATATTGGTAGTGGCCACTACGCCTGACAAATGCAATGGCTCAGCCAGGCCAAATGCCGCAGGTCTTTCAGGGGAGATTCATGCTGCAGTAGCCTGAGGTTGATCTCCTGTTTTTGAAGGAGTCACTTTAACCACTGGACTTGCCCTGCTCCCTGTACCTCATTTTCTGGAAGACATTGCTTACAAGTTTTGAGGAAAAAAAGTACTCTCTCTGTGCTATATGGCTGAGATCAGCGTATAGCAACTACCACGGCCTTTAACCTCCAACGTGTTGCAAATGCCCGACTCACGTGCCCAGAGCTCTGTGTCCCACCACACCAGGCTCCTGGCTCTTACAAGCCTAATCTGACAAGCAGCATTGACACACGCGGGCGCTGACTTCCCTCTATATGTGTGCACTGTCACGTGACGCACGCACGCCCGGGAATCTTACTGTGCATGCGCACGCCCGCCGGGGACACACGGCGCCCATATAGTCACGCCGCGATGCCACCGTGCTCGCCGTAGCTCATGCAGATGAATGCAGGCGCACGGGCATGCGGCGCACTTCCCTGACGCGCGCGCTCCTCGTACACGCGGCCCCCGTGCTGGAGACACCCGCATAAGTGTATCTTGCGGCAGTGTTCTGTAACCTTCCATACAGTGGGAACATTAGGCACGCAAATTTGGCAATAAACACTATTAGCAACAACAGTAATACTATTTAGACCTCCAGAGGGAGCACTCACCGGTCCTCACTGCAGAGCCTGATACAGGCCCAATCTTCCCCCATCACCGCGGGTAGCGCCACTGAGGACCTTCAAGGACTGGGTCCCCCTCTGTTCGTCGTCCACACCCTTGGACCTGTAAGGCACCCTTCTGGTTTCCTTGGGCAAGTGATAGACCAGGAATACCATATAACAAGGGACCAGCGCCATTACAGGCAAAACCTCGTTCTTGAACCAAGGCTCGGTTACCATCCACTTTAGCTTTTAATATGTCATCCGAATGGATCCGATTACAACATCCTCACTGGAACATTTTTGAAGAATTTGAAGAGCTTCCACAGCCATGACCATCACCTTCAAGACACTGGCAAAAAACTAAAGGTACTTCCTGTATGGGAGGGGTTATATGGGAGGAACCTTCTTACTATTGGTTGCCAGTGTCCAATCACCTAAAGGTAGCATATAACCCAGGTAGTCATTATTATGGTGCTCTGTGTCCCGTGATGTACGATAAAGAAATCCTGTATAATAATAATAATAATACCATCCGAGAAAATATACATACCATGCAAAATAATTCCGAAAAGAAAAAAATGGGTGAAGCAACTGTGCAAGAGGGGGCGTAGATGGGCGCCAACCAAAAGGCAGTGAGGTCATAGAACACAAAAGGTTCCCGATTTAATATTTGCCTGATGGATAGCAAGAAATTAATTCTAGCGACTTGACAAGACTGGCAAAAAAAAATGAAAAACAAAAAAACACCAAAAATAAATAAAAAAATCAAAAAGTTCAAAAAATGCAGAAAAAGCAGTGCCTATAACATCATGCAAGGCCATGAGAAATATTACCAAAACATATGGGTATATTCACCCCCTATGAGCAAATGGTTAGAAAACATATACCGCATTTATCGGCGTATAACACGCGCCGGCGTATAACACGCACCCCAAGTTTAGGAGGGAATTTTAAGGAAAAAAACTTTTAGGAGGAAAGTTTAAGGAAAAAAACTTACATTTAAATGCCCATCATTGCAGCCTCATCAGTGTCCATCTGCAGCCTTGTCAGTGTCCATCTGTAGTGTTGTCCCTGATTGCAGCATTGTCCCCCATTGCAGCCTTGTCCCCATTGCAGCCTTGTCCCCCATTGCAGCCTTGTCCTCCATTGCAGCCTTGTCCCCCATTGCAGCCTTGTTAGTGTCCATCTGTAGTCTATGCATCTTTGAAAATGGCGCCGCCGTTCTCGACCGTCTTCGGCCATTCTCGGCGGCTCTCGGCCGCTTTCGGCCATTCTCAGCGGCTCTCGGCAGCTTTCGGGCGCTCTCGGACGCACTCGGCTTTCGGCGGCTCCCGCGGGACTGCGAGAGGCACCAAGAATGTCTGAAAGCCGTCGAGAATGGGCGAGAGCCGCCGAGAATTGCCGAAAGCGGTCGAGAGCCGCCGAGAATGGCCGAAGGCCGGCAAGAGCCGCTGAGAATGGGCGAAAGCAGCCGAGAACGGCGGCGCCATTTTCAAAGCCGCCGAGAAAAGCTAAAAGCCGCTGAGAGCGGCCGAAAAGCTTACAATCGGCGGGGGGTCGGCGTATAACACGCACCCACGATTTTCCCCTGATTTTCAGGGGAAAAAAGTGCGTGTTATACACCGATAAATACGGTAAATATACATATTTACCGATGTCCATTATCAAATAAAGATGGCTGGTCAGAGCTTTAAACAAGGCTCCTAGTCAATCAGTGACACCAGAATGTCCTTAGTCCTATGAATATGTGTCTTCCCTATATGGGACAAGGTGACAATTCAGAGAGTATATAGCAGACCAACAATGCAGATGGCCGTCAGCAAATGGTCCTTCAAATATACAGTATCTCACAAAAGTTATATCTTTTCATGTGACAACACTGAAGAAATTACTCTTTGCTACAATGTAAAGTAGTGAGTGTACAGCTTATATAACAGTGTAAATTTGCTGTCCCCTCAAAATAACTCAACACACAGCCATTCATGTCTAAACTGCTGGCAACAAAAAGTGAGTACACCCCTAAAAAAATGTCCAAATTGGGCCCAAAGTGTCAATATTTTGTATGGCCGCCCTTATTTTTCAGCACTGCCTTACCCCCTTGGGCATAGAGTTCACCAGAGCTTCACAGGTTGCCACTGGAGTCCTCTTCCACTCCTCCATGACGACATCACAGAGCTGGTGGATTTTAGAGATCTTGCGCTCCTCCACCATCCATTTGAGGATGCCCCACAGATGCTCAATAGGGTTTAGGTCTGGAGACATGTTTGGCCAGCTACTTTGAAAATGCAGTTGTCGTCTTGGAGGTGTGTTTGGTGTCGTTATCATGTTGGAATACTGCCCTGTGGCCCAGTCTCTGAAGGGAGGGGATCATTCTCTGCTTCAGTATGTCACAGTACATGTTGGTATTCATGGTTCCCTCAATGAGCTGTAGCTCTCCAATGCCTGCAGCACTCATGCAGCCCAAGATCATGACACTTCCTCCACCATGCTTGACTGTAGGCAAGACACACATGTCTTTGTACTCCTCATCTGTTTGCCGCCACACACGCTTGACACCATCTAAACCAAATAAGTTTATCTTGGTCTCATCAGACCACAGGACATGGTTCCAGTAATCCATGTCCTTTGTCTGCTTGTCTTCAGCAAACTGTTTGCAGGCTTTCTTGTGCATGATCTGTAGAAGAGGCTTTCTTCTCGGACGACAGCCATGCAGACCAATTTGATGCAGTGTGCGCCGTATGGTCTGAGCACTGACAGACTGACTCCCCACCCCTTCAAAGTCTGCAGTAGGGATGAGCTTCAAATTCGAGTCGAACGTGGGAACATCGGCTGTTCGATCGTTCAATGAAGATCGAACACTTCGTCACCCCAAACTCGTCGCCCCAAATTCGAGCAGCGCTTCACATCCCATAATGCATTGCATCATCGCAGTGGTTTGCTGGCTGATGATTGGCCAAGCATGACCCGCACGCGTTGGCCAATCACAGCGCCGTAAGCAAACAGAGCCATAATTGGCCAAAGGCAGGGTGCCAATTATGGCTCAGGGGGTTAAGTACACTACATGCCCCACACTATATAAGGCCGCCTGCACGTCGGCCCTGTGTAGTGTGTTGCTGGCGTTATAGAGAGATAGATAGAGAGAGAGAGTGTGTCATTTCATTTACATTGAGCAGGCAGTTTATTCAGTTAGGTAGATCTCACTGCAGACCGTTCCTGCTGTACTGTTTCTAATCTTCTTCAGGCAGGCAGTTGATCCAGCTTAGCTAGATCTCACTGCAGACCGTTCCTGCTGTACTATTTGTAATTTACTTCAGACAGGCAGTTGATCCAGTTTAGTTAGATCTCACTGCAGACCGTTCCTGTTGTTCTGTTCCTAATATACTACAGGCAGGCAGTTCATTCAGTTAGCTGCAGTATATTCAGTACTGTATCCTGTGCAGCTAGATCTCACTGCAGACCGTTCCTCTTGTTCTCTTCCTAATATACTACAGGCAGGCAGTTGATTCAGTTAGCTGCAGTATATTCAGTATATATACATCCCAGCTTTGTGCAGCTACATCTCACTGCAGGCCATTCCTGGTGTACCTATTCAAATACATTACAAATAAATCAAATACATTATGTCTGGAAGACCAACAAGGAGAGGCAGACGCTCACAGGCCACTAAAAGAGGGCAAGCAGGCTCTGTGTCTACAGCCAACATTGCTGGTTGGGGACACGGTGCATCCTCAGCACATGGCCGTGAGGCACGCTTGTCCTTTTTTTCCAGCAGCTGGCCGTGTTGAGCCACAACATGCAGAAGAGTTGGTAGAGTAGATGACCAAGCCGTCCTCATCCTCCTCATCCTCCGTCATCCAGGCTCAGAGTACTTTGGCTGCCAATGCAGCTGCCAAAGCGGCCTCTTCCATTGGCTCAATGTCATCAGTCACTCCTTCCCTAGCCCCACCATCATGCCCTAAGGAGTCCCCCCAACTTTTCGACCACAGTGTTGGGTACATGCTGCAGGAGGATGCGCAGCGTTTTGAAGGCTCCAATGATGGTACCCAGATTGAGGAAGGCAGTAACGTGAGCTCACAGAGAGGGGGTGCCCAAGAAGGACAACAAACTGGCAGTCATGTTCCCCCAGCTGCAGCATACTGCCAGGTTTGCTCTAGTGATGAGGAGGGAGGGGATGAAGAGGTCACTGACTCTACGTGGGTGCCTGATAGGAGAGAGGAGGAGGATGAGGAGGAGGCACATCTCCAATGAGGCAGGATGCCCTCCAGGGGCCAGCTTAAGGGCAGCCAACCGACTGCATCACACCGCAGAGCTCCGCACGTGCAGGGCACTACTGACTCCACACGTTATTCCAAAAGTTCTTTGGTGTGGGCCTTTTTTGAGACGTGTGCAGCAGATCGCACTGTTGCTGTTTTCAACATATGTCTGAAGTGTATCAAGCGTGGCCAAAACAGCAGCCGCTTGGGCACCACATGCTTGACCAGACATATGTTGAACTCCCATGCAGTCCGTTGGCAAGCGTACTTAAAAGACCCACACCAAAGAACAAAGCGGACCTCTCCTTGCTTCTCATCAGCTGGGATCTCCAACCCCACTATACCTTCAGTTCTCTCAGAAACCTGCACTGAGAGGAATGAAGGTGTAGAATTAGGTGTGCCAAGTACTTGCGGGCAATCTGTTATTGCTACACCAACGTCCGATTATAGCAGGCAAATTTCCCTAGCGCAGTTGCTAAACCAGCAAAAGAAATTCAGTTCCAGCCATCCACATACCCAGGGGCTGAATGCTAGCTTGGCTAAATTGCTAGCACTCCAACTGCTGCCTTTTCAGCTGGTAGACTCTGCCCCCTTTCGTGAATTTGTGCAATGTGCGGTACCTCAGTGGCAGGTTCCCAAACGCCACTTTTTTTTCATGGAAGGCAATTCTGGTTCTTTACTGGCAAGTGGAAGGCAATGTCTTGGCCTCGCTGGACAGGGCGGTCAGCGGTAAGGTGCATATTACCGCTGGCTCATGGTTCAGCAGGCATGGACAGGGATGTTACCTATCTTTCACAGTGCACTGGGTGACCCTGCTGGCAGCTGGGAAGGATGCAGGACAGGGTGCAGTATTGTTGGAGCTTGTTCCGCCACCACGCACCACCACGCCTCCAAAATGCTACTATTGGTGATTCTGACACACCTCTCTCCTCCACCCCCTCCTCTTCTTCTTCCTCCATGGCCTCTTCCTCTATAAATTTGTCCTCAGAACCAGCGGTGCTCCGTAGGCGTTCAAGGGGCTACGCAAGAACTCAGGCAAAAAGATGCCATGCTGTGCTTGAGCTGGTGTGCTTAGGGGACAGGAGCAACACTGGGGCAGAGATTCTGTCAGCTCTGAAGGGGCAGACTCAGAGGTGGTTGACGCCACTCCAGCTTCAGGCAGGAATGGTGGTTTGTGACAATGGCACCAACTTCCTCTCCGCCCTCCGACAGGGACACTTCACCCATTTTCCCTGTCTGGCACACGTCCTTAATTTGGTGGTGCAGCGGTTCTTGTGCAGGTACCGAGGCTTACAGGATCTCCTGAGGCAGGCCAGGAAAGTCTGTGTGCATTTCCGCCGGTCATATAATGCCAGTGCTCAGCTGGCTGACCTCCAAAAGGAATACAACCTGCCCAAGAGCCGCCTAATCTATGACATGCCCACCAGATGGAACTCAACATTGGCCATGCTGCAGCAGCTGCACACAGCAGCAGAGGGCCATCAATGAGTACCTGTGCGACTATGGCACCAAGACAGGGTCAGGGGAGCTTGGCTTTTTTTCGCCAGCCCAGTGGCTCATGATCAAAGATTCATGCACTATCCTGTCACCATTTGAGGAGGCCACGAGGATGGTGAGCAGCGACAATGCATGCATCAGTGATACTGTCCCTCTTGTCTACCTGTTGGAGCACATGCTGCGTGGAATAATGGACAGGGCACTTGAGGCAGAACAGAGGGAGGAAGAGGAGGACTTCCTTACCTCTCAAGGCCCCCTTTATCCAGACAATGTTCCTGGGGCCCGCCGATCACACAGGAAGAGGAAGAGGAGGAGGAGGATTGTGTCAGCATGGAGACGGAGCCTAGCACTCAGCATCAGCAGCAGTCTTCAAGGGATAGTTTACAGTCCCCAGAAACCCATGGACTTATAGGTGGCTGGGAGGAGGTGACTGCGGACCAGGTTGTCCTTAGTGACCCAGAGGACTCCGGACCAAATGCCTCAGCAAACCTATGCTGCCTGGCCTCCCTGATCCTGCAAAGCCTGCAAAAAGGCCCTCGTATTCGTGGTATCAAGGAGAGGGATCAGTACTGGCTGGCAACCCTCCTTGATCCACGTTACAAGGGTAAGGTTGCGGAACTTATCCAGCTGTCGTAAAGGGAGCAGAGGATGAAACATCTTTGGGAGGCCTTGCAGAAGATGAGGTTTGTGCAATGTGTTTCCAGAGCCTGGGTGGTTACAAATTCATGGTCCTGGACAACATGTTGCTGAGGCTTCGGTCAGTCACAGAAGGAGCGGTGGAGAAGGTGGCCGTCTGCCAGATGCGTTCACACAATTTTTAAGTCCACAGCCCCAAGGTCTGATCGGTTCCAGCAACCATAGCCAGCATCTGATTTACATGGTGCAGGAATACCTAGGGGCAAGATCAGACTTGGACACCTTTCCAACCGAAAATCCTCTGGGTTACTTGGTCTTGAGGATGGATCACTGGCCAGAGCTTGCACAGTATGCAATTGAGCTACTGGCCTGTCCTGCATCCAGCGTTCTTTCGGGAACGCACATTCAGTGCTGCTGGAGGCTATGTAACCAATCAGAGTGCACCTGTCCACCGACTCGGTCGATCGGCTGACCTTCATAAAAATGAATCAGTCTTGGATCACCAGCTACCAAGCACCTGATGCTGATGTAACCGAATAATTTTTTTATGAATTAGAAAAAAAACAGAAAAAACCCCCTAGGTGGGGGCTTTAATGCAGCCAATGATGAAAAAGAATGATAGGATAGTCAAATTAATTTATTGGTACAAAAATTATTAAATATTATGGATGACTATCCTATCATTCTTTTTCATCATTGGCTGCATTAAAGCCCGACCTAGGGGGTTTTTTCAGTTTTTTTCTAATGCATTGTATGGGGTGCGCAGCCCTGCTACTTGTTGTCCCTCGAGTGTCCCCCCTTTTTTTTCAAATTTTTTTATGAATGTGAGATCCCTTCAAGACTGCCTATGTTGATGCTGAGTGACTATCCTATTCCTCCTCAATGTTCATGTTGATAGCTTTTAGGAACATTTTTTGTTCTGGGCACCACCACCAGTGACTAAGGCCCAATTTTTCTGCCCCTGTTTAACAGGGGCATGCAATTACAATTTTTGCTGTAATATTTTGCAGCAGGGCTTGTTCCTGCACTCAATTAGAGTATCTGTGAGGGGTTGCACTGTTGTGGCACCAGTGCCTAAAGCACAGTTTTTCTGTCCCTGTTCAACAGGGACGTGTAATTAAAATTTTTGCTGTAATATTTTGCAGCAGGGCTTGTTCCTGCACTCAACTAGAGTATCTGTGAGGGGTTGCAGTGTTGTGGCATCAGCACCAGTGGCTAAAGCCCAATTTTTCTGCCCCTGTTCAACAGGGGCGTGTAATTACAATTTTTGCTGTAATATTTTGCAGCAGGGCTTGTTCCTGCACTTAACTAGAGTATCTGTGAGGGGTTGCAGTGTTGTGGCATCAGCACCAGTGGCTAAAGCCCAATTTTTCTGCCCCTGTTCAACAGGGGCGTGTAATTACAATTTTTGCTGTAATATTTTGCAGCAGGACTTGTTCCTGCGCTTAACTAGAGTATCTGTGAGGGGTTGCAGTGTTGTAACACCAGCACCAGTGCCTAAAGCCCAATTTTTCTGCCCCTGTTTAATAGGGGTGTGTAATTACAATTTTTGATCTAATATTTCACAGCAGGGCCCGTTCCTGCGCCCACCAAGAGTAACTGTGAGGGATTACAGTGTTGTGTCAACACCACCACCCCACCACCAAAGGCCTAATTTTTCTGACCCTGTTAAACAGGGGTATGTAATTACAATTCTTGATATAATATTTCACAGCAAGGCCCGTTCCAGCGCCCACCAAGAGTAACTGTGAGGGCTTACAGTGTTCTGGTACCACCAACACCTAAGGCTCAAATTTCTGCAAAGTATATAGGCCCCTACTTTCAAACATTTGACTTTCAAAACAACTCCTACTTACAAACGGAGGGAGACAACAGGAAGTGAGAGGAAATCAACCACTAGGAAGGGAAATTCTCTCCTGTAAGAGTTAATATGGGAAAAAGGTGTCTCCTCCACTGATGCTTTATCACCAATCCTTGTTTCCCTAAAAAACCCAAATTTTCAAAATTAAATTGTCATTGGTACAGAAAGTGAGGTGAAATTTTCTCAATAGGGGCACAGACAGCAAAACAAATTTTGCAGGGGTGATATCCCTTCCCTATGTTTTCCAAACAGCTTAAAAATAGATTTTTTGGCTGGAGCTAAAATTACAAAATGTACCTGTTCCAGATTACAAACAGATTCAACTTAAGAACAAACTTACAGTCCCTGTCTTTCTTCGGACCGCCTGTATACTGCTGTTTAGAGTATATAGGGCCTGGGGGCCCCACGCCTTTCCTTTTTTTAATTTGAGTGCGGGGTTCCCCTTAATAACCATACAAGACCCAAAGGGCCTGGTAATGGGCTGGGGGTTACCCATGCCGTTTTTCTCAATAATTTTCATCCATATTGCCGGGACCCGACATTACATTACAGCCGCAAGCAGTTTTAAATGACTTTTATTCCTTTAGAAATGTCATTTTGTGCAGGGACTGTTCTAAACACGGGAAACACGCGCCATTTTACAGGCATACTATAGACACCCCCAGGTACGATATTTAAAGAAATGTTTCACTTTTATTTTTTCACTTTAAGCATCAATAAAATCACTGCTCCTGAAAAAACGACCGTTTTTAAAACTTATTTTGCACTGATACATGTCCCCTGGGACAGGACCCGGGTCCCCAAACCCTTTTTAGGACAATAACTTGCATATTAGCCTTTAAAATTTGCACTTTTGATTTCTCACGTTCGAGTCCCATAGACTTTAATGGTGTTTGAAAGTTCACGCGAACTTTCGGTCTGTTCGCATGTTCTGGATGCGAATAAAACCGGGGGTTGTTCAGCTCATCCCTACTCTGCAGCAATGCCGGAAGCACTCATACGTCTATTTCCCAAAGACAACCTCTGGTAATGATGCTGAGCACGTGCACTCAACTTCTTTGGTCAACAATGCTGAGGCCTGTTCTGAGTGGAACCTGTCCTGTTAAACCACTGTATGGTCTTGGCCACCGTGCTGCAGCTCAGTTTCAGGGTCTTGGCAATCTTCTTATAGCCTAGGCCATCTTTATGTAAGCAACAAGCAAAGGCAGAGGGAGATTAGGGAAGTAAACAAGTGGCTGAAGAGCTGGTGTAGTAAGGAGGGGTTTGGGTTCCTGGAGGACTGGGCCGACTTCTTAGTCGGTAACCGGTACTATAGAAGGGACGGACTGCACCTAAATGAGGAGGGTGCAGATCTGCTGGGAATAAAGATGGCCAAAAAGTTAGAGGGGTTTTTAAACTAGGCGATGGGGGGGAGGGTCAAGAGACAGTGATAGCCAGCGCGGATGATATTCCAGAGGGTAGTGTTGGGGGCATTAGTGGTAGGTTAACCAAAGCACAAAAACACAAGGTGAGTATAGTAGCAAGTCCTAGTTGCAATTTTGAAACACCCAATACGAGGACAATATGCGACCGGTCTAAACTATGTGGCATGTTCACCAATGCCAGGAGCATGGCAGACAAGATGGGTGAACTAGAGATACTGTTGTACAAGGAGGATTTGGATTTTGTGGGAATTTCAGAGACCTGGTTCAACAGCTCTCATGATTGGCTGGCAAACATTCAAGGGTATACCCTATACCGCAAGGACAGAGAGGGTAAAAAAGGGGGAGGGGTATGCCTATATATCAAGAATAATGTACAAGCAAATGTGAGAGATGACATCACTGAGGGAGCTAGAGAGGAGGTGGAATCCTTATGGGTAGAGGTCCAAAGGGATGAAGCTAAGGGGAAAATAATACTGGGAGTATGCTATAGGCCCCCTAACCTGAGGGAGGAAGTGGAGACGGATCTCCTATCACAAATTGGATTAGCAGCAAGGATGGGAAGTGTTATCATAATGGGGGATTTTAATTATCCAGACATAGACTGGGCGGAGGGAACCGCGCATTCATTTAAGGCTCGCCAGTTCCTTAATGTCTTGCAGGACAATTTTATGGGTCAGATGGTAGACGCACCAACTAGAAATAAAACAATACTGGATCTACTGATTACCAAAAATACAGACCTGATCACAGATGTGGAAATACGGGGCAATTTAGGTAACAGCGATCACAGGTCAATTAGTTTCAGTATAAATCACACAAATAGGAAACATAAAGGGAATACAAAGACACTGAATTTCAAAAGAGCCAACTTCCCTAAACTACAAACCTTGCTAAAAGGCATAAATTGGGATAAAATATTAGGAACAAAGAATATGGAGGAGAGATGGGTTTGCTTTAAGAGCATATTAAATAAGGGCATTAGCCAATGTATCCCATTGGGTAATAAATTTAAAAGAGCGAACAAACATCCTGGATGGCTTAACTCCAATGTAAAAATGCATATAAAAGCAAAGGAGAAGGCCTTCAAAAAATACAAGGTTGAGGGATCATCCTCAGCATTCAGACTTTATAAAAAATGCAATAAGAAATGTAAGGGTGCAATTAGGACGGCTAAGATAGAACATGAAAGACACATAGCGGAGGAGAGCAAAAAAAATCCCAAGAAATTCTTTAAGTATGTAAACAGTAAAAAAGGGAAGACAGACCATATTGGCCCCATAAAGAATGAGGAAGGACATCTGGTTACAAAGCATGGGGAGATGGCGAAGGTATTGAATTTATTCTTCTCCTCAGTCTTCACGAGTGAATCGGGGGGCTTCAGTAACCAAAACTGCAGTGTTTATCCTCATGACACAACACAGGAAGCACCTACATGGTTAACAGAGGACAGAATTAAAATTAGACTTGAGAAACTTAACATTAATAAATCACCGGGACCAGATGACTTGCATCCGAGGGTACTTAGGGAACTCAGTCAGGTGATTGCCAGACCGTTGTTCCTAATTTTTACAGACAGTCTATTGACTGGAATGGTACCAGCTGATTGGAGAAAAGCCAATGTAGCACCAATATTTAAAAAGGGCCCAAAAAACATCCCTGGGAATTACAGACCAGTTAGCCTTACATCAATAGTATGTAAAATCTTGGAGGGGATGATAAGGGACTATATACAAGATTTTAGTAATAAGAACGATATCATTAGCAGTAATCTGCATGGATTCATGAAGAATCGTTCTTGCCAAACCAATCTATTAACCTTCTATGAGGAGGTGAGTTGCCATCTAGATAAAGGAAGGCCCGTAGACGTGGTGTATCTGGATTTTGCAAAAGCATTTGACACAGTTCCCCATAAACCTTTACTGTACAAAATAAGGTGCGTTGGCATGGACCATAGGGTGAGTACCTGGATTGAAAACTGGCTACAAGGGCGTGTTCAGAGGGTGGTGATAAATGGGGAGTACTCAGAATGGTCAGGGGTGGGTAGTGGGGTTCCCCAGGGTTCTGTGCTGGGACCAATCCTATTTAATTTGTTTATAAACGGTCTGGAGGATGGGATAAACAGTTCAATCTCTGTATTTGCAGACGATACTAAGCTAAGCAGGGCAATAACTTCTCAGCAGGATGTGAAAACCTTGCAAAAAGACCTGAACAAATTAATGGGGTGGGCGACTACATGGCAAATGAGGTTCAATGTAGAAAAATGTAAAATAATGCATTTGGGTGGCAAAAATATGAATGCAATCTATACACTGGGGGGAGAATCTCTGGGGGAATCTAGGATGGAAAAGGACCTGGGGGTCCTAGTAGATGATAGGCTCAGCAATGGCATGCAATGCCAAGCTGCTGCTAATAAGGCAAACAGAATATTGGCATGTATTAAAAGGGGGATCAACTCCAGAGATAAAACGATAATTCTCCCGCTCTACAAGACTCTGGTCCGGCCGCACCTGGAGTATGCTGTCCAGTTCTGGGCACCAGTCCTCAGGAAGGATGTACTGGAAATGGAGCGAGTACAAAGAAGGGCAACAAAGCTAATAAAGGGTCTGGAGGATCTTAGTTATGAGGAAAGGTTGCGAGCGTTGAACTTATTCTCTCTGGAGAAGAGACGCTTGAGAGGGGATATGATTTTAATTTACAAATACTGTACTGGTGACCCCACAATAGGGATAAAACTTTTTCGCAGAAGAGAGTTTAATAAGACTCGGGGCCACTCATTACAATTAGAAGAAAAGAGGTTTAACCTTAAACTACGTAGAGGGTTCTTTACTGTAAGAGCGGTAAGGATGTGGAATTCCCTTCCACAGGCGGTGGTCTCAGCAGGGAGCATTGATAGCTTCAAGAAACTATTAGATAAGCACCTGAACGACCGCAACATACAGGGATATGTAAGGTAATACTGACACATAATCACACACATAGGTTGGACTTGATGGACTTGTGTCTTTTTTCAACCTCACCTACTATGTAACTATATGTAACAATTCTTTTGTTCAGATCCTCAGAGAGTTCTTTGCTATGAAATTCCAGTGATCAATATGAGAGGGAGAGCGATAACACCAAATCTAACACACCTGCACCCCATTCACACCTGAGACGTTGTAAGACTAACGAGTCACATGACGAGTCACATGACACCGGGGAGGGAAAATGGCTAATTGGGCCCAATTTGGACATTTTCACTTAAAGCTGTACTCACTTTCGTTGCCAGCGGTTTAGACATAAATGTCTGTGTGTTGAGTTATTTTGAGGGGACAGCAAATTTACACTGTTATACTAGCTGTACACATTTACTACTTTACATTATAGCAAAGTGTCATTTCTTCAGTGTTGTCACATGAAAAGATCTAATAAAATATTTACAAAAATGTTAGGGGTGTACTCACTTTTGTGAGATACTGTATAAATAAGCCATCTGGAATAGAGGTGCTCACCGTATAAGTGTATACAGGTCCCAAAAATTGGCATCTCCCTGCTCTGCAGTGCCTGTCAGACAGTCAGAGCACGGATCTATTTAAGCAATGGCTCCGAATGCTCGTGCCTGTGCACTAGCTCGCCGTAACCGCGCATGCGCGGGAAGGTGACAGGAGAGTTCACGCACGAGCGGCGCCATCATGTTGAGTATGGATGGAATGCAGGCCCTGTCCCCCCTTGCCAGGGAGCAGCGCTATGCGTCCCAAACGTGGGAACGCCCCAAGAGGTGGCGGCTGATGTCAGTAAGCTGCAGATCGAGCAAAGCCACAGGACAAAAGAAGTATAGAAAGAAAATAAAACTAAGAAAATAAATTATGTCAGATCTTTACTTCTTTTGTCCTGTGGCTTCGCTTGATCTGTGGCTTGCTGACATCAGCTGCCGCCTCTTGGGGCGTTCCCTCTTTTGGGACTCATAGCACCGCCTCCCTGGCATACTCAATACGATGGCGCCGCTCGCGTGTGCGCTCTCCTGTCGCCTTCCCGCACATGCGCCATAATGGCGAGCTTATGCGCGAGCGTTCGCCGAAATTGCTTAAATAGATCCCTGCTCTGACGGTCTGACAGGCACTGCAGAGCAGGGAGACGCCAATGTTTGGGACCTGTATACACTCTTATAGGGCGTACACACGGTCGGACTTTGTTCGGACATTCCGACAACAAAATCCATGGATTTTTTCAGACGGATGTTGGCTCAAACTTGTCTTGCATACACACGGTCACACAAAATTGTCAGAAAATCCGATCGTTCTGAACGCCGTGACGTAAAACACGTACGTCGGGACTATAAACGGGGCAGTGGCCAATAGCTTTCATCTCTTTATTTATTCTGAGCATGCGTGGCACTTTGTCTGTCGGATTTATGTACACACAATCAGAATTTCCGCCAACGGATTTTGTTGTTGGAAAATTTTATCTCCTGCTCTCCAACTTTGTGTGTCGGAAAATCCGATGGAAAATGTCCGATGGAGCCCACACACGGTCGGAATTTCTGACAACACGCTCCGATCGGACATTTTCCATCGGAAAATCCGACCGTGTGTACGGGGCAATACAGTGAGCACCTCTATTCCAGATGGCTTATTTATACATTTGAAGGGCCATTTGCTGACAGCCGTCTGCATTGTTGGTCTGCTATATACTCTCTGAATTGTCACCTTGTCCCATATAGGGAAGACACATATCCATAGGACTAAGGACGTTCTGGTGTCACTGATTGACTAGGAGTCTTATTTAAAGCTCTGACCAGCCATCTTTATTTGAAAATTGGACATTGGTAAATATGTATATTTATATATTTTCTAACTTTATGCTCATAGGGGTTGCATATACACATATGTTTTGGTAATATTTCTCACGGCTTTGCATGATATATTATAGGCACTGCTTTTTCTGTATTTTTTGAACTTTTTGAATTTTTGATTTTTGGTGTTTTTTGTTTTCCCTTTTTTATTGCCAGTCTAGTCAAGTCGCTAGAATTCATTTTTTGCTATCCATCAGGCAAATATTAAACCGGGAACCTTTTGTGTTCTATGACCTCACCACCTTTTGGTTGGCGCCCATCTACGCCCCCTCTTGCACAGTTGCTTCACCCATTTTTTCTTTTCTGAATCATTTTGCATGGTATGTATATATTCTCGGATGGTATGATTGTTCATCTGTTTCCCTATGGCTAATATGGATATTGTTGCCTCTTCTGTATCACTCTGACATGTCCTTTTTATCTTTTACAGTAAAAACAAATTGTGACTATACCTACTCCTATCCTATACCCCTGACAAAGGTGTTTACCCGAAACGTGTCGGGTACCGGGGATTACTATATACTGAAGAGTATCATTATTTTGTTGTCTTACTGTTCATGTAAATTTTTGTTTTTTGTTTTTCTTATATGTATTTTTTGTACAAACTTCAATGTTTTTTAACTATCAATCATCACTTTGATCGAACATTTTTATGTACATTTAATAAATTCGATTTTTTGCATCATTCAAGTGTATGTTGCCTTAAAAGTCCCACTGATGGGGATCTCTCTTTTTTTTAATTACATATTAGGGATGTGGCAACTACACTTCTTGGACCTGACACGGTGAAACCCTTTCTTTTGCCCGATTGACAGTGTTGACCACTCTCCATGATGATCGTGGCCATTTAGGTCCAGATAGAACCTTTAGGTTAGTCAGGGACTGATTCTATTGGCCGTCCAAGAGTTCTAAAGTAGGAAGCTACTGTTGCTCTTGCATCAGATGTATTTAGAGAAAGATTTTACCAGGCAGGGCAGTCCCAATGGGCCATCTAGAGAATCAGAGACCAATGGAGTTAGTATGCATTTATTTCTTGTGCTTGGAACCTGACCTGAGTGGGTGGAGTAATGTCCTGGTTGTGACTGATCACTTTACACTTTACTCGTTATGTTTAGGCTTTCCCCACTAGGGATCAACAAGCCAGTACTATAGCGAAAACCTTGGGGAGAAGTTTTTCAATCATTATGGACTGTCTCAGCGTCTATGCTCAGAACAAGGTCGGGATTTTGAGAGTAAGCTAATCCGAAGATTGTGTGAACTCTTGAGTATCAAAAAGTCCAGGACCACTCCTTACCACCCTTAAGGAGACCCACAGCTTGAGCATTTCAACTGCACTTTGTTGAACATGTTAGGAACCCTTCCTTTGGAGAAGAAACAACATTGGGGAGACCACATTGCTGCAGTGGTTCATACCTACAATAGCACAGAAAATGGTTGATGTTTGGCAGGGAAGCTTGCTTGCCGGTGGATTTGGCTTTTGGAACATCGTTAGATCACACATCTCAGGCCTCTTACCGAGGGTATGTTGACAGACTTTGTTTCTTTGCCAGAGAGCAAAGAAACAAGAAAAACTTTGATCTCAAAGTTAGGGTTCAAGACCTGCAGCCTGGAGATCGGGTGTTGTTGCGCAACCTGGGACTGCCCGAGAAGCATAAATTGGCTGATCGGTGGCGCTCCCAGCCTTATATTGTCTGCAAATGGTTACCTGGGCTTCTCGTGTATCAGATCCAGCCTGAAAGTCAGACTGGCATCCCCAAAACTTGACATCGGAATCACTTGCTGCCTATATCTGAGGCTGTTAGAGTGCCTTCATCCCCTCGCCCCAAGGCCTATCAGACTCACTCCTACACCGAGGCCTAGAGTTGATCAGGACCATGAACCCATGCCTCCAGATGAGGAGAGTGATGAAAAAGAACTAACTCTGAATTGGCTATGGATTTCCCCCTTCGAAGACAATCCTACCCCTCTTCAGACCTCAGGGGGAAACATTAGGGAAGCGTATTCTGAGAGGAAGTTGAGGGGTTGGAGCCACATCCTGCAAGAGGAAACAATGTAGTTAAGATGGAATGCAGGGAGACATCTAATGTGGCAGAAACCCCTGTTTACTTTAATAAGGAAGTAGAAAGCAAGAGTGTTCCTAGCATCCAAGAGGAGCCAGAACCTGAGCCAGAACTTGAACCAGAATCCAGATGTAGTTTCTGGGGAACAGATTGTGGGTAGGGATGAGCTTTGAGTTCGAGTCGAACCCATGTTCGACTCGAACATCGCCTGTTGGACCATTCGTCGAATTGCGAAAGTTATGGGCCGTTTGCGCCAAATTCGAGTGGCGCGTCGCGGCCCATAATTCACTGCGGCATTGCAGTGCATTGCTGGCTGATGATTGGCCAAGCATGCACTATGACCTGCATGCTTGGCCAATCACAGCGCGGTCTGTACAGAGAGCTGTAATTGGCCAAAGCCAGGGTGGCTTTGGCCAATTATGGCTCAGGGGGTTTAGTACACGCCCAACACTATATAAGTCCGCCTGCGTGGCGGCCTTGTGTAGTGTGTTGCGGCGGCGGAGAGAGATAGACAGAGAGACAGTGTCATTTGATTTAAGTTAGATTAGTTAGAGTAGGCAGGCGAGTCAGTTAGCTGCACTTACAGTGTATTGTGTATATATATATATGCATCCTAGGTGTTGTGTGTGTGTGTGTGTGTGTGTATATATATATTTATATATATATATATATATATATATATATATATATATATATACACTGTATTCAGTTTAGCTAGATCAGTTCCTGTTATTCTCTTTCTACTGTGACAGGCAGGCAGGTGTTTTTACAGTATTTACAGTATTTACAGTTAGTGTACTGTGTCCTTTGCACAGTGTGCACCTAAAGCTACCTGAAGACAATTGATGTTGTTCTGATCCTATTAATACCACAGGCAGGCAGCTTCAGTATTTACAGTTAGTGTACTGTGTCCTCTGCACAGTGTGCACCTAAAGCTACCTGAAGACAATTGCTGGTGTTCTGATCCTATTAATACCACAGGCAGGCATCTGCAGTATTTACAGTTAGTGTACTGTGTCCTCTGCACAGTGTGCACCTAAAGCTAACTGAAGACAATTGCTGTTGTTCTGATCCTATTAATAGAAAAGAAAGAAAGGAGGGCGCACTGACCTAGTGCATTACCACTGGTAGCGTTTATTAAAAAAGATAAAACAGAAAATGAATACTCACAAATGAGCATGAATGACAGGCATGAACAATAGCTGCAGGTGAGCAGTGACAAACATCAGAAAGAAACCGGGACCGGACATCAGGTGGATGAGGCAATGGCTGATGCGTTTCGGGGGAGAACCCCTTTCTTGAGAGCCTAAGCGGGTAGTCGCGGGTAGTCTGAAGAAAGGGGTACTCCCCCGAAACCCGTCAGCCATTGCCTCATCCACCTGATGTCCGGTCCCGGTTTCACTGCTCACCTGCAGCTATTGTTCATGCCTGTCATTCATGCTCGTTTGTGAGTATTCATTTGCTGTTTTATCTTTTTTAATAAACGCTACCAGTGGTAATGCACTAGGTCAGTGTGCCCTCCTTTCTTTCTTTTCTTTTTGTAGTTCATGAACACCCATTATTCTGAGGAGAGCTGCAAGACGGCAGATACCACTGAAGCATTTCGGCCGTACCACATATTGAGGTTCTAGATACCCGAGCGCAGGAGAGTTTTTTTCTGATCCTATTAATACCACAGGCGGGCAGCTGCAGCATTTACAGTTAGTGTACTGTGTCCTCTGCACAGTGTGCACCTAAAGCTACCTGAAGACAATTGCTGTTGTTCTGATCCTATTAATAGTACAGACGCGCAGCTGCAGTATTTACAGTTAGTGTACTGTGTCCTCTGCACAGTGGGCACCTAAAGCTACCTGAAGACAATTGCTGGTGTTCTGATCCTATTAATACCACAGGCAGGCAGCTGCAGTATTTACAGTTAGTGTACTGTGTCCTCTGCACAGTGTGCGTCTAAAGCTACCTGAAGACAATTGCTGTTGTTCTGATCCTATTAATACCACAGGCAGGCAGCTGCAGTATTTACAGTTAGTGTACTGTGTCCTCTGCACAGTGTGCACCTAAAGCTACCTGAAGACAATTGCTGTCTGCTGTCTGCTAGCTGCAGTATCAGTATATATATACATCCCAGCTTTGTGCAGCTACATCTCACTGCAGGCCATTAGTATGTCTGGAAGGCCAACAAGGGAGGCAGACAGTCACAAGCCAATAAAAGAGGGCAAGCAGGCTCTGTGTCTAGAGGCAACAGTGCTGGTTGTGGACATGATGCATCCTCATCAGCACATGGCCGTAGGACACGCTTGTCCTTTTTTTTCGGCAGCTGGCCGCATTGAGCCGCAACATGCCGAAGACTTGGTAGAGTGGATGATGAAGCCGTCCTCATCCTCCTCAACCTCTCTCACCCAGGCTCAGGGTACTTTGTCTAGCAAAGCAGCTGCCAGCTGCCTCTTCCCTCGGCTTAATGGCATCAGTCACTCCTTCCCTAGCCCCGCCATATACTCCTGAGGAGTCCCCCGAACTGTTTGGGGAAGGCAATAACGTGAGCCCAGAGAGAGGGGGTGCCAAGAAGGACAGCAATCTGGCAGTCATGTTCCCCCAGCTGCAGCATACTGCCAGGTTTGCTCCAGTGACGAGAAGGGAGGGGATGATGAGGAAGTCACTGACTCCACATGGGTGCCTGATAGGAGAGAGGAGGAGGCACATCTCCAATGAGGCAGGATGCCCTCCAGGGGCCAGCTTAGGGGCAGCACACTGCCTGCATCACACCACAGAGTTCCGCATGTGCAGGGCGCTGCTGTCTCTGTGCGTTATTCCAAAAGTTCTTTGGTGTAGGCCTTTTTTGAAACGAGTGCATCAGATCGCACTGTTGCTGTTTGCAACATATGTCAAAAGCGTATCTCGTGTGGCCACAACATCACCCGCTTGGGCACCACATGCTTGACCAGACATATGTCGACCTGCCATGCAGTTCGTTGGCAAGCGTACCTAAAAGCCACATCCCACACCAAAGAACAAAGCGGACCTCTCCTTGCTCCTCATCAGCTGGGATCTCCAACCCCACTATGCCTTCAGTCCTCTCTGAAACCTGCACTGAGAGAAATGAAGGTGTAGAATTAGGTGTGTCACAGCCAAGTACTTGCAGGCAATCTGCTATCGGTACACCGACGTCAGATTGTACCAGGCAAATTTTCCTGCCCCAGCTGCTGCACCACCAAAAGAAGTTCGCTCCCAGCCATCCACATGCTCAGTGGTTGAATGCTAGCTTGGCTAAATTGCTAGCACTTCAACTGCTGCCTTTTCAGTTGGTAGACTCTGCCCCCTTCCGTGAGTTTGTGGAATGTGTGGTTCCTCAGGTTCCCAAACGCCACTTTTTCTCACGGAAGGCGATTCCGGCTCTCTACCGGCATGTGGAAGGCAATGTCTTGGCCTCTCTGGACAGGGCGGTCAGTGGTAAGGTGCATATTACCGCTGACTCATGGTCCAGCAGGCATGGACAGGGACGTTACCTATCTTTCACCGCGCACTGGGTGACTCTTCTGGCAGCTGCGAAGGATGCAGGACAGGATGCAGTAGTGTTGGAAGTTGTTCCGACACCACGCCTCCAAAATTCTACTAGTGGTGATTCTGCCACACCTCTCTCCTCCACCCCCTCCTCTTCTTCTTCCTCCATGGCCTGTTCCTGTGCTGATTTGTCCTCGGAACCAGCGGTGCTCTGTAGGTGTCCAAGGGGCTACGCAAGCACGTAGGCAAAGAGATGCCATGCGGTGCTTGAGCTGGTGTGCTTAGGGGACAGGAGCCACACTGGGGCAGAGATTCTGTCAGCTCTGCAGGGGCAGGTACAGAGGTGGTTGACGCCACGCTAGCTTAAGCCAGGTATGGTGGTTTGCGACAATGGCACCAACCTCCTCTCCACCCTCCGACAGGGACAACTGACCCATGTGCCCTGTTTGGCTCACGTCCTTAACTTAGTGGTGCAGCGGTTCTTGGGCAGGTACCCGGGCTTACAGGATGTCCTGAGGCAATCCAGGAAAGTCTGTGTGCATTTCTGCAGGTCATATAATGCCAGTGCTCGGCTGGCTGACCTCCAAAAGGAATTTAACCTGCCCAAGAACCACCTAATCTGTGACATGCCCACCAGGTGGAACGGAACTCAACATTGGCCATGCTGCAGCGGCTGCACACGCAGCAGAGGGCCATCAATGAGTACCTATGCGACTATGGCACCAGGACAGGGTCAGGGGAGCTTGTTTTTTTTTCCCCACACCAGTGGGCTATGATCAGGGATGCATGCACTGTCCTGTCACCATTTGAGGAGGCCACGAGGATGGTGAGCAGTGACAGTGCATGCATCAGTGACACTGTCCCTCTTGTCCACCTGTTGGAGCACACGCTGCGTGGAATAATGGACAGGGCACTTGAGGCAGAACAGAGGGAGGAAGAGGAGGACTTCCTTACCTCGCAAGGCCTCCTTTATCCAGACAGTGTTCCTGCGTGCCCGCCGATCATGCAGGAAGAGGACAAGGAGGAGGAGGAGGAAGAGGAGGATTGTGTCAGCATGGAGGTGGAGCCTGGCACTCAGCATCAGCAGCAGTCTTTAAGGGATCATTTACAGTCCCAAGAAACCCATGGACTTGTACGTGGCTGGGAGGAGGTGGATGCGGATCATGTCGTCCTTAGTGACCCAGAGGCCTCTGGACCGAATGCCTCAGCAAACCTATGCTGCATGGCCTCCCTGATCCTGCAAAGCCTGCGGAAGGATCCTCGTAGTTGTGATATCAAGGGGAGGGATCATTACTGGCTGGCATCACTTCTTGATCTACGTTACAAGGGTAACGCAGAGGGAGCAGAGGATGAAACATCTTCGGGAGGCCTTACAGAAAGGTTTGTGCAATGCTTTTTCAGAGCCTGGGAGGTTACAATTTCCTGGTCCTCCTGGACAATGTGTTGCTGAGGCTTCGGTCAGTCACAGAAGGAGTGGTGGAGAAGGTGGCCGTCTGACAGATGCGTTCAGACAATTTTTTAGTCCGCAGCCCCAAGGTCTGATCGGTTCCAGCAACCATCGCCAGCGTCTGATTCACATGGTGCAGGATTACCTAGGGGCAAGATCAGACTTGGACACCTTTCCCACCGAAAATCCTCTGGGTTACTTGGTCTTGAGGATGGATCACTGACCAGAGCTTGCACAGTATGCAATGGAGCTACTGGTCTGTCCTGCATCCAGCGTTCTTTCGGAACGCACATTCGGTGCTTGCTGGAGGCTTTGTAACTGATCACAGGGTGCGCCTGTCCACCGAATCGGTCGATCGGCTGACCTTCATAAAAATGAATCAGTCTTAAATCACCAGCTACCAAGCACCTGATGCTGATGTAACCGAATATTTTTTTTTTTATGTGAGATCCCTTCAAGGCTGCCTATGCTGATGCTGAGTGACAATCCTCTTCCTCCTCAATTTTCATGCTGATAGCTTGTAAGAACATTTTTGGTTCTGGGCACCGCCACCAGTGGCTAAGCCCAATTTTTCTGCCCCTGTTCAACAGGGACATGTAATTACAATTCTTGATCTAATATTGCACAGCAGGGCCTATTCCTGCGCCCACCAAGAGTAACTGTGAGGGCTTACAGTGTTGTGGCAACACCTCCACAACCAAAGGCCCAATTTTTCTGCCCCTGTTCAACAGTTGCATGTAATTACAATTCTTGATCTAATATTTCACAGCAGGGCCCGTTCCTGCACCCACCAAGAGTAACTGTGAAGGCTTACAGTGTTGTGGCAACACCAAAGGCCCCAATTTCTGCAGCGTATATAAGGCAGGCCCCTACTTTCAAACATCCAACTTACAAACAGACAGCAAAACAAATGTCACAGGGGTGATAACTAGGGATGAGCCGAACACCCCCCTGTTCAGGTCTGGTATGGATTTTAAGGGGAACCCCACGCCAAAAAAAAAAAAAAAACGGCGTGGGGTCCCCCCAAAAATCCATACCAGACCCTTATCCGAGCATGCAACCTGGCAGGCCGCAGGAAAAGGGGGGGGAAGAGAGTGCACCCCCCCTCCTGAACTGTACCAGGCCACATGCCCTCAACATTGAGAGGGTGCTTTGGGGTAGCCCCCCAAAACACCTTGTCCCCATGTTGATGAGGACAAGGGCCTCATTCCCACAACCCTGGCCGGTGGTTGTGGGGGTCTGTGTGAAATGGTAAGGGGGTACTTACCCCTACCATTTAACTAAAAAACTGTCAAAAATGTTAAAAATGACAAGAGACAGTTTTTGACAATTCCTTTATTTAACCACTTGAGCCCCGGACCATTATGCTGCCTAAGGACCAGAGGTCTTTTTCCAATTTGGCACTGCGTCGCTTTAACTGCTAATTGCGCGGTCATGCAATGCTGTACCCAAACGAAATTTGCGTCCTTTTCTTCCCACAAATAGAGCTTTCTTTTGATGGTATTTGATCACCTCTGCGGTTTTTATTTTTTGCGCTATAAACGGAAAAAGACCGAAAATTTTGAAAAAAAATGATATTTTCTACTTTTTGTTATAAAAAAAATCCAATAAACTAAATTTTAGTCATATATTTAGGCCAAAATGTATTCGGCCACATGTCTTTGGTAAAAAAAATGTCAATAAGCGTATATTTATTGGTTTGCGCAAAAGTTATAGCGTCTACAAACTAGGGTACATTTTCTGGAATTTACACAGCTTTTAGTTTATGACTGCCTATGTCATTTCTTGAGGTGCTAAAATGGCAGGGCAGTACAAAACCCCCCCAAATGACCCCATTTTGGAAAGTAGACACCCCAAGGAAATTGCTGAGAGGCATGTTGAACCCATTGAATATTTATTTTTTTTGTCCCAAGTGATTGAAAAATGACAAAAAAAAAAAATATTTACAAAAAGTTGTCACTAAATGATATATTGCTCACACAGGCCATGGGCCTATGTGGAATTGCACCCCAAAATACATTCAGCTGCTTCTCCTGAGTATGGGGATACCACATGTGTGGGACTTTTTGGGAGCCTAGCCGCGTACGGGGCCCCGAAAACCAATCACCGCCTTCAGGATTTCTAAGGGTGTAAATTTTTGCTTTCACTCTTCACTGCCTATCACAGTTTCGGAGGCCATGGAATGCCCAGGTGGCACAAAACCCCCCAAAATGACCCCATTTTGGAACGTAGACACCCCAAGCTATTTGCTGAGAGGCATATTGAGTCCATGGAATATTTTATATTTTGACACAAGTTGCGGGAAAGTGACACTTTTTTTTATTTTTTTATTTTTTTTTCATAAAGTTGTCACTAAATGATATATTGCTCACACAGGCCATGGGCATATGTGGAATTGCACCCCAAAATACATTTAGCTGCTTCTCCTGAGTATGGGGATACCACATGTGTGGGACTTTTTGGGAGCCTAGCCGCGTACGGGACCCCGAAAACCAATCACTGCCTTCAGGATTTCTAAGGGTGAAAATTTTTGATTTCACTCTTTACTGCCTATCACAGTTTCGGAGGCCATGGAATGCCCAGGTGGCACAAAACCCCCCCAAATGACCCCATTTTGGAAAGTAGACACCCCAAGCTATTTGCTGAAAGGCATGGTGAGTATTTTGCAGCTCTCATTTGTTTTTGAAAATGAAGAAAGACAAGAAAAAACATTTTTTTTTTCTTTTTTCAATTTTCAAAACTTTGTGACAAAAAGTGAGGTCTGCAAAATTCACTATACCTCTCAGCAAATAGCTTGGGGTGTCTACTTTCCAAAATGGGGTCATTTGGGGGGGTTTTGTGCCACCTGGGCATTCCATGGCCTCCGAAACTGTGATAGGCAGTGAAGAGTGAAATCAAAAATTCACGCCCTTAGAAAGCCTGAAGGCGGTGCTTGGTTTTCGGGGTCCCGTACGCGGCTAGGCTCCCAAAAAGTCTCACACATGTGGTATCCCCGTACTCAGGAGAAGCAGCAGAATGTATTTTGGGGTGTAATTTCACATATTCCCATGGCATGTTTGAGCAATATATCATTTAGTGACAACTTTGTGCAAAAAAAAAAAAAAAAAAAAAAAATTTGTCTCTTTCCCGCAACTTGTGTCGCAATATAAAATATTCCATGGACTCGACATGCCTCTCAGCAAATAGCTTGGGGTGTCTACTTTCCAAAATGGGGTCATTTGGGGGGGTTTTGAACTGTCCTGGCATTTTATGCACAACATTTAGAAGCTTATGTCACACATCACCCACTCTTCTAACCACTTGAAGACAAAGCCCTTTCTGACACTTATTGTTTACATGAAAAAGTTTTTTTTTTTTTGCAAAAAAATTACTTTGAACCCCCAAACATTATATATTTTTTTAAAGCAAATGCCCTACAGATTAAAATGGTGGGTGTTTCATTTTTTTTTTTCACACAGTAATTGCGCAGCGATTTTTCAAACGCATTTTTTGGGGAAAAAACACACTTTTTTAAATTTTAATGCACTAAAACACACTATATTGCCCAAATGTTTGATGAAATAAAAAAGATGATCTTAGGCCGAGTACATGGATACCAAACATGACATGCTTTAAAATTGCGCACAAACGTGCAGTGGCAACAAAATAAATACATGTTTAAAAGCCTTCAAAAGCCTTTACAGGTTACCACTTTAGATTTACAGAGGAGGTCTACTGGAAAAATTACTGCACTCGATCTGGCCTTCGCGGTGATACCTCACATGCATGGTGCAATTGCTGTTTACGTTTGACGACAGACCGCCGCTTGCGTTCGCCTTAGCGTGAGAGCAGGGGGCGACAGGGGTGCTTTTTTTTTTTTTTTTTTTTTTCTTTATTATTTTTTTGCTTTTTTAATCTTACTTTTAAACTGTTCCTTTCATATTTTTTTTTTTAATCATTTTTATTGTTATCTCGGGGAATGTAAACATCCCCTATGATAGCAATAGGTAGTGACAGGTACTCTTTTTTGAAAAAATTGTGGTCTATTAGACCCTAGATCTCTTCTCTGCCCTCAAAGCATCTGACCACACCAAGATCGGTGTGATAAAATGCTTCCCCAATTTCCCAATGGCGCTATTTACATCCGGCGAAATCTAAGTCATGAAATACTCGTAGCTTCCGGTTTCTTAGGCCATAGAGATGTTTGGAGCCACTCTGGTCTCTGATCAGCTCTATGGTCAGCTGGCTGAATCACCGGCTGCATTCTCAGGTTCCCTGTTGAGACAGGAGAGCCAGAGAAAAACACGGAAGACGGTGGGGGGGGGGCATTCCCTCCCACGGCTTGTAAAAGCAGTCTAGAGGCTAATTAGCCGCTAGGATTGCTTTTACATGAAAGCCGACCACTGGCTGAAAAGAATGATACCAAGATGATACCTAAACCTGCAGGCATCATTCTGGTATAACCACTCAAAGTCGTGAATGGCGTACCTGAAGACAAAAAAATGGTTAACAATGGTTAACAATAAAGCACAGTAAACAGTAAAGTATAAATAATTACACACCTGAAAAACAAACATGATAAAACATAATAACAATAACAATAAAACATTGCAGAATAGAATACAGTAAAAAAGAGCAGAACAATAGAGAGAGAGAATAGAGAGAGAGAGAACAATAAAACGACAACTATTTTTTTTTATTTCATATTTTATTTTTTTTTTACACTTTTTTTGTAACTAACTTTTATAACGGTAACCGGTTCCAGGTTCGGGTCTCTCAAAATGCGATGGCATCTTGGGAGACCCTGTGAAAGTGTGCCTAGTATGTGCAATGCTGTACCCTACGCTAATACTCAACTAGTGAATGGTAGCGTTCAAAACATTCACCAATGCAAAGACCAGGATTGTCAGGACAGGAGGGACAATAATAGCAGGTGTCACGCCTATATCCGCGCTTGCTGCAGACACAACATCTTTTTTGGGGGGGTTCGTTGGGTAGGGGTACTCGGGAGGACATAAAAATGCCTCTCATGCAGCCGACTGCATTTGGTTGGGGATGTGAATGGGGGAAGTATGGGCGCTGCAGAAGCGGTGGGTTCCCAATTAGGATTGGCGAATGCAGCAGGAAGGGCACTATGGGCACGACGGGCCTGTGTTTGTCTTCTTGGTGGCAGCGGGACACTACTTGTGCTTGCCACCTCACCAGCTTGAACTGCACTTATGGGACTCGCCACGTCACCACGTGTTACTGCAGTGCTGGTTTGACTATGACCGGGGTGTACTACGCCGCTGGCGCTTGCCAGTTCCCCAAAACGCTACCAAAAAACTGTTAGCGATCGCAGGGATCAGGCCTGACTCTGCGAACGCTGCAGTTATGCGTTTAGTGTTTTGTAAGTGACAGTGATCGATCGATACTGCACTTGGGTGGGCCGGGCGGAGGGGCAAAACGCAGGTGCTAGCAGGTATCTGGGCTGATCCCGCTAACACTGCGTGTTTGGGAACCCTAAACTGCTGGGGACGCTAGTATAGATCTGATCGGATCAGATATTGATCCGTTCAGATACTATACCACTAAGGGAGGTGTACGGTGCGTGCGTGGGTGTTAGCGGTACTGGCGCTAACCTGACGCCTGGGGCTGGTGCTTGCCAGTTCACCAAAATGCTACCAAAAAAACTGTTAGCAATCGCAGGGATCAGGCCTGACTCTGCGAACGCTGCAGTTATGCGTTTAGTGTTTTGTAAGTGACAGTGATCGATCGATACTGCACTTGGGTGGGCTGGGCGGAGGCGCAAAACGCAGGTGCTAGCGGGTATCTGGGCTGATCCCGCTAACACTGCGTTTTTGGGAACCCTAAACTGCTGGGGACGCTAGTATAGATCTGATCGGTCAGGTATTGATGCGATCAGATACTATACCACTAAGGGAGGTGTACGGTGCGTGCGTGGGTGTTAGCGGTACTGGCGCTAACCTGACGCTGCCTGGGGCTGGTGCTTGCCAGTTCACCAAAACGCTACAAAAAAAACTGTTAGCGATCGCAGGGATCAGGCCTGACTCTGCGAACGCTGCAGTTATGCGTTTAGTGTTCTGTAAGTGACAGTGATCGATCGATACTGCACTTGGGTGGGCTGGGCTGGGCCGGGCGGAGGGGCAAAACGCAGGTGCTAGCAGGTATCTGGGCTGATCCCGCTAACACTGCGTTTTTGGGAACCCTAAACTGCTGGTGACGCTAGTATAGATCTGATCGGATCAGATATTGATCCGTTCAGATACTATACCACTAAGGGAGGTGTACGGTGCGTGCGTGGGTGTTAGCGGTACTGGCGCTAACCTGACGCCTGGGGCTGGTGCTTGCCAGTTCACCAAAATGCTACCAAAAAAACTGTTAGCAATCGCAGGGATCAGGCCTGACTCTGCGAACGCTGCAGTTATGCGTTTAGTGTTTTGTAAGTGACAGTGATCGATCGATACTGCACTTGGGTGGGCTGGGCGGAGGCGCAAAACGCAGGTGCTAGCGGGTATCTGGGCTGATCCCGCTAACACTGCGTTTTTGGGAACCCTAAACTGCTGGGGACGCTAGTATAGATCTGATCGGATCAGATATTGATCCCATCAGATACTATACCACTAAGGGAGGCGCATGCTGTGTGCGTGGGTGTTAGCGGTACTGGCGCTAATCTGACGCTGCCTGGGGCGACGCATATCACCGCCGGGCGATCGGGGGGCTAAACCTTTATTCGGTAATAAACGGCGGGTGCCCTGACACTATAAAAAAATAAACGAACTAACCAGCGTCAACCGTAACGGTTATACAGTGATCAGTGGTGAAAGGGTTAACTAGGGGGCAATCAAGGGGTTAAAACATTTATTAGGTAGTATATGGGGATCCCTGACGCTATAAAACGCTGACGGCGAACCTAAATATTTACCTCACTAACTAGCGTCACCAGCGACACTAATACAGCGATCAGAAAAATGATCGCTTAGCGACACTGGTGACAGGGGGTGATCAAGGGGTTAAAACTTTATTAGGGGGGGTTAGGGGGGTACCCTAGACCTACAGGGGGGTAACAGTAACTGTGCTAACACTGTAACTGTCACAAACTGACACAGCAGTAATCAGAAAAAAAAAAAACTGCTGGTGTCAGTTTGTGACAGGGGGGGGGTGATTGGGGGGGGGTTGGGGGCGATCGGGGGGGGGATCGGGGGGTGTTTTGTATGCCTGGCATGTTCTACTGTGTGTGTGTGTGTTGGTGCACTCACTCACATGTCGTCTCTCCTCGGGCCGGAACGGAAACTACCGACCCGAGGGGAGATGACATCACTTCCTTTGCTGCTGTTTAGCATACAGCAGCAAAGGAGTGTTCCCATTGGCCGGCGGCGATCGCGAGGGGGGGGCCACGAACGGATGGCCTCCCCCTCGTCTCTGATCGCCGGGGGACAGAACGGGACCGCCTCGGGCGGCGGGGGGGGGTCCGATCGGACCCCCCACCCGCGGGAGGCAAATCACGTACATGTACGTGATTTTGCCTGCCCGTGCCGCCTTGCTGACGTAAATCGACGTGAGGCGGTCCTTAAGTGGTTAAATGCTTCTTCTTTCTTCTATCTTCCTTCATCTTCTTCTTCTTCTGGTTTTTCTGGCTCTTCTGGTTCTTCCTCCGGCGTTCTCGTCCAGCATCTCCTCCGCGGCGTCTTCTATCTTCTTCTCCTCAGGCCGCATCGCACCCATGGCATGGGGGGAGGCTCCCGCTCTTCTTTTCATCTTCTTCTTCATCCTCTTCTCTTCTTCCTTCTTCTCTTCTTCTCTTCTTCATTTTCTTCTCTGGGCCGCTCCGCACCCATGCTGGCATGGAGGGAGGCTCCCGCTGTGTGACGGCGTCTCCTCGTCTGACGGTTCTTAAATAACGGTGGGCGGGGCCACCCGGTGACCCTGCCCCCCTCTGACGCACGGTGACTTGATGGGATTTCCCTGTGACGTCACGGAGAATGCCACAGGGAAGTCCCGTCATATCCCATGCGTCAGAGGGGGCGGGGTCACCGGGTGGCCCCGCCTCCCGTTATTTAAGAACCGTCAGACGAGGAGACGCCGTCACACAGCGGGAGAATCCCTCTTTGGATCAGTTGCTGACTGTTACAGCTCCTGGTCCAGAGCATAAATAATGGTTTATTTTCTTATGATACAGTAAAGGGATCTTACAGATTGTGTTCTGTCTTTAGGGAACAAAGACTTTCAAGTGGGGGGGAGGATGTAGCAATGGTGGACAATAATCATAAAACAGTATATTTCCTCGTTATTCCCTACCTGTAGTTGTCTCTTTAATGGTGGGCGCCAGTGACTGCAACTAGGGATGAGCCGAACACCCCCCTGTTCGGTTCGCACCAGAACTTGCGAACAGGCAAAAAATTCGTTCGAGCACGCGAACACCGTTAAAGTCTATGGGACACGAACATGAATAATGAAAAGTGCTAATTTTAAAGGCTTATATGCAAGGTACTGTCATAAAAAGTGTTTGGGGACCTGGGTCCTGCCCCAGGGGACATGGATTAATGCGAAAAAAAGTTTTAAAAACGTCCGTTTTTTCGGGAGCTGTGATTTTATTAGTGCTTAAAGTAAAACAATAAAAGTGTAATATCCGTTTAAATTTCGTACCTGGGGGGTGTCTTGTATGCCTGTAAAGGGGCGCATGTTTCCCGTTTTTAGAACAGTCTGACAGCAAAATGACATTTCAAAGGAAAAAAAGTCATTTAAAACTACTCGCGGCTATTAATGAATTGCTGGTCCTACAATACACATAAAAGTTCATTGATAAAAACGGCAGGGAATTCCCCACAGGGGAACCCCGAACCCAAATTTTTTTAAAAAAATGACGTGGGGGATCCCCCTAAATTCCATACCAGGCCCTTCAGGTCTGGTATGGATATTAAGGTGAACCCCAGCCAAAATTTTTTAAAAAATGGCGTGGGGTCCCCCTCAAAATCTATACCAGACCCTTCTTGTCTGGTATGGCTTTTAAGGGGAACCCCGTGCCAAAATTAAAAAAACAAATGGTGTGGGGTCCCCCCAAGAATCCATACCAGACCCTTATCCAAGCACGCAACATGGCAGGCGAGAGAGCGTCCCCCCCTCCTGAACCGTACCAGGCCACATGCCCTCAACATTGGGAGGGTGCTTTGGGGTAGCCCCCAAATCACCTTGTCCCCATGTTGATAAGGACAAGGGCCTCATCCCCACAACCCTTGGCCGGTGGTTGTGGGGGTCTGGGGGGAGGGGACCCCCAGATCCCGGCCCTCCCCCCTGTGTGAAATGGTAAGGGGGTACAAAAAGTACCCCTACCATTTAAAAAAAAAACTGTCAAAAATGTTAAAAATGACAAGAGACAGTTTTTGACAATTCCTTTATTTAAATGCTTCTTCTTTCTTCTATCTTCTTTCTTCTTTCTTCTATCTTCCTTCGGTTTCTTTCTCCATCTTCTTCTTACTTCTGGTTCTTCTGGTTCTTCCTCTGGTGTTCTCGTCCGGCATCTTCCTCCGCAGCGTCCGGGTCTTCTTTCCTTCTTCTCCTCGGGCCGCTCCGCTTCCATGATGGCATGGAGGGAGGCTCCCGCTGTGTGACGCTTCTCTCTTCATCTTTTTCTCTTCATCTTTTTCTCTTCATCTTCTTCTTCTTCTCTTCATCTTCTTGTCTTCACCTTCTTTTCAGGCCGCTCCACATCCATGATGGCATGGAGGGAGGCTCCCACTGTGTCACGCTTCTCCTCATCTGACGGTTCTTAAATAACGGGGCCAGAGCCACCCGGTGACCCCACCCCCCTCTGACGCACGGGGACTTGACGGGGACTTCCCTGTGGCATTCCCCGTGATGTCAGAAGGGGCGGGGTTATGTAAGGAGTGACTCCGCCCCCCTCTGGCATCATGAGGAATGCCACAGGGAAGTCTGGTCAAGTCCCCGTGCGTCAGAGGGGGCGGGGCCACCCGGTGACCCTGCCCCCCTCTGACGCACGGTGACTTGATTGGATTGCCCTGTGACGTCACGGGGAATGCCACAGGGAAGTCCCGTCATGTCCCATGTGTCAGAGGGGGCGGGGTCACCGGGTGGCCCCGCCCCCCGTTATTTAAGAACCGTCAGACGAGGAGACGCCGTCACACAGCGGGAGAATCCCTCTTTGGATCAGTTGCTGACTGTTACAGCTCCTGGTCCAGAGCATAACTAATGGTTTATTTTCTTATGATACAGTAAAGGGATCTTACAGATTGTGTTCAGTCTTTAGGGACCAAAGATTTTCAAGTGGGGGGGAGGATGTAGCAATGGTGGACTATAATCGTAAAACAGTATATTTCCTCGTTATTCCCTACCTGTAGTTGTCTCTTTAATGCTGGGCGCCAGTGACTGTAACTAGGGATGAGCTGAACACCCCCCTGTTCGGTTCGCACCAGAACTTGCGAACAGGCAAAAAATTTGCTCGAACACGCGAACACCGTTAAAGTCTATGGGACACGAACATGAATAACCAAAAGTGCTAATTTTAAAGGCTTATATGCAAGGTACTGTCATGAAAAGTGTTTGGGGACCTGGGTCCTGCCCCAGGGGACATGGATTAATGCAAAACAAAGTTTTAAAAACGGCCGTTTTTTCGGGAGCTGTGATTTTAATAGTGCTTAAAGTAAAACAATAAAAGTGTAATATCCGTTTAAATTTCGTACCTGGGGGGTGTCTTGTATGCCTGTAAAGGGGCGCATGTTTCCCGTTTTTAGAACAGTCTGACAGCAAAATGACATTTCAAAGGAAAAAAAGTCATTTAAAACTACTCGCGGCTATTAATGAATTGCTGGTCCGACAATACACATAAAAGTTCATTGATAAAAACGGCATGGGAATTCCCCACAGGGGAACCCCGAACCAAAATTTAAAAAAAAAAATGACGTGGGGGGTCCCCCTAAATTCCATACCAGGCCCTTCAGGTCTGGTATGGATATTAAGGTGAACCCCAGCCAAAATTTAAAAAAAAATGGTGTGAGGTCCCCCTCAAAATCTATACCAGACCCTTCAGGTCTGGTATGGCTTTTAAGGGGAACCCCGTGCCAAAATTAAAAAAACAAATGGTGTGGGGTCCCCCCAAGAATCCATACCAGACCCTTATCCAAGCACGCAACATGGCAGGCAAGAGAGCGGCCCCCCTCCTGAACCGTACCAGGCCACATGCCCTCAACATTGGGAGGGTGCTTTGGGGTAGCCCCCAAAACACCTTGTCCCCATGTTGATAAGGACAAGGGCCTCATCCCCACAACCCTTGGCCGGTGGTTGTGGGGGTCTGGGGGGAGGGGACCCCCAGATCCCGTCCCTCCCCCCTGTGTGAAATGGTAAGGGGGTACAAAAAGTACCCCTACCATTTCACAAAAAAACTGTCAAAAATGTTAAAAATGACAAGAGACAGTTTTTGACAATTCCTTTATTTAAATGCTTCTTCTTTCTTCTATCTTCTTTCTTCTATCTTCCTTCGGTTTCTTCCTCCATCTTCTTCTTCTTCTGGTTCTTCTGGTTCTTCCTCTGGTGTTCTCGTCCGGCATCTTCCTCCGCAGCGTCGGCGTCTTCTTTCCTTCTTCTCCTCGGGCTGCTCCGCTTCCATGATGGCATGGAGGGAGGCTCCCGCTGTGTGACGCTTCTCTCTTCATCTTTTTCTCTTCATCTTTTTCTCTTCATCTTCTTCTTCTCTTCATCTTCTTGTCTTCACCTTCTTTTCGGGCCGCTCCGCATCCATGATGGCATGGAGGGAGGCTCCCACTGTGTCACGCTTCTCCTCTTCTGACGGTTCTTAAATAACGGGGGCAGAGCCACCCGGTGACCCCGCCCCCCTCTGATGCACGGGGACTTGACGGGGACTTCCCTGTGGCATTCCCCGTGATGTCAGAAGGGGGTGGGGTTACGTAAGGAGTGACTCCGCCCCCTCTGGCAACATGGGGAATGCCACAGGAAAGTCCAGTCAAGTCCCCGTGCATCAGAGGGGGGCGGGGTCACCGGTGGCTCCGCCCCCCGTTATTTAAGAATCGTCAGAAGAGGAGAAGCGTCACACAGCAGGAGCCTCCCTCCATGCCATCATGGATGCGGAGCAGCCCGAAAAGAAGATGAAGTCAAGAAGATGAAGAGAAGAAGATGAAGAGAAGAAGATGAAGAGAGAAGCGTCACACAGCGGGAGCCTCCCTCCATGCCATCATGGATGCGGAGCGGCCCGAGGAGAAGGGAAGAAGACGCCGACGCCGCGGAGGAAGATGCCGAACGAGAACACTGGAGGAAGAACCAGAAGAAGAAGAAGATGGAGGAAGAAACCAAAGGAAGATAGAAGAAAGAAGAAAGAAGAAAGAAGAAAGAAGAAGCATTTAAGTTATGGAATTGTCAAAAACTGTCTCTTGTCATTTTTAACATTTTTGACAGTTTTTTAGTTAAATGGTAGGGGTACTTTTGTACCCCCTTACCATTTCACACAGGGGGGAGGGCCGGGATCTGGGGGTCCCCTTGTTAAAGGGGGCTTCCAGATTCCGATAAGCCCCCCGCTCGCAGATCCCCACAACTACCGCCCAAGGGTTGTGGGGATGAGGCCCTTGTCCCCATCAACATGGGGACAAGGTGTTTTGGGGGGCTACCCCAAAGCACCCTCCCAATGTTGAGGGCATGTGGCCTGGTACGGTTCAGGGGGGGCGCTCTCTCATCCCCCCCTCTTTTCCTGCGGCCTGCCAGGTTGCGTGTTCGGATAAGGGTCTGGTATGGATTTTTGGGGAGACCCCACGCCATTTTTTTAAAAAATTTTGGCACGGGGTTCCCCTTAAAATCCATACCAGACCTGAAGGGTCTGGTATAGATTTTGAGGGGGACCCCACGCCATTTTTTTTTTAATTTGGCCGGGGTGCACCTTCATTTTCATACCAGACTTGAAGGGCTTGGTATGGAATTTAGGGGGACCCCCACGTTTTTTTTTTTTTTAATTTTGGTTCAGGGTTCCTCTGTGGGGAAATCCCATGCCGTTTTTATCAATGAACTTTTATGTGTATTGTCGGACCGGTAATTTATTAATAGCCGCGAGTAGTTTTAAATTACTTTTTTTCCTTTGAAATGTCATTTTGCTGTCAGACTGTTCTAAATACGGGAAACATGCGTCCCTTCACAGGCATACTATAGACACCCCCCAGGTACGAAATTTAAAGGAATATTACACTTTTATTGTTTGACTTTAAGCATTATTAAAATCACTGCTCCCAAAAAAAGGCCGTTTTTAAAACTTTTTTTGCATTGATCCATGTCCCCTGGGGCAGGTCCCCAAACACTTTTTATGACAATACCATGAATATAAGCCTTTAAAATTAGCACTTTTGATTTCTCCCACAGACTTTTAAAGGGTGTTCCGCAGCATTCGAATTTGCCGCGAACACCACAAATTGTTCGCTGTTCGGCGAAATGGCGAACAGCCTTTGTTTGAGTCGAACATGAGTTCGACTCGAACTTAAAGCTCATCCCTAACTGTAACTAACCGCATTCAACATTTAACCCTTTATTGTCCTACAGGTCGTGCTTCAGGTGGTATCTCATTGTAAAACCGTGTGAATTATATCCTCCCATAGTTAAACTGTTCTTAAGCTGTCTTTGGGGGAACTCCTCTACCGAGTCTGAGCTGTTATCCAGAACTCGGTTGATCTACTGCCCTTCCCTTTTGTAAATTAATCCAGTAAAAGGTGAAATAATACAAAACATATTGACTTGTGTGAGGTATCATGTAAAGGTGCTTGTGAAAGAGGTCTTGAACCCAGAGTGTCAGGTGGGTTGAAAGGTTCACAGGGTCATGGTGATGCAGATGATCAGTTAAATCCAAGCAGTCCTCAAGGGGACCGTGTTACATATATTATCACAATGTCACAGTTTATGCAAAGAATTTTGATTACACATATTTCTGGTAATAATAGATATTGAGGGTGAGGCCTACACCACCCTGAATGTGCCCAAACCCATCTGAAGGTAAACAGGGTTAGGCCTGGTTAGTATTTGGATGAAAGACATTGGAGGTAAGATCTTGGTGATTCATAGGATTATTTTTCATTACTATTTAGTATTATTTTAGTTCTATCATCTTTGAGCGCTGCACTTGTTATATACCTATACCAAAACGTGTTGGTCGCTGCCCAATAGAGCTATGTCAGCTGTTGGACAAGTGAGCAGGAGAGGAGTTGAAGTGTGTAATGCAGAAGGTGAGAGCTGTGGATAGGGGGGTATTGGTCACAGCAGGAGAAAAGACTGTGGATGGGAGGAAAGGGGTCTTCTAGGTGAAAAGTTGAGAACTGTAGATGGGTGGGAGCTGGGTGCAGAGGTGAGAGCTGTTGATTGATGGTTGTGCTAGGTGTAAAGTTATAGATAATGGGTGGATAATAGATGTGGATGGGTGAGGGCTTTTACATGGCAAGATGAAAGCTGTGGATAGAGCCGGGGAGCAAAGATGAGTTGTGGACAGGGGTACAAAAATAAGATATTTATAACAGCTTACCTTTAAAATCCTTTTCTTGGAGTACATCACAGAACACAGAGCCATAGTAGTTACTATGTGGGTTATATAGGCCACCTTTAGGTGATGGACACTGGCACACCCTAAGACAGAAAGTTCACTCCCTATATAACCCCTCCCATTACTAGGAGTACCTCAGTTTTCGTAGCAAAGCAATATACGTGTATCCAAAGAGGGGAGGGACCTCTGTGTCCCGTGATGTACTCCAAGAAAAGGATTTTACAGGTAAGCTGTTATAAAAATCCTATTTTCTTTATCGTACATCAAGGGACACAGAGCAATAGTAGTTACTATGTGGGATGTCCCAGAGCAATGCTATCTGAGGGGAGGAAGACACAAACAAAAGGCGTCATCAGACCTGAGGACCTATACTGCTGCCTGAAGAACACTGCGCCCAAAGACGATATCCTCATGCCTTTTTACATCCACCTGATAGAATCTGGTGAATGTATGGACTGAAGACCAATTTGCAGCCTTGCAGATTTGAGCCATGGAGGCTTGGTGATGCACTGCCCATGAAGCACTAATCAGCCCTGGTGGAGTGCGCTTTGATTTAAAAAGGTGGAATCTTCCTCAAACCACAGGCTTGAACAATTACTTGCTGAATCCACTTAGAAATAGAAGATTTCAATGCTGCCTGCCTTTTCTAGGACCTTCAGGCAACACAAATAAAACATCAGTTTTTCGAATCTGAGCAGTCGCTTTCAAGTAGACTTTGACTGCTCTCACTACATCAAGAGAATGTAGAGACTTTTCTTCGGTAGAACAGGGATCTGGAAAAAATGAAGGTAGAACAATATCTTGGTTTAGATGAAAACCTGACACTACCTTCGGCAGAAAGCTAGGATGAGGATGCAATACCACCTTATCCTTGTGAATAATTGAATATGGCTCTTTACAAGAAAGAGCAGCCAACTCTGATACCCTTCTTGCCAAAGATATGGCTACCAGAAAAACTAGCTTCCTTGTCAAAAAGACCAAGGGAATATGTCATATCGGATCAAAAGGCTGTTTCTGTATTGTCGACAGAACTAAATTCAGGTCCCAAGGGTTCAGGGGTGAGCTAACCAGTGGATTAAGCCACATTAAACCCTGTATAAAGCTACGGCCCAAAGAATGCGAAGCAAGTGGTCAATGAAACAATACCGATAAGGCCGAGACCTGGCCTTTGATAGCTTCATCTCTAACCCCATTTGTAGAAAGTCAAGGATTCTACCTATGACATATTTTCTGGGATGCAAACCACTGGATTCCCACCAGGAAACATATGCCTTCCAGACTCTATAATATATGACTCTGGAGGCATTGCACTAATCAAGGTAGATACAACTGATCCTGACAGCCCACACCTCTTCAGAATGTGGGTCTCAATAGCCAAACCGTTAATATTTAGTGTTTGTAAGGTTGGATGGAATACTGGACCTTGCGACAGTAGGTCCGGACGTGGTGGTAGGGTCAATAGGTCCCATACCGCCATCTTTATGATCTCTGCATACCAAGATCTTCTGGGCCACGCCAAGGCCACAAGAATCACTGACTTCCCTTCCTGCTTGATTCTGAGAAGTCGTGGAAGCAGCAGAATAGGAGGGAATGCATAAATCAATGAAAACTGATCCCATGGGGTCACCAAGACATCTGTTCCACATGCTAGCGGATCCTTGTTCTTGACACAAGTTGTCAATCTTTTTGTTGAACCTGGACGCAAACAGGTCTACGTCCAAGATCCCCCATCTCCGGCATATTGCCAGGAAGATATTGGGATGAAGGGACCATTCTCCCGGGAACAACTGCTGGTGACTCAAGTAGTCAACCTGCCAATTTTCCATTCCTGGAATGAAGACTTGCTGATAGGCAAGGTACCTGGTTTTCTGCCCAAGTTAGGATATGATTCACCCCTCTCTGGGCATGACTTCTTGTGCCACCCTGGTGATTGATATAGGCCACTGCCGTGGCATTGTTGTATTGGATTCTGACAGGACAATTCTGCAACCTGAATGTCCAGGCCCTCAGGGCCAAGCCCGCTGCCCGAATAACTAGAATGTAGATGGGCAAGGTGCTTTCGGTTCTGGACCATTTCCCTTGGACAGTCGCCTCTTCCAGGACTGCTCCCCAACCTGAAAGGCTGGCATCTGTTGTTACCACCTTCCAGGTAACTGGTAAGAAGGATTTTTCCTTTCTGCTGATTTTTGGTTACCCACCACCAACTGAGGCTTCGGCGCACCTCTGGAGAAAGACACATTGGAGCTTCTGTTCCAAGCCGATAGGATACTGTTTTGCAGCAGTCTTGAATGAAACTGAGTGTAAGGAACGGCTTTGAATGAAGCCACCATCTTTCCCAATAACCTCATGCAAAGCCGAATAGAAGGATTCTTCTTTGCTCTGACGACCTGAATCAGTTCCTTTATGGCGCTGATCTTTGCCTGGGGCAAGAATACCCTTTTCTGGGCTGTATCTATGATCAGACCCAAGTACTCTAATCTCCTTGATGGTTTTAAGGAAGATTTCTCTAGGTTGAGAATCCAACCTAGGTATTCCAGGTAGTAGACTGTGCTGACCATACCTTGAAACGTAGATATTTCTGGTGAGCGGGGAAAATAGGCACATGCCGGTATGCATCCTTGATGTCGATTGATGCCAGAAGTTCTCCTCTTTGCAGGATGGTGATAACTGCTCGGATTGATTCCATGCGAAAAAAAAGCGGATTTTCAGGAATCGATTTAGATCTTTAAGATCTAGAATGGGTTTTGACCTCTGAATTTGGTTTTGGCACCGTGAAAAAGTTTAAATAAATCCGCAATCCCTGTTCTTTCATGGGGACCACCATGATCACTTTTTAAGAAAAAAAGCAGATTTAATGCTTGAAAGAGAGACTTCTTTTTCTCTGGATCTTTGGGACATCTGACCTGAGAAAAATGAGGAGACGGGAACTCTAAGAACTCCAGTGTACCCTAGAGTTATTGTGGAGATCACCCATCTGTCTCGAAACTCTTCCTGCCAGACCCTCGAGAACTACAGAAGTCTTCTCCCCACTCGAGCGAGCGGGGGCGCCCCTTCAGAAAGAGGCTTTAGCATTCTGTTTGTAGGATTCCTTCCCTAGGACTTGTTTTGTCCCTGGGATTAACCCTGAGGTCTACTTTTTAAACCTGACGGTGAAGACCGTCAGGACTGCCTGGAGGCTGATGCCCCTGGCCCTGGAGAAGGAGCCTGTTTAAATGAGGGATGTTTGGGGGCGTGGCCAGGCAGCGCATGTAGAAGGACGCACTTCTTCTCAGCTCCGCCGAAAATCCTGACAATTATCCTCTGGATCACTCATCCAACCCGCTGACACCCCCGATCGGAACCGCACACTATCCGGGCCGCAGCCGACCCGCTTACCCAATTGATTTGCGGCTGCAGAACATGCCAAAACGGGGCAAGGATGGTGGCGGCCCGCCCGCAGCTCAGGCCCAAGATGGCGCTCTGCCACAGAGATCCCAAAAGGAGAAATATAAGGAGGCTGCTCAAAAGCTCCTGTTTGGCAATAAAACATCAAAAGAACTACCATCACCCACATCTGACCTTAGTGAAGAAGAAGGAAGTCAGCTGGAGATGGATAATACTATTCCACTGGAGGATGGCACTGGATCCCCTTCTGACTGAGCCGCAGTGAGTACAATTTCACATTCTCATCAGGGCACTCAGCCATCAATCCTGCCCCCGGATAATGCTGAACCCACTCTCAGGGATATACTCTCAGCAGTAACTATATGCAACAGATCCATCTCAACCCTGACTGATGAAGTTAAAGGTGTCAAAGCTGAGATATCCTTTGTGAGACAGGACATGCAAAAGCTGAGGGAGCGCACAGCTGCAATAGAGAGCAGGGTCAGTGTAATTGAAGATGATCTAGTACCCATGCAGAGAGATTTAAAGTATAACTGCCATCTTACAGATCAGCATGCAGCGCGCTTAGATGATTTGGAAAATCGCATGCGCCACAACAATGTCCGCGCCTTAGGATTCCCAGAAAGGATAGAAGGTAAAGACCCGGTCACTTTCATAGAACAATGGCTCCTCACTACATTTGGAAAAGAAGCTTTCTCTCCGCTTTTTGCGGTGGAGAGAGCGCACAGAGTGCCATCTCGCCCACTGCCTCCTGGCAATCACCCTCGTGCTTTTCTGTTTAAGCTCTTAAACTACAAAGACAGAGATGCCATTCTTGCTAAAGCCAGAACCATGGGAGGTAAGCTGAATATTGAAAACTCCAAAATCTCCCTGTTTCCGGATTTCTCGGCTGAACTCCAGAAGCAGCGAGCAAAGTTCATGGATGTTAAACGAAGATTAAGGGACCTTAACTTGCCATATGCGATGCTATATCCTGCCCGCCTCCGTGTGGTTGCACTCGGGGAAACTCGCTTTTTTGAACGCCCGGACATGGCGGCTCAATGGCAAGATCGTGAAGATAGGGCCCTTAAAGCTGCCAGACCACAAAGAGATGCCCCTGCTTAAATGCTAAGTCCTAGATATGCAATTTCCTGACAAGACCCGGTCTGTTTTTGCTGGGATTGATGCCTGGGCCGTGAGGAGATTTTAAGTTCTAAGTGCGCTGATTGCGGTGGACAGTCTCTACACTCATATCCGATGTTCAGGCGGCAGAGGAGTACTGTTTGTTTGTTTCACCCTATTCCCCTGTTTTTTCCGTTGGTTTTTTTTTTCTCCACATTTTTGATTGCAACTAAAGAAGAAATACATGCCTACCGTAGCTGTGAAACCCCTACGAGAACTAGCCTACTGGTTAACTAGGAGTTTTCAAGGCTTTTACCCCCCCCACACCTGTTGTGTGGGAAAAGTTAACACTGCAGCAGCGTGGCTGTGCGAACTGCTGACCTTTAGAACTATGCCATACAGAGCAACATGCGTTAAGCCAAAAATTTACTGCCTGCTTTACTTATATGCTAACCTGCTAGAATATTTTTCATTCCCTTGCAATATGATCTCATGTCTACAGACACCTAAATGTTTTCAGAATGAAGAAATCAAGTATGATATGGGGAGTGGGGGTTTCTCCCTCCTCCTAGATGCTATGATGTTGTATAACCTAAAAGGTCTGATGAGAGTTATGCTGACCTGGTCAATGATTCTGAAACAAGATGGGGATGACTAAATTGACCATTGTGACTTGGAATGTCAGAGGACTGGGAAATCCAGTAAAGCGGGTGGCGGTCCTTAGACATCTCAAGTCGCTGAATGCGGGGGTGGTCTGCTTACAGTAGTCCCATTTCTCTGTAGACCCCCCTCCCAGTTTTAGCCCACGATTACAAACCAGTTTCATGCAACTCATTCCACTTACTCAAGGGGAGCAAGTATACTGATCAGGAGGGATGTTCAATTCAATTGCATTAGAAAACACATTGACCCGGCTGGTAGATATGTCTTTCTTTTATGCACAATTACAGGCCTAAGATGTATTATTGCTAGCATTTATATACCCCCACCGTATAACTCAGAGGTTATCAGACACCTGGCAAGTTTTATGGCCCTATACCCAGAAGTACCCTTACTGGCAATGGGGGATTACAATAATTTTTTGAATTTTCATGAGGATAAGTTTCCTGTACCTATTGCTAGTACATGTCAGGTAAAAGGTAGTACCCCCTTTGCCAGAATACTTGAAGAACTGGGGCTGATAGATGTCTGGAGGTCTAAACACCCTAACGATAAAAAATACTCCTGTCATTAAGCCTCATATGACGGATTATCTAGAATAGATTTGGGCCTTGGGAATGACAAAATGCTTCACTTAATAGAGGATATGCAGATAGGCATATATCTGACCACTCGACCTTTTGGGTGACCATTTCATTACCAAGTAGGTATAGACGTCCACTATGGAAACTTAATCCCTTCTGGCTCTCGCTGTTCACTGAACCAGATCCTATAAGCGGTGCACTCAAGATGTTTTTACAGGATAATATCGGTACGGCTAAGTTGGGGGTGGTCTGGGAGGCAGCGAAGGCCTTTTTGAGAGGACAACTTATTAAAACAATATCACAGATTAAAACTAACACCAAGGCCTGGGAATTGTTGGTACGGAGTAGAGTCACTGAAACTGAAAACAATTATATTAACGACCCCACAGGAGACACTAAGAGGGCATGGCTGGGTGCACAGACAATGTCTAGGCAGTTGGCGTTGCAGCTGGCAGAGAACAAACGTTTTTTTCTGCAACAATCACACTTTGAGGAGGGGGAGACGACTGGTCATATGCTTGCAGTAATGGCACGGTCTCAGCAATCATCCTCTCTCATCTCCGCCATCTGTGATGCACAGGGCGCTCTGAAATGCTCTACTCCTGACATCCTGACGGTTTTTGGTGACTTCTATGCTGACCTTTATACTTCTAAAGTTACACCAGCTGACGGGATAATAGAAGATTTTTTAAATAGCTGTGAGCTCCCCAGTTTGCCAATAGAAGATAGGACCATGCCTAATGCCCCTCTAACAGCAGAGGAACTAGACATTGACTTATCTCAAACTAAAAACAATAAATCGCCGGGTGTAGATGGTCTCCCATCGGAGACATACAAACGCTACGCTGACTCCATGCTTCCCACACTACTGAAAGTTTATAATGAGGCGCTAAGAGAGGGCTCATTGCCAAGCTCGATGAATGAGGCGATCATTATTGTTATATTAAAACCGGGCAAAGATGCGAATTCCCCTGGATCCTATAGACCCATTTCACTGCTCACGTCCGATATCAAGCTGCTGGCTCGGATGTTAGCAAACAGATTGGCCAAAGTAATTCATAAAATAGTACATAGAGACCAATCTGGGTTCATTCCTACGAGATCCACGGCCCAAAATATAAGACGACTTTTCCTGAATCTACAACTCCCAGTGGACAACGCAGGCAATAGGGCAGTTTTTTCACTAGACGCAGCTAAGGCCTTCGACAGTGTCGAGTGGCCTTATCTGTGGAAAACGCTGCAGAACATGGGACTGGGAGACACCTTTATTAGATGGATACAACTATTGTACTCCGCGCCCACTGCCAGGATACGAATTAATGGGGAACTTTCAGAACCTTTTCCTTTATTTAGAGGTACCAGGCAGGGGTGTCCATTGTCACCCCTACTGTTTGCCTTGGCCCTGGAACCCCTGGGAGCAAAAATTAGAGGTGACGCTAGAATAGTAGGATTCCAAAGAGGTATGAATAAAGACATAGTGTCCATGTATACAGATGATACCCTGCTATATTTAGGGGACACAAAAGATACACTACAAACAGTCATGTCTCTCATTAAGGAATTTGGGGAATTATCAGGCTTCTCCATTAACTGGGATAAGTCAGTGTTGATGCCGCTCGACCCCTTGAATACTCCACTGCCCCTAGGTACAGAGATGATACAACAAGTCAACTCATTCCGCTACCTGGGGATCCAGGTGACCCCTAACCCAGCTACTTATATTGACCAGAACCTAACACCTCTGTTGACTAAATTCCGTGAAAAGAGCAGGGCCTGGTGTAAACTGCCCTTGTCTGTTGTTGGTAGAATTAATCTAATTAAAATGGTCTGGGCACCGCAACTGTTATATATTTTTAATAATTCCCCAGTATGGATACCTAAAAAATGGTTTGACAGAATAGAGACCCAATTCAGAGAACTCATATGGAGAAAAAAAATAGAGAGGATAAAACTATCAACGTTACAGCATGGCAAAGAGGAGGGGGGACTTGCAGTCCCTCATCCCAGAATGTATTATTTAGCTTCCCAATTACAACAATTGGGAGGATGGGGCTTGCTGGATCCGAAAGACCCGATTCGTAGACTTATAATACTAGAAGACAGCAATTACTCAGCGCTGGCAACTTTGGAGGCGGGATTCTCGCATTTAGACCCGGAAGCTCCTACGATCAAATTGTTGATCTTACTTTGGTCCTATGTCAAGAAACTAATAGGCATCACGGGCTTTCTATCCAGCACGCCTCTCTGGCGAAATAGACAACTGAAAGAAATACAAAAACTAAAAGGCTTCAACAGTTGGGAGGAAGCAGGCATCAAATATATCTCACAAGTATACCAAGATAACACTCTTAAATCATTTCAGCAGATTCAAATAGAGTTTGAGATCCCAAATAATAATTTTTATAAATATCTCCAACTGCGTCATGCCTTACAAACCCAGAGTAGAACTGTCAGGACCCAACAAATAGAACACCCGATTATACAGGATGTCTTTATGGAAGAAGTTAAAAAAGGCATGATATCTAGATGTTATAATACTCTTATAGCAAGAATACAAGATCCCTCTAGTTTACCATGCAGACAGCGATGGGAGGAGGATATAGGAGAAATGGATGGAGATATTTGGAATACATGCCTTATGAATGCCCCCCTGGTATCAATATCTGCATCCCAGAAACTCTCACACCTCTACTTGCTACATAGGGCATACAGAACCCCTCTTCAACTTTATAAATGGGGAATTAGGGATTCACCCCTGTGCCCAAAATGTGAACGTGATCATGGAGACTTGCTCCACATGACATGGAAATGCCCCAAGCTTTTCAGATATTGGAAGGAAGTACTGGACACGATTTCGGAAGTATTTATGATACCTCTTGAGAGAACCCCAATGATCTGTTTACTGGGAGGAATAGACGAAGAGTTAACACCCCCACCAACACGTATAGCACTTATTCGTTTATTATACACAGCGAGAAGATTGATTGCCCAGTGGTGGATCACCCCGCGAGTTCCCACCAGGAGGCAATGGATAGACAGCGTGAATAGGCTCCTAATAAGAGAAAAAGCTACTTACCAACATAGGAAGGCCCCACAAAAGTTCCTTTCAATATGGCAGGCATGGCTAGACGTTCCTGGTTTGGCCCCACACCAATTAATTAAAGATAGGTTACTCTTGGGTTGATGTAGACTCGATTACTGTATGGAAACTGTACACATGCAAAGCAGCGGGGATTATAAGAAGGGGCATCCCCTGTGGGATATATGGCAGTATACACGAATATGGTACTGTATGGCAAGGTTTTGCTCTGTTTTGTTCCTATCGCTCCTTCTTTTTCTCTCTTTTCTTCTCTTTCTTCTCTTCTTTTTCCTCTATTTTACTTTCTCTTCCTCAGATGAATATTACATTGAATTAAACATAACGGATTTAAAACATGGCTGACGGAATTACAATGTAATAGAGTTGATTTCAATGCTACTGTTAATTGAACGACATGTTTTCTATTTTTTATACTTTAAGGTGAGCAGAGTTCACTTTAGATTTCAGTATATAAGGGTAACATTATTATAGTTGGTACTTGCTCAAATTGTACTTCATTTGGATATATACTCCTTGTGAACTACATTACATGTTAGGGATGAGCTTCGAGTTCGAGCCGAACTCATGTTCTACTCGAACATTGGCTGTTCGCAAGTTCGCCGAACAGCGAACAATTTGGGGTGTTCGCGGCAAATTCGAATGCCGCGGAACACCCTTTAAAAGTCTATGGGAGAAATCAAAAGTGCTAATTTTAAAGGCTTATATGCAAGTTATTGTCATAAAAAGTGTTTGGGGACCCGGGTCCTGCCCCAGGGGACATGGATCAATGCAAAAAAAAGTTTTAAAAACGGACGTTTTTTCAGGAGCAGTGATTTTATTAATGCTTAAAGTCAAACAATAAAAGTGTAATATCCCTTTAAATTTCGTACCTGGGGGGTGTCTATAGTATGCCTGTAAAGGGGCGCATGTTTCCTGTGTTTAGAACAGTCTGACAGCAAAATGACATTTGGAAGGAAAAAACTCATTTAAAACTACCCGCGGCTATTGCATTGCCGACAATACACATAGAAGTTCATTGATAAAAACGGCATGGGAATTCCCCACAGGGGAACCCCGAACCAAAATAAAAAAAAAAAAATGATGTGGGGGTCCCCCTAAATTCCATACAAGGCCCTTCAGGTCTGGTATGGATATTAAGGGGAACCCCAGCCAAAATTTAAAAAAAAAATTGACGTGGGGTTCCCCCTAAATTCCATACCAGACCCTTCAGGTCTGGTATGGATTTTAAGGGGAACCCCGCGCCAAAAAAAAAAAAAAAAACGGCGTGGGGTCCCCCTAAAAATCCATACCAGACCCTTATCCGAGCACGCAACCTGGCAGGCCGCAGGAAAAGAGGGGGGGACGAGAGTGCGGCCCCCCCCCCTCCTGAACCGTACCAGGCCACATGCCCTCAACATTGGGAGGGTGCTTTGGGGTAGCCCCCCAAAACACCTTGTCCCCATGTTGATGAGGACAAGGGCCTCATCCTCACAACCGTGGCCGGTGGTTGTGAGGGTCTGCCGGCGGGGGGCTTATCGGAATCTGGAAGCCCCCTTTAACAAGGGGACCCCCAGATCCCGGCCCCCCCCCTGTGTGAAATGGTAAGGGGGTACTTACCCCTACCATTTCACTAAAAAACTGTCAAAAATGTTAAAAATGACAAGAGACAGTTTTTGACAATTCCTTTATTTAAATGCTTCTTCTTTCTTCCTTCATCTTCTTCTTCTTCTGGTTCTTCTGGCTCTTCTGGTTCTTCCTCCGGCGTTCTCGTCCAGCATCTTCTCCGCGGCGTCTTCTATCTTCTTCTCCTCGGGCCGCTCCGCACCCATGGCATGAGGGGGGAGGCTCCCGCTCTTCTCTTCATCTTCTTCTCTTCTTCATCTTCTTCTTCATCTTCTTCTTCATCTTCTTCTTCATCTCTTCTTCCTTCTTCTCTTCTTCATGTCTTCTGCGGGCCGCTCCGCAGCCATGCTGTGGCATGGTGGGAGGCTCCCGCTGTGTGACGGCGTCTCTTCGTCTGACGGTTCTTAAATAACGGGGGGCGGGGCCACCCGGTGACCCCGCCCCCCTCTGACGCACGGTGACATGACGGGACTTCCCTGTGACGTCACGGGGAATGCCACAGGGAAGTCCCGTCATGTCACCGTGCGTCCGAGGGGGGCGGGGTCACCGGGTGGCCCCGCCCCCCGTTATTTAAGAACCGTCAGACGAAGAGACGCCGTCACACAGCGGGAGCCTCCCACCATGCCAGCATGGCTGCGGAGCGGCCCGCAGAAGACATGAAGAAGAGAAGAAGGAAGAAGAGATGAAGAAGAAGATGAAGAAGAGAAGAAGATGAAGAGAAGAGCGGGAGCCTCCCCCCCATGCCATGGGTGCGGAGCGGGCCGAGGAGAAGAAGATAGAAGACGCCGCGGAGAAGATGCTGGACGAGAACGCCGGAGGAAGAACCAGAAGAGCCAGAAGAACCAGAAGAAGAAGAAGATGAAGGAAGAAAGAAGAAGCATTTAAATAAAGGAATTGTCAAAAACTGTCTCTTGTCATTTTTAACATTTTTGACAGTTTTTTAGTGAAATGGTAGGGGTAAGTACCCCCTTACCATTTCACACAGGGGGGGGGCCGGGATCTGGGGGTCCCCTTGTTAAAGGGGGCTTCCAGATTCCGATAAGCCCCCCGCCCGCAGACCCTCACAACCACCGGCCACGGTTGTGAGGATGAGGCCCTTGTCCTCATCAACATGGGGACAAGGTGTTTTGGGGGGCTACCCCAAAGCACCCTCCCAATGTTGAGGGCATGTGGCCTGGTACGGTTCAGGAGGGGGGGGGGGGCGCACTCTCGTCCCCCCCTCTTTTCCTGCGGCCTGCCAGGTTGCGTGCTCGGATAAGGGTCTGGTATGGATTTTTAGGGGGACCCCACGCCGTTTTTTTTTTTTTTTTTGGCGCGGGGTTCCCCTTAAAATCCATACCAGACCTGAAGGGTCTGGTATGGAATTTAGGGGGAACCCCACGTCAATTTTTTTTTTAAATTTTGGCTGGGGTTCCCCTTAATATCCATACCAGACCTGAAGGGCCTTGTATGGAATTTAGGGGGACCCCCACATCAATTTTTTTTTTTTTTTTTTTGGTTCGGGGTTCCCCTGTGGGGAATTCCCATGCCGTTTTTATCAATGAACTTCTATGTGTATTGTCGGCAATGCAATAGCCGCGGTAGTTTTAAATGTGTTTTTTCCTTCAAAATGTCATTTTGCTGTCAGACTGTTCTAAACACAAACATGCGCCCCTTTACAGGCATACTATAGACACCCCCCAGGTATGAAATTTAAAGGGATATTACACTTTTATTGTTTGACTTTAAGCATTATTAAAATCACTGCTCCTGAAAAAACGGCCGTTTTTAAAACTTTTTTTTGCATTGATTCATGTCCCCTGGGGCAGGACCCAGGTCCCCAAACACTTTTATTGACAATAACTTGCATATTAGCCTTTAAAATTAGCACTTTTGATTATTCATGTTCGTGTCCCATAGACTTTAACGGTGTTCGCATGTTCGAACGAATTTTTTTCCTGTTCGCATGTTCTGGTGCGAACCGAACAGGGGGGTGTTCGGCTCATCCCTATTACATGTTAGATCTATTATTGTTAAAAGATAATGATATGATAGGTTTATATTCCTGATAGAATGCAACCGGAACCGTCTCATAATAATTTCAGGTAGCTGATTAATGTTTCCATAATACACTATGTGAGAACTTTGAGATATGTATATGCCATGTACTTTTACCTGTAAGCTATATGTATGCATTTCTTATGCACAATAAAAACCTTTTTGATTAAAAAAAAAAATGAGGGATGTTTACTCCTTTTCTTAACTGACAAAAGGGTACTTTTTTGGATGTATTTGACCAAATCATCCTCAAACAGCTGTTCACCACGGAAAGGAAAAACCAGGCAGGAGTTTTTTGCATGGCGCTTTGGCTGACCAATTTTTTCAACCATAAGATTCTATACATATGCCCAGCCTGTGAGGCCTGAAGAATAGAATCTTTCATAGCATCAATTGCAAACATAAAGCCCCTGGCAGCTTGGCTAAATCCTAGGCCTGCTGATCAGGGATAACTTTGAACACCTGTCCCAACTAATCCTTCAAGGATTGACATACCCCAATTGCCGCCACTGCAGGTTGAGCTACTCAACCTGCCAAAGAAAATGTGTTTGTTTAAAAGAATTCCAATCAGTTGGATTCCTAAGCACTTGAGTGTTGTCTACCGGACAAGTCAAACTTTTATTCACAGAGGTTAGGGCAGCGTCAATTGCTGGTATACCCCACCTTTTAGTGAATTGTTTCCTCCTATGGGATAAAGTACTGAACTTTTTAGAAGAAAAAAAAATGCTTATCTGGGTGATCCCACTCAGGATACACAAGCTGTTCCAGTAATGAATAGACAGGAAAGGCGCGCAAAACTTGAGTAGGCTTTTAGCAAACCCAAAGAAGTAGGCTTTTCAGCTGATTCAGTTAAGTGTAGCTTCTGTAAGAGATTGCATTAGCAATTTCTCAGATTGTGAAACTGAACCCCTCCCCTTCTGCCAGGCATAGTCTTAAGTACAAACGCAGAGGTACTGCCAGAAAAAAACGCACCCACTGCTGAGTAGTAGCCCAGCACTGCCGCTGCTATTAATGCTTCAGCCTGGTGCTAAGTAAATGTGCCTTGGTGAATGCCTGTGTCACCACACTTACATGCCCCCATCTGCTCTCGTGTCCCTCCGACAGCCAAAATGAAGCCTGGCAATGGAGACTTAATAGCTAATGCAGACCTGCGCTGAGGACGTTGAAGCATGCCATCGCCACGCTAAGTGACACCCCCATATTCCCGCCCCCTTTTTAACAAAAGGCCGCTTCCCCCGTGCGGGCCTCTGGTCCGGCCGGATCGGCGTGTGGGTGGGGGTGGTGGAGAGGAGGGAGAGGAGGAAGAGCAGGAGAGCCATCGCTGCTTCAAAGCGGCAGAAGGAGTGGAGCGGCATACTGCCGACCATCTTGGACTCCCTCTGGAGAGGGAGCGAAAATCCTGCACAGTTGGGGGAAGTTTTGCAAGAAATCTTCCCTTCCAACATCTTACCGGAGGCTTAGAACTGCTTAGCTGGAGGAAGACTGCAGCTTCTTGCAAACAGAAAGCGAGATATGAAAAGCATGGAACAGGTATGTGCTCTTTACAGCCCCTGGTGGTGACATTTAGGCATGACAACATTTACTATAAGGAGAAAATCCATAAGAAAATTTTAAATTATTTAGGAATCTCCACTTACCTTATCCCGTTGCAGGGATTCTGTGGTTAAACCAAACAGACTCAATCTTCACCCATCACAACGGGCTCCGTTAAAAAACCTTCAAGGACCGGGGCCCCTTTTTATCGGGGTTTCAATTCCCTTGGACCCGTATAGCACCCCACCAGGAAGCTTTAATGGTTCAAAAATCCCGGGGTCCAGCTCTCAAAAAGAGAAACGTTATGGGCTAAACCTCGTTTCTTCCGCCACGAGGCCCAGGTACCATTCAATTTGGCCAGAAAGACACTTTGAATGGATCTGGCTGCATGGCTTTCCCCAGCAAGGGTTACTCCAGTGGAGCCTTGCATAGCACATCTTTACTCGTGACCAACACCTAAGACACTGGCGATAAATCTGAGGTACTCCCAGTAATGGGAGGGGTTATATAGGGAGTGAACTTCCTGTCTTAGAGTGTGCCAGTGTCCATCACCTAAAGGGGGCCTATATAACCCACATAGTAACTACTATGACTCTGTATCACATGATATATGCATACAACAAATTACACCCCAAAATACATTCTGCTACTCTTGCTGAGTATGGAAATACCACATGTGTGAGACTTTTACACAGCCTGGCCACATGCAAAGGCCCAACATTGAAGCAGCACCTTCAGGCGTTCTACGAGCATAAATTACACATCTCATTTCTCAACCACCTATTATTTTGAAGGCCCTGGAGCACCAGGACCATGGAATTTCCCACAAAATGACCCAATTTTGGAAAGAAAACACCCTAATGTATAATCTATGAAGCATAATGAGTCTTTTGAATGTTTTTTTTTTCCAGAAGTTTTTGGAAAATGTGGAAAAAAATGAAAAACCCATTTTTTTTTTACACAAAGTTGTCCATTTATCAGATATTTCCAACAATAGCATGTACATGGCAAAGATGACACCCCAAAATACATTCTGCTACTTTTCCTGAGTATGGCGATATCACATGTGTGAGACTTTTACACAGCCTGACCACATACAGAGGCCCAACATCCAAGTAGCACCATCAGGCATTCTAGGAGCATAAATTACATATATAATTTCCTGGCAACCTGTCATTTTTGAAGGCCCTTCATATTTCTAACACATAGCATGTACATACCAAGAATTACAATTCAAAATAAATTCTATTGCGGAAATGGTAAAAAAAAAAGAAAAAGCATTACCTGTGCTTTTAGTAGTGTCCACAGAGGAGAGCACTGGTCCAGGCAGTAGGCAGGGATGTGCTTAGCGACAGCAATAGTAATTATCCAGGCAGCAAGCAGGAATATTGTCTATAGTCAGCAGATGGATATTGTCAGCACAGCACAGTCCATAGAAATTGTCCAGGCAGAGACAGCCAGCACAGCCATAATATTGGTCCTGGTACACGGTTACTTGCAGATACTCACTATTGTACCGCTCTCCAGCCCTTCATAAACATACTGCCTCTTGCTACAGCTAATTATTTGCATAGTCCAGGTAGCAGGCAGAGGTGTGGTCCGTTCATGCGGCAGGCAGAGGCATGATGGCAGTAAGTCAGCAGCAGGCTGAGGGACACAATCAGGTAAGACCTGCGCACAGAGGCACAGGGGTAGAGGCTTCACCCACCCAAATCTCTATGAAGTCTCCGGACTCCAGACCCTAATCCGGAAATTACAAAACTCAGAGAAAACAAAAAAAATAGTTTTTTCCATCCGGAAAAACAATTCTGGAGCCCCTCACATATGTGAGACCCTTGTGTACTACAGTATCAGGGCAACATATCAGTCCAAGTGGTAGGCAAAAGCAAAGTCCATAAAACAGGCCAGAGTTAGTTCACGTGCAAGCAGTCCAAGCGGTGGGCAGAAGCGTAGTTGATAAAACAGGCCAGGGTCAGTTCACGTGCAAGCAGTTCAAGCGGTAGGCTTCAGATGGTGGACTGCTGTTCGGGAAGTGGTACTCATGAAGTCGGCTAACAGCATCAGAGCGAAGGTCTTCTGGGGGGTCTTTGTTGATAGATGAGGGACGTAACAACTTCTATAAATTTTAGGAAGGGGCTGGGGCTTTCTGTGGATTTGGTGTAGAATACGTAGGAATTATAAATGGCCAAATGGATGAGATAAATTGCTATCTTCTTGTACCAGAATTGGGACCTCCTTATTGACAAATAGGGCTGAATCATTTAAACATTGAAATCCACCCCCCCCATGTAGAGATTGTAATTTTGGACACATGTTGGTATTTCAATCTGACCTCGTCTTCTTTGAACTTAACCACCTCAGCCCCGGAAGATTTGGCAGCTCAATGACCAGAGGACTTTTTACAATTTGGCACTGTGCTGCTTTAACTGGTAATTGCGCGGTCATGCAATGTTGTACCCAAACTAAATTTGCGTCCTATTTTTCCCACAAATAGAGCTTTCTTTTGATGGTATTTGATTGCCTCTGCAATTTTTATTTTTTGCGATATAGACGGAAAAAGACCGATAATTAAAAAAAAAAAAAATTCTACTTTTTGTTATAAAAAAATTTAATAAACTCAATTTTAGTCATACATTTAGGCCAAAATGTATTCAGCCACATGTCCTTGGTAAAAAAAAATGTCAAAAAGCGTATATTTATTGGTTTGCGCAAAAGTTATAGCGTCTACAAACTAGGGTACATTTTCTGGAATTTACACAGCTTTTAGTTTATGACTGCCTATCTCATTTCTTGAGGTGCTAAAATGGCAGGGCAGTACAAACCCCCTCCCCCCAAATGACCCCATTTTGGAAAGTAGACACCCCAAGGAAATTGCTGAGAGGCATGTTGAGCCCATTGAATATTTTTTGTCACAAGTGATTGAAAAATGACAAAAAAAAAATTACACAAAGTTGGCACTAAATGATATATTGCTCACACATGGCATGGTTATATGTGGAATTACACCCCAAAATACATTCTTCTGCTTCTCCTGAGTACGAGGATACCACATATGTGGAACTTTTTGACAGTCTAACTGCGTACAGGACCCCGAAAACCAATCACCACCTTCAGGCTTTCTAAGGGTGTACATTTTTTTTTTTTTTTAATTATTTTTTATTAAAGATTTTCAAGTACAAAACATAGTACAAGTTTTTTCATAACGTACAAAACATGAGAACACACGTTTATCAAAGACAGGTTCAAAGTGTACATTGTAGAGGGTGAGTGATTTTTACAATGATATTACTTTGTTAGCTATATATGATGAAATATTAATTTATTCAACATAGTGTATTTCCATGAGTCAATAAAATAAAAGTGTAGAAAGCGAAAGAAGGGTGAAAGGGGAAAGGAGGAAAAGTAGGTCAAGAAATTGGAGAGGGTAGTGGAAAGGGAGAGGTGATGGAATGATGTATGTATGTTCATTTTTATTAACTATGCAAGTTTAGCTGAGGAATAATGAGGGGTATATGCTTCATTTCAAAAAAGAAAAAAAAAACTTCAAAAATTTCAAGGACTTATATCCATCTGTTCAGAGGACAGACATATGCTCCTGGTGTGCCAGTCCCCTTTTTTTTTTTTTTTAATTAACTTTAAACCAGTCCGACCATATTTTCCAATGTTTATCGAAAGAAGGTTTCTGTCCAGTTCTAGCTGCTATTAATGATTCAAAGATATAATTGGTTTGTGTTATTGCGAGGGCCTCTGAGACATTGGGTGCAATATTTGTTTTCCAATATTTAGTAATCAGTGATCTAGCAGCCAGGAACACATGTGTAATAACCGTTCGGAAACAAGGAGGAAAACTTTCAATACCCAAATTTAGTAAAGCCAAATCTGGGTTTGGTGGTTTTAGTATTCCTGTGATGCGAGATATACACTTAAATATATTATTACAAAAGCTGGTGAGATGTTTACATGACCAAAATACATGTAAGATATTACCCACTTCCCCACATGTTCTCCAACATAACGGTGAGTTGGAGAAGGAGAATTTGGATAATCTATAGGGCGTAAGGTACCATCTTTGAGCTCATTTTAGGGAAAGTTCCCAATGATTCACACATCGAGTTGCTTTGTACGTGGTTTTGAATGCAATTTCCCATTGATTATCAGTGTAGGATTCCCCCAGTTCTAGTTCCCACTTTAGAAAAGGTGGGAGTTTCCTGAAGGAAGATTTATTTTGAAGGAAGTTGTAAAATAAGGAAATGCCTTTAGGTGTAGCGGGGGTTTTTGTGTAGAATTGCCATGTTGAGTCGTGTGTAATTATGTGAGCTGATTTTAGAGATTTTAAAAAGTGAACAAGTTGCCTATATTTAAAGTGGTCCGCTAGGGGTAGTGAGTATTCCTCTACTAGTGCGTTGAATGGTTTGAGTGTGTTGTTAATGTATAGATCGGCAATCAGAGATATACCTCTCGAGGACCAATTTGAGAAATTAGAGTATGGTATAGCATGGTTCAAGATTGTGATTGGAATAGGGATGTTTATACTTTTAGCTGGAGGTGGGGGTGACTTGTGAAGTTCTCTCCACGCTATTAGAGAGGCTTGAACAGTTGGTGGTAATGATCTTAGGGGGTAAGGTTTCCATGTATCAAGTAGTATTTGGAGATCTTGGGTTGGGCTAAGGGCTTGTTCTATGTTGTGCCAGAGGATGTCTGGGGATGGTGATAACCAATATCTAAGTTGTGTAAGCAAGGATGCTCGGTGGTTGTCCTTGATATCTATTAGACCCATACCTCCTATTGATCTATGTTTAACTAGAATAGCTCTGGAGCATCTGGGTCTTTTGGATCCCCATATATAATTTCTGAGGAGAGAGTTTAGTAATTGGAGGTGGGTATTCTTGAGTGGGATCGGTAATGTGCGAAACACATACAAAATCTGGGGAAGAAGGAGCATTTTGAAAGAAGCCAATCGACCTGACCATGATAATTCTACTTTGGTGAGTCGCTTGGTTTCTTTCGTGATTTTGTCTATCAACAGATTGTAGTTGGCATCTGCTAGTTTTAAAGGGTCTGCCGTTATTTGTAGTCCTAGATAAGGGATACTGGATGAGTTCCATGTGTAAGGGAATCATTTTTGTAGATCTAATTTAAGGGATGGAGGGATATTTAGACCTAAGATTAGAGATTTTGAAAAATTCACTTTGTAGTATGACACTAGACTAAAGTTTGTAAGAATATCATGGGCACATCTTAGGGATCTATGTGGTGAAGTCAAAAGAAGAATGATGTCATCTGCGAATAAGTTAATGTTGTGTGATTTACCTAGTAGGGAGAATCCGGGTGTATCTAGGTGTGCTCTAATTTTTTCCGCTAGAGGCTCTATAAGAAGATTAAATATAGAAGGGGACAGTGGGCATCCTTGCCTGGTGCCGTTGGTAATTGGAAAGGCATGGGAAAGAGTACCGGAGGTGTAAACCTGTGCACATGGTGAGGAGTACAAGGCCAAGATGGCTGAAAGAATGGGGCCCGCAAATCCAAATTTCTTAAGCGTCTGCGTCATGTATCCCCAGTGGACCCTGTCGAATGCCTTCTCCGCATCCAAAGAGAGTAGCAGAGAAGGCACCCGACAGGATCCAGCATAATAGACCACGTCAATGATCCTCCTTGTGGCATCAGATGCCTGTCTACCTTTGGTGAAACCAGTTTGATCTGGATTGATCAGGAGTGGTAGGAGTGTTATAAGTCTATGTGCTAGAATTTTGGCGTACAGCTTAACATCTGTGTTTAATAGGGAGATAGGTCTAAAATTAGCAGGTGTAATAGGGTCCTTCCCAGGTTTTGGAATAGTGACAACATACGCCTTGAGCATCTCGGCGGGGAATGAGGCAGAGGACATTGCTTCCGAATAAATTTCTTTGAGTGAGGGGGACAATGTTTCGCAAAACACTTTATAATAACTATTTGGTAGTCCATCTGGTCCTGGAGATTTACCAGTGGGCAATGTTTTCACTGCTTTTCGGATCTCAGTCTCCGTTATGGGTAGATTAAGCTGTTCTAGTTGTGATGTTGAAAGGGAGGGTAATGTGAGATCTGCCAAAAATGATTGAATGGCCTCATCTGAGGGCTGTGGTGTATTTATATCTTCTTTTAAATTATAGAGAGAAGAGTAATACTCAGCAAAATTGTTTGCTATATCATTTGGGTTGAATATTTTACTATTATCTGAGCTGTGAATTAGGTAGGGGATCTTCATTTGTGTTCTACGGTCTTTTAAACTCTGGGCCAAATATTTGCCAGCTCTGTTGCTAGAGGAGTAATGATTCAATTTAAGGAACCTAATATGTTTGTCATATTGTTCCAGCAACAGGAGCCTGAGGTCCGAACGCAGTTGGTTTAGTTTGTTTGCTACATTTGGGTCAGGTAAGTTTTTATTTTGAACCTCCAGAAGTTTTATATCTTTTAGAAGGGAGTCTAATTTTTGTGTCCTCTGCCTCTTCATCCGCAAGCTGATCTGTAGCAAAATACCTCTAATATATGCCTTATGGGCACACCACATAGTAAATGGACTATTAACAGAATTAGCATTAACATCAAAATATTCCTTTAGGTGTTTGTTCACAAGAGCAACCTGGGAGGGTTGCTGGAAGATTTGAGGGTTGGCCCGCCAGATGTAGGCTGGTGTAGATGCATAACTCTCCTCTATCGTGAGGGACACAGGAGCGTGGCCTGACCACGTAATGTCATGCACGGTAGAGGAGGATACCTTCTGAAGTAGAGTTCTGTCCACTAGGATCAAATCTATACGTGAGTATGAGTTGTGTCTAGAGGAATGAAAGGAGTAGTCTCGCTCATTGGAGTGCTGACATCTCCAAGCGTCGTACATCTCTTCTTTATGTAGTAAATTTTGGATTGAGGGAAGAGGGCGTCTTGATTTGGAGGTGGTGTCCATTTTGTAATCCACTGTGATATTAAAATCTCCACACATTATGACTGTTCCCTTTTTGATTAAGTTGATCTTTTGAAACATCTTTTTCAAAAAGCGGAGTTGATGTGTGTTTGGCACATAAAGATTGACTAATGTGTATAAATGGTTGTTAAATTCCCCGATCAGGATTAGGTATCGACCCTCTGGGTCTATGTGGGTCTCACGGATTGAGAGAGAAACAGAGTCTCTGATGGCGATAAGTACGCCCCTTTGTTTTTTAGAGGCTGATGCTTGAAAAATGTAAGGATATTTTTGATGTGAGAACTTGGGGGCTGCTGAGGCCGCCCAGTGAGTCTCTTGCAGGCACAGGATGTCAGAATTTAGTCTGAGGGCCTCCCTCCATACTGAAGCTCTTTTGGCAGGGTGGTTTAGACCATGGACATTAAAAGAGGTCACTCTAACCGCCATATGAGATGTGTGAGATGATGGTGTGTTGGTACCTTATGTATTCCTGGGTAAGCTTCTGAAAGTCTTAGTTGTGGTTTCTTCCTCTTTCTGGATGAGAAGGATTTATCCATTGGTATGATCTTGCAATCCATCACCGATTCGGAGGGGTAAGGGATAAGAAAAAAAGAAGATAAAGCAGAAAAAAAACAACAAACAAAAATAGAACTGGTACATAAAAAGGTGAGATTCCGTCCGGAATCTGATGGCAGATGTACTGCACATTATTTAGGAGGGGAACTATGTGGAATATTAGCTCCATTTGGTGTCAGGAAAATCGTAGTTGTGGGTAGCTTATGACATTCGAGGCGATTGGGCGTTGCGGCTTTTCTGCTGCTTTTTGTATGACACAACCTTCCACTCGTTTTGGTCTTCTAGTCTCGAGGAGGGGGAGGGCCCTGCGGAGGGTTGCTCTGGTAGAATGTCCCATGTGCGCAGCATGGATAGGCCATCTTCTAGGTTGGTGACCACCGAGGTCTTGTCATCATGGGTGATGATAAGTTTTGTTGGGTAACCCCATCTATATGTGATGTTATGATTGCGCAGTGCCTTGGTCACAGTTAACAGTGATTTGCGCTTTTGCATCGTAAACTGTGAGAGGTCCGCGAACATTTGGATGTTGGAGTACTTCTCAGGAGGTTGTGAGTTTTTCCTAAAGGCTAGCATGAACTGCTCCTTAACATGGAAAAAGTGCACCCGCATCAGAACGTCTCTAGGAATGTTGTCTGGTAGGTGTGCGGGTTTAGGCAGACTGTGGATTCTGTCAATAACTAGCTCCGAGGAGGGAGTAGATGGTAAATAAACTGACATAAATTCCTGGACATATTGGCGGAGTTGGGAGGGCTGGACACTCTCTGGGACTCCACGCATTTTCAAATTATTTCTACGTGATCTGTCCTGGAGGTCTGCGACCTTTTCTTTAAGCCATGTTACCTCATCTGATTGCTCATTGTGAGCATCTACTAGGGTGTTGTATGAAGCAGCATAATCCCCCATTTTTTTCTCTACGTGGTCTACTCTACCTCCTAGCTCCTTCACTTCTGCTTTAAAGCTCCGCATGCATTCCATCATGTCTGCATGTAAGGAGCTGCGTAATGAGACCAGCATATCTCTAAGGGTTGTGTCCGAGAGAGGTTGATTTACAGTGGGGAAGGAGTTAATAGAGTCAGCCATCTCTCTCGTGTCTTCTAAGGAGTTATGGCCCGTACTGACCTTTTGTTTGTGCGAATCATCCGACATGCGGGGTTTCGACTTGACAGGGCTGCCTGAGAGCGGCGTGGAGGCATCTGGAGAGTAGGAGTGTGGGTCCTTTCCGGAGCTCGGGCTTGGTGTGGCTGAGTGAGATCCGATCGATGTGACCGGAGAGCAGCCGGCGGCGCCATCTTGGATCTCGCTGTGATTCTTAGGGGGGAAGAAATCGTTTAATTTCTTCGGCTGCGAGTTGTTCTGTCTCTTTCTCGTCATCTCCGGGGATGGTGCGGGTCCTTAGGTAGGTGTTGGTACCAGAAGGAGCAGTCTGGGTTGCCTCGAATTGCTTTGGATCCTGTCGTTAGAGCAGAGCTAACAAGTCATGCGTCTGATCACTAGCGCGGTAGCCACGCCCCCTCGGTGTACATTTTTGATTTCACTCCTCACTGCTTATCACAGTTTTGGAGGCCATGAAATTCCCAGTTAGCAAACTCCCCCCAAATTACCCCATTTTGGAAAGTAGACACCCCAAGCTATCTGCTGAGAGGCATGTTGAGTATTTTGCAGATCTCACTTTTTGTCACAAAGTTTTAAAAATTGAAAAAATAAAAAAAAATACATTTTTCTTTTCTTCATTTTTAAAACTAAATAAGATCTGCACAATACTCACAATGCCTCTTAGCAATTACCTTGGGGTGTCTACTTTCCAAAATGGGGTCATTTTGGGGGGTTTTGTGCTATCTGGACATTTCAGGGCCTCCAAAACTGTGATAGGTAGTGAGGAAGTGAAATCACCATTTTACGCCCTTAGAAAGCCTGAAGGCGGTGATTGGATTTCGGGGTCCTGTACACGGATAGGCTCCAAAAAAGTCTCACACATGAGGTATGCCTATGTTTGAACAATATATCATTTAGTGACAACTTTGTGCAAAAAAAAAAAGTGAAATTTTCCCGAAACTTGTGACAAAATATAAAATGCTCCATGGACTCAACATACCTATCAGCAAATAGCTTGGGGTGTCTACTTTCCAAAAAGGGGTCATTTGGGGGGTTTAACTGTTCTGGCATTTTATGCACAACATTTAGAAGCTTATGTCACACATCACCCACTCTTCAAACCACTTGAAGACAAAGCCCTTTCTGCCACTTTTTGTTTTCATGAAAAAATATTTATTTTTTTTGCAAGAAAATTACTTTGAACCCCCAAACATTATATATTTTTTTAAAGCAAAGGCCCTAAACATTAAAATGGTGGGTGTTGCAATTTTTTTTTCACACAGTATTTGCGCAGCGATTTTTCAAACGCCTTTTTTTTGGAAAAAATTAAATTTTAATGCACTAAAACACATCATATTGCCCAAATGTTCGATTAAATAAAACATATAATCTAATGCCTGAGTACATGGATATCAAACACGACATGCTTTAAAATTGCGCACAAATGTGCAGCGGTGACAAACTACATACATTTTTAAAAGCCTTTAAAAGCCTTTACAGGTTACCATTTTAGATCTACAGAGGAGGTCTACTGCTAAAATTACTGCCCTCGAACTGACCTTGGCGGTGATACCTCATATGCATGGTGCAATTGCTGTTTATATATGACACCAGACCGACGCTTGCCTTTGTGCGTGAGCACGGGGGGACAGGGGTGCTTTTTTTTTTTTTTTTTAATTATTTATTTTGCTTTTTTTATATTGTTAAACTGTTCCTTTCATTTTTTTATTATTTTTATATTTATGTTATCTCAGGGAATGTAAATATCCCCTATGATAGCAATAGGTAGTGACAGGTACTCTTTTTTGAAAAAAATTGGGGTCTATTAGATCTCTCCTCTTCCCTCAAAGCATCTGACCACAGATGATAAAATGATAAAATGCTTTACCAATTTCCCAATGGTGCTGTTTATATCCGGCGAAACCTAAGTCATGAAATGCTCGTAGCTTCCGGTTTCTTAGGCCATAGAGATGATTGGAGAAATTCTGGTCTCTGATCAGCTCTATGGTCAGCTGGCTGAACCACTGGCTGCATTCTCGGGTTCCCTGTTGGGACAGGAGAGACCAAGAAAAATATGGAAGACGGTGGGGGGGGGGACTTTTCCTCCCACTGCTTATAAAAACAGTCTAGAGGCTAATTTGCTGCTAAGATTGCTTTTATATGAAAGCCGACCGCTGGCTGAAGAGAATGATACCAAGATGATACCTAAACCTGCAGGCATCATTCTGGTATAACCACTCAAAGTCCAAGTCCAACCAGTACATTGCTGGTTCTTGTTGGCCACACATTGTAATGTTCTTTTTTTCATGCAGCCTGTGGGCTGAACAAAAAAAAGACATTGATCAGTGGGTATGCCCACCATTAGAATACCACCCTTCATCCACCCACTTCTAACGATGGGCATACATGCAGCATTTTTTTTTTAACTGTGGTGGTGAAATCACCTCCAACAGCGCTGGAGTCACGGCTTTACATATCATGGGAGCAAACACTCTTGCTGTCAAGATAAATAAATCCGTGCTGCAGCTGAATGGTGTACCTGATAAGAAAAGGATGGTTAACAATAAAACAAAGTAACATTAGAGTATAATAGTAAGACTTACAATACTTGCAAAGCAAATACAATAAAACATAGTAAAAATAAAATATTGCAATCTGTGCCTAAAAAATTATATGCCGAAGCATGGGGGCAATCCGCCCCTAATGTTAGGAGCAAATCGCTCCTCCACCCCTGCCCCCATGCTTTGGTATATAAGCTCTTTTTTTTAACTGTGGTGGTGAAATCACCTTCGACAGCGCTGGAGTCATGGCTTTATGTATCATGGGAGCAAACGCTGTTGCTGCCACGATAAATAAACCCATGCTGCAGCTGAATGATGTACCTGCTAATCAAATGATGGTTAATAAAAAACAAACATTACAGTATAACATACCATGCCTGCAAAGCAAATACAATAAAACATAGTAAAAATAAAACAGAGAGATAATGATAGATATAGAACAATAGTGAGCAAACGGTAGAGCGGACAGTAGAGAGCGAACATAAGAGAGAGAACAATAGAGAGGGAGGAGAAAAATACAACCACAACTATTTTTAGATTTTTTATTTTATTTGTGTTTTTGTGTGTTTTTTTCACTTTTTTCACTTTTATAATAACTGTAAAAAACTGTAAACTGCTCTTTTAGATAAAGACTTTAAAGATTATTTGAGTAAGCACAAAGATGCTTACTCATAGCTATGAGTAAGCATCTTTGTATGTGAAACGCATTAGCTATTGCCACTCTCCGATCATATTTTTGATGGCTATTGTTGGATATTAATTCATGAAATAAAGATGTCCGTTTCCAGAGTGCAGCAGTCTGGGATTTTCTTTCTTCCATAGACTTGTGCACAGTCTGCACCTGACATTCATCGAGGGTGGAGGCTTTTCTCTTACGGTCCGTAAGGCTTGGTGAGCGGCATATCCTCTTTAAGAACATAAATGTGCCCTTTTCGCGGACAACCTACTCCTCTTTGTTACATCACCCCTTATCTCCACCCCTAACATTATTAAGCTACTTGAGCAGTTTGGGGTAACCCCGGGTCTTCGTGTCAATGTATCCAAATCCGCAGCACTTAACATTTCAATCTCGCCGGACCTACTTAAACATCTGCAGGCACACTTCCCATTCGCCTGGAGCTCTACTTCTATTTCCTATTTAGGTATCAACTTAACCCCCAAATCTGACATGTTATTCGCCAACAACTACCCCCCTCTATTCAAAAAACTTGAAGTTGACATGTCTGCATGGTCCAAGCATGATCTATCCTGGCTGGGTAGGATGAACTCCATTAAAATGACCCTCCTTCCCCGTCTCCTTTACCCTCTCCCGATTAAGAAAGAGCAACAACATCGGTTCCAATCCTCCATCCTGAAATTCATCTGGGGATCCAAGGGCAGACAATGCTCAAAAGAAATACTTTTCAGACTTAAAACCCAGGGAGATCTAGCCCTCCCTAATATGTGGTGGTATTACCAATCGGTGCAAATAGCTCAGATCTCCATAGCCTACTCGAGGGGCCCTAAACCAGGTTGGTTACTGATGGAGAGACAAGCGACACCGCGTTACGCGATAGACTACCTACTGTGGGCTCTTCCTTGCCTCAGACCAGCGATATTAGCTCCAACCCTCTCTCACTCTATGGCCTTATGGGATAGACTTCAAAATCACTACTCCCTAATTTCTCCCATTCACCCACTTGCTCACTTATTTCACAACCCAGACTTTCCCCCTGGACAAAACATACTAGCTTTCAAATGGTGGCTAGACAAAGACCTATATAGGATTGGACACTTCCTCAACTCCATGGGACCCCTTACTGTCCGGTACTGTGTGAGTAAATTAGAAATGCCTGACTCAGAAAGATATAGACTGACACAAATTACTCACTTCCTGCAAACCAAATGGATTACCAAACCAGATCCCCCTACACTGACTGCATACGAGACATGATGCTCCAACATAAAACATCAGGGGGGGGGGTATCTCCATTATCTATGACTCACTTGCCAGAATATTAAACAAAAATATAGAGAGGTCTTGCGAGCCACAAATGGGTTAATGCCTCTAGAGTGAATGTCCTAATGAAGGCAAGCAGCAAACACTAACCACGTTTCATATCCGTGTACGTGATAAAATTAATCAAAAAACTGTGTCTGTGCTAAACCAAGGATCAGTAACAATGTGCAAAAAGCAAATATGAACATAAAAATTACAAATAATAAATATGACAATCTCATGTGCTATCAATCGGTGATAAATAATCAAAGTGCAACATGCATAAAATATAAAGTCCAAGTGCTCATAAAAGCATCAAAGGTGTGTTCACTTCTCCAATAAAGTGATATACAAAGTTCATAAAGTTCATAAAATGCAAAATTTATAAATGACAAAACTCAAAGTGCATAGATATAATGTCCATCATCAGTGATATCCATCATGCTCATCCAAAACCGTGTATACAGGGATATAAAGCATGCTTCAGTGCTCTCCAGTGACCCCCAACAGCATATGCGCTCACCTCTAAGCGTGTGACACAGTAACTAAACTATATCTGAAAACGCATGGCAGTCACTCCTCGGCTCTAAAAGGTATGCAGACGCTGACCTCCAACTTGCTCAAATAGCATTACGATTCATAAAATAGGAAAAAAAGGAAACTCCATAGTGTAATATATCCAACAATTTATTGTAAAATAAACACTTCTCCTCATAGGGGTACTCACATTGTGTGGGTGCGTGAGTGCACCATCCTAATCAAGGTTATACAATATAAGGAACACTGGTACGGCGTGCGGTGTGGTATATCCTTCTCATCTGCTCCTCCGTGCTGACAGCTCCGTCCTGGCCCGGGGAGGATGTGTCCCTTAGCTCCTCCCTTTTGGCAACTAGTAGGCGGTAGCAGTCCTGGTCCAGCCCCTTTGCCTTTTTATGTACCTGCTCTAGGGAAAAAATTTCCTCTATGAGCTTGTCCCTTTCTGCCCTTCTCTTTTTTTTTAAACCTGCTCCTTTTGAAATGAGGATCCCCCTAATGTAGGCTTTGTGTGACTCCCAAAGAATAGAGGGAGATACATCCCCCGTGTCATTTGATTTAAAGAAGAAGTCGACTTCCTCCTGAATCCTCTCGACTACTTTGTGGTCCTTCAGCAGACCTTCATTCAGCTTCCACGAGAAGGGTCGCCCCATCGCTTCTGGGATCCTTACCCTCATCGTGACCGGAGAATGATCTGAGAGGGACATAACTTCTATTCTAGTTTCCTCTACCCACTCCAATAAGCTGTGGTCAACAAAAATGTAATCTAATCTGGAGTAAGTCCTGTGCACAGGGGAGAAGAAGGTGAAATCTCTCTCTTTAGCATGTTGCAATCTCCACACATCTATTAACTGACTGCGGAGTAGCTTCCTCCTAATTAACCCTAATGACACTTTCCTTATCCCCTGGGCACAGGATGTACCGTCCAGATCAGGGTCCAGACAGAAATTTAGGTCCCCAGCCAGGACTACCTCCCCCTCCCCAAATTCCGATAGCTTCCCTAAGACCTGTCCCAGGAACACTGTTGGGTTTTTGTTTGGGCAAAAAAACGTTTGCCAACGTGAACATCCTAGTTCCTATGTTACCTTTTAAAAAGATATAACGACCCTCCGGATCGATCATTCTCTCTAGTAGCAAGAAGCTAGCAACCTTTGAAAACCCTATGGCGACTCCCCTCGACCTGCTGTCGGGGGAATCCCCATAGTACCACTGAGGAATTTTCGGAGCAAACAGCCTGATTCTGGTATCTAGAGTCAAATGGGTCTCCTGTAAAAAAACTATGTCCCCACGCAGGAGGCCTAGCTCCCTTAGTATTTTGTGTCTTTTCATTGGAGAATTTAAACCTTTAACATTGTATGATATAAACTTTAACTCAGGCATGACAGGTAAACCGACCATTGTCCCCTGACCTCTGTTCCCCTAGAGCGCTTCCTGCAGAGATCCCTTCCCCCACCCCACTCCCCGGCTCTGGTTCTGCTGTTCTTCTAATCTAAACGCCAGTAAATGGTTTTCATTCTGCATTTTCCTGACTTGATCTTGTAGATCCGAGATTTTTTGGGCTTGAGTACCTGAGACCTCTTCTACTTCCTCCACCCGCCGGAGGAGGTGTCCCATGTCTGTACGGACATTTAAGATCTCGGCTTTTATAGAATTTTCTAGTTTAGTAAACATTTCACTCGGGTCCGTTTTGCTTGGTACCAGGGCCATTATTCTTTGCTCATCAGCTGCACTCCACGCAGAGGCACCCTCTAAGTCGAGCTCTTCACGGGTTCTATCCCCCAGTCCCCCCTTTTGTTTCAGCTGCTCCTTCTTCTTGTCCTTCCTTCCTAGTTGCTTTGCCTCCATTCCAGGGCTCTTTGTACTTGCTTCTTTTAAATATTTTTGGATAGAGCTAGTATTTAAGCTCTCTCTAGTATTCTGGGGTTCCGTATTTCTGGAAGATCGACCTCTCATGTTTCCACTCCTTATCAAACGATCACCCCTTAAGATACATAAACAAGGAGGGGAGAATCTCCGTCACTGCCACTTTACACTTTTCTCTCCACCCAACACCTTCTCGCCCTGTGCTGTAGAACTGGAAGGTCTGCTGCCCCAAAAAAAAACAAAAAAAAACTGTAGGATTATGCAGGCCTTCCTGCTTATACCTGCCTAGTCCGCCGGGTGCCCTAGGTGGCGATAACTATACAGGGTGGTAGGCAGATAATGGGTGTACCCCACACAGTCACAACAGTAGCTTCAGGCTGCGCACCACATCTCCAATCTTAAGGTATAGGTCCCTGTAGCTTTGGCCCTTGACCGTACGTTGGTAATGTTGTCTTATTAATTTTGGCCGTATAGATTGTCGACAAAGCCAGAGACCATAAGATCGCGGCTTAAATTCTGTAGGGGGGATCAGGGGGAACCTCTAGTTGCATTCGGCCCCCTCCTTAATGAAGCTGATAGCAATAAACAGGTGAAAGTCCTGACAGCATATAACCACCTGGCCTCACTCTCTCACCGCAAGGAGCACTGGATAGAAACCATCAGTTCTTATATAAGGATTACTTAGCGGGTAGGAAAAGGACTGTAGGGCTTCCCATACCTTGCTTTCTCCCGCTTCAGCTCCGGAAGCCACCACCATTCAGTGCTTTGCAGCGTTCACTTTATTGTAGTGCTGTCTGTCACCGTGCTCGTGCCCTGATACCTTAAATCGGCAGCCGCTCCGGTCCAGCTTACAGGCTCTCCCAGCCCAGCTTGTCTTCAGCGTCACAGATCTCCAGGGGGGGAAGTCACTGCTGTAATAAGTTCACCTCCCATCGGCCAGGGAGCCTGGGGAGATGGTGCGGCTCTACTTCCGCAGTCTCAGCAGGGGGGAAGGGAGGGGGCTAGGTAGACAAGCGGCCGCTCAATCGCTCTCGGCCAGCCGTCCAGCGGGCTCTCACCCCGCCCTACATCGCCAGGACTCCTGGACGCTCCGTCTCCCCACCACCTACCAGAGCCGACGCTGGGCTCCTCCCCCGTTCGGACTTCACACGTGCATCACGTCCCCTAGGTATACCATTCTATCCAGGCTCGTAGATGACCTCGATTCCTTCTTACTGTCACTCTCTTTTCTCTTCCCCCTTGTCTTTCCTTTTCTCGCTTTTTTCCCTTGGAGACGTAGCATCTCCCTTTGGATGACACTCTTGTAGGCGGATTTTGGCTGATGACACTCAGATAGCCCCCTTAACTACAATGCCTCTGGCTATAACATAAGGAACACAGAGTCAGATAAACAAGACCATAAAGACCTGAATGTTTGGTTTCTATGACCACACTACTCAACACATACCCCACAATATAACATTAATGGCAAATCAGGGTAGACATACTGCCCCCTTTCGACTGACCAAGTTGACTGTCAGGAGTGGTTGTCCCAGACCGTCTTCTCCACAGTGAGTTCCCCTTGGGGTGGAGAGGCGGCCCATTATGAGCAATCAATCTCCTAGTTTATCACCTGTTTCATTTTTGGTCGGCTGAACAGGGTCAACTGTACACAACACCCGGTCAATATGTTTGAGTGCGCATGTCACCCTAAACCCGAGTTAACACCAGGTCTTACCCTCCCTTGGCCTGGGTGGACGTAAACCTAATTTTCCTTGTGGTCAGTTATAAATGTTTATTGTTGTTGTATAACCGTTTGGGTACTGTACTCTCACCGGAAGTGCCTTACCTGAAATTGTAAGTAGGAAACAGAAGGGCTCTGATTATCTCTTCCTGGAGTTTAAGGAAGGATCCAGTCCATCCTGAAGCTTTGTATTGCACAAAAGCGTTCAGCAAAGCCAATTGAAATAAATAAACTGACACTTTTTTGTACCAGCGTCTGGCCTTACAGGCAATTAGGTACGGCGCCAACAACTGGTCATTGAGGTCCATCCCTCCTATGTTAAGGTTGTATTCGTGGACACAGAGGGGTTTCTCCACAACACTAGTAACCGTAGGAATTTGGACTGCCGTGTCTGCATGAAGCGAGGACAGAACGAAAACATTCCGAGAATCCCTACACTTCACTGCTAACAAATTATTACACCTCAAACAGGCTCTCTCCCCCGTCTAAGTCGGGATTCTACAAGCCGTTGGGGGAAACCCCAGTGATTAGATTGCACGGTGCCACATGCGCCAATTCCATAATCAAAAAGGTGACTAAAAAGTGGCACGCTTGTGTAAGAATTGTCCACGTACAAGTGATACCCCTTTCTGAATAAGGGTGACACCAGGTCCCACACTATCTTACCAGCACTCCCTATGTAGTCTGGGCAGTTCTCCGGCTCTATGTGACTATCTCTTCCCTCGTAAACCATAAACCTATATGTATAGCCTGTGGCCCTGTCACAGAGCTTATACATCTTGACCCTGTATCTGGCACCCTTGCTGGGAAGATACTGTTTGATAGACAAGCGGCCAGAAAACTTAATCAGGGACTCATCAACACAGACAACTTGATCGGGAGTAAGGCTGGCCATACACTATTCAATTTTCCTGTTCAACTTTCCTTTAGATTTACCAAAACCATATAATAGGAGGTCAAACCTAAACACTTTCAATTTGGATGCAATCAGGCAGGCCCTTGTACTACATAGTTGAAGGTAAATCTAAAGAAAATTGAACAGGAAAATTGTATGGTGTATGGCCAGCTTAAACAAGGCTGCAAAACGTTGGTTCAAGTGGTTTATGAGGGGTCGAATTTTGTAGAGCCGATCAAATCCAGGGTCACCCCGAGGATGACAGAGTTCATTGTCACTGAAGTGCATGAACCGCAAGATCTGCTTGTATCGTGTCCTGACTATGGAGGCAGAGAAAATGGGCATATGGTGAATTGGGTCAGTGGACCAATATGACCTCAACTCACTTTTTTTAGTTATGCCCATGAGGAGGGATAGGCCCAGAAAGGTCTTAAATTCGGAAACCATAATTGGTTTCCAATCTCTGACAAGGGTCAGCTGGGGATTAGCGGTGATGAATTGACCAGCATACAAATTGCTTTGGTCCACAATAGATCTATAGAGATCTTCGGTAAAAAACAGCGAATAAAAAACAAGTGACGTAAAATCAACTGTTTCCACCTGAAATCCAGGTTGGCCAGTGAATAGGGGAAGTACGGGTGCTGCAAAAGTGGTGGGTTCCCAATTAGGATTGGCGAATGCAGCAGGAAGGGCACTATGGACTCGATGGGCCTGTGTTTGTCTTCTTCTTGGTGGCAGCTGGACACTACTCGTATTCTGAGCCTGAATCTGACAGATGAGTGACTTCCTCTTCACTATCTGTCATGCTCAGAAATGTGTAGTCTAGTGTACCTTCATTTGGTCTCTCATTTGGACATTTTGGTCTCTAAATTTACTGGTACACTAGTAAGACTCACAGGTAAAAAAGCTTCTGACCGTTAGCGACTGATTCAAACGCTACCAAAAAAACTGTTAGCGTTCGCAGGGATCAGACCTGACTCTGCGTGAGCTGCAGTTATGTGTTTTGCGTTTTGTAAGTGACAGTGATCGATTGATACTGCACTTGAGTGGGCTGGGCTGGGCGGAGGGGCTAAACGCAGGTGCTAGCAGGTATCTGGGCTGATCCTGCTAACACTGTGTTTTTGAGAACCCCCAAACTGCTGGGGATGCTAGTATAGATCTGATCAGATCAGATATTGATCCGTTCAGACACTATACTACTAAGGGAGGTGTATGGTGCGTGCGTGGGTGTTAGCAGTACTGGCACTAATCTGATGCTGCCTGGGGCAACGCAGACCCTATCTGACGCTAAAACCTAACTTTGATCACCCCCCGGGTGATCAGGGGGTAAACCTTTATCGGGTAAAATACAGCGGGTGCCCTGACGCTATAAAAAATAAACTAGCTAAACTGTGTCACCCCTGACACTTATACTGTGTTCACAGGGGTTAAACCTTTATTGGGGGGGTTAGGGGGGTCCCTAGACCTATCTGGGCCTAAGACTAATTACCCCAACACTGATTTTTGTCACTAATGACACCAGTACAGCGATCAAAAAAAAATTTGATTGCGTGTACTGGGTGACACAGTGACAGGTGGTGAAGGGGTTAACTGGAAGGGTGATCGGGGGGTGAATTGTGTGTTTATGTGACCTGGAGTCAGTGTAGTGTTGGTGCAACTCACTGTTAGATGCTCTCTCCTCTCGGTCTGGAATAGGGATGAGCCGAACACCCCCCTGTTCGGTTCGCACCAGAACATGCGAACAGGAAAAAAGTTCGCTCGAACACGCGAACACCGTTAAAGTCTATGGGACACGAACATGAATAATCAAAAGTGCTAATTTTAAAGGCTTATATGCAAGTTATTGTCATAAAAAGTGTTTGGGGACCTGGGTCCTGCCCCAGGGGACATGGATCAATGCAAAAAAAAGTTTTAAAAACGGCCGTTTTTTCAGGAGCAGTGATTTTAATAATGTTTAAAGTCAAACAATAAAAGTGTAATATCCCTTTAAATTTCGTACCTGGGGGGTGTCTATAGTATGCCTGTAAAGGGGCGCATGTTTCCCGTGTTTAGAACAGTCTGACAGCAAAATGACATTTCGAAGGAAAAAACTCATTTAAAACTACCGCGGCTATTAATGAATTGCCGGTCCGACAATACACATAAAAGTTCATTGATAAAAACGGCATGGGAATTCCCCACAGGGAAACACCGAACCAAAATAAAAAAAAAAAAATGACGTGGGGGGGTCCCCCTAAATTCCATACCAGGCCCTTCAGGTCTGGTATGGACATTAAGGGGAACCCCGGCCAAAATTTTAAAAAAAAAATGACGTGGGGTTCCCCCTAAATTCCATACCAGACCCTTCAGGTCTGGTATGGATTTTAAGGGGAACCCCGCGCCAAAAAAAAAAAAAAAAACGGCGTGGGGTTTCCCCAAAAATCCATACCAGACCCTTATCCGAGCATGCAACCTGGCAGGCCGCAGGAAAAGAGGGGGGGACGAGAGTGCGGCCCCCCCCCCCTCCTGAACCGTACCAGGCCACATGCCCTCAACATTGGGAGGGTGCTTTGGGGTAGCCCCCCAAAACACCTGGTCCCCATGTTGATGAGGACAAGGGCCTCATCCCCACAACCGTGGCCGGTGGTTGTGGGGGTCTGCGGGCGGAGGGCTTATCGGAATCTGGAAGCCCCCTTTAACAAGGGGACCCCCAGATCCCGGCCCCCCCCCTGTGTGAAATGGTAAGGGGGTACTTACCCCTACCATTTCACTAAAAAAGTGTCAAAATAGTTAAAAATGACAAGAGACAGTTTTTGACAATTCCTTTATTTAAATGCTTCTTCTATCTTCCTTCATCTTCTTCTTCTGGTTCTTCTGGCTCTTCTGGTTCTTCCTCCGGCGTTCTCGTCCAGCATCTCCTCCGCGGCGTCTTCTATCTTCTTCTCCTCGGGCCGCTCCGCACCCATGGCATGAGGGGAGGCTCCCGCTCTTCTCTTCATCTTCTTCTTCATCCTCTTCTCTTCTTCATCTTCTTCATCTTCTTCATCTTCATCTTCTCTTCTTAATTTTCTTCTGCGGGCCGCTCCGCATCCATGCATGGAGGGAGGCTCCCGCTGTGTGACGGCGTCTCCTCGTCTGACGGTTCTTATATAACGGGGGGCGGGGCCACCCGGTGACCCCGCCCCCCTCTGACGCACGGGACATGACGGGACTTCCCTGTGGCATTCCCCGTGACGTCACAGGGAAGTCCCGTCAAGTCACCGTGCGTCAGAGGGGGCGGGGTCACCGGGTGGCCCCGCCCCCCGTTATTTAAGAACCGTCAGACGAGGAGACGCCGTCACACAGCGGGAGCCTCCCTCCATGCATGGATGCGGAGCGGCCCGCAGAAGAAAATTAAGAAGAGAAGATGAAGATGAAGAAGATGAAGAAGATGAAGAAGAGAAGAGGATGAAGAAGAAGATGAAGAGAAGAGCGGGAGCCTCCCCTCATGCCATGGGTGCGGAGCGGCCCGAGGAGAAGAAGATAGAAGACGCCGCGGAGGAGATGCTGGACGAGAACGCCGGAGGAAGAACCAGAAGAGCCAGAAGAACCAGAAGAAGAAGAAGATGAAGGAAGATAAAAGAAGCATTTAAATAAAGGAATTGTCAAAAACTGTCTCTTGTCATTTTTAACTATTTTGACACTTTTTTAGTGAAATGGTAGGGGTAAGTACCCCCTTACCATTTCACACAGGGGGGGGGGCCGGGATCTGGGGGTCCCCTTGTTAAAGGGGGCTTCCAGATTCCGATAAGCCCCCCGCCCGCAGACCCCCACAACCACCGGCCACGGTTGTGGGGATGAGGCCCTTGTCCTCATCAACATGGGGACAAGGTGTTTTGGGGGGCTACCCCAAAGCACCCTCCCAATGTTGAGGGCATGTGGCCTGGTACGGTTCAGGAGGGGGGGGCGCACTCTCGTCCCCCCCTCTTTTCCTGCGGCCTGCCAGGTTGCGTGCTCGGATAAGGGTCTGGTATGGATTTTTGGGGGAACCCCACGCCGTTTTTTTTTTTTTTTTTTGGCGCGGGGTTCCCCTTAAAATCCATACCAGACCTGAAGGGTCTGGTATGGAATTTAGGGGGAACCCCACGTCATTTTTTTTTAAATTTTGGCCGGGGTTCCCCTTAATATCCATACCAGACCTGAAGGGCCTGGTATGGAATTTAGGGGGACCCCCCCACGTCATTTTTTTTTTTTTTTGGTTCGGGGTTTCCCTGTGGGGAATTCCCATGCCGTTTTTATCAATGAACTTTTATGTGTATTGTCGGACCGGCAATTCATTAATAGCCGCGGTAGTTTTAAATGAGTTTTTTCCTTCGAAATGTCATTTTGCTGTCAGACTGTTCTAAACACGAGAAACATGCGCCCCTTTACAGGCATACTATAGACACCCCCCAGGTACGAAATTTAAAGGGATATTACACTTTTATTGTTTGACTTTAAGCATTATTAAAATCACTGCTCCTGAAAAAACGTCCGTTTTTAAAACTTTTTTTTGCATTGATACATGTCCCCTGGTCCCCAAACACTTTTTATGACAATAACTTACATATAAGCCTTTAAAATTAGCACATTTGATTTCTCCCATAGACTTTTAAAGGGTGTTCCGCGGCATTCGAATTTGCCGCGAACACCCCAAATTGTTCGGTGTTCGGCGAACTTGCGAACAGCCAATGTTCGAGTCGAACATGAGTTCGACTCGAACTCGAAGCTCATCCCTAGTCTGGAATGAAAAGACCAACACGAGGAGAGATGACATCACTTCCCCTGCTGTGTTTACACTTACACATGCAGGAGAAGGATCTCATTCGCCAGGAGCGATCACCGGGTCCAGGCCAGATTTCATTGGCCTGGGGATTGATCAGTTCCTGATCGAATCCGATTGTCGCGGCCCCCCAGCCGGCTGCGCGCAGAACGTATACTAACACGATTTTGCGCAGCCGGACCAACCTGCTGCAGTAAAACTGCGGCGGCTTTTCCGGAACTGGTTAAATTGTAGTGTCATCATGAGAAGTTGCCTTCTCCAGCAGCCTGCATCTCTCTCTACCTGGTCTGCACAATCATGCAAAATACAGATCAATGGAAAAAGACCCGTCTTTCTTCTCTCACACCTTGTTACAAGATATTCGGAATCAGGGAAGAGAAGCTGTGATTGAACTCTGGAAATGTCTTTATGAACTACAGGAAGATCATCTTCATCCTAATTTATTGGCCGTTCTGGATGAGATCACACAGAGAGAGGGTTTCACGCCACCTGGTGGTTGGAATTAAGGAGACGGAGAGTTTTTAAAGATTACTATCCAAAGGCTTGTGGTTACTGAAATTGTGGTAAGTGCAATCTCACGGGGGGTGACCCCCTCACGCGGTGAACACTATTGGTGGAAGGATTTCTACGTATTTCTTCATATCCACAGACCACAGCTCTATTTTGAACTTTCCTGTTTCTCCAACATCTGTTCTATATAAAGTGTTTTATGACATCGGACACTTAGCGCTGCTTCAATAAGCACAACAAATCAGAGACTTGGCACGCTTATTCATGATTTAAGACTTATTGTTTGATTATATGTTCATTATTTAAAGTAGCTGCTTTAGTCTACTACAGCAGATTACGGAGTAATTTCAAGGCGCGGATTAATGTGAGGCAGAGGCGGTTTAAATTGTCCACACATTCTTACAGCATCTTATAATAGCGGTCTGGGTGTCCCTCGGCATATCATTTTCCTCCAGCAAACTCAACAGACAGATTCTGGCCTCCATTTCTAATGAGGACCCAAATATTGCGTTGATTTTCTCCACTAATTTTTCCCAATATCTGTATAACTTGGGACATTGCCAAAACATATGTATGAGATCTCCTTTCCCATCTCCGCATCGCTGACACTTCGCATCCTGCCTCTTACCAAACCTTAATAACTTCTCTGGTGTGTAATAAAGTCTGTAAATCAAAAATAAATAAGAGACTCCCTGTGACGGTGATAGAGATATCCTTGGCCCCAATGCCAAAATAAATTTCCATTGTTCCTCCGTTATTGTACCAACCTCTTCTTCCCATTTAGCTCTCTTCCTGGGCTCCACCCCCCCTTCTCGCCCTGCCTTATTTATACTCTTGTACATTTGTGAGATCAGCCCTTTAGACTCCATGGTATTTACCAGATTCCTTAGCAAGGGCATTTCACTCCACTCTATCGCCTTGCCACTGAATTGTACCTCCAGGGCATGCCTTACTTGCAAGTAGCTGAAAAATAATCTGTTGGGCACTGCAAATTCCTCTTTTATCTCTTGAAACGTTTTCAACCTCCCTGCTCTGTACTGTTGCGCCAGACAATGAATACCCCTCTTGTCCCATTCTTCTATTTTCCCCATCACCCTGAACTCCTTCAGATTTTTATTATTCCATATCAGGGAAAACTCGGAGTACCCTGTATATCCCAGTACAGCCTTTACCGTCTTCCAGCATTTAATCATTAGTTGAGTTGTTGGGCAGCTATATCCAAAAAATTCAGCCTCCACTGCCTTCACCTCTGTATCATGACTGTTATTGTACAACCATACACTATTTCTTCCTACCCCTTCTTCTGCCAGATTACTGCCCCTCATAAACTGGATTTGGGCTGCCAAAAAGTAACTCCAGGGGTCCGGTAGCGCCAAGCCTCCCTCCTCTCTCGGCCGCCGCAGCCACTCCGTTTTTCCAGATTAGTTCCCTAAACAAACTATCCAGCCTCCCAAACCAGTGCTTCGGGATCCAGACAGGAGAATTGTGTAACACAAATAAAATTTGCGGCATCCATATCATTTTAATAAGATTGCATCTACCAGCGAACGAGAGAGGAAGGGCACCCCACACCCAGGTCTTCTGTTTTAACTTTGCCATTAATGGTACCACATTGCCCGTTATGTACTGCCCTGGGTCTTTGGTTATATTTACCCCCAAGTACCTCATTTGATTTACGATTTTTATGGAATTCACCTGTCCTGGGAGCGGGTTTACCAGGGGGTCTATCGGTAAGAGAGCCGATTTTTCCCAGTTGATTCTCAATCCCGAAAAGCGCCCAAATTCTTTAATCAGTTTCATAGCCCCTATCAAGGAGGCTTGTGTGTTTTCCAGGAACAGCAGGATGTCATCCGCATACATTGCGACTTTCTCCTCTGCGCCCTTTCTTTTAAAACCCTGCACTTCTTGCGACATTCTTAGGGAGACCGCCAGAGGTTCCAATGCAAGGGCGAAGAGCAGGGGCGACAATGGGCACCCCTGTCTCCTCCTCCTTCCTAGCTGAAACCACCCGGAGCACTCACCGTTAACCCTAACCCTGGCTCTCGGTTTGTCATATAAAAGACTCAACCAGTTCACAAAATTAGGGCCAAATTTAAACTCTGCTAGTACTTTCCACAGATAATGCCACTCAAGGCAATCAAATGCCTTGACCGCCTCTAGTGATAGTATAGCTCTATTCCCTTCTTTCTCCGTAGGTACTTGTATATTACTGTACAATCTTCTAATATTCATACTCACCGATCTGTCCGGTATGAAGCCGGTTTGATCTGAGTGGATTACTTTCGCAAACTATATTTTTTAACCTGTTTGCTAGGGTTTTTGCCAGAATCTTAATGTCTGTGCATAGAAGTGAGATTGGTCTATATGAGGCTACATCTAACGGGTTCTTCCCTCCCTTTAACAAGATTACGATAGTGGCTTCTGTCATAGACATGGGCAATCTACCCTCCACAACGGCTCCGTTCAAAACTTCCAATAATTTTGGTAGCAAAACATCCCCGTATCTCTTATAAGTTTCTATGGGCAAACCATCTGGTCCTGGCATTTTTTGATTCGCCATTTCCTTTACCACTCCCTGCAATTCCACCAGCGTCAATGGAGTTTCTAGAGCATCTCTTTCCTCACTAGATAACAGGGTTATTTTCAATTTCTCAAAGAACTCCCACATCTCCCCCTCTACATCCGACTGTGGGGCCCCATACAGACCTTCATAGTAGTCTTTAAACACTTCCACTATACCAGGGGTAGTTCTAATGGTGTTCCCATATTTCTGCTATAGTGGATGAGGGGCCATTTGCCCTAGCTATCAGTGCCAAGGTTCTACCCACTAATTCCCCTTCACAAAAAAAATTCTGTTTCTGAAACATTCTACTCCTTTCTTCTTTCTCTAGTACTAATTTCCTATATTCTTCCTGGCCTTCTACCCAAGCCTCATACTTAGCTATAGTTGGCTCCTCTAAATACCTCCCTTCTGCCACCCTCACCTTTTCTCTTATTCTGTGTTCCCTAACCTGTGTTTTCTTTTTGGCATAGGAGATTTTCTGAATGAAGACCCCTCTAAGGAACGCCTTCAAGGCGTCCCAGGTTATACCTAGCGAGGTGGATCCTGAGTTCATGTTTATGAATTCTTTCAAACAACCAGCTATCGCCTCATCATCCTCAAATATTTCAAACCAAAAGGTGTTCAGTCTCCACTCCCCCCCTCCCACGCTCAGTCCTATTCTAACTGAAAAGACCAGTGGAGAGTGGTCTGAGAGCCCCCTCGGCTCATAATCTATCCCTCCCATTATCCTCAGGGCTTCCTCATTACAGAGCACTAAGTCAATCCTGGATAAAGTTGCATGCATCCTCGAGTGGCATGAATATTGCCTCTCGCTCGGATGCCACTTCCTCCAGATATCCACCCATCCCACTTCCTCACAGAATTGGGAGAGTGGGCCCTTAGATGACCCTCCAGGGATCCTCTTTGTCGGGAATCTATCTACACAGTTGTCCATGACCGTATTAAAGTCCCCTGTCACTACAACCGGTACCCCAGGTTTGTCCGCTATGAAGCCTATCAATTCGCTAAGTATTTCTGTTTTGAATGGTGGAGGAACATACACACTTGCAAGAACACAATCCCGCCCCTCAATGTTACAGTAGAGAAAAACATATCGACCATACTTATCCAGTTTACTCTGCCTGCAGGAGAAAACCAGCCCAGTATTTATCAGCACACTCACTCCCCTTGAATACGAGGTATGAGTTGAGTGATACTGCTCTTGATAGTTCCTGTTCCTCAGAGTGTTCACTGTATCTTTATCCAGGTGGGTCTCCTGGAGACAGAGTATCCTGACATCCCTTGTTCTGGCCATAGAAAAAATAGCTTGTTTCTTACATTCATCTTTCACCCCCCTTACATTCCAAGAACATATCTTCATATATTTAAATTTGCCTGAGGTCACCCTCTTATCTATTTTAGTGCCTACCATTCACCTATTCCTGTGTCTTGACTCAACATAATAATCTATTCCTGAGACTTTTGTACTTAATAATTGAAATCTTAGTGCTTTTACTTTTTATGTTCCTTCACACCTATTCCTGTGTCTCAACTCAACATAATATTCTATTCCCAAAACTTTTGAACTTAATTATTGAAATCTTAGTGCTTTTACTTTTTGTGTTTCTTCATTACTTCCTACTTCACACCACTCTACCCCCTTACTCCCCTCCCTCCTCCCATACCACCATATACCCATCTCCCTCCCTAATCCCTCCCAACCCCCCTCCCTTTTCCATCCCATCCCCCCCTTCCTCCCTCCCTCCCCCTCCCCATCCCCCCTCCCCCCTCCCCCACCGGCCCAACCGTGGGCCCATCCCTCCGAGCTTCTAAAGTGACTGTGTTAACCCACAAACCGTGTATACACCTCCTTCCCCCTTTTGCATTGCAACCCGAACCTATATATATAAGAGGGGGATTACCCCTAACATAACCAATGTGTAAAGGATTCTTATCCACTACCTCCCTAAGCCCACACCTCTGCATATATAATCATGAAAAAAGGGGAGGGAAGAAAACCTGAGAAAAATTACAAATTTTTTTTTTTTAAAAAGGGAAAACAAAAAAAAAAAAAAAAAAAAAGTCACGTCCACAAATATGCATCTGCTCGCTGGGCAAAGGGCCCCAAATTCTGTCCTCCACCTCCCCCTCGCTCTTCTTCTAAGGCCTTTCTCCCGATCGAGAACTTCCCTCATTCTTCTCCAGCCATGAGAACACTTCCGCGGGGGCATTGAAAAACCGTACCTCCCCATTTACTGTTACCCGTAAACAGGCTGGGTATAACAGCACATAGCCTATATTATGCTGCTGTAAACTCCGCTTGCACTCTGCAAATTTTGCCCTCTGTCTCTGCAACTCAGGGGAGAAATCTGGATACAGGGATATTCTTACACCGTTATACAGAATATTCTTCATCTCCCTTGCTTTCTGAAGAATAGTAATTTTGTCTCTAAAAAACAAAATTTTCACTATAAGAGGCCTTGGCTGCCCCCCTGAAGATGGAATCCTAGGTGCGATTCTATGCGCTCGTTCAGCAGCGAATAGGTTGGAAAATGCATCTTTGCCAAACATATCCCTGAACCATCCTTCCATAAATTCTGCCGGGTTGTTGCCCTCGCTTCTTTCGGGGAGACCCAAAACCCTCACGTTCTTCCTGCGTGCCCTGTTCTCATATTCATCCATTTTCCTTATGCATGAATCTAGTTGTTCCTTCATCTTTTTAACCTCCTGTCTCAGTGGATTCACATCGTCTTCCACCTGACTGAGTCTCTCCTCGAGAACGGTGGTCCAAGCACATACCTCCTGTGTATCCCTTTTTAGCGTAGCTAAATCATCTCTGATACCTCTGAGCTGATCCGCTAAATCCGACAGTGCGGTCTTACAGGCATTGGTTGCTAGGAGAATTTCCTTTAGAGATGGTTCCTGCTCTGGTGTCCCCTTATCCTCTATTATTTCATTTCCCAGACCGCCCTCCCTTCCTAAATGCGTCTGCGATGCTGGTAAGGTGACTGTAGGTGCGCAAAGTTGGGCTGGGCCTTGACTTTTCCTTCCCACAGAATGATTGGCCTGCGCACCTTGATGTTGCGCACCCCCCATCTGGCTACTTTTTTTAGGTGTACAACTTGGTGTATGAGCAAAGCGTTCCAGCTTTGCTGCCGCACCCTGACTTGCTTTATCCTTGGGGCCGCGCAAATTATGCGCCCCAGCTCCTTCTTGTGCTGCGGTCTCCTCTGACCCCTTTTTTTTGGTCATCCTGTCCTCCCTCACCCCTTGGGACTTGGAGAACAGAAAAGTTATACAGTCCTGCTATATTTCCTCCCCAGATGGTTTGAGATTCTATTTAATAATCCCACAGGAGCACCGCTTTCAAAAAACAGGATATAGCATGCAATGGAGCGTTTAGCCAATGTAATTGCACCCCTCCTCACACCCACCTTTCCAGCCCCCAATATCCTCCTTCCCACTTTTCAAAAAATAGCTCACCAAGGGGTGCCTTCGGGAGAAGTTTTCAAAAAGTCTCATCCAGGGAGATATTCAATCAAATATTTCCAGGGCATATAGAGCGTAGCATAAAGCGTACCTGTGCGGTCTTCCTCACCCCACCGTTCAGTCAGCTGTTCTACTCAGCATCTTCCTGCTTGTGTTACGCGAGCGCTCTGAAGAGGAATCCTATAGGGCATACACGCAGCAAACACCGAGGCACCGGTCTGATCCCTGGATGCGCCGCTCCACAGATATCTCCCTATCTCCCCGGGATCAGGCTGTCACAGGCATAGAAGTGTCGCTCCGGCGTTCATGCTTCCAGCGTGGACATCAAGAGGAGCAGCTTGGTCCGGGTCCGCAACGCCCTCCCCTTCCCTCAACCTCCGCTCACGCCCACCATCTCACCTTGGGAAAATATATTAATCAGTGGGCGAATTCTATATAACTTATCATAATTTGGATGATTGCGGGGGAGGGCACTGGGTGTTGTCGCTAAAATGAAGGAATCGCATAATAATCTCGTATCGGGACCTGGACATTGTGGCAGAATAAATGAGCATGTGGTGGATGGGGTTGGTGGGCCAATAGGCAGGTCCTTCTTTTTTTTTTGTAAGCCCCATGTTTATGGTGAGGCCCATAAACAATTTGAACTCCTCCAAATTCAGATCTCTCCACTCAAACAGACGGACATATGATGATTGGGGGTTGTTGGCAATATACTGCTGGGCATATACATTGGTCTGGTCCACAATGAATTGTAGCAAAGTGTCGGGAAAAATCAGATAAAAGCAATCGATCTCTGTGAAATTTTGGGTGTTAGCCTGCACACCTGGCTGTGCTGTGAAAGGGGGAATATCTGGTGATCCCGAGTCGGAAGGCAGCCGTGGTGGTTTGACAAGACCATCTGGCATGTATGTAGAGGCCCTGGCTCTTGAGGGACCTGACACTCCAGTAGTTGGGGGATTTGAATATCCTGTGCTGGTATACAGGCGTGATGTGGCAGCACTGGTACTGGACATTTGTTCCTGGGGTCTATTGCCAGCGGCAGCACTGGTACTGGGCATTTGTTCCTGGGGCCTATCGCTGGCGGCAGCGCTGGTACTGGGCCTGGGAATTTGTTCTTGGGGCCTATTGCTGGCGGCAACGCTGGTACTGGGCCTGGGAATATAATCCTGGTTGCTGTCGGCTGCCTAGTTTCCAAAGCGCAGTGCCCTTTTAAGAGGGACCCATTCTTCATCCGAATCATTTGCCAATTCACTAATCTCAATCAGTTGAAATGCCGAATTTGATTCTGAATCAGAATTGCAATCTGATGAAAACTCCCGAAAAAGACAAGTATTCGGCGCAAAAATTAACAACAAAAACCCAATCATGTACTAATATACATAAATGAACTCTAAATGGAATGAAAAAATGACATTGGAGGCAGGAGGTAGAGTCCATGATGTAACACAACAAATTAAAAAGATGGGGGTGATATATGTAGTCCACATTCACGGCAGCCATCCGGTGGGAGTGAAAGCCATTATCCCAAAAGCACTGTAAAACAAGGAAAAGGAGGCGCCTCTGGGTGCAGACTTTAAAACAATTTATTGTAAAAACAGCAACAGCAAGGTTTGCACTCACATTTGAAGGGAAGGTTTCAAGCATAAAATAGTCCCAAAGCAATCCAGGGGGTCCGTGGAGTCATCTCTTCTCATCTGGTGGATATGTAGCCTCTGGGTAGTCCGAAGCGCTGGATGTATGCCAGCCGACAGCGGGGACAAACACCAAAACAAGGCTTGAATAGAAAACAGTAACCAGGCGAGGGATGATGACGTCACACGCTGTACAACGCGTTTCCTGAGCTGGCTCACCGTGAGTGACGTGACGGCGGCGCTCTTTTATCGAGCTGATTGGCTGGGAGCTAAGAGGGAAGTATATATGAGAGAGTGTGGGGAGGGGAACAGTGAAAAGGAGGTGGAGATCGGCAGTGGCCTGGAAGACTGTGTGTGGAAGTGTCAGCAATGACGGGGATCATAGAAAACTGTTGATGGGAAAGAATGCTAAGAGAAAAGCAATAGAGGGGGGGGGGGCGGAGGAGGGGGAAAGAACAGGGAGGGAGGGGAAAATAAGGAAAGGGGAGGGAAGGGAGAAAATAAAGAGGTAGGGCATTTATATTAAAAAGGGTACAATAAAGATCGTAATAAAACTAAAAAAGGATACAGGGGAATAGAGGACCTAAGGCATATGACCATAGTATTCTACTGTTTACAAAAAGGAGATAAATATATATGTGTGTGTAGACCAAGCGAAAGGGAAGGGGAAGGGAAAAAGAAAAGGTATAATATATTGCATAATAAGGCAATGTTATGTACAATGTATATCTGCACATTAGTGGGTGGTATATGTGGGTGTATGTGCAGGTTGCAAAGAACTACAAAAAATAATAATACTAAATAAGTGGGAAGAAATTGCTGTGTATAGTGTATTATATTACCTATATAAACATGAATGAGTAATATATGCGCATGGTAGTGCACATACACACGGATGATTGGAAGGAGAACATAAGGGAAAAAAGTAAGAGGGGGGAGGGGGAGGAAGGTGGGGGAAACAGGGGGGGGAGAACATGGGAGAGGGAAAAGCGGAAAAAAGAAATGTACCTATAGTATACAGAAACGTACATTCCCACATGTGTATATGACACCTATATGTACACATGTATACATATAAATGCGAAACCAAGACAAAAAATGGGACAAAAAAGCATACATGTACACGCATGTAGAACAAGTATATACAATAAATACCATGTATATGTGGTACAATGAATACATTTATAAAAATAGATATAAATAAATATAAATAAAAAATAAAAATAAAAATAAAAATTAGGAGTAAAAATACCACATAAACATACATTTTAGTTTACATCACAAGATGGCTGATGTTTCGATACATTCGTTGATGCCTCCAGGCGAGAGGGCATCTAAGTGGTAGATCCAATAGGTCTCTCTCGCACATAGTCTTTTGAACCTTTCGCCGGGCGAGAGGGTCCTAGGGATCTGTTCTATGACCCAAACTGATAGCCCAAGGGTGGAGCCCTTGTGGGCCATGGCGAAGTGTCTGGGTACACTGTGGGGGTCCGTGCCACCCTCAGTGTACCGCCTGTGCTCCCCAAACCACTGTCTGAGGGGCCGAATGGTGCGGCCAACATAAATGAGGCCACAGGGGCAAGTCAGACCATACACCACATAGTCGGATGAGCAGTTGTAGAAATCTTTCAAGATATATTTTTATTCTAAAAGAAAAATTTGCGCTAAGTGTACAGATATTGTGAGTGAAATTATAAATAAAATAAAAATATGAATATAAACCTGTGAAAAGGTATCCTGCGGCTGAACACTATAACCCTGATAGGGGGCACCACTAAGCATGTATACAAAAAGTGCAGCGCTGGATATAAATAAACATTAGAAAAGTACTGTGCTAAATACAAACGAACACTAAAAATGGACACCATTTAAATGAATAAGCACCTTTTATCCACATTTCAGTTTGTTTTCACTATATTGGGAATACTCATGGACAATATTTATTTCAAGTGAATTATTGTGCACAGTTTTTTTAATTTTATATATTTTTAGTGTTCGTTTGTATTTAGCACAGTACTTTTCTAATGTTTATTTATGTCCAGTGCTGCACTTTTTGTATACATGCTTTCAAGATATATGTCTGGCCTTTGGTAGAAAAGGATTTTTGGCCATGTTGGACAAAGTGACATGTCTTGCATAATTTTTTCCGACATTGAAACATCCCTACTAGGGGGATGAGTGGAATGATGGGCGGAAAGGCTGGAGTGGTTTTCAGTTTACTGGGGGCAATTTTGTTTTTGAGATTGGGAGCCCTACGAGCCCTACGGTAACCTGTGGATATGTGGGGAGAATGGATTTGAGATGGGGATCTTGTTGGAGAATGTCCCAATGTTTCCAAAGTATCTTCTCCATCCTGTTATGTTGAGAGTGAAAAGTTGTAATGAAACGGATGGGGCAATCAGTAGGAAAAAAGTTGCCACGTGGAGGTTTCCCATGAAGATATAATTCATAAGCTTTTTTGACTAAATCTTCTGGATATCCTTTCTCGAAGAATTTATTTTTGAGATGAACGCTAGATTCTATATAGTCGGCCTTTCTGGTACAATTTTGTCTGAGTCGACAAAATTGACCTTTAGGAATATTTTTTATCCATGGTGGATAATGACAACTCTTAAAGTGAAGATATGAATTGCCTTTGGTGGGCTTGGTATAGTTCTTGGCGTATATCTCATGATTGTCGTGTCTGAGTTCTAAGTCAAGAAAGGCTAAGGAGTTCTGGTTACTGTCGTGTGTGAAAGATAGTCCCTACTTGTTGTTATTGCAATGTGTGGTAAATGATTGATTAAGATCTAAAGGGCCATCCCAGATGATTATGATATCATCAATATATCTACCGAAAAAGACGATGTTGGCAGAAAACGGGTTATTGTGGTGAATGTACTGGTTTTCCCAAAACCCCATGGCTAGGTTCGCGTACGAGGGGGCAAAATTGGCCCCCATCGCGGTCCCTTGTAGCTGTAAATAGAAGTCTCCGTTGAATGTGAAATAATTATGCGTTAGGCAAAACTTGGTGGCTTCTATTATGAAAGTAGCCTGACGGGGATTGATAAATGGATCTGTAGAGAGGAAGTGCTCAAGGGCCATGATGCCAAAATCGTGGGGGATGGAAGTATATAGGGAACTGACATCTAATGATAACCAAGAATATGTTGGTTCCCAGCTGTATGGTGAGAGAAGTTCCAAGAGATGTGTCCTATCCCGTATATAGGACTGGAGTTGATGAACTAGGGGTTGTAGGTATCGATCCACGTATAGGCTGAAGCCCGAGGTGATACTATCCATTGAGGCCACAATTGGCCTAACCGGGGGATTTTGTTGATTCTTATGAATTTTGGGTAAATGATAGAAGTAGGGAATGGAATAGAATGGTTTACGAAAAAAAGAACTCTCCACCTTGGAAATAATATTGTCAGTAAGGGCAGTCGAGATCAAAAGGTCAGCTTCTGAGGTAAAGTCTTTGGTGGGATCTTTTGGGAGTTTCATATAAGTTGTATGATCAGACAGAAGCCTTTCCACCTCAGCAATATAATCAGCTTTGTTCTGAAGTAAAATGCCGCCTCCTTTATCAGCAGGCTTGATTATGAGGTCTTCCGCATGAATAAATTGTTGGAGGGCTCTGGTTTCAGAAGATGAGAGGTTTTGCGAGTTGGAAGTAGATGTAGTAATACAGAGTTTGGTCATATCAGAGAAGACAAATAGAATACAAAATAAGTGTAGCGCTATGAGAATATGGAAAAGTCCAATGTCTCAGACATTAAGCTGGCAGTTCAAAGTAAAATAGGCAAAGAAGAGTCTTCCCGAGCAATAGGGCGAACAATCTTCAGGAGCTAGACACTTTAAATTCATATATCATCTGAGATGAAAATATACACAACACCACCAAACGTGAAGAGGCTTACCGGATTGAATGGACCCGCCAGGGCATACGCCGAGAGGGGTCAGATAGGCTTAGGTGGTGAGTGTCTGCAAACGGCCCGAAGGAGCGATGGATGGCTCTCACGTAGCTGTGTCAACCAAACCGATGCCGGAACCGAGGAGTATGAAACAACCGATACGTGGATTGGTTCCCTTAGAGCGGTGTTGAAAACCAAATGATGATGATGACAAACAGAAAAAGAAAGAAAGAGCCAAATAGTGTAAATCCTTATAAAACTAGAAATTTTATTAAAAATGGGTATACACTCACATGCAGATCCATTAAAAAACAGCGCTGTGATAAAAGTGGCGACAGTGGGGTCCTACCCGATGTGTTTTGTCTTCATAGACGTCGTCTGGGGGGTCACCCCCACTGTAGCCACAAGAATATATATAGAGGATCAATCAAAATACATGAAAATCACCTGTACGGCTACAAAACCATCACTTCCGGTTTCGAGGCAAAATGGCAGACTGGCGTGCGTTCCACGCCTCACATTAATGGAAACAGGAAGTGAGGAAAGGAGACATAATCATAAAAAAACAGAAGGCTAAACCTGTTAATGAATATACACAAGATATTGATGAATGTGCAGAAAAAAGTAATGCCCGAAAAGTGTAATGTGTGAAAAGATATAAAGCGTAGTAGGAGATGTGTAAAGCGCAACGATGTGCGCGCGCATCTAGGGGTACTGGTGGGTACGGCGCAAGCGCGTATGGCGCATGCGCCGTACAAGGATAGAACGTCACGATGACACCTGTGGAGGGGTGGGACCACGGCTATGAGAAAGAAACATCTCGATACTGACAGTGAGGGGGCGGAACCCAGGCTGTGGGAGTGAAAGCAATATCATACTGCCAGGAAAAATGACGTATCGTGTAACCATGTAAGGGAAGGGTCCCCGTGCAGAGGCGGGCTGAAGCCGAGGGTTGGCCGTATACAAACCCAAGTCACACAAACCCGGACGTGCAAATAATGACACGGACGTGCATAAGTGACCCCGCATGGGGAAAAAATAAACAAAAAGAACAAATAAAATGCAAAACATATAACGCTAGTCATATGACCAGAGTGACAAATAAAAAATGATATGTTACTCGAAAGTATGACTAGCCTTGTGAATTGAAGTGGTATTTAAGTGTAAAGAAGGTAAGTATACATATACAATGTAAAAAATATTCATGTTAAATGGGCATAGTCTAAAGCAAACTCACATAGGTAATGTGTGTTAGAAATGCACCAAATATGTACATAAAATAAAACCCATGTGCTACTGCATGGGACAAATACATGTATTTACAATAAAATATGTAAATGCAGTTGAAGAAAAAGGGGGGTGAAAAAGAAAAAATTGAAAAATAACGTAGAATGGAAAGAGAGACACAGCTGGAGCAAGAGGACGTCCAGCTATCATAGATGGAGACATTTATAACCATATTGACTAAAACACATATACAAAAAGGTGGAGACACAACCAAAGCCAAAAAAGTCAAGCCTTGTTGATGAAGGCATTGACATCTATTTCCACATTGATACCCAAAGGGAAGAGTGTGCGGAGCTCATGGATCCAGAAGGTCTCTAGACGAGACAGACCCCTGGTCATAGCACCCCCCCTTTAGGGAGGAACATATCGATCAATAACCACAAAACGTGTCCCCTCAATGACACATTTTGTGAGGCGTGGAAAGCACGCCAGTCGGCCATTTTGCCTCGAAACCGGAAGTGATGGTTTTGTAGCCGTACAGGTGATTTTCATGTATTTTGATGGATCCTCTATATACATTCTTGTGGCTACAGTGGGGGTAACCCCCCAGAGGACGTCTATGAAGACAAAACGCGTCGGATAGGACCCCACTGTCGCCACTTTTATCACAGCGCTGTTTTTTTATGGATCTGCATGTGAGTGTATACCCATTTTTAATAAAATTTCTAGTTTTATAAGGATTTACACTATTTGGCCCTTCCTTTCTTTTTCTGTTTGTCATCATCATCATTTGGTTTTCAACACCGCTCTGAGGGATTCAATCCACGTATCGGTTGTTTCATACTCCTCGGTTCCGGCATCGGTTTGGTTGACACAGCTACGTGAGAGCCATCCATCGCTCCTCCGGGCCGTTTGCAGACACTCACCACGTAAGCCTATCTGACCCCTCTCGGCGTATGCCCTGGCGGGTCCATTCAATCCGGTAAGCCTCTTCACGTTTGGTGGTGTTGTGTATATTTTCATCTCAGATGATATATGAATTTAAAGTGTCTAGCTCCTGAAGATTGTTCGCCCTATTTCTCGGGAAGACTCTTCTTTGCCTATTTTACATTGAACTGCCAGCTTAATGTCTAAGACGTTGGACTTTTCCATATTCTCATAGCGCTACACTTATTTTGTATTCTATTGTTATTACCCTTGTTGGTCGTGTCAGCTGCTTATTTTTACCTTGGCAGCGCAGAATTATTTTTGCCTATATCTTCATATAAGAGAAGACCACTCTGTAAAAACTTTCTATGTAGGGACCCTTCGAGTGTGTGGGAAAAAATATAGATTTGGGCTTTAGACCAGAGTGAATGATAGGTGGGGATGTGGTAAGATGTTGTGTAAGTAATCTGGAAAGATCATCTTCTGTACATGGGATGTCATCTACTGTACATGGGATGTCATGATGGTCATAATCATAAATGTCAGAAATGTTGTCTGACTCATCAGACAGAAGTGGAGATATAGTGGTGGTATTCAGTCGACGGGGAGTTTGTAGGTCTTTAGCTTTTTGAATGTTGAAATGTCTTTGAAGAGTTAAATTCCTGATATAGCAATTCAGATCTTTAAAAAGCAAGAAGGGATTGGGCCTAATAATAGGAGCCAAATTTAAGCCACGGCTGAGAAATGTCGTGTCAGCAGAGGACAAGATGTGGTTGGACAAATTGAAGATTTTTACAGTTTTTTTGGGTTCTGTGTGTAGTGCTGCTCGTCTGGTTTGTCCCCCTCTACGACCTCTTCTGTAAGTTTTCTTTTTCTTGATGTGATTACCGGAGGAGGACTGGACGCTAAAAAAGTATCCGGAGTGTGGTGAGGGGGGAATTAGGGGGACCAACAGAAATGTGAGGTCCTGTGGTGAAGGGAACTGGAGCAGATGGGTCAATCTGACGATTAACAGTATCCATCGCTTGGGATTCTAGATTGGAATGAGATGTATCTGCATGCTGGGTTGATCGATGGTAAAGATCAGTTGTATCATTGAGAGGATCAGTAATCATGGTCGAACTGGATAGGGAGGTAGGTGTGGAATTTTGCCTATTATAGAATAGGGTTAGAGAAGTGATGAGTTCTATATTTTTATGCAGATACTTTCTAGGGTATTTTTTATTGTTGTCAAGATTTTTGTTACTTTTCTGCCGTGTTGGTGTTGGATGGTGGGTGGTGGGGGGGATGGACAATGTATATGAAGAGAGGGTCAGGCCTTATGGGATGTAGGAGGAATGTTGGGCCTATGAGGTATATTGAGTTGTATACTCATAAGGGGAGGAGGGCGGGAAACTGCAATGAGGGATGGTAAACTCATAAGGGGTGGAGGACCCTGGACAGAGGAGGAAGGAATAGGGGGTACTGACTTATGTGAAGCCTGAATGGGTGGTATAGCTGCAGAATGTAAATGGGATTTTTTATTCCACGTAAAGATTCTGTCAAAGTTGTAGTCATCTAAGATCTCTTTTAAATTTGCCCATTTTGGAGCTGACGAGGATATCCTCATCTCTTTTTGTATTATTTTGAAGTACATCAAACCATGTATGAGGGATGGTGGTGGATGAACTTTTTATATCATTTATGATGGAAAGTATTTGATCATGTAATTTGTCAAACCTATTTTTCCTATGAGATATCAAAATCCCCATCCACTTGGCCGTACAGAACTCAGCCAGACTGGCCCATTCCTTAGTGTGCTCAGTACTCAAAAAGGATGGGCCTTCTTTCAGAATTCTGAGGCCTCTGGGTGAGATCCGATATTAATATACTGTTCTAGAAAAAACTGATCCCACCACTGTTGATTAACAGTCTGTATCAATCTTTCAAGTTGTTTAAACTTGCCACAGAGATGTAGTCTGGTTGCACAGCGTGTGACGTCATCATCCCTCGCCTGGATACTGTTTTCTATTCAAGCCTCGTTTTGGTGTTTGTCCCCGCTGTTGGCCGGCATATATCCAGCGCTTCGGACTACCCAGAGGCTACATATCCACCAGCTGAGAAGAGATGACTCCACGGACCCCCTGGATTGCTTTGGGACTATTTTATGCTTGAAACCTTCCCTTCAAATGTGAGTGCAAACCTTGCTGTTGCTGTTTTTACAATAAATTGTTTTAAAGTCTGCACCCAGAGGCGCCTCCTTTTCCTTGTTTTTGATGAGAACTCCCTGCTGCTCTCATCAGTCATGGAGAGAATCTGGAATGCCTCCTCACTGGTATATAATCTTTTGGACATGACGCTGATGGCTGTGTGACAGGTGGCATTTGATGGTCACTGATGGGCTGTGCGATGGGTGGCAGGGGACATTCACTGATAGGTGATGATGGTGTGACGGGCGATGGTCACTCATTGGTGAAAGGCGATGGTCACTCATGGGTGACGGTCACTGACGGGTGATAGTCACAGACTGGTGACAGACCAAAGTCACTGATGAGACTGGTATAAATATATATATAATATATATAATCTCCACTGTATCCAGATTAGCTAGATCTCACTGCAGTCCGTTCCTGGTGTACTGTTTTTAATCTACTACACATACACAAACACACATATATACATACATACATACATACATACACAGACACACATATACACTGTATCCTGTGTAGCTAGATCTCACTGCAGGTCATTCCTGGTGTACGTATTCAAATACACTTTCAGGCAGGCAACCCAGGCAGGTTATTCAGTGATCTGCAGTGCATAATATATATATATTGTCTCCTACATATATATCCGCTGCATTCTAGTCTAGCCAAGCCTATATCTGACTGCAGGCCATTGCTGGTGTACGTTTTCAAATACACTTTTATTGCAATAAGTTTTTATTGAAATTTTTTCAGATTAGTAACAAAGAAATAATAAAACAAAGAGATAGTAAAACAGTTACAGACATTACCATCTTAATTTTTTCATAGCAAATACTTGATAGACAGAGATAGGTATATTCCCATATCTGTCATTTACTTTCACACCTGTAGCTTCGTGTTAAGATTACTTTCCAGGAGTTACCTCTCCTCCACTCCCACACCCCACATGGGAACTAACTGTGTTTGGAGGAAGGAGAGGCTCCCCCTGTCCACGTTTCATATAACCAGTTTATTCATTAATTGTGTTTTGGTTACCGATAATGATTACATGCTAGCTACAGTTGGATAATGTCTAACATAGATGAAGATTATAGAATTGTATTAATTAACTTAACTAACAATAACTTGATATGTCCATAAGCAACCTATGTAGTGAGCTTCATCATAATTGTTATCTTGTGGTTTTTCCCTTTACTGTTTTTTAAAGAATCCGAGACCCATGTTTTGTGGATACCATGTTGACCAAGGAACCCACATATTAGATATTTTATTCTGATTTCCAAGACTCCATGCGAATTGTATTTCATACATCCTATGCGTATTTATTAGCTGAAGGGTTTCTGTTATAGATGGAGGACTGGTATCCTTCCAATGGCGTACTATGGTGAGTCTAGCTGCGATAAGTATGTGGGATACTAATGGCCTAAGAGGAGCTGGAATAGAGTCAATTTCCAATGAAAGAAGTGCCATACCTGGAGAAAATGCAGCTTTTGTACCTGTGATTTGTTCTATTATTTGAAAAATAATCCTCCAAAATCTCTGAATACGTGGGCACGACCATAGCACATGAAGCAGTGATCCTGTTCTCCCACAGTTCCTCCAACACTCTGGAGAGACTCCTGGAACAAATTTAGAAATGCGGTAAGGGGTGAGGTACCACCTCAATAGAAATTTGTGATGCAGTTCCCATAGGTTGGCACTTCTAGTGGATACGTATGTGATTTTAAGTGCTTTTTTCCATTGGTCATCAGTATAAATCTTTTTAAAATCCTTTTCCCATGTTACTATGTTGGTAGTTTTACTAAAGGAGTTTTTATTCTGTAGATATTTGTAGAATAAAGCCGTTCCCTTTAGTTTAGTGCATTTGTGTGTAAAAAAGATGACAATTTGCCAGGGAAGTTGAGTGATAAGTTCATTACTTTTTTTTTTTCTTAGTAAGTGGGATATCTGAGTATATTTATAATAGTCAGAAGCTGGAATATCATATTCAATCTGTAATGTTCTAAATGTTTTAATCGTGGGTCCTATTAGGAGATCTTCTAGGTATAGTTCACCTCTGGAGATCCATTTAGTTAATGATAAGTCTGGTATTAAGAGTCCCAAAGCAGTAATTGGGAATTTTAGAGGAGTTTGGGGTCCCTCAGGAGTTATATGTTTGAGGAGATAATGCCAGGCTTCTATAGAAGCCTGGATAGTTGGGGAATGTGCAAGAGGGGTAGATGTGTGATATTCAGTAGTTATCAGATAATTGTACAAATTCCCTCCTTTAATTTGAAAATTTTCTAATTCTAACCATAGGGAGATATCTTGGTTGGGGAACCAACCCTTCATCTGTGCCAGAATAGTGGCCGCGTGATAATCTTTAATTATTGTATGGCCTATCCCTCCAGCATGTTTGGACTTAGTAATTTTGTTAAATGCACATCTTGCTTTTTTCCCAGCCCATAGGTATCTATCTATTTCAGATTGTGCTTGCTGAAAGAAGGATTTGGGTACCGGAATAGGTAGGGTTCTGAACAGGTATAAGAACTGAGGTAAAACCTGCATTTTGAACGCAGCCAGACGCCCAGTCCATGAAAGTTCAAATCGCTTTAGTTTATCTAGTTTGGTTCTCAGAGACTTCACAAATGGAATATAATTTTCTTTAAATAGTTCGGATACTGTGGGTGTGAGTGTGACACCTAGATAAGATATACCATTTTCTTTCCACATATACGGGAATTTATGTTTGATATTTTGTTTCACCTTGTCAGATAAGCCTAGTCCTAATAGAAATGACTTGGTTTCGTTTACTTTATAATACGATATTGCATTAAATAGTTGTAAGGTTTGTTGGACCGAAGCCAGGGAAGACATTACATCCGTGAGTATCAAGATGACATCATCTGCGAACAGACTGATGGTGTGCATTCTGTCTCCTATTGTTATCCCCTTAATTTGGGGGTGTTGGCGAATATATGTTGCCAGTGGTTCCATCAATAAGTTAAAAATTAAGGGAGACAAAGGACACCCTTGGCGGGTGCCGTTGGTTATACTAAACGGAGTGGATAATGTTCCAGATATGTAAACTTGTGCTGATGGCTTTGTGTATAAAGCCATAATAGCCTGGTACATCTGACCACTGAAATCAAATTTGCCCAGTACTTGTTCTAGGTACTTCCAATGAATTCTATCGAACGCCTTCTCTGCGTCCAAAGAGAGGAGCAGAGAAGGCGTTCCCTTTTTGCTAGCTAGATGGATGAGGTTAATCAGGCGTCTAGTCGCATCTACTGTTTGTCGACCCGTTGTAAAACCAGATTGATCTGGATGAATCAGTGAGGGGAGGAGATTTACTAATCTACCAGCTATTACTTTAGCGTAAATTTTCAGATCGTTATTGAGTAACGATATCGGACGGAAATTTTGAGGAGTATCAGGGTCTTTCCCCGGCTTCGGTAACGCCACGATCATTGCCCTCAACATTTCAGGTGGAAAAGAGGAAGAGGAAGCAGCTTGATTAAATATTTCAGTGAGTCTGGGAGTTAGAATGTCTCTGAATGTTTGAAAATATTCACTCGTGAAACCATCTGGACCAGGAGATTTATTACTGGGGAGTGAATCAATCGCTTTTGTTATTTCTTGTGTCGTGAATGGAGAGTTCAGCACTATGTTTTGGGTATCAGTGAGTTGGGGAAGTTGAACTTTGTTAAGAAATTCAGAAATTGTGTGGGTTTGTGGTTGAATCGTGTTAGGATCTGTGTTCAGGTTATAGAGAGAACCATAGTAAGTGCTGAACGCATCTGCAATATCTTGTGGATGTTGTAGTTTGGTGTGAGTTACAGGATGTAAGATGTAGGGAAGTTTGGTTTTGTGTCTGTGTCCCCGTAGTTTGTCTGCTAATAATTTCCCTGCTTTATTGCCATTTGCGTAATATGTCATTTTCAATCTCCTAGAGGACTTTTCAAAATCCTCCAGTAGTATCATTCGAAGTTCTAGTCTTAATTTAGTCAGTTTATCTGATAAGTCAGGAGAGAAATTTGCTTTGTTCTGAGATTCTAGTGTGTGGATTTGTTCAGAGACATTCAATATACGCTGCTCCCTCTTTCTCTTAGCCCCGGCTCCAAGTTTAATAAGGAGACCTCTCATAAACGCTTTGTGTGCGTTCCATATTATAAAGGGGTCAGAGACTGAGTTTACATTAAGCTCAAAAAATTCGGCCAGATCTTTCTGCAATATTGTTTTGGAGGGATCATCTCGGAATAGCCGCGGGTTGGATCTCCAAATGTAAGTGGAGTTGATTTTAACTGTGTCATCCACCAGCAGCGACACCGAAGCATGATCCGACCAAGTGATATTATTAATTGTAGATGATTTGATTTTGGTTATTAATGCCTTATCTACTAAAAAAAGATCAAGTCGGGTGTAAATTTTGTGACTGGCTGAAAAAAAAGAAAAGTCTTTTTCTGTGGCATGAAGACATCTCCAAGCATCGTACATGTCGTAGTTCCTCAGCAGCGGTTGTAGTGTTTGAGTTTTCTTGTTGGATGATGAACTAGAGTCTATTGTGGGGTCCGGTGGTAAGTTAAAATCTCCGCACAAGAGTAAGCGACCTTTTTGCAAACGTGAGACCTGTTTCATAAGCCTATGAAGAAAGCGGGACTGACGTGTGTTTGGTGCATATACATTTACTACCGTGTAGGTAGTGTTGTTGATGTCGCAGATTAATATGTGATATCTACCTTGCACATCTTTTATCTCCGAGTGTAAGTTGAATGCTACTGTGTCCTTAATTGCCGTGAGTACTCCCTTCTTTTTTGCATCAGCACTTGCAAAAAAACATGTGGGAATTTGGGATGGGAGCAGATGGGATGTGCCTGTTTTTTGAAGTGTGTCTCTTGTACACAAAGGATATCAGCCTTCTTTTGGATGGCTTCCAGCCACATGGACCTGCGTTTCGCCGGATGGTTAAGGCCTCTTGCATTTATTGTTAAAAAAGTAATGGTCATAGTGTAGAGTTTAGTATGGGCGCATTAGATGTCATGTGTTGGTAACACTTACATAGGTTGCTGAGTTCATCAACTTTGGTCCATATGCGATGTGGAGATGAATCCTTGTGACCGTGGAGTTCTTGAAGATTCGTTTGCTCAAGTAGTTGAATTCTTATTGGTTGTTGCGGCTGCGGACATATACAATGGTTAATACAAAAAAGAACAGTGTAGAAAAAGATAAAAAAAGGAAAACATAAAGGGGTTTCAAACTCAACCCTGAGTAGGTCTGTATGACCTGATTGTGACGTGTGGTCACGTAACTTGTAAGTGGGGGGTAAAAAATGAAACAGTTCAGCTTAGCGTTTTTCCCTCTGCTTGGGAAATAGTAGAGTATGGTCTTCACTGACCTCGGACAGATCATGTGTGCTTGCGAGAGTTTTTGGAAGTAACCAGGTTCCAGTTATCTGTAGACTGCTCAGGGCTACGGGAAGTTTGGGTTTTTGGAGAGTCTTCTGCAATAATCTGCCATCTTTGAAGGAGCTGCATTACCTTGTTAAGAGTGTCGACAACATGCTCCTTTCCATCTTTAGTGATAATTAATTTGGTAGGAAACCCCCATTTGTATGCGATCTTGTGATTCCTTAGTGCTTTAGAGATTGTGTTTAGATTCCTACGTTTCTGCAGGGTGAATTGCGATAGGTCAGCGAAAAATTGTAGATCTTTATATTGTGTTGGAAAAAGATCTTTGCTGCGGGAAGCCGCCATCAGTCGTTCTTTTAATTGGTAAAAGTGTAACCGGAGTATAACATGTCTTGGTATGTTATCCGGTAAATGTGATGGTTTGGGTAGGCGGTGGATCCTGTCTACAGTAATATCCAATTCCGTCAAATCTGGTAGTATAGCCTGAAATAGTTGGGCTGTGTAGGTGCGCAGGTCAGATTGCAAAACTGACTCGGGAATCCCTCTTATTTTAAAGTTATTTCTCCTAGAGCGGTCCTCAATGTCTGCTAATTTTGCTTTAAGGGCATCCAATTCATCTGTGTTGTTATCGTTTGCATCCACTAGATCATTGATAGTGGTGGCGAACTCCCCCATTTTGTGTTCAATATGATCTACCCTGGATACTGTTTCTTTAAGTTCCACACCAAATCTGTGAACACAGGATAGCATGTCAGCATGTAGTGAACTCCGGAGTGAGACTAACATATCCTTTAGTGTGGTGTCCAGTACAGGTTGATTAGTGGTGGGAAAGAGATCAATTGAGTCAGGGAGATCTCTTGTATCTTCTCCTGAGTCTAGGCCTGGTGTTAGGTCCCGGCTAGAATCCGAGGCATCCAGCCTCAATCTTACTTTTTCCGGACTACCTGAGTTAGGGTATGTATAGGGGAGTGTATACTCCTTTGTGGTGCATTCCTTTTGTGTGGATTGCCCTTTCCCGCTTCATATAGTGGGGTACTAGACATACCTCGCGCCGCTGTCCCGCCGCCGCCATCTTGCTTAGGCCCGAGCGGGTAGTATTCTGTTTTTGCGGCCTCCGGTTCTCCTTGTTGCGCCGCGGCATGATCGATCGGTGCCCTGAGCTGTGCTGCCGGTCCGTAGGTGGTTGTATGCGGGTTTGGGTCAGTGGAGCAGGCGATGTGGGCCGTTGTGTTCCCGAGCGCTGTGGAGCTCCTCTACTGAGCGTCCATCTCCTTCCGCGGCAAGCTCCGCCCCCTCAAATACACTTTTAGGCAGGCAGGCAGGCAGGCGATTCAGTGATCTGCAGTGCATAAAATATATATACAGTCTCCTACATATATATATCCCGAGTCGGAAGGCAGCCGTGTTGGTTTGGCAAGACCATCTGGCATGTATGTAGAGGCCCTGGCTCTTGGGGGACGTGACACTCCAGTAGTTGGGGGATTTGAATTTCCTGTGCTGGTACTCCGGCGTGATGTGGCAGCACTGGTACTGGGCATTTGTTCCTGGGGTCTATTGCCAGCGGCAGCACTGGTACTGGGCATTTGTTCCCGGGGCCTCTCGCTGGCGGCAGCGCTGGTACTGGGCATGGGAATTTGTTCTTGGGGCCCATTACTGGCGGCAACGCTGGTACTGGGCCTGGGAATATAATCCTGGTTGCTGGCGGCTGCCTAGTTTCCAAAGCGCAGTGCCCTTTTAGGAGGGACCCATTCTTCATCCGAATCATTTGCCAATTCACTAATCTCAATCAGTTGAAATGCCGAATTTGATTCTGAATCAGAATTGCAATCTGATGAGAACTCCAAAAAAAGACAAGTATTCAGCGCAAAAATTAACAACAAAAACCCAATCATGTACTAATATACATAAATGAACTCTAAATGGAATGAAAAAATGACATTGGAGGTAGGAGGTAGAGTCCGTGATGTAACACAACAAATTAAAAAGATGGGGGTGATATATGTAGTCCACATTCACGGCAGCCATCCGGTGGGAGTGAAAGCCATTATCCCAAAAGCACTGTAAAACAAGGAAAAGGAGGCACCTCTGGGTGCAGACTTTAAAACAATTTATTGTAAAAACAGCAACAGCAAGGTTTGCCCTCACATTTGAAGGGAAGGTTTCAAGCATAAAATAGTCCCAAAGCAATCCAGGGGGTCCGTGGAGTCATCTCTTCTCAGCTGGTGGAAATGTAGCCTCTGGGTAGTCTGAAGCGCTGGATGTATGTCGGCCGACAGCGGGGACAAACACCAAAATGAGGCTTGAATAGCAAACAGTATCCAGGCGAGGGATGATGACGTCACACGCTGTGCGATGCGTTTCCTGAGCTGGCTCACCATGAGTGACGTGCCGGCGGCGCTCCTTTATCAAGCTGATTGGCTGGGAGATAAGAGGGAAGTATATATAGGAAAGTGTGGGGAGGGGAACAGTGAAAAGGAGATGGAGATTGGGAGTGGCCTGGAAGACTGTGTGTGGAAGTGTCAGCAATGACGGAGATCATAGAAAACTGTTGATGGGAAAGAATGCTAAGAGAAAAGCAATATAGGGAGGGGGGGGGGCAAGAACAGGGAGAGAGTATGGAAAATAAGGAAAGGGGAGGGAAGGGAGAAAATAAAGAGGTAGGGCATTTATATTAAAAAGGGTACAATAAAGATCGTAATAAAACTAAAAAAGGATACAGGGGAATAGAGGACCTAAGGCATATGACCATAGTATTCTACTGTTTACAAAAAAGAGATAAATATATATGTGTGTGTAGACCAAGCGGAAGGGAAGGGGAAGGGAAAAAGAAAAGGTATAATATATTGCATAATAAGGCAATGTTATATACAATGTATATCTGCACATTAATGGATGGTATATGTGGGTGTTTGTGCAGGTTACAAAGAACTACAAAAAATAATAATACTAAATAAGTGGGAAGAAATTGCTGTGTATAGTGTATTATATTACCTATATAAATATGAATAAGTAATATATGCGCACGGTAGTGCGCATACACACGAATGATTGGAAGGAGAACATAAGGGAAAAAAGTAAGAGGGGGAGGGGGAGGAAGGGGAGGGAAACAGGGGGGGGGGGGAAGGAACATGGGAGAGGGAAAAGCGGAAAAAAGAAATGTACCTATAGTATACATAAACGTACATTCCCACACGTGTATATGACACCTATATGTACACATGTATACATATAAATGCGAAACCAAGACAAAAAATGGGACAAAAAAGCATACATGTACACGCATGTAGAACAAGTATATACAATAAATACCATGTATATGTGGTACAATGAATACATTTATAAAAATAGATATAAATAAATATAAATAAAAAATAAAAATAAAAATTAGGAGTAAAAATACCACATAAACATACATTTTAGTTTACATCACAAGATGGCCGATGTTTTGATACATTCGTTGATGCCTCCAGGCAAGAGGGCATCTAAGCGGTAGATCCAATAGGTCCCCGTCGCACATAGTCTTTTGAACCTTTCGCCGGGCGAGAGGGTCCTAGGGATCTGTTCTATGACCCAAACTGATAGCCCAAGGGTGGAGCCCTTGTGGGCCATGGCGAAGTGTCTGTTTACACTGTGGGGGTCCGTGCCCCCCTCAATCTACCTCCTGTGCTCCCCAAACTGCTGTCTGAGGGGCCCAATGGTGCGGCCAACATAAATGAGGCCACAGGGCAAGTCAGACCATACACCACATAGTCGGATAAGCAGTTGTAGAAATCTTTCAAGATATATGTGTCAGGTCCCTCACTTACCAGACAGGTGAGTCCGCTTAGGGCAGAGGGTAGGCTCCCTTACGTATCCGACTCGGGGCAACTGATAGAGTAGACAGGAAGCCCACGAGTACGGAGTGGTATGAGGGCCTGTTGTAAGGATCCTGGAGAGAGGTGGTCTTTCAAGCAGCAGGTAGAACTCAGGAACACTGGAACTGATGCTGAGCAGGAGGTTACTAGGCAGGTCACACATAGGCAGAGGTCGGCAACGGGCTGGCAGCAGAGGTACAAAAGGAGCAGACAGAAGCGGGGTCAAACAGGCCGGGGTCGGGTTCAGGCAGCAGTCAAGGTAGTCCAAAAGGCAAGCCGGGTCCTAACAGGTTAAACTTCAGAGATACGGAACACAAGGAGGATCACGGAACTAGGCACAGAGCTGTTGATCAGGCAGCACTGAACAGGATTTGAGGCAGACCTAAATAGGCCGATTGGCGCCAAACGCCGCGCTCTTGCACGCGCCAATTCGCCCATGCGCCCACGCACCCGCCCGAGCGCACCTCCGAACAGGTCAGCACTACCAAGCACGCCCGCAGTAATGCCCATAGGCAAACGCACACTAGCACGAACGCGCGTACGCATGCGCGCCCGGACGCCACCCTGCACGCCATGGCCGGCCAGACTAGACAAGCCAGTGCCCCCAGGAACACGCACCCCAGCACGCACACGAACACGCGCACCAACGCGCCCCGGCGCGCACCGGCGCCCAATCAGGTAACCTCTCTGAAGAGTGCCCCCTCCTCAAGGGCAGACTCCGGATGCCTAGCTGGGCCATCTTCGAGGCATGAGAAGCTTTAAATGACTGTAGGAGTTCCCTGGCGTGCAAGTTGCTCTCTGGCTCCCACGAATTGTCTTCGGGCCCATAGCCCTTCCATTTTACGGGGTACTGAACTTGGTTGCGTCTTCTTCTGCAATCCAAAATTGCCTCCCCCTCGAACTCCCCTTCGCCATTAACTAGGATAGGCTTAGGTGGGCCGATACTACGGCCAACAAAGGAATTGGGGGTGACCGGCTTCAAAAGGGACACATGGAAGACTGGGTGTATCCTCAGGGCGTTAGGTAGGTCAAGTTCATATGCCACATTGTTAATTTTCCTTTTAACCAGAAAAGGACCCAAGTACTTAGGGCCCAGTTTTCTGGACAGACAGGCCAACTTTAGGTTAGTGGTAGATAACCAGACTGAGTTGCCAGGTTCCAGGACAAGTTCTCCACGTCTTTTCCTGTCAAACAATCTTTTGTAACCTTCCTGAGCTTTGGCCATGGTATTCTGCAGTAATTTGTTGTTTATTGAGAAAAAGTCCAAGGTTTCAGATACTGCAGGGACAGAACACTCGGGTATAGATTCAGGCAGGAAGGATGGATGGAAGCCATAATTAGCATAGAATGGTGACTGATTGGTAGCTGAGTGCAGTGAATTATTGTAGGAAAACTCTGCGATGGGAAGCAGGGAAGCCCAGTCGTTCTGGGAAAATGCAGAAAAACAGCGGAGGTATTGCTCCAAGGTCTGATTCATCCTTTCGGTTTGTCCATTTGACTGAGGGGGGTAGGCCGAAGAAAATGACAATTCAATCTCTAATGAGCACAGAGGGCCTTCCAAAATCTGGAGGTAAATTGGACGCCTCTGTCAGAAACTATGTTGGTTGGTACTCCATGCAATCTGACAATTTCTTTGATGAAGATGGTAGCGGTTTCCATAGCCGAGGGGGTGCCCTTCATGGGAAGCAAGTGGGCCATTTTAGACAGCCTGTCTATCACAATGAAAATGGAAGAGAAACCTTCTGATGGGGGGAGTTCAACAATAAAGTCCATTGAAATCATAGCCCACGGTCTCTCTGGGACCGGTAACGGTTTCAACAGACCCCATGCCCTTGCCCGGCTATTCTTGCTTCTGGCACAGGTATTACAGGACTCGACATATTCCTTGCAATCCTTAACAAGGTGAGGCCACCAGAAGGTGCATTGTAACAGATCAATTGTCTTCCGTACGCCAAAGTGACCGGCCAATTTGTGATCATGGCACAAGTTTAACACCCGTACTTTTAGCTCCTCAGGGACCACAATTTTGTTTTTGTACCAGAATAGCCCGTCTTTGGTACAAGCTTCAGCAGGTGATGTCATTCCCATAGAGGACCGTCTGATCTGAGAGATTAGATCTTCTTGTAGGATCAGGAAATTCCCAGAAGGGAGGATGGTATCTGGAGGCAGGGTTTTCTCTGAATCAAGGAACATGCGTGAGAGAGCATTGGATTTGACTAGGGATGAGCTTCGAGTTCGAGTCGAACTCATGTTCGACTCGAACATTGGCTGTTCGCAAGTTCGCCGAACACCGAACAATTTGGGGTGTTCGCGGCAAATTCGAATGCCGCGGAACACCCTTTAAAAGTCTATGGGAGAAATCAAAAGTGCTAATTTTAAAGGCTTATATGCAAGTTATTGTCATAAAAAGTGTTTGGGGACCCGGGTCCTGCCCCAGGGGACATGTATTAATGCAAAAAAAAGTTTTAAAAACGGACGTTTTTTCAGGAGCAGTGATTTTAATAATGCTTAAAGTCAAACAAAAAAAGTGTAATATCCCTTTAAATTTCGTACCTGGGGGTGTCTATAGTATGCCTGTAAAGGGGCGCATGTTTCCCGTGTTTAGAACAGTCTGACAGCAAAATGACATTTCGAAGGAAAAAACTCATTTAAAACTACCGCGGCTATTAATGAATTGCCGGTCTGACATCACACATAAAAGTTCATTGATAAAAACGGCATGGGAATTCCCCACAGGGAAACCCCGAACCAAAATTAAAAAAAAAAAAAATGACGTGGGAGGGTCCCCCTAAATTCCATACCAGGCCCTTCAGGTCTGGTATGGATATTAAGGGGAACCCCGGCCAAAATTTAAAAAAAAAATGACGTGGGGTTCCCCCTAAATTCCATACCAGACCCTTATCCGAGCACGCAACCTGGCAGGCCGCAGGAAAAGAGGGGGGGACGAGAGTGCGGCCCCCCCCTCCTGAACCGTACCAGGCCACATGCCCTCAACATTGGGAGGGTGCTTTGGGGTAGCCCCCCAAAACACCTTGTCCCCATGTTGATGAGGACAAGGGCCTCATCCCCACAACCGTGGCCGGTGGTTGTGGGGGTCTGCAGGCGGGGGGCTTATCGGAATCTGGAAGCCCCCTTTAACAAGGGGACCCCCAGATCCCGGCCCCCCCTGTGTGAAATGGTAAGGGGGTACTTACCCCTACCATTTCACTAAAAAAGTGTCAAAATAGTTAAAAATGACAAGAGACAGTTTTTGACAATTTCTTTATTTAAATGCTTCTTCTATCTTCCTTCATCTTCTTCTTCTTCTGGTTCTTCTGGCTCTTCTGGTTCTTCCTCCGGCGTTCTCGTCCAGCATCTCCTCCGCGGCGTCTTCTATCTTCTTCTCCTCGGGCCGCTCCGCACCCATGGCATGAGGGGAGGCTCCCGCTCTTCTCTTCATCTTCTTCTTCATCCTCTTCTCTTCTTCATCTTCTTCATCTTCATCTTCTCTTCTTAATTTTCTTCTGCGGGCCGCTCCGCATCCATGCATGGAGGGAGGCTCCCGCTGTGTCTCCTCGTCTGACGGTTCTTAAATAACGGGGGGCGGGGCCACTAGGTGACCCCACCCCCCTCTGACGCACGGGACGTGACGGGACTTCCCTGTGGCATTCCCCGTGACGTCACAGGGAAGTCCCGTCAAGTTACCGTGCGTCAGAGGGGGCGGGGTCACCGGGTGGCCTCGCCCCCCGTTATTTAAGAACCGTCAGGCGAGGAGACGCCGTCACACAGCGGGAGCCTCCCTCCATGCATGGATGCGGAGCGGCCCGCAGAAGAAAATTAAGAAGAGAAGATGAAGATGAAGAAGATGAAGAAGAGAAGAGGATGAAGAAGAAGATGAAGAGAAGAGCGGGAGCCTCCCCTCATGCCATGGGTGCAGAGCGGCCCGAGGAGAAGAAGATAGAAGACGCCGCGGAGGAGATGCTGGATGAGAACGCCGGAGGAAGAACCAGAAGAGCCAGAAGAACCAGAAGAAGAAGAAGATGAAGGAAGATAGAAGAAGCATTTAAATAAAGGAATTGTCAAAAACTGTCTCTTGTCATTTTTAACTATTTTGACACTTTTTTAGTGAAATGGTAGGGGTAAGTACCCCCTTACCATTTCACACAGGGGGGGGGCCGGGATCTGGGGGTCCCCTTGTTAAAGGGGGCTTCCAGATTCCGATAAGCCCCCCGCCCGCAGACCCCCACAACCACCGGCCACGGTTGTGGGGATGAGGCCCTTGTCCTCATCAACATGGGGACAAGGTGTTTTGGGGGGCTACCCCAAAGCACCCTCCCAATGTTGAGGGCATGTGGCCTGGTACGGTTCAGGAGGGGGGGGGCGCACTCTCGTCCCCCCCTCTTTTCCTGCGGCCTGCCAGGTTGCGTGCTCGGATAAGGGTCTGGTATGGATTTTTGGGGGAACCCCACGCCGTTTTTTTTTTTTTTGGCGCGGGGTTCCCCTTAAAATCCATACCAGACCTGAAGGGTCTGGTATTGAATTTAGGGGGAACCCCACGTCATTTTTTTTTTAAATTTTGGCCGGGGTTCCCCTTAATATCCATACCAGACCTGAAGGGCCTGGTATGGAATTTAGGGGGACCCCCCCCACGTCATTTTTTTTTTTTTTAATTTTGGTTCGGGGTTTCCCTGTGGGGAATTCCCATGCCGTTTTTATCAATGAACTTTTATGTGTATTGTCGGACCGGCAATTCATTAATAGCCGCGGTAGTTTTAAATGAGTTTTTTCCTTCGAAATGTCATTTTGCTGTCAGACTGTTCTAAACACGGGATACATGCGCCCCTTTACAGGCATACTATAGACACCCCCCAGGTACGAAATTTAAAGGGATATTACACTTTTATTGTTTGACTTTAAGCATTAATTAAATCACTGCTCCTGAAAAAACGGCCGTTTTTAAAACTTTTTTTTGCATTGATCCATGTCCCCTGGGGCAGGACCCAGGTCCCCAAACACTTTTTATGACAATAACTTGCATATAAGCCTTTAAAATTAGCACTTTTGATTATTCATGTTCGTGTCCCATAGACTTTAACGGTGTTCGCGTGTTCGAGCGAACTTTTTTCCTGTTCGCATGTTCTGGTGCGAACCGAACAGGGGGGTGTTCGGCTCATCCCTAGATTTGACATTCTTGGATCCGGGTCTGTAGGTGATGTGGAATATGAATCGAGAAAAAAAAAGTGCCCATCTGGCTTGCCGGGGTTTCAGTCTCTTAGCTTAGATATTCCAAATTTTTATGGTCTGTGTAGACCAAAATGGGGTGAACTGCACCCTCCAGGAGATAACGCCATTCTTCCAAAGCTGCCTTAATGGCTAGAAGTTCCCGATCTCCCACGTCGTAGTTCCTCTTGGAAGAAGAAAGTTTGCGTGAAAAGAATCCCACAGGGTACAGGAGTGCTTTAACACCTTGTCTTTGTGAGAGCACGGCTCCTACCGCAACTTCAGAAGCATCCACTTCCAATACGAAAGGTAAGGCAGGATTAGGATGTTTGAGGATAGTGGCTGAAGTGAACAGAGCCTTGAGTTTTTCAAAGGCCACTTGCGCTTTAGGGGTCCAGCAGAACCGTGTTCCCTGTCTGATGAGTTCTGTAATGGGAGTTATTATCGAAGAGAATCCTTTAATGAACTTTCCTGACAGACTCCATGGCAGCCTACGTGTGGGTTAACCCCGCCTCCTCTCCAATGCTATAGGACCCCATTCCCATAAAAGAGTACTCACCACTAGCTACTGCGTTCCTTTTTTGTCCTCCTCCAATGGACCTATTCAAGTTGTTCACGTCCGGTCGGACGGATCCAGGATTATGGCATACCTCTTGCGGTGCAGCTCAGGGCCCAGCCACGGGCGGGCGAGTAGCGTTTGAGGCTGAAGATTTTCCCCTTGTGGTGGAGGGATGGTTGCCTCTGTATGCTGAAAACTTCTGGACGTACCAAACAGCTGGCAAGGTCGGAAGCATGTTTGTCTCCATGGCAGTGTTTTCTATGTATCCTGTCTTTCCCCAGGTATCTCCGGTCTCTATATCAGCGAGACCGGTCGTTTTGGGTCCTTTTCCGCCCCTCATGGCGGCTGGAGCGCTGGTGCGTTCCAGCCTGCCTCACTACTTCCGGGTACGGCATTCTCGCTGTTCGCGCATGCGCAATAGCCTCCTCGAGACCGAGGCTTGGCTTGCGCATGCGCAGTATGGCATAATGCCCTGGAACCGCGCGTGCGCGGTACGATCGCTGACCCATAGCGCAGGCGCGTCATGGGCGGTGACGTCACGGGCGGGGAGCTTTAAATGCCGCTCTGAGACTCCCTCACAGTGGGATTTCCCTCGCAGTGAACGGGAGTGCAGCGGTCTTCCCCATGCCCAGCACTGGTCAACTTTAGGTGAGTGTTTTGAGCACTTTGGTATACTTTGTGCGTGGAAATGTAGAAATGCATATACTTGTATTAAAAAAAAAAAAAAAAAAAAAACAAACAAAAATGTATATATTTTATATTCAAAGTTTAAAAAAAAAAAAAAAAAAAAAAAAAAAAAAGGGTAATAATATAATATAAAATAAATTAAAAAAAAATATATATATATATATAATATATATAAATAAATTTTCTCCTTGATATATGATGAGATGTTGTGACTCTTTAGGGGCAACGGACTCCTTCTTACTGGTTTGTCGGCCCATCTAGGCCATTTTTTCTCTCTTTTTTGCAGACCAGCTGCATTGTATCGCACTTCTTATAGAAGAAGCAAATTATGGATAGTTCACCGCCTTTAAGTGGCCAGCCCTCTCGCACAAGGTATGTGCTTAAGAGGGGAGGGGTGGAAGGTCAGTCGCATGGTATATGCGTTTTCTGATGACGGTCCCATCATTTTCCCTTCCCTATTGTGCTTTTTTCCAGCCCTTCTAGATCGGACCCTCAGATTCCGGTCCAGAATGTTAAAGACCTTGCCAGGCCACAACGCCAGTCTCCTTCAAAATCCAGACGAGACTCTGCTTCTGGAGACCACCACCAGAGGAGACGATCTCATTCCTCCTCCAGACACCGCTCCCACCGCCATGACAGCCGCTCTGATCGTAGAGCCTGCTGGGGATGTGGAACAAGAGTTCCGGAGGGCAAATCACTATGTGACCGGTGCTATGCCCGGGCGGTCAGGGAAAAGGAAACAGAGACCCAGCATTTGGAATCTCTAGTTAAACGTGTGGTACAGCAATCCCTGAAAGAGTTGGATTCACCCCACACGCTGAGCCAGTCTACGGTGCTGTCTGGCCCCCCGGCTGATGAGGTCCGTGAAGACCCGGGCACGTCCCAGCCTTATGCGGCCTCTCTTGATTCCTCAGATGATGATCTTCGGGAGGAAGAGGAAATCGGAGGCTTTGACTTCAACATGGTGTCACCTTTAATTAAAGCAATCAAAGAGGCCCTTAAATGGGAGGATCCCGCTACTCCCCCGGCCAAGCAGAAGAAATTCTTCAAACACCTCGGAAAAGAACGTTCAAACTTTCCGCTCCTTTCAGAGCTGAAAGATATTATAGATGAGGAATGGAGCAAAACGGATAGGAAATCCTCTATGGTTAACAAAACCTCCAGATTGTACCCCTTCAAGTCAGAAGAGGTGAAATGCCTAGAGAATGCTCCCCTTGTAGACGCTGCCCTGATGCGGCTGGCTAAACATGTCACTCTTCCCCTGGAGGATACGGTATCCTTTAAGGATGGTCTCGAGAGAAGGATTGACCAGGATCTGAAGAGAATCTATGGATTGGCAGGCACGGCCTGTAAACCAGCGTTTGCTCTGGCAGCCATGTCAAAAGCCATGGAGGCTTGGGCGGAGAATGTGGATTCCTTCCTTAAGGGAATTTCGGAAGAACTGGCGGGAAGTTCAGCGGCCGCAGAATTAAAGCTAGCGGCAGTCTTCTTGGGGGAGGCATCCATTGATTTGATACGCCTGTTGGCGCAAGTTATGCTATCGTCAGTCACGGCCAAACGGGCATTATGGTTACGTCCTTGGCTTGCTGACCCTATTTCCAAACAGGCCTGGTGTAAAATTCCCTTCGAGGGATCCTCACTGTTTGGCAATAAACTCGATGATGCCATATCACGTGCTACGGGTGGCAAGTCGGGCTTCCTTCTCCAGGACAGACGCCTTCTTGGGCGGAAGAAACCTCAGTTTAGAAGACGTTCCCCAGAGCGCTCCAGGGAAGCTCGCTCTTACAAGCCCGGCAGGGACTTCAGGAAGAACTGGAGCAGAGGTCAAGCTTCCTTTCGCAAGTCCGCTAAAGGCCAGACATCCAGTGGTCGTGAGCAGGCAAAGTCCTTTTGAGATTACGCCCGCCCAGGCGGGTCGGGTAGGGGCACGGCTAAGCCTCTTCCGGCACGTCTGGGTGGCCTCGATCTCGGACTTTTGGGTGATAAGAACAGTTTCAACAGGTCACAGATGGACCTTTTCCAATATTCCTCCCCCCAGATTTGTCTCCACTCTTCTTCCCCGGTCGGAAGATCAAAGGAAAGCTCTTCTGTCCTATGTGGACCTTCTGAAGTCTCAAGGAGCAGTTGTACATGTCCCCAGGGACGAATGGTTTCAGGGGGTATATTCTCCCCTTTTCTTAGTTCGAAAAAAGAGTGGCTCTTGGCGCCCGGTCATAGACCTGACCTACCTGAACGAGTTTATAGAGCAAGGAAAGTTCAAGATGGAATCTCTGTCGACCATTCAGCAAGCCATTCAGCCAAACGATTGGATGATTTCCATCGAAGGACGCCTACTTCCACGTCCCAGTAGAGGAGCGGCTTCACAAGTACCTACGTTTCCAAGTAGGGCATGAGCATCTGCAGTTTATTTGCCTCCCCTTCGGGTTGACAACCTCCCCCCGGGTCTTCTCAAAGATCCTCTTAGCCACGGTGGCCCTCATAAGGTTAAAGGGGGTGCGGCTCTACCACTACCTCGACGACCTCCTGGTTCTATCTCAAAGCAGGGATCAGCTGATGGCCCACCGGGAGCAGGTGATCTCCGCTCTATCCAGCTTCGGGTGGCTTCTGAATCTTGCAAAGAGCCACCTAATTCCGACTCAACGCCTAATATATCTGGGAGCACAGTTCGACACCGTAAGGAGCACTATTTCTCTTCCACTACAGAAAGTTCCAGTGGTCCGGGGCAGAATTGCTCGGGCTCTACATACCTCACACCTGAAGGCCTCTCAGTGTCTAATAATCATCGGCACGATGGTCTCCACGACTCCCATGGTCAAATGGGCCTTGTGGAGATTACGTCCCTTCCAGTCAGGGTTCCTGCAGCAATGGGAAACAGGGGACAAGAATCAGGTCATCCGGGTGACATCATCAATGAGAAACAGCCTCTTCTGGTGGCTTCAACGCAAGAACTTACTGACATGTCATTCCATTGCTCCCATCGCCTGGATCACGGTTACGACCGATGCCAGCGGGACGGGCTGGGGAGCCCTCTGCGGTTCGAACCTTGCACAGGGCAAATGGGATCCATGCCTGCCAGTCCCGGGTTCGAACGTCCTAGAGCTCAGAGCGGCCTGGTGTGCACTGCAGTCCTTCTCTCACCTACTGAAAGGGAACTCAGTATTGCTAAGAATGGACAACACAACGGCAGTCGCCTATGTGAAGAGGCAGGGGGGTACCCGGAGCCTCAATCTCCTTCGGGAAGTCGAGCCCATCCTTTCCTGGGCACAGAAGAACCTATGCAATATCTCGGCAGTGTTTGTCCCAGGGGTCCAAAATACCCAAGCAGACTTCCTTTCTCGCACCAAGCTGGACAACAACGAGTGGTCCCTGAATATGGAGACATTCAGATGGGTCTCATCACTGGGGATCGAACCCGAGGTAGATCTATTCGCCTCACGCCACAACTGCAAGTTGAAGAAATATTATGCCAGAGGTCATTGCAGCCAGGCTCTCGGGTCGGACGCACTGACGGATCTCTGGAGATTCAACAAGGCCTATGCCTTTCCACCGCTTCCAGTCATCCTGAGGTTCCTGCAGAGGCTCAGTTCGGAAACAGCCGAAGTGTTGATGATAGCTCCATACTGGCCGAACAGGCCATGGTTCCCTCTCCTTGTCCAGCTCAGCTTCAGGGACCCGGTGCCTCTCCCTCTCAGGCCGGACCTTCTTTCTCAGGGGTCAGTTCTGCACCCATGTCCAGCAGTACTGAGACTGATGGTCTGGTTCTTGAGAGGGAGAGGCTAATCTCGCTTGGTTGCGCTCCCTCAGTGATCTCAACTCTTATGAGCTCAAGAAGACCTAGCACGAATAAAGTCTACAGTAGGATCTGGTCCAAGTTTGTGGATTTCTGCTCTTCTAACGGCAGGTCTTGTAGACACCCGGAGGTGCAAGACGTCCTCAGCTTCCTTCAAACAGGTTTAGACCTACCATTATCCATCAGCTCGCTTAGAGTCCAGGTATCTGCACTGTCTGCCTTCTCAGGGTCCTCTTGGGCAAATAATCCGTTAATCCGGCAATTCTTTCGTGGCGCTTCAAGGCTTAAGCCCCAAAGAAAATCCAGGTTCCCCAAATGGGATCTGCCACTAGTTCTGGATTCAATCTCGGGACTCAGTACTAGCGGGCCTTCCCCGCTCTCTATTAAGGACTTCTCGGCAAAGGTGGTCTTTTTAGTAGCCGTCACATCGGCAAAAGGGGTCTCTGAGATTGGCTCTCTGGGTTGTGAAGAACCCTTCCTGACGTTCTTCCCGGACCGGGTAGTACTCGTCCCTATGCTGGGTTTAAATCCAAAAGTGTCCTCAGTGTTCCATGATAATCAAGAAATAGTCCTTCCCACGTTTAAGTCTCCAGGATCTTCCGAAATTCATCCTCTGGATGTAGGGGAAGCAATTAAAGAATACCTGAGAATAACTTCTCCCTTCAGACGTTCTGACCATTTATTTATTTTACACTCAGGAAGCAATAAAGGGAAAAAAGCTTCGATTAGGACACTCGCTACTTGGATTGTTCAGACTATTCAACAAGCATACAGGGCGAAAGGCTTGGCTCCTCCACAGGCGGTGACAGCTCACTCCACCAGGGGAATGGCGGCTTCATAGGCGGCAGCTCGACACGTGGCCCCGGACACCATATGCAAGGCGGCCTCGTGGGCCTCTATCAATACTTTCATGTCTCACTATTGTATTGAGCCTGCTTCATTGTCCTCTGTAAACTTTGCTTTGAGAATCCTATCAGTTGATAGGGCAAATTAAAATTCTTGGTTTGACTCAACATACCCACCCGTGTGGTCGGCTAGTTATTTCCCACACGTAGGCTGCCATGGAGTCTGTCAGGAAAAAGGAAAATTTATTATCAAATACTTACCGTAATTTTCCTTTCCTGATGGACTCCATGGCAGACGGAGTTCCCACCCATTGGTCATAGAGTAGGCTAGTTACGGAACGCAGTAGCTAGTGGTGAGTACTCTTTTATGGGAATGGGGTCCTATAGCATTGGAGAGGAGGCGGGGTTAACCCACACGTAGGCTGCCATGGAGTCCATCAGGAAAGGAAAATTACGGTAAGTATTTGATAATAAATTTTCCTTTTTCTATAAAAGTTGGCAAAGCCGATAAAGCGCTGTACTCCCTTTTTGTCTATAGGTACAGGCCAATCCAAGATAGCAGATACCTTTTGCGGGTCCATTTTGATACCATCGGGAGAGATAACCAGGCCTAAGAACTGAATGGATTGAAGATCGAACTCACATTTTTCGAGTTTGGCATAAAGCCCATGTTGTCTGAGTTGGGTAAATACGTTTCGCACGTGTTTGCGATGGTCAGTCAGGGAAGCAGAGAAAATCAGGATATCATCCAGATAGACAATGGCGTATAGATTCCGGAAATGAAACGAAAGACATCGTTGACGAAGTGCTGGAAGGTGGCTGGCGCGTTACACAGGCCAAAGGGCATGATGAGGTACTAGTAGTGCCCGAATCGAGTACGAAAGGCCGTCTTCCACTCGTCCCCCTCTCTTATGCGGATCAAATTGTAGGCTCCGCGGAGGTCCAGCTTGGTGAAGATGGTAGCGGATCCTAGTCTTTGAAATAGTTCGGGCACCAGAGGTAACGGGGATCTGTTCTTTATAGTAATCTTATTTAGTTCCCGGTAATCGATGCAGGGACGTAAGGAGTGATCTTTCTTCTCCACGAAAAAGATGCCTGCACCTGCTGGAGATGTGGAGGGACGAATAAATCCTTTCTTTAGGTTTTCGTCAATATAGGCTTTCAAGGTGCCCAGCTCCTGCTCAGTTAGGGGGAAAATCCTTCCAAAGGGAACTTCAGTTCCAGGTAAAAGCTCTATCGGGCAATCGTAGGGTCTATGTACCGGGAGAGTTTCTGCCCCCTTCTTGCTGAACACATCCAGGAAATCCCGATAGGATTCGGGAAGTTTTTGACAAGACTTGGCTTCTGAATCTAAGCAAAGACACTGAGATGGTGTCATGGGGGTTCCCAGCAAGCAGTGTTGTTTGCAATAGTCGGACAAAAACTGGATCTTGCCTGTGGACCAGTCAATACTGGGATTGTGAGCCTGTAGCCAAGGCATTCCTAAAATGATTGGAAAGAGAGGAGAGGAGATGACAACCAGGCGTAAAAGTTACTGATGTTCTGGGCCAATGGTGGCCAGTAGAGGAACAGTCTCCTGGGTAACTGGTCCGGAGCTGAGGGTGGAACCGTCCGCTAAGAATACTGCCAGTCTCTGGGCCTTGGGTTGGATAGGAATGTTATGGTTTTCAATAAAGGTTCAGTCAATGAAACCGCTGCAGGCTCCCGAATCAATGATGACTGGCACTGGGATGTTCCTTCCAGGTAGCTGTAATGTAACAGAAAGGGTTAGATGGTTACCGGATCTGGGCGAGACAGGTGCACACAAAGAAGAGGACGGCAGGCACTTACGTCTCTTGTTGGGGCATGCCCTTACAAAGTGTCCAGACTCTCCACAATACAGGCACAGATTGAGTGTGCGTCTGCGCGTCTTCTCCTCTGGGGTCAAAGAGGGACAGAGCAATCCTAGCTGCATGGGTTCTGGACCTTCCTGGGCCGGAACAGGTGAGACAGGAGAAGCTTGGTTCGGGGCACTGGGAACCCTGGGCAACATCCAAGTGAAACGTGGGTGGCCAACGAACCTCTCAAAACGTCTCTTCCTAAGACGGCGGTCAATCTGAATTGACAAGTTTATGAGCTCATCCAGCGTCTGAGGTATCCCTACACAAGCCAATTCATCTTTAAGGGGGTCGGACAACCCCAGCCGGTATTGATGACGCAAGGCCGCGTCATTCCACTCTGTATCAGAGCTCCAACGTCTAAATTCTACAGCATAATCTTCGGCCGCTCTGCAGCCTTGTTGTAGAGTGCAGGGTGGCTTCTGCAGTGACCGTTAGTTGGGGGTCATCGTATAGCTGGGACATTGCTATGAAGAGGTCATTCAAGGAATCCAGAGATCTGGATTTTTGCTCCAGCAGACGGTGGGCCCAGGCCTGGGGCTCGCCGTTTAGAAGAGATATAACAAACCCCACTTTAGTGACTTCCAAAGAGAATGTACGGGGTTGCAAGGCAAAATAAAGTTCACATGCGTTGCGGAATGCCTGGAACTTGCAACGTTCTCCAGAGAACTTTTCAGGTGTAGGCACCCTGGGCTCCGGTGGGAGCATTACTACAGAGGGTGCTGTGGAGGGGTTAGCAGGTGCTGCTCCCTGAGGAGATGCTGAGAGGGCCTGGACCTGTCCTTCCAGTGTTGTATAGCCCTCCTGTAGGCTTTTAACTGCTTGGGTGAAGCCCGCTAGGTGCCTGCAAAGTTCATCCATGGGGGAGGCCCCCTGCCCGGACTCAGTCATGGCTGCCTGATACTGTCAGGTCCCTCACTTACCAGACAGGTGAGTCCGCTTAGAGCAGAGGGTAGGCTCCCTTACGTATCCGACTCGGGGCCCCTGATAGAGTAGACAGGAAGCCCATGAGTACGGAGTGGTATGAGGGCCTGTTGTAAGGATCCTAGAGAGAAGTGGTCTTTCAAGCAGCAGGTAGAACTCAGGAACACTGGAACTGATGCTGAGCAGGAGCTTACTAGGCAGGTCACACACAGGCAGAGGTCAGCAACGGGCTGGCAGCAGAGGTACAAAAGGAGCAGGCAGAAGCGGGGTCAAACAGGCCGGGGTCGGGTTCAGGCAGCAGACAAGGAAGTCCAAAAGGCAAGCCGGGTCGTAACAGGTTAAACTTCAGAGATACGGAATACAAGGAGGATCACAGAACTAGGCACAGAGCTGTTGATCAGGCAGCACTGAACAGGATTTGAGGCAGACCTAAATAGGCCGACTGGCGCCAAACGCCGTGCTCGTTCACGCGCCGATTCGCCCATGCACCCGCGCGCCCGAGCACGCCCTCGAACACCGGCGTGCACGTCAGCACTACCAGGCATGCCCGCAGTAACGCCCATAGGCGAACGTGTGCTAGCGCGAATGCGAGTACGCACGCGTGCCCGGACACCACCCTGCACGCCATGGCCGGCCAGACCAGACACGCCGGTGCCCCCAGGAACACGCGCCCCAGCACGTACAGGAACACGCGCACCGGCGCCCAATCAGGTAACCTCTCTGACAATATGTCTGGCCTTTGGTAGAAAAGGATTTTTGGCCATGTTGGACAAAGTGACATGTCTTGCATAATTTTTTTTCCGACATTGAAACATCCCTACTAGGGGGATGAGTGGAATGATGGGCGGAAAGGCTGGAGTGGTTTTCAGTTTACTGGGGGCAATTTTGTTTTTGAGATTGGGAGCCCTAAGATAGATAACCTGTGGATATGTGGGGAGAATGGATTTGAGATGGGGATCTTGTTGGAGAATATCCCAACGTTTCCGAACTATCTTCTCCATCCTGTTATGTTGAGAGTGAAAAGTTGTAATGAAACGGTTGGGACAATCAGTAGGAAAAAAGTTGCTACGTGGAGGTTTTCCATGAAGATATAATTCATAAGCTTTTTTGACTAAATCTTCTGGATATCCTTTCTCGAAGAATTTATTTTTGAGATGAACACTAGATTCTATGTAGTCGGCCTTTCTGGTACAATTTTGTCTGAGTCGACAAAATTGACCTTTAGAAATATTTTTTATCCATGGTGGATAATGACAACTCTTAAAGTGAAGGTATGAATTGCCATTGGTGGGCTTGGTATAGTTCTTGGCGTATATCTCATGATTGTCGTGTCTGAGTTCTAAGTCAAGAAAGGCTAAGGAGGTCTGGTTACTGTCGTGTGTGAAAGATAGTCCCTACTTGTTGTTATTGCAATGTGTGGTAAATGATTGAATAAGATCTAAAGGGCCATCCCAGATGATTATAATATTGTCGATATATCTACCAAAAAAGACGATGTTGGCAGAAAACGGGTTATTGTGGTGGTTTTCCCAGAACCCCATGGCTAGGTTCGCGTACGAGGGGGTAAAATTGGCCCCCATCGCGGTCCCTTGTATCTGTAAATATTAGTTTCCGTTGAATATGAAATGATTATGCATTAGGCAAAACTTGGTGGCTTCTATTATGAAAATAGCCTGACGGGGATTGATAAATGGATATGTAGAGAGGAAGTGCTCAAGGGCCATGATGCCAAAATCATGGGGGATGGAAGTATATAGGGAACTGACATCTAATGATAACCAAGAATATGTTGGTTCCCAGCTGTATGGTGAGAGAAGTTCCAGGAGATGTGTCCCATCCCGTATATAGGACTGGAGTTGATGAACTAGGGGTTGTAGGTATCGATCCACGTATAGGCTGAAGCCCGAGGTGATACTATCCATTGAGGCCACAATTGGCCTAACTGGGGGATTTTGTTGATTCTTATGAATTTTGGGTAAATGATAGAAGTAGGGAATGGAATAGAATGGTTTACGAAAAAAAGAACTCTCCACCTTGGAAATAATATTGTCAGTAAGGGCAGTCGAGATCAAAAGGTCAGCTTCTGAGGTAAAGTAGTTGGTGGGATCTTTTGGGAGTTTCATATAAGTGGTATGATCAGACAGAAGCCTTTCCGCCTCAGCAATATAATCAGCTTTGTTCTGAAGGATAATGCCGCCTCCTTTATCAGCAGGCTTGATTATGAGGTCTTCCGCATGAATAAATTGTTGGAGGGCTCTGGTTTCAGACGGTGAGAGGTTTTGCGAGTTGGAAGTAGATGTAGTATTACAGAGTTTGGTCATATCAGAGAAGACCACTCTGTTAAAACTTTCTATGTAGGGACCCTTCGAGTGTGTGGGAAAAAATATAGATTTGGGCTTTAGACCAGAGTGAATGATAGGTGGGGATGTGGTAAGATGTTGTGTAAGTAATCTGGAACGATCATCTTCTGTACATGGGATGTCATCTACTGTACATGGGATGTCATGATGGTCATAATCATAAATGTCAGAAATGTTGTCTGACTCATCAGACAGAAGTGGAGATATAGTGGTGGTATTCAGACGACGGGGAGTTTGTAGGTCTTTAAGCTTTTTGAATGTTGAAATGTCTTTGAAGAGTTAAATTCCTGATATAGCAATTCAGATCTTTAAAAAGCAAGAAGGGATTGGGCCTATTAATAGGAGCAAAATTTAAGCCACGGCTGAGAAGTGCCGTGTCAGCAGAGAACAAGATGTGGTTGGACAAATTGAAGATTTTTACAGTTTTTTTGGGTTCTGTGTGTAGTGCTGCTCGTCTGGTTTGTCCCCCTCTATGGCCTCTTCTGTAAGTTTTCTTTTTCTTGATGTGATTACCGGAGGAGGACTGGACGTTAAAAAAGTATTAGGGGGACCAACAGAAATGTGAGGTCCTGTGGTGAAGGGAACTGGAGCAGATGGGTCAATCTGACGATTAACAGTATCCATCGCTTGGGATTCTAGATTGGAATGTGATGTATCTGCATGCGGGGTTGATCGATGGTAAAGATCAGTTGTACCATTGAGAGGATCAGTAATCATGGTCGAACTGGATAGGGAGGTAGGTGTGGAATTTTGCCTATTATAGAATAGGGTTAGAGAAGTGATCAGTTCTCTATTTTTATGCAGATACTTTCTAGGGTATTTTTTATTGTTGTCAAGATTTTTGTTACTTTTCTGCCGGGTTGGTGTTGGATGGTGGGTGGTGGGGGGGGTGGACAATGTATATGAAGAGAGGGTCAGGCCTTATGAGATGTAGGAGGAATGTTGGGCCTTTGAGGTATATTGAGTTGTATACTCATAAGGGGAGGAGGGCGGGAAACTGGAATGAGGGATGGTAAACTCATAAGGGGTGGAGGACCCTGGACAGAGGAGGAAGGAATAGGGGGTACTGACTTATGTGAAGCCTGAATGGGTGGTATAGCTGCAGAATGTAAATGGGATTTTTTATTCCACGTAAAGATTCTGTCAAAGTTGTAGTCATCTAGATCTCTTTTAAATTTGCCCATTTTGGAGCTGACGAGGATATCCTCATCTCTTTTTGTATTATTTTGAAGTACATCAAACCATGTATGAGGGATGGTGGTGGATGAACTTTTTATATCATTTATGATGGAAAGTATTTGATCATGTAATTTGTCAAACCTATTTTTCCTATGGGATATCAAAATCCCCATCCACTTGGCCGTACAGAACTCAGCCAGACTGGCCCATTCCTTAGTGTGCTCAGTACTCAAAAAGGACGGGCCTTCTTTCAGAATTCTGAGGCCTCTGGGTAAGATCTGGGTATTAATATACTGTTCTAGAAAAAATTGATCCCACCACTGTTGATTACCAGTCTGTATCAATCTTTCAAGTTGTTTAAACTTGCCACAGAGATGTAGTCTGGTCGCACAGCGCGTGACGTCATCATCCCTCGCCTGGATACTGTTTGCTATTCAAGCCTCGTTTTGGTGTTTGTCCCTGCTGTCGGCCGGCATACATCCAGCGCTTCAGACTACCCAGAGGCTACATATCCACCAGCTGAGAAGAGATGACTCCACGGACCCCCTGGATTGCTTTGGGACTATTTTATGCTTGAAACCTTCCCTTCAAATGTGAGTGCAAACCTTGCTGTTGCTGTTTTTACAATAAATTGTTTTAAAGTCTGCACCCAGAGGCGCCTCCTTTTCCTTGTTTTTGATGAGAACTCCCTGCTGCTCTCATCAGTCATGGAGAGAATCTGGAATGCCTCCTCACTGGTATATAATCTTTTGGACATGACGCTGATGGCTGTGTGACAGGTGGCAGGTGATTCAGTTAGCTGCAGTGTATTTAATATATATATATATATACACACACACACACACACACATATTATATATACACACACACACACACACACATACACAAACACACATATATACATACATACATACATACACACACACACACATATACACTGTATCCTGTGTAGCTAGATCTGACTGCAGGCCATTCCTGGTGTACGTATTCAAATACACTTTCAGGCAGGCAAGCCAGGCAGGTTATTCAGTGATCTGCAGTGCATAATATATATATATATATATATATTGTCTCCTACATATATATCCGCTGCATTCTAGTCTAGCCAAGCCTATATCTGACTGCAGGCCATTGCTGGTGTACGTTTTCAAATACACTTTCAGGCCGGCAGGTAGGCGATTTAGTGATCTGCAGTGTATAAAATATATATACAGTCTCCTACATATATATATCCACTGCATTCCAGTCTAGCCAAGCCTACATCTAACTGCAGGCCATTGCTGGTGTACGTTTTCAAATACACTTTCATTCAGGCAAGTGATTCAGTGATCTGCAGTGCATTAAATATATATACAGTCTCCAACATATAAAAAAACCAGAGAAGAATTGCGCTTGGTGCGTCAAAAATCAAATATCAAGTATAAATACAAATGTGAAAAACGGTCCTGCAGCTATACACTATAAGCCCGATATAAGGGCACCATAACATATAGACAATCCAAGAGTGCAGCGCTGGACTGAGTGATATAAATAAATGATGATAAACACTTATTAATCTATATAGCAAAAACCTTAATAAAAAGTATATATAACCATCATAAGTGACAAATCAACAGTGCATTAAGTGTTCATGAGAAGTGAATTTTGTATTGAGTGAACAAAAATAAATTAGTGTAAAGAAAGTCCAAAATTTAAGATGTGTAGATGTTCTATACAGGGTCAGGAATCAGTCTTCACCGTTCAGTGTTGCCCACCACCTGATATAAATTGGAGGTTTACCAGAAAGCCTGTGACTGCTCTTACTCAGGGGGGTCCAAACAGGTTTAGTAGATAGAGATAGACTACCTTGGGGATACTCCAAAAGGCACCGCTGGCCAGACACAACGGTTTTATTTATCCTTAGTATTTTATTTAACTTATTTTTTTGGATTTATATTAAGCATTTATATGCCCCTATTTTTACCCTTTCTTCACAGTATCGGTTGTTTTAAAGTTTTGGTTATACGTACCTTATATATTTTTAGAAAGATTAGTATCAACCTTTATAACAACATTTCCTTTTGGTAAGGAATCTTTTTTTCACCTATATGGTTTTTTGGGTAATACCTTCTAAATCACAGTGCTTTCCACTACGCTGTTAGGGTTTATAATGCACATGCGCGTGCATCGGTGCGTACCCCTGATGACGTCAGTTGTGACAAAATGGCCGTAGGGTCACAACATTATACGCACCGCACATGCGCGCTTTTAATTTAAACGGCGGTATTGTCGTTTTTACTATTCTGTCATTTCTGGAAAGGATCCGTACTCTGTCTGTTTTCTATGTGCTATTTTAATTAAACCAACCGAAGATATCTACACCAGCGGAGTCTCTTCCTTTATCTTCCCCACTTTTTTTTTGGCATTTACCATTTATTTGGGCTGGAGCCGACTGAGCTACTACTAACTGCCCAGAAGAGATCCCGCAATAGGATCTTGGGAAGCACTTTCAGCTGTTGCCAGTTTGCTGCCTAGGAAGGAGGTCGTTGTGTCTGCCCAGTGGTGCCTTTTGGAGTATCCCCAAGGTGGTCTATCTCTATCTACTAGGCCTGTAAGGGCAGTTACAGGCTTTCTGGTAAGCCTCCAATTTACTATCAGGTGGTGGGCAACACTGAATGGTGAAGACTGATTCCTGACCCTGTATAGAACATCTACACATCTTAAATTTTGGACTTTCTTTACACTAATTTATTTTTGTTCACTCAATACAAAATTCACTTCTCATGAACACTTAATGAACTGTTGTTTTGTCACTTATGATAGTTATACTGTATATACTTTTTATTAAGGTTTCTGCTATATAGATTGATAAAAGTTTATCATCATTTGTTTATATCACTCAGTCCAGCGCTGCACTCTTGGATTGTCTAGTCTCCAACATATATATATCCACTGCATTCCAGTCTAGTCAAGCCTATATCTGACTGAAGGCCATTGCTGGTGTACATTTTCAAATACACTTTCAGGCAGGCAGGTGATTCAGTGATCTGCAGTGCATAAAATATATATACACAGTCTCGTAAATATATATATCCACTGCATTCTAGTCTAGCTAAGCCTATATCTGACTGCAGGTAGTTCCTGGTGTGCGTTTTCAAATACACTTTCAGGCAGGCAGGCAGGCGATTCAGTGATCTGCAGTGCATAAAATATATATACAGTCTCCTACATATATATATATCAACTGCATTCTAGTGTAGCCAAGCATATATCTGACTGCAGGCCATTGCTGGTGTATGTTATCAAATACACTTTCAGGCAGGCAGGCAAGTGATTCAGTGATCTGTAGTGCATTAAATATATATACAGTCTCCAACATGTATATATCCACTGCATTCCATTCTAGCCAAGCCTATATCTGACTGCAGGCCATTGCTGGTGTACGTTTTCAAATACACTTTCAGGCAGGCAGGCAAGATATTCAGTGATCTGCAGTGCATTAAATATATATACAGTCTCTAACATATATATAAATATATTTCCACTGCATTCCAGTCTAGTCAAGCCTATAGCCTATAGAAGGCCAGTATGGTGGCCTGAATTTATGGGAGGAGCCCGGGGGTATTTAACCAGCCCGCTCGCCTGTGGTCTTTGTCGGTTTCCTTGTGCGATACTACGTCACTAGGCAGACTATTCGAGATTCCTAAGAGTCTGTGAGTTCCATCTTCGAAGTTCTCGAGGCTTTCGTGGTTTTGTACAACGTGTCTGGCTCGGCTGTCGCAGGTAGGGTTTTTTCGTTTGACCTTTCATTTCATGCATTTCTGTTAGATATCTTGTCACCAGAACTCGATATCAAAACCCATTAGTTAAAACCCTACACATAGCCGTATCGTTAGCCACTCACTCGCACCACTATCATAACAAACATTTCTACATTTTACGTACCTCACGTACCTCACTCCGAGTTAAACCCTGTAACAGTATTGCACCGCTTCATTTAAAAGTATCACAAATGTTTTTACATCACTGTACCATGCTCCGCAGACAGGTCGTTGCCAGTCACAAATCGTGGCACACCGACTCGTGTGTATTGTATTGTATTGTGTATTGTCTTGTTGTGTACCTGTGTACCTGTGTATTGTCTTGAGTATTAGTGCCAGGAAGCTAGCTGTTAGGTAATTTGGACAGGGTAAAATCCCCAATCCTCACTAAATTTAATAGGTACGATGCCCGGCGGGTGTGGAGATACGACTCTTTGTACATCTTGCTGCATGTATGCGTTCCTTGATCATCCGATTGAGGGCGAATACCGCTGTGCAAAATGTAAGAACATTGTTTCCCTGGAAGCCCAGGTTTTGAATCTGGGGAAGCAACTGTCAGCACTGAGAAGTCCCTCCATACTAAAGGAGAGCCAGGAACGTACACGACAGGTGCTGGCAGGGGCCAGCACAGAGGTGGGTGGAGACAAAGAGGTGCAGGCACTAGCAAAGAGTAGATGGGTGACAGTCAGGAGGGATAGAGGGGGAAGTGCCAGGGAGGCCGATCCAGGACTGGAGCATCCCAATAAGTACGCTCCATTGAGTGACATTGGTGAAACCAGTCAGGGACCAGCACTGCTGGAGCTGAGGGACTCTCCTAGCTACCGGGGGGAAGAACTCCTCCAGTGAGAGTGGGGGGGGCAGCAAAGGGAAAGGAAAGACAGATTCTGGTGGTAGGGGACTCAATTCTTAGAAGGACAGAGAGGGCAATCTGTAACCAAGACCTGAAGCGCCGAACAGTATGTTGTCTACCGGGCGCTCGGGTTCGGCACATCACGGATCTTGTGGACAGATTACTGGGATGGGCTGGGGAAGATCCGGCTGTCATGGTGCACGTTGGCACCAATAACAAAGTCAGAGGCAGATGGAGTGTCCTAAAGAACGATTTTAGGGACTTAGGAGCTAAATTGAGGAAAAGGACCTCCAAGGTAGTAATCTCAGGAATACTACCAGTACATCGAGCCACACCAGAAAGGCAGAGGGAGATTAGGGAAGTAAACAAATGTCTGAAGAGCTGGTGTAGTAAGGAGGGGTTTGGGTTCCTGGAGGACTGGGCCGACTTCTCAGTCGGTAACCGGTACTATAGAAGGGACAGACTGCACCTAAATGAGGAGGGTGCAGATCTGCTGGGAATGAAGATGGCCAAAAAGTTAGAGGGGTTTTTAAACTAGGCGATGGGGGGGAGGGTCCAGAGGCAGAGATAGCCAGCGCAGAAGATATTCCAGAGGGTTTTATTGGGGGCATTAGTGGTAGGTTAACCAAAGCACAAAAACACAAGTTGAGTATAGTAGCAAGTCCTAGTTGCAATCTCGAAACACCCAATACGAGGACAATATGCGACCGCTCTAAACTATGTGGCATGTTCCCCATTGCCAGGAGCATGGCGGACAAGATGAGTGAACTAGAGATACTGTTGTACGAGGAGGATTTGGATTTTGTGGGAATTTCAGAGACCTGGGTGAACAGCTCTCATGATTGGCTGGCAAACATTCAAGGGTATACCCTATACCGCAAGGATAGAGAGGGTAAAAAAGGGGGAGGGGTATGCCTATATATCAAGAATAATGTACAAGTGAATGTGAGAGATGACATTACTGAGGGAGCTAGAGAGGAGGTGGAATCCTTATGGGTAGAGCTCCAAAGGGATGAAGCTAAGGGGAAAATAATACTGGGAGTATGCTATAGGCCCCCTAACCTGAGGGAGGAAGTAGAGACAGATCTCCTATCACAATTTGGATTAGCAGCAAGCATGGGAAGTGTTATCATAATGGGGGATTTTAATTATCCAGACATAGACTGGGCGGAGGGAACCGCGCATTCATTTAAGGCTCGCCAGTTTCTTAATGTCTTGCAGGACAATTTTATGGGTCAGATGGTAGACGCACCAACTAGAAATAAAACATTACTGGATCTACTGATTACCAACAATACAGACCTGATCACGGATGTGAAAATACGGGGCAATTTAGGTAACAGCGATCACAGGTCAATTAGTCTCAGTATAAATCACACAAATAGGAAACATAAAGGGAATACAAAGACACTGAATTTCAAAAGAGCCAACTTCCCTAAACTACAAAGCTTGCTAAAAGGCATAAATTGGGATAAAATTTTAGGAACAAAGAATACGGAGGAGAGATGGGTTTGCTTTAAGAGCATATTAAATAAGGGCATTAGCCAATGTATCCAATTGGGTAATAAATTTAAAAGAGCGAACAAAAGTCCTGGATGGCTTAACTCCAATGTAAAAATGCATATGAAAGCAAAGGAGAAGGCCTTCAAAAAATACAAGGTTGAGGGATCATCAACAGCATTCAGACTTTATAAAGAATGCAACAAGAAATGTAAGGGTGCAATTAGGACAGCTAAGATAGAACATGAAAGACACATAGCGGAGGAGAGCATGTAAACAGTAAAAAAGGGAGGACAGACCATATTGGCCACATAAAGAATGAGGAAGGACATCTGGTTACAAAGGATGGGGAGATGGCAAATTTATTCTTCTCCTCAGTCTTCACGAGTGAATCGGGGGGCTTCAGTAACCAAAACTGCAGTGTTTATCCTCATGACACAACACAGGAAGCACCTCCATGGTTAACAGAGGACAGAATTAAAATTGGACTTGAGAAACTTAACATTAATAAATCACCGGGACCAGATGGCTTGCATCCGTGGGTACTTAGGGAACTCAGACAAGTGATTGTTCCTAATTTTTACAGATAGTCTACTGACTGGAATGGTACCAGCTGATTGGAGAAAAGCACCAATATTTAAAAAGGGCCCAAAATACATCCCTGGGAATTACAGACCAGTTAGCCTAACATCGATTAGATGTGAACTCTTGAAGGGGATGATAAGGGACTATATACAAGATTTTAGTAATAAGAACGGTATCATTAGCAGTAATCAGTATGGATTCATGAAGAATCGTTCTTGCCAAACCAATCTATTAACCTTCTATGAGGAGGTGAGTTGCCATCTAGATAAAGGAAGGCCCGTAGACGTGGTGTATCTGGATTTTGCGCACTGGGTAACCCTGCTGGCAGCTGGGAAGGATGCAGGACAGGGTGCAGTAATGTTGGAGCTTGTTCCGCCACCACGCCTCCAAAATGCTGGTAGTGGTGCTTCTGCCACACTTCTCTCCTCCACCCCCTCCTCTTCTTCTTCCTCTATGGCCTCTTCCTGTCCAGATTTGTCCTCGGAACCAGCGGTGCTCCGTAGGCATTCTAGGGGCTATGCAAGCGCTCAGGCAAAAAGATGCCATGCGGTGCTTCAGTTGGTCTGCTTGGGGGACAGGAGCCACACTGGGGCAGAGATTCTGGCAGCTCTGCAGGGGCAGGTTCAGAGGTAGTTGACGCCACGCCAGCTTCAGCCAGGAATGATGGTTTGTGACAATGGCACCAACCTCCTCTCCGCCCTCCGACAGGGACACTTGACCCATGTTCCCTGTTTGGCTCACGTCCTTAATTTGGTGGTGTAACAGTTCTTGTGCAGGTACCTGGGCTTACAGGATCTGAGGCAGGCCAGGAAAGTCTGTGGGCACTTCCACCGGTCATATAATACCAGTGGTTGGCTGGCTGACCTCCAAAAGGAATGCAACCTACCTAAGAACCGCCTCATCTGTGACATGCCCACCAGGTGGAACTCAACGTTGGCCATGGTGCAGTGGCTGCACATGCAGCAGAGGGCCATTAATGAGTACCTGTGCGAGTATGGCACCAGGACAGGGTCAGGGGAGCTTGGCTTTTTTTCACCAGTGGCTAATGATCAAGGATGCATGCACTGTCCTGTCACCATTTGAGGAGGCCACAAGGATGGTGAGCAGTGACAGTGCATGCATCAGTGATACTGTCCCTCTTGTCCTCCTGTTGGAGCACATGCTGCATTAAATAATAATGGACAGGGCACTTGAGGCAGAACAGAGGGAGGAAGAGGAGGACTTCCTTAGCTCTCAAGGCCCCCTTTATCCAGACAGTATTCCTGCAGGCCTATCAAACAGGAAGAGGAGGAGGATTGTGTCAGCATGGAGGTGGAGGCTGGCACTCAGCAGCAGTCTTCAAGGGATCGTTTTAGACTTGTATGTGGCTGGGAGGAGGTGGCTGCGGATCATGTCATCCTTAGTAACCCAGTGGACTCCGGACCGAATGCCTCAGCAAACCTACGCTGCATGGCCTCTCTGATCCTGCAAAGCCTGCGAAAGGACCCTCAGCTTCGTGGTATCAAGGAGAGGGATCAGTACTGTCTGGCAACTTATCCAGCCTTCCCAGAGGGAGCAGAGGATGAAATATCTTCGGGAGGCCTTGCAGAAAGGTTTGTGCAATGCGTTTCCAGAGCCTGGGAGGTTACAATTTTCTGGTCCTCCTGGACAACGTGTTGCTGAGGCTTCGGTCAGTCACAGAAGGAGCGGTGGAGAAGGTGGCCGTCTGACCAATGCATTCAGACAATTTTTTAGTCCGCAGCCCCACGGTCTGATTGGTTCCAGCAACCATCGCCAGCGTCTGTGTCAGGTCACCTGTATCCAGGTGACAGATGCACCCCGTTGGTATCAGGAGTGCACCGTTATGATAGTGGACCCTAAGGCTGACTGCTGCGGATGGAACTCGGGGTGGTTCAGGTAGGCAGGTCCCCTGGAGCACCAACACGGATCCCACAGTGAGTTAGAGCATAGATTCCCCAGGGCGCGGAGTCTAAGAGCCAGCAGGTGTTCACCAGAGCCTCTAGTGGTGAGGATGGCCTGGGCTGCAACTGGCTCCAGGTCGCGGCCCCCAGGGTCTCTCAGCTCACGCTCACAGTAGGCTACAGGAGGATGGAGAGGAAACAGCAGCCCAGGACAGCAAGGGATAGTAAGGAGGTAGCCAAATGTCGGGGCGACTAGCAGACAAGGAAACAGAGAACGTGCCAAAAGTCAGGGTCACAGGCAAACAGAGATAGTCGAGAACGCGCCAAAGGTCAGGGTCACAAGCAGACAGGAATAGTCGGGAACACGTCAAGATCGGTAACAGAGACAGAGACAAACTTAGAGCACACGGCAAACAGGAAGCCAAACACATAATATTACACGGCAAGGCAGGCTTGGAGAATACGGTGTTAAATAGTGGTTCCTGTTGAGGCTAGGGTAGAGCCACACAGAGAGAAGATTACTTAAGCATGCAGGTGTGAGAGTACAAGCCTCAAGGCTGATACACAGACCAGGTAAGAGACAGACAGGTTATGAATGTATTACTGCAAGGTCATGACAGTACCCCCCCTCTTTACAAGGCCTCCCCCTCCCCAACTTTGGACCAGGCTTGGAGGGGAACTTCAAATGGAACTTCCTCAGAAGAGGAGGTGCGAAGACTTCAGATGCAGAAATCCAAGATCTCTTCAGGACCGAAACTTTCCAATCCACAAGATATTGAAGGACACCTTTATAGAAGCGAGAATCCAAAATTTTACTAACCTCGTACTCCTGATCATCTTCAGAGACTGGAGCGAAGGTAGGGAGAGGTCAAGAGAACTTATTAAAAACTAAAGGTTTCAGAAGGGATACATGAAAGGAGTTTGAGATCCTGAGGCTTTTAGGGATCTGGAGTTTAAAACAAACAGGATTCAACTTAGAAATTATATTGTAAGGACCAATGAATCTTGGGGCAAACTTGAGAGAAGGAACCCGGAGTCTGATGTTCCTGGTAGAAAGCCAGAATTTGTCTCCTGGCTGTAGAGAAGGCGGCTTACGCCTGCGACGGTCAGCAAAACTTTTGAACTTGTTGGCAGCTTTCTGGAGGGAATCATGAACGTCAAACCACAAGGAATTGAATGATTCCTGAACAGTAGCCAAAGCTGGGATGTCAGAAGAACAGGTCAGAGGAAGAGGGAGCTGAGGATGTCTTCCATAAACAGTGACAAAGGGTGTCTTCTGAGAACTGACGTTGACATGATTGTTGTGGGAGAACTCTGCCTACGGGACTAATGATGCACAATCATCGTGATGAGCCGAGACCAAGGTACAGAGAAAGACCTCCAACTCCTGATTAACCCTTTCAGTCTGGCCATTGGATTAGGATATGGTAAAAGGAGGTAAAATCCAAAGTAATGTTGAGGGATTTGCAAAAGGCTCTCCAAAAGCGAGAAGTAAACTGACCACCCCTGTCCAAAATGACATGGGAAGGGACACCATGAAGACGGAAAATCTCTCGTACGAAAATGGGAACCAAGGCAGGAGCAGAAGGAAGACCAGGAAGAGGAACAAAATGGGCCAACTTGGAGAATCGATCAATTACCACCAAAATGACCAAAAAAAGTATTCTTCTCAAAGGTGGAAGATCGGTGATGAAGTCCATGGCTATGTGAGACCAGGGCTCCTTGGGAATGGGCAAGGGCATGAGAAGACCAGCAGGAGCCTGCGTGGAGGACGTAGACTGGGCACAGACATGACAAGCCTTAACATAGTCTTTGACATCCGAACAGAGAGTAGGCCACCAGTAGTTATGACTGATGAGGAGGAAGGATCGAAGAAACCCAGCATGACCTGCCACCTTGGAGTCATGTCCCCAACGAAGGATCTTAGCTATTAGCTCAGTGGGGACGAAGGTCCTGCCAGGAGGAATTTTTGACTTCAGGGTGGTGGAATGGGCAAGAATGCATGAAGTAGGGATAATCGGCTCAGGTTCAATGGTAGGATCCTCATCCTGAATGTCAAAAGATCTAAAGAGTGCATCAGCTGACTGTTGAAGGAACCAGATTTGAATGTAATGGTGAAGTTAAAACGGGAAAAGAAGAGACTCCACCTGGCTTGTCTGGGATTCAATCGTTTGGCATTCTGTAAGTACTGCAGATTTTTATGGTCAGTGAAAATTGTTATGGAATGTGGGGAACCCTCCAAGAGATGACGCCACTCCTCCAATGCCAATTTAATCGCGAGAAGTTCCCGATCACCAATAGCGTAATTCTTCTCCACCTGAGAAAATTTTCTGGAGAAAAACGCAAATGGTAGACATTTTTTCCCAAAGGATTGAAGAAGCACAGCTCCCACACCAGTTGAGGAAGTGTCCACTTCAATAAAAAATGGATCCCCCGGGTCAGGTCACCTCAACAAAGGTCCAGAAATGAAGGCCTGTTTCAAATCATGAAAGGCAGAGACAGCTTCGGGGGACCACTCCTTGGCATTAGCACCCTTCTTGGTCAAGGCGATAATTGGTGCAGCAATAGAGGAGTAATTCCTAATGAGCTGCCTGTAATAATTAGTGAACCCAAGAAAGCGCTGCATGGCTTTGAGACCGGCAGGAAGAGGCCAGTTGGTAATGGCCCAGACCTTCCCAGGATCCATACGAAGACTGAAGTTAGAGATGAAGAATCCCAGAAACAGATAATAGTATATAAAAATACAAAGCGCTGTGATGATTAATAACTAATAAATATACACATCAAAAAGGTGAGGCTGCTATCAAAAAAGAAGTGTTCAGAATCACTAAAAATATATGAATAAAATTGTGTTTGAAGCGCTTCACAATGTGATTAAATAGATGAAAAAATGGCTCTTAAAACACTGGTAGCCATATACTTAAAAATAATCCAGCAGTGGTGCAAAAAATGCAATATAAAAATTGTGACACCATGTGCATAAATAAATACAAATAAATAAATAAATTCTAATGTGTAAAATAATGAGTCACTTCTAGTAATATTCCAAAAAGCGTGAATAAATATATCAGACAGCCAAATTCACATAGAGATTAACTTTAGTCCCAGTAACAAAGTTCTTCAATAGCACACAATTGCTTAATTGGGGTGCCCATTGGCAGTTTTAAACGACAATGTTCCTTTGCTTTAGTCACATCAGATGTAACGATCACCGTCAGACATCATATGTAAAGCAGATGAAAGAGAAATATCATTGCGCAATGCTCTTAATAACAGGTACATAAGCAAACATGTATTAGATCCACTCACGTGCGCCCAATAGTAAAAAGCATATGCAGGTGTATAGAGCAGTCAGCCGCCATGGACAAGAGCAGAATCGCTGCAGTACACAGCTAGATACTGACAGTCTGCACAGTGCGTCCTTGGCTCCTCCCACGCATTGGGACAGGGAGATAACTTCGTCCAGATCAGTGGGGATGGTTCTTCCTGCTTATTCGTCCTTCACTCTATCAGAAAGGCATGCAGAAAGGTTGCGACTAAGGCCTCATTATTCCAGCTCAGCTCAGCCGTCGGTATGCGGAAACGAAGAGCATACTGTCCCATAGAAGCAGACTCTTGGCAGAGACGTAAGAGGGCACTGGCCGCTGAAGAGACACGACCTGGTTCCTCAAAGATATTCCGGAAGAGTTTCAGAAAATTAGAGAGGCTGGAAACCACTGGGTCTTTTCTCTCCCACATAGGGGCAGCCCAAGCTAAAGCCTCGCCGGACAGGAGAGAAATAATATAGGCTACCTTTGCCCGATCGGACTGGAAGTTTTGGGGTTGGAGTTCAAAATGAATGGTACACTGGCTAAGGAACCCTGTGCACGCCTTGGAATCCCCAAAGTAAAGGGACGGAGCTGGTAATTTCAAAGGGTTAGCGGCTGCGACTGTAAGCGGAGCTGATACGGCAGCCGATTGCGGTTGTGGAACCGGGGAGCCTAAGGAGGTTTGAAGTTGTTCAAAGCGGGAAGCCAAATCCAGAAGGAATCGCATCACCTGGGTTTGATTAGATTCCTGGGTCTCGAGTCTGTGGACTATGCCCTGCAGCTGATCATCGGCAGGTAGTGGCACATCAGATGGGTCCATGGCCGTGCAAACTGTCAGGTCACCTGTATCCAAGTGACAGATGCACCCTGTTGGGGTCAGGAGTGCACCGCTATGATAGTGGACCCTAAGGCTGACTGCTGCGGATGGAACTTGGGGTGGTTCAGGAAGGCAGGTCCCCTGGAGCACCAACATGGATCCCACAGTGAGTTAGAGCAGAGATTCCCCAGGGCGCAGAGTCTAAGAGCCAGCAGGTGTTTACCAGAGCCTCTAGTGGTGAGGATGGACAGGGCTGCAACTGGCTCCAGGTCACGGCCCCCAGGGTCTCCCAGCTCACGCTCACGGTAGGCTACAGGAGGATGGAGAGGAAACAGCAGCCCAGGACAGCAAGGGATAGTAAGGAGGTAGCCAAATGTCGGGGAGACTAGCAGACAAGGATAACAGAGAACACGCCAAAAGTCAGGGTCACAGGCAAACAGGGATAGTCGAGAACGCGCCAAAGGTCAGGGTCACAAGCAGACAGGGATAGTCGGGAACATGCCAAGATCGGTAACAGAGACAGAGACAAACTTAGAGCACACGGCAAACAGGAAGCCAAACACACAATATTGCACAGAAAGGCAGGCTTGGAGAATACAGTGTTAAATAGTGGTTCCTGTTGAGGCTAGGGTGGAGCCACACAGAGGGAAGATTACTTAAGCATGCAGGTGTGAGAGTACAAGTCTCAAGGCTGATACACAGACCAGGTAAGAGACAGACAGGTCATGAATGTATTACTGCAAGGTCATGACAGTCTGATTTACATGGTGCAGGCATACCTTGGGGCAAGATCAGACTTGAAGACCTTTCTAACCGAAAATCCCCTGGGTTACTGGGTCTTGAGGATGGATCACTGGCCAGAGTTTGCATGGTATGCAATTGAGCTACTGGCCTGTCCTGCATCCAGCGTTCTATCGTTACGCACATTCAGTGTTGCTGGAGGCTTTGTAACCAATCATAGAGTGTGCCTGTCCACAGACTCGGCTGATCAGCTCACCTTCATAAAAATGAATCAGTCTTGGATCACCAGCTACCAAGCACCTGATGCAGATGTAACCGATTAATTTTTTTATGAATGTGAGATCCCTTGAAGACTGCCTATGCTAATGCTGAATGACTATCCTGGTATGCTGAGTGACTATCCTATTCCTCCTCAATGTTCATGTTGATAGCTTCTAAGAAAATTTTTGGTTCTGGGCACCAGCACCAGTGCCTAAAGCCCAATTTTTCTGCCCCTGTTAAACAGGGGCATGTAATTACAATTTTTGCTGTAATATTTTGCAGCAGGGCTCGTTCCTACGCTCAACTAGAGTATCTGTGAGGGGTTGCAGTGTTGTGGCACCAGCACCAGTGCCTAAAGCCCAATTTTTCTGCCCCTGTTAAACAGGGGCGTGTAATTACAATTTTTGCTGCAATATTTTTCAGCAGGGCTCATTCCTGCGCTCAACAAGAGTATCTGTGAGGCTTTACAGTGTTGTGTCACCACCACCACCACTGCCGCCTAAGGCCCAATTTTTCTGCCCCTGTTTAACAGGAGTGCGTAATTAAAATTTTTGATCTAATATTTCACAGCAGGGCTTGTTCCTGAGCTCAACAACAGAATCTGTGAGGGGTTACAGTGTTGTGGCACCACCACCACTGCCTAAAACCCAATTTTTCTGCCCCTGTTCCACAGGGGCATGTAATTACAAATCTTGATATAATATTTCACAGCAGGGCCCATTCCAGCGCCCACCAAGAGAAACTGTGAGGGCTTACAGTGTTCTGGTACCACCAACACTAGGGATAAGCTTTATGTTCGGGTCAAACATGAGTTTGACCCGAACATTGGCTGTTCGCCCGTTCGCCGAATAGCGAACAACTTGGGGTGTTCGTGGCAAATTCGAAAAAGCACCCTTACCCTTTTAAAACACCCTTTAAAAGTGTATGGGAGAAATCAAAAGTGCTAATTTAAGGTTAATATGCAAGTTATTGTCATTAAAAGTGATTGGGGAGGATGTCCCCATGTTGATGGGGACAGGGGCCTCATCCCCACAACCCTTGTCCGGTGGTTGTGGGGGTATGTGGGTGGGGGGCTTATCGGAATCTGGAAGCCCCCTTTAACAAGGGGACCCCCAGGTCTCGGCCCCCCCTGTTTGAATTGGTAATGGGGTACAAATGTACCCCTACCATTTCACAAAAAAAGTGTAAAAAATGTTAAAAAAGACAATAGCCGGTTTTTGACAATTCCTTTATTAATGTCTTCTATTCCAGCCTCTTCTGGTCTTTCTTCGGTTTATTTCTTCTTCCTCCATCTTGTTCTCCCCACGCTTCTTACTCTATCTTCTTCTGCTTCTTCCTCCGGTCCTCTCCTCTTGCATCTTCCTCCGGCTTCTCCTTCCCCGATTCATCCTCCGGATGATCTGCCTCAATGGGAGTCTCCCGCGTGACGCATCTGTTCTTGTGACAGCTCTTATATAACTGAGGGCAGGGCCACCTGGTGACCCTGCCCCCCTCTGACACACGGGGACATCCCTATGACTTCCCCGTGGTGTCATAAAGGGGTGACCCCGTCCCCCTCTGACACCACGGGGGAAGCCATAGAGATGTCTCCGTGCATCAGAGGGGGGCAGGGTCACCCGTTTACGTCACTTGGAAACCCCAGCGTTCCCCTTGTCAGAGGGGGACAGGGTCACGAGACGGGTGGCCCCGCCCTCAGCTACATAAGAGCTGTCAAGCTGGCGCCGCGTCATTGGCTGTGTGCCTCCGGTAGAGGCAGGATCCTGTACGCGTTCATCGCTGGAGTCGCTGGAGAACATCCATCGCTGGAGATCAAGAATTGGATTACATCGTTGGAGTAGGAGCTTGGATTTATTGGATTACATCGCTGAAATCTCTTTTTTATTTTTTTATTTTTAATAAAGGACTTGTCCCAAGCCCTCTCCTGTGGTTTTTTAACATTTTGACACTTACTTTTTGTGAAATGGTAAGGGTACAATGTACCCCTTACCCATTCACATAGGGGGGGCTAGGATCAGGGTGTCCCCTTTGTTAAAGGGGGCTTCCAGTTTCCGATAAGCCCCCCACCTACAGACCCCCACAACCGCCAGGCAAAAGTTGTGGGGATGAGGCCCTTGTCCCCATCAACATAGGGACATCCTCCCCATGTTGAGGGCATGTGGCCTGGTGCGGTTCAGGAGGGGGGCACTCTCTCATCCCCCCCTCTTTTTCTGTGGCCTGCCAGGTTGCGGTGCTTGGATAATTGTCTGGTATGGACTTTTGGGGAGAACCCCACACCATTTTTTTTTTAATTTGGGCGCGGAGTTCCCCTTAATATCCATACCAGACCTGTAAGGCCTGTTAATGGAATTTTGGGGGACCCCCACGCATTTTATTTTTTATTTTTCAATGACTTTCAATGACTTTTATGTGTATTGTCGGGTCGGACAACTCATTAATAGCCGGCACTAGCGCTAGTACTTTTAAATGACTTTTTTTTCCTTTATAAATGTCATTTTGCTCTCGAACTGTTATAAACACAGGAAACATGCGCTACTCTACAGGCATACTATAGACACCCTCCAGGTACAAAATTTAAAGGAATATTTCAGTTTTATTGTTTCACTTTAAGCATTATTAAAATCACTGCTCCCGAAAAAACTGACGTTTTTAAAACTTTTTTTGCATTGCATTGATACATGTCCCCTGGGGCAGGACCCGGGTCCCCAAACACTTTTTATGACAATAACTTGCATATTAACCTTTAAAATTAGCACTTTTGATTTTTCATGTTCGTGTCCCATAGACTTTAACTGTGTTCAAACAAATTTTTTGCCTATTCGCATGTTCTGGATGCAAATCGAACAGGGGGATGTTTGGCCCATCCCTATTAACCACTTGCTGACTGCCTAACGCAGATATACTGCGGCAGGATGGCACGGGCAGGCAAAATTACATACCTGGTACGTGATCTGCCTCCCGCGGGCGTAAGGCACATTGCGCCCCCGGTGCCCGAGGCGGTCGGCATCCTTAGGGGAGCGATCCAGGCTGAGGGGGAGACCACTCATTCGTGGCCACCCCCTCCCGATCGCTCCCAACGAATGAGAATCTTCCTCTGCTGCTGTATAGTAAACAGCGGCAGAGGAAGTTATGTCATCTCTCCTCGGGTCGGTATTTTCCATTCTGGCGACGAGGAGAGAAGACATCTGAGGAAGTGCACAACACATACACTTACAGTAAAATACACTAGGCACACTTTACACCCCCCATCACCCCCCGATCACCCTCTGATCACCCCCTAATCACCCCCCTCATCACAGTGACACCAATAGCAGTTTTTTTTTCTGATTACTGCATTGGTGTCAGTTTGTGACAGTTAGAAGTGGTAGGGCAGTTAGTGTTAGGCCCCCTTTAGGTCTAGGGTACCCCTAACCCCCCAATAAAGTTTTAACCCCTTGATCACCCCCCGTCACCAGTGTCACCAAGAGTTTTTCTGATCGCTGTATTAGTGTCAATGGTGACGCTAGTTAGGGAGGTAAATATATAGGTTCGCCGTCAGCATTTCATAGCGTCAGGGACCCCCATATACTACCTAATAAAGGTTTTAACCCCTCGATTGCCCCCTAGTTAACCCTTTCACCAGTGATCACCGTATAACTGTTACGGGTGACGTTGGTTAGTTAGTTTATTTTTTATAGTGCCAGGGCACCCGCCGTTTATTACCTAATAAAGGTGTAGCCCCTGATCGCCCGGCGGTGATATAAGTTAGGTTTTAGGGTCAGATAGGGTCTGCGTCGCTCCAGACTGCATCAGGTTAGTGCCAGTACTGCTAACACCCACACACGTACCATACACCTCCCTTAGTGGTATAGTATCTGAACGGATCATCTGATCCGATCAGATCTATACTAGCGTCCCCAGCAGTTTAGGGTTCCCAAAAACGCAGTGTTAGCGGGATCAGCCCAGATACCTGCTAGCACCTGCGTTTTGTCCCTCCGCCCGGCCCAGCCAAGCCCACCCAAGTGCAGTATTGATCGATCACTGTCACTAACAAAACACTAAACACATAACTGCAGCGTTAGCAGAGTCAGGCCTGATCCCTGCGATCGCTAACAGTTTTTTTGGTAGCGTTTTGGTGAACTGGCAAGCACTAGCGGCCTAGTACACCCGTAGTCATAGTCAAACCAGCACTGCAGTAACACTTGGTGACGTGGCGAGTCCCATAAGTGCAGTTCAAGCTGGTGATGTGGCAAGCACAAGTAGTGTCCCGCTGCCACCAGGAAGAAGACAAACACAGGTCCGTCGTGCCCATAATGCCCTTCCTGCTGCATCCACCAATTCTAATTGGGAACCCACCCCTTCTGCAGCACCCGTACTTTCCCCATTCACATCCCCAACCAAATGCAGTCGGCTGCATGAGAGGCATTTTCTTTATGTCCTCCCTAGTACCCCTACCCAATGAACCCCCCCCAAAAAAGATGTTGTGTCTGCAGCAAGCGCAGATATAGGCGTGACACCCGCTATTATTGTCCCTCCTGTCCTGACAATCCTGGTCTTTGCATTGGTGAATGTTTTGAACGCTACAATACACTAGTTGAGTATTATCGTAGGGTACAGCATTGCACAGACTAGGCACACTTTCACAGGGTCTCCCAAGATGCCATGGCATTTTAAGAGACCCGAACCTGGAACCGGTTACAGTTATAAAAGTTACAGTCACAAAAAAAAGTGTAAAAAAAAAAAAATATATAACAAAAAAAAAAAATAGTTGTCCTTTTATTGTTCTCTCTCTCTCTATTCTCTCTCTATTGTTCTGCTCTTTTTTACTGTATTCTATTCTGCAATGTTTTATTGTTATTATGTTTTATCATGTTTGCTTTTCAGGTATGCAATTTTTTATACTTTACTGTGTACTGTGTTTTATTGTTAACCATTTCTTTGTCTTCAGGTACACCATTCAGCTGCAGCGCGGATTTATTTATCTTGACAGCAACAGCGTTTGCTCCCATGATACATAAAGCCGTGACTCCAGCGCTGTCGGAGGTGATATATGCCGAAGCATGGGGGCAGCAGGGGCGGAGGAGGGATTTGCTCCTAACTTTTGGGGCGGATGCCCCCATGCTTCAGCATATATAAATGGTGCATGTATGCCCATAATTAGAAGTGGGTGGATGAAGGGAGGTATTCTAATGGTGGGCATACCCACCAATCAATCTCTTTTTTTCGTTCAGCCCACAGGCTTCATGAAAAAAAGATTACAATATATGCCCAACAAGGACCAGCAACATACTGGTATGTTGCTGGACTTTGAGTGGTTATACCAGAATGATGCCTGCAGGTTTGGGTATCATCTTGGTATCATTCTTTTCAGCCAGCAGTCGGCTTTCATGTAAAAGCAAGCCTAGTGGCTAATTAGCCTCTAGACTGCTTTTATAAGCAGTGGGAGGGAATGTCCCCCCCTCCCACCGTCTTCCATGTTTTTCTCTGGCTCTCCTGTCCCAACAGGGAACCTGAGAATGCAGCCGGTGATTCGGCCAGCTGACCATAGAGCTGATCAGAGACCAGAATGGCTCCAATCATCTCTATGGCCTAAGAAATCGGAAGCTGTGAGCATTTCATGACTTTCATTTTTCCATATGTAAACAGCGCCATTGGGAAATTTGGAAAGCATTTTATCACACTGATCTTGGTGTGGTTAGATGCTTCGAGGGCAAAGGAGAGATCTAGGGTTTTCAAAAAAGAGTACCTGTCACTACCTATTGCTATCATAGGGGATATTTACATTCCCTGACATAACAATAAAAATGATAAAAAAAAAAAAATGAAAGGAACAGTTTAAAAATAAGACAAAAAAGCAAAAAAAAAATAATAAAGGAAAAAAAAAAGCACTCCTGTCCCCCCCCTGCTCTCACGCAAAGGCGTCTCAAGCGTCGGTCTGGCGTCAAATGTAAATTGCAATTGCACCATGCATGTGAGGTATCACCGCGAAGGTCAAATCGAGGGCAGTAATTTTAGCAGTAGACCTCCTCTGTAAATCTAAAGTGGTAACCTGTAAAGGCTTTTAAAGGCTTTTAAAAATGTATGTAGTTTGTCGCCACTGCACATTTGTGCGCAATTTTAAAGCATGTCATGTTTGGTATCCATATACTCAGCCTAAGATCATCTTTTTTATTCCATCAAACATTTGGGCAATATAGTGTGTTTTAGTGTATTAAAATAAAAAAAAGTGTGTTTTTTCCCCCAAAAATGCATTTGAAAAATTGCTGCGCAAATACTGTGTGAAAAAAATAAATAAACACCCACTATTTTAATCTGTAGGGCCTTTGCTTTAAAAAAATATATAATGTTTTGGGGGTTCAAAGTAATTTTCTTGCAAAAAAAAATATTTTTTCATGTAAACAAATAGTGTCAGAAAGGGCTTTGTCTTCAAGTGGTTAGAAGAGTGGGTGATGTGTGACATAAGCTTCTAAATGTTGTGCATAAAATGCCAGGACAGTTCAAGACCCCCCCCAAATGACCCCATTTTGGAAAGTAGACACCCCAAGCTATTTGCTGAGAGGCATGTCGAGTCCATGGAATATTTTATATTGTGACACAAGTTGCGGGAAAAAGACAATTTTTTTTTTATTTGCACAAATTTGTCACTAAATGAAATATTGCTCAAACATGCCATGGGAATATGTGAAATTACACACCAAAATACATTCTGTTGCTTCTCCTGAGTACGGGGATACCACATGTGTGAGACTTTTTGGGAGCCTAGCCACATATGGGACCCCAAAAACCAAGCACCGTCCTCAGGGTTTCTAAGGGTGTAAATTTTTGATTTCACTCCTCACTGCCTATCACAGTTTCGGAGGCCATGGAATGCCCCGATGGCGCAAACCCTGCCCCCCAAATGACCCCATTTTGGAAAGTAGACACCCCAAGATATTTGCTGAGAGGTATGGTGAGTATTTTGCAGACCTCGCTTTTTGTCACAAAGTTTTGAAAATTGAAAAAAAATACATTTTTCTTTTCTTTCTTCATTTTCAAAAACAAATGAGAGCTGCAAAGTACTCACCATGCCTCTCAGCAAATAGCTTGGGGTGTCTACTTTCCAAAATGGGGTCATTTGGGGGGGTTTGTGCCATCTTGGCATTTTATGGCCTTCAAAACTGTGAAAAGTAGTGAGGAGTGAAATCAAAATTGTACGCCCTTAGAAATCCTGAAGGTGGTGATTGGTTTTCGGGGCCCCGTATGCAGCTAGGCTCCCAAAAAGTCCCACACATGTGGTATCCCCATACTTAGGAGAAGCAGCAGAATATATTTTGGGGTGTAATTCCACACATGCCCATGGCATGTTTGAGCAATACATCATTTATAACAAACTTGTGCAAAAAAAAAAAAAAAAGTTTGTCATTTTCCCGCAACTTGTGGCAAAATATAAAATATTCCATGGACTCAACATGCCTCTCAGCAAATAGCTTGGGGTGTCTACTTTCCAGAATGGGGTCATTTGGGGGGGGGGGGTGAACTGTCCTGGCATTTTATGGCCTTCAAAACTGTGATAGGTAGTGAGGAGTGAAATCAAAAATTTATGCCCTTATGCCCCGTACACACGGTCGGACATTGATCGGACATTCCGACAACAAAATCCTAGGATTTTTTCCGACGGATGTTGGCTCAAACTTGTTTTGCGTACACACGGTCGCACAAAGTTGTCGGAATTTCCGATCGCCAAGAACGCGGTGACGTCAACCATGTACGACGAGACTAGAAAAGGCCAGTTCAGAACCAAGCGCGGCACCCTTTGGGCTCCTTTTGCTAATCTCGTGTTAGTAAAAGTTTGGTGAGAGACGATTTGTGCTTTTTCAGACTCGTTGCTTTCAGATCATTTTCTGCGGTTTAGTTTGTGCTTGTGGGTTTGTATCTTATCTTCAGTGCGTGCAAGCAAGCTAAACGTGACTTTCATTAGTCATTGTGTTCTTGTTCCCTTTGTTGCTGTTTTTCAGGTCGCTCTTCACAGGCCTTGCTGTTCTTCAGTGCGTTCTGTTACTTCGTTCTGAGCAGCCGACCGTTTTCTAGCCATGTTGCGTATATGTACTCCTCGTAGAGTTCGTGCTGTGCGGGGGGCTTGGTGTTGGGGTCCTGACCTTGACACAAGTCCAGTCCATGAACAGGGTGGGGAGGAGTTCATGGACCAAGAATTGGTTGCTTCAGCATGACCAGTTCTGTCATATGCCTTTGCTCCGTGAGATCCGTGAGAATAATCCTGATGATTTCAGGAACTTTCTCTGGATGACAGACCCCGTATTTCACCGTTTGTTGGCTTCGCTGACCCCTATATCAGCAGGCAGGATACCTGCATGAGGCAAGCCATCACTCCGGAGCAGAGGCTGGTCGCTACCCTGCGGTACTTGGCGACGGGGAGAAGCCTGTAGGACCTCAAGTTCTCGACAGGCATCTCCCCCCAGGCTCTGGGGACCATTATCCCAGAGACCTGTTCTGCCATCATTCAGGTCCTGCAGAAGGAGTATATGAAGGTAAGATGTATCCTTGAATATCACATTTTATTGTATTTAATGTTTGATAATGTATTGTATTTCTTTCCTCATTCCCTAATTACCATGATTGTAATATGCTGTGAATGTCCCCTTTGTCCTCATTCATGCTGGATTTTTATGTAATTATTTGTGTTGTCCTTCATACATATTTGCTCTCACTTACCTCCCCAGCATGGTCTACAGGCCCTATATTCACCTCATGTAGTCACTTAACAATGTATTTTATCATCTCCATAGTAGTGCTTTACCCCAAATACCCTCTAAAATGTTATTAAAAGTGATTTGTGTTTTAAATTCAGGCAGAGTGCCAGAGGCTTTTTTTTGGGGTGTCCCCAAATCATTTTTAACCCTCCCTCCCCCCAACTGCTAAGTCAGCTGATACCAATTCTCTATCTATCCTCAATCATCTATCTGCTGACTTTGCCAAACCCATACACACTATACCCATCTCTTTTGTGCTCAGATTTATGGATGAATTCCCCAAAGCATGTAATGCAAGGGCCTGCCTGAATACTTTCAAATGGTACTGTTTAATGTTTTTGTATTCTATTATTATCTTGATAGGTAATAGCAGAATGTCCAAATGTGCTCAAATGTGTACAGTGTGTATTTATATCTTTGTATTATGACACTTCTTACCTGTCCAGTGGGCTGCCAATAGTGTAACTAAGGAGGGGCTGTTCAAAGTAATACACATTATTTAGGCATTCATCTCTCAATGAAGTGGAGAGGGTTACCTGTCCCAGAGTTCCCCCCCTATAATGTTAGAAGTGGCCCACGAGAGGGGGGGGAGGGGGAATATGATAGGTGTACCTTATACTTTGGCGTTGTAAAATTCCCCTTAATAAATGTTATCTTGATGTTGCCCAAGAATGTTTGTGTCTAATCTGCTTTCCATGTTTTAATGTGCAAAAAGACTAATTTTTTTTTTCCTCCACAGTTTCCTTTCACGCCACAGGAATGGCATACTGTGGCCTCCCACTTTGCCCAGCGGTGGGACTTTCCTAACTGCGGAGGGGCAATTGATGGGAAACACGTCCACATCGTCCCACCACCCAACTCGGGGTCATACTATTATATATATAAGGGGTTCAATAGTATTGTGATGTTGGCGGTGGTAAGGTTTGGAACAGGAAAATATGGATGCCGCACACCGGATAAAGTTGAAAAATCTTCTTTATTGTAAAACTTGGATCATCAAAATTAAAGGACAATCAGGCAGATAGTACAGACACATCTGACGCGTTTCGCACTCTAAATCGAGCGCTTACTCATAGCTGTGTCAGCTATGAGTAAGTGCTCGATTTAGAGTGCGAAACGCGTCAGCTGTGTCTGTACTATCTGCCTGATTGTCCTGTAATTTTGATGATCCAAGTTTTACAATAAAGAAGATTTTCAACTTTATCTGGTGTGCGACATCCAGATTTTCCTGTTCCAAACCTTGCTTCAATTTGCATTTAGCCAGCACCTCCTCTGAAGGATTTACTAACATACACCTGGAATCAAGTCTACATGAGCGGTGATTCATTTTCTCTGTCTTGCCTGCACCAAAGGATGTTGGCGGTGGTGTCGGCTAATTATGAGTTCCTGTATGTGGACGTGGGGAAGAATGTCCGGATGTCCGATGGTGGAGTCATTACCCAGTTCTACAGGCATCTCCAGAATGGCAGCTTGGGCTTGCCACCTCCAGAAGACAACGTGGAAGGACTCCCATTCGTCTTCGTTGCGGATTAAGCTTTTGCGCTGGGGGACCATCTTATACGGCCATTCCCGATGAGGACCCTCACCATGGACCAAAGGGTTTTTAATTACCGGCTGGCCAGAGCCAGAAGAGTGGTGGAGAACACATTTGGAATCATGGCCAGTCGGTTCTGCCTATTTCTTACACTCATCCATATGGCGGAGTATAAACTGAATCATATAATCCTGGCATGCTGTGTTCTACATAACTTTTTATGGCAACATTCTGCCAACTATGCTGGCTCAGTTGGGCCTGAGGCCGGAATTATAAATGAAACAACCCTGACGGCGCTTGAAAGTGGCCGTCCTGGCTTGCCCTCCCTGAGTGCCCGTGATGTCCGGCTAAGATACCTTAAGTTCTTTGCGGGTAGGGGGGCCATCAATATGCCAGACAATTTGTGAAACCTTGATCAAATAAAAAAAAAAATAAGCAAATCTTTGCTGCTTGTGTTTGTTTTAGCTGACCCTGACCTGAACGTTACAAAGCACTGTTGGATGTTATTTACTAAAGGTAAAGACACTTTGCACTACAAGTGCACTTAAAACTGCACTGAAACTGCACTTGTAGTGCAAAGTGGATTTGCCCTTAGGAAATAACACCCATTGTCACAGAAAGCAGAAATTAGAGCACCACAAAAGTGTTGAAGCGTTGAGACAATAATCCACACATTTTTGATTAACAATCTTTTTAAAACCTGCACAATCACATGTGCATTTAGAAAAGGTTTTTTAAAACAAACCAACATGTTTGTTGTATAATAAGTTTTGGAGTGGCATTATCAAAAATAGAAATGTCCATTTAAGATAAAACAGGCATGTTTCAAAACAACAAGAAAGACACAAATCTTGAACTTACAAAGTTCACATTTGGTAGAACTTGAAGGCAATATCAGACATGAGTATTTAGAAACTGTGTTTGATATTGCGTTCAGATGGGGTGAAGTCACCCCAGGAAAAGCCAAATTTTGAAGATGCACACCAATTTACGAATGTCAACATGTGCTACCTGCCATCATGGGGGATCAAGGGACGTGTTTTGGGGGAGCAACCCCTTCCTCACAGCTACTTTATTATTGAGGAAGTGGTTGCACCCCCAAAACGTGTCCATTGATCTCCCGTGATGGCAGATAGCACATGTTGACACACTGTGTGCATCTTCAAAATTTGGCTTTTCTAAAAAACATTTTTAACATTGTAGCACACCAAAAAACAAAGGGATTTGGAGGGGTTTTAAACTCTCCCCAAAACATCAATGATGTTCTTATTTTTTTTAATAACATCATTGATGTTTTTCTTGAGGTTTTCCAGTGCTAAATTACACCCCATGATCTCTCCGATCAGGATCTGTGCACTTTCAGAGGTGAAATGCCCTGGATCCACAACATCACGATCACCTAAAAAGATAGAAACCAAAAAAAAAACATGTATTATAAATATGCCGGCATCCATCTCTTACCTGAGCCTGTGGTCGCAGACACTCACCTGGTGACAATTTCCACCACGTCTTCTTCCTCCTCCTGCTCTTCTTGTGTTTGGGGTATTTCCCCTTCTTCCAGAGGTGGGAGGTCTCTGGTCTCCTCGGATGAGGGGTGTCCTCCGAGTCTTTTCTCCCCTATGTAAAACAAAAATGGTATACTTAGCACACAGATATTTGATGGCAGAACTATAAAGATGAAACATTGCTTGGAAGTGGGGTACAATTGTCTGTTTTGGCAGAGTTCCAAGATGTAGAATTTTGAGTGTCCTTTGTCAAGCTTCAATACTTTACCTGTTTTGTACAAGCTTCACAGATGAAGACACCCCTATAGTATACACTGGAGCACCTGTGTGGGCCCCCTAATAACAAGGGTGTTCTTGTGTCCCACACTAGTGCTCCAGCGTCCAGATGTGAAAACTGCTGCTGAGTGTCCTCTCCTTACACAGAATCTAGTTTGCATTTCATTCTAGTAACAAACCCATCTACACAACCAAATTATTTTCATACAAGTAGGCCCTAAAAAATGTGGGCAAATGCATATGGCCAAAACAATGGTGTTTTATAGGCCGAAAGAAAAATGTTTGATACGAACGAATAATGTGTCCATGAACATGAAAGTTGCCATTTTAAACTGTACAACACTTAAGAAAAGCACATGGAGCAGCACGAACGTAGTAAAGACAAAAAGATTCGGAACACAGCACAACTACTTACTTTTTTGCAGCACTCTGCGGATCTTTCTGTACTGCTCGTGTTCTCGTAATTTCAGGTCCGACCACCGCTTCCTGAGCTGATCTTTCGATCGTCGTACCCCGAAATTCCGGTGCAGACTTTTGACCACTTTCGCCATGATCTTGGCCTTTCTGACATTGGGGTTGGGGTAAGGTCCATACTTCCCATCATAGTCGGCCTTCTTCAGGATGTCGACCACCTCCAACATCTCACCAAAGCACATATTTGAGGCCTTAAATCTTCTCCTTGATCCAGACGTTTCCGGCTCCGGGCTTTCCTCCTCCTCCTCCTCATTGCTATAATTAGCACGCACCTGCTGTGTCTCCGCCATGTGCTCTTCCCCCACTGCGCCGAACGAAAAGGGGCGGGGAATAGACTAGAAAGAACGTCAGGGGCGGGCGGAGTTACACGCATGCGCAGTGTGTATAAAGCGTAACACGCGTGCGTAGTACGTACGATCTGTGAGCGGAGGAAGTAGTATCGGAGGCACCAATCGTGATAACGAAGGTAAGAGCCAAACTTGGGCCTATACTGCTTCTAGATTGAGGCCTATATTGTAACAAGATTAGGAGAGTTTTGCCTGACATTAGGGTTTGTCTTGTGTTGTGTCTTGCAGTGAAAATGGATATCTTGAAAGATACCGACTTTATGGCAATCTTCATAGATATGTTCAGGGAGCTGCCTTGTCTATGGGAGATAAACCACCCACATTATAAGAACCAAGCAAAGAGGAAGGCAGCGCTGGATCAAGTGCTGGAATTTGTGAAGCAGGTGATCCCCACGGCAGACATCACCTATTTGAAGATCCTAATTGGTGGTCTGAGGAGCACATATCTAAGGGAGCACAAGAAGGTCCAGGATTCCCAGAGATCCAGAGCAGCAGATGACATCTATGTCCCCAGGATGTGGTACTATGACAGGCTGCATTTTCTGGCAGGTCAGACTGAACCCAGATCATCACTCTCCAGTCTTCCTTCCACGCTTCCTTCCCCCCCAGCTGAAGCTTCTGACGCCCAACCTGGGCCTTCCAGGCAGCAACACGTGGAGGAGCCCAGCTTGAGCCAGGTATAGCATCCTTCTAAATATTTCTGGTTGTCCAATAAATGATGTTAACTAGATGTTAGTTTGGAGTACTAATTTATGATTGTGATTGATGATACTAAAACCATGTCCCTTTTTCATACACAGGGAAGTTTCAGCAAGGAGGTGGCCGGGCCGAGCAGGGTGCCTGATATCCAGGTCCCTCCCCTACACCTGCAAAGAGAAAGTGGCAGGAAGAGGAGTACCCTGGAGGAGGCTGCCATAGGCCTCTTTTGGAAGGCTACAGAGGCCCTGAGAGCCCCCCACACTGTGGAGGAGGACTTTGCTGGCATAATTGCCTGCAAAATGCAGCGGATGGAGGTGGGCCAACAACTCATGTGTGAGTCCTTAATGTTGGAAGCTCTCAATAAGGGGTTGAGGGGCCAAATAACATCTGCTACCCACATTTGTGACCTCACACATGGTCCTCCTCCTCCAGGTCCTACTACTCCTCCTCCTCCAGGTCCTACTAGTCCTCCTCCTCCTCCAGGTCCTACTCCTCCTCCTGCCACATCTCCAACAGCAGAGCCACAGCCAGGAAGGAAGCATGGAAAGAAGACCAGAAAGTGATGACCCTGGGTCCAGCCTGGTCTGGCAAAAGATGCAGCCTCTTGTAGTACCACAGCCTGGGAACATACATGTCATCTGCTGCTTTCCGGATCTCTGGGACTTCTGGACCAGACTGCACTCCCTTAGATAAGGACTCCTCAGGCCACCAATTTTGATGTTAAATAATTGATGTGTGCCCTGGGGGTCAAAGGCTTCGCCAATTTCTGCTGTTTCTCCAGCGTTGCCTCCCTCTTTGTTTGGTTCTGAGCCCTTAATAAAGGAATTTTTGTTTCAATTATACTCTCCTATGTGTTTTTTCCTTCAAAAAGGACAGTTTGTTTGTGAGGATTCAGGTACATTTCAAAAATACAATATGAAATTAACAAGGGACACCAACACCAAACAATCTCATTGAGATTAAATAACACAAAAATATTCTGGAGTAAAACTAAAATAAAACAAAGATCAGCCTTGAAAAAAAATACAAACCTAAAAAAAAAAAAAAATTCTGCCTTTAAAAAAATAAAAAAATAAATTAAACAACCCAAAAATACTTTTGTCAGATGTGACAAATCAAAATATGTTGAGGGAATCCCGATAAATAATAAAGAAAGAAGTTTGTGAGAAGTCTGTGTGAATATGAGCAGCAAAACTACTTCATTCTCACATTATAAAGAAGAAGAAAGTGCGCTGCATTAAACCATTTTTAACATTGCACCATGACGAAAGTTTTGTATCCATTGCGAACGCTAATTTTACCAGACCGAGCTGTTCCGTCTCGGAATTTCTTCTGAGGATGCGTGGCACTTTGTGCGTCGGAACTGGCCACACACGGTCGGAATTGACGCGATCGGATTTTGTTGTCGGAAAATTTTATAGCCTGCTCTCAAACTTTGTGTGTCAGAAAATCCGATGGAAAATGTCCGATGGAGCCCACACACGGTCGGAATTTACGACAACACGCTCCGATTGGACATTTTCCATCAGAAAATCCGACCGTGTGTACGGGGCATTAGAAATCCTGAAGGCGGTGCTTGGTTTTCAGGGCCCCGTACGCGGATAGGCTCCCAAAAAGTCCCACACATGAAGCAGCTAAATGTATTTTGGGGTGCAATTCCACATATGCCCATGGCCTGTGTGAGCAATATATCATTTACAAGAACATATTTGGGGGGGCACACCATACAATGCGTTTAAATTTAAGATGGTGCTGCTATAAGACCTACAAACAGTACAAAATATTTTACAGCGCACACATACAAGAATGACATTTCCTGCAGGGCTAGTTAAAAACACCTGAACATATTCAAAAAATACAGGGGTTTGGTCACACTATATGGTCATATAGTGCTAAGCCCACTTACTTACACATTTAGTGACAACTTTTTGTAAATTTTTTTCTTGTCATTATTCAATCACTTGGGACAAAAAAAATAATATTCAATGGGCTCAACATGCCTCTCAGCAATTTCCTTTGGGTGTCTACTTTCCAATAATGGGGTCATTTGGAGGGGGGGAGGGGTTCTACTGCCCTGCCATTTTAGCATCTCAAGAAATGAGATAGGTAGTCATAAACTAAAAGCTGTGTAAATTCCTGAAAATGTACCCTAGTTTGTAGACGCTATAACTTTTGCGAAAACCAATAAATATACGCCTATTGACATTTTTTTTACGAAAGACATGTGGCTGAATACATTTTGAACTAAATGTATGACTAAAATTGAGTTTATTGGATTTTTTTTATAACAAAAAGTAGAAAATATTGTTTTTTTTTCAAAATTTTCAATTTTTCCATTTAAAGCGCAAAAAATAAAAACCGCAGAGGTGATCAAATACCATCAAAAGAAAGATCTATTTGTGAGAACAAAAGGACGCAAATTTTGTTTGGGTACAGCATTGCATGATCGCGCAATTAGCAGTTAAAGCGACGCAGTGCCAAATTGTAAAAAGTGCTCTGGTCAGGAAGGGAGTAATTCCTTCCGAGGCTGAAGTGGTTAACTAGATGTTATTATTGATCACTAATTTCAGATTTAACAAAGTGGTTTATATATCAATAGACAGTAATAGCCAAAAAATGATTTGGTCAAGAATGAAAAATGCTGGGGACAGAATGATAGTCTTTTCTATTTGTTAACATTCAATTTGCAATAGTCATGAGCTCAAAATTGTGTGTGATTGATGACCAAAAAACTAAAACTATGTCCCATTTTCATACACAGGAAAAAGTCTCAGCCAGGAGGAGGCCGTGGAAAGTCTCAGCCAGGAGGTGGCGGAGGAAAGTGGCAGCCAGGAGGTGGCCTGGGGAAAGTGGCAACCAGGAGGTGGCCAGGAAAAGTGGCAGCCAGGAGGTGGTTGGGGAAAGTGGCAGCCAGGAGGTGGCCGGGGAAAGTGGCAGCCAGGAGGTGGCCGGGGAAAGTGGCAGCCAGGAGGTGGTCAGGGAAAGTGGCAGCCAGGAGGTGGCCGGGGAAAGTGGCAACCAGGAGGTGGCCGGGGAAAGTGGCAACCAGGAGGAGGCCGGGGAAAGTGGCAGCCAGGAGGTGGCCGGGGAAAGTGGCAGCCAGGAGGTGGCCATGCCCAGCAGCCTGACCGAATCCCAGGTTCCTCCCCTCCACCTTCCAACAAAAAGACCCAGGAAGGGGAGGAACGTGGAGGAGTCAGCGCTTGGTTTGATTCGGCAGGCTACTGCGGTCCTCACAAACACCCCTAATGTCCAGGAGGCCTTCGCGTGTATGACAGCCAGTAAGATGCAGGAAATGGAGGTGGGCCAATGCCCCATCAGTGAGGAGCTCATATGTCTGGTCCTAAATAAGGGGGTGAGGGGCAAACTCACCAAGAAATAACGTATGTGGATCATACTCCTCCACCTCCTGCCACAACTCCAACACCACAGCCACAGCCTGGAAGGAAGCGTGGAAGGAACTCAAGAGAGTGATGGCCTGGATTCGGTCTGGTCTGGCAAAAGACGCAGGCTGTTGTAAGACCACAGCCTGGGGACATATATGTCATCTGCTGCTGCTCCCAATCTCTAGGAGTCCTGGACCGTATTGTGCTCCCTATTAAATAGACTCCTCAGGTTACCAATTTGGCCTGTCAAATAATTGATGTCTGCCCTGGGGTACAAAAGGCTTCGCCAATTTCAACAGTTTGTCCAGCGTTGCCTTCCTCTTTATTTTGTTATGACCCCTAATAAATTTATTTTCTTTTTTTTTTTTTTTTTTACAAATACTTGGCTATGTGTTTATTTCAAAAGGGACAGTTTGTTTGTGAGTAGGCAGGTACATTTCAAAAATACAATGTCAAATTAACAAGGGACACCAACACCAACTAACCTCTTTGAGGTTAAAAAATACAAGATAATAATGGTGTTGTGTTAACTTGACACACAAAACGACAAAAAATATTATGGAGATAACTAGAAAAAAAACAAAAAAAAACATTTGTGCCTCGGACTTGTGTACACACACTCGGAATTTCCGACAACAAAGTTTTTTGTCGGAAAATTTGAGAACCTGCTCTCAAACAGTTGTTATCAGAAATTCCAACAGCAAATGTCCGATGGAGAATACACACGGTTAGGATTTCCGACAACACGCTCACATCGAACATTTCCCGTCAGAAAATCTGATCGTGTGTACGGCCCAATAGTGGAAGAAAAGAAAATTGCATAATCTATGGGCTGCTTTACTTCTTTTTACTGCACCCAAAGAGCAGACAGGCTAGATGCTGCCTCAATGTACAGATATACGCATCAGAAACCAGCCAAAACTCAAAGAGTGTGGCCAGCTTAAGAATGTAAAGAGGAGAGAGACAAAGTAAGAAGTCTATATTGTGGAGGAGAGGGCAGTATACGCAAAAAGATCAGATTGTGGAGGAGGCAGCATAAGCGCAACATCCATTGCCATGCGTTGTGGCTGTGCACACATTTCTGCAGCACACTGGTGTGAATGAGCCTTAAAAATGACTGATTCAGACATTAACAACACATGAAATGCAGATCGCTAGGTGTCAGAAAAAATGCAAGTAAATAAAAAAAAATTGTTTTCTATATGATGGCACCATTCATTTTATTAGCAGGACATGTATACCACCGCTGATAAATCATACATAGAAATACGTATAGGATGTTAGAGCATTTGATAGAAATGTGCTGATCGGAGATAAATGTGAGATTTTAGAGAAGGGACACAGGGAAAGTGCTGTCCACCAGTAACTGGAGCTCTGTGTATGTTGTCAGCCTAGCATTCCAGGCCAGCTTGTATGCTATAAATACTGCTGGGGCCTTGCTGTGGTTCAGCAATAGAATCACAAGAGTTGGCTCAAGAAGTCGTTGCCAGGTTTTATATTTCTGCTGCAAGCACCGGTCAGTGCACATTGTTGGAGACCTGCAGAGTGCTGACAACTTTCAAAGCTCAATGTGCAAAAACCATTATTAGTTTCATGACATGTTCACAGCTCAAACATACCACATACAAAAAAAAAAATCACATCAATTTATGTTCCTTTAGATTTTACAGTCTAATGGTCCTCTCCATTTTAGAATTTCAAAAAAGGACAATCAGAGTGGATATATACAGTATGCATGTCTACATAGCTCTGAATATTGGGCATGGATTAAAGGCATTTGATTAAATACAAATGTTAAAAAAAAGTCTGGGATCAAATTAGACTGCCAAGAACCATCTACGCTACCCTCACTTGTGATGGCCTACCTAGCCCATTTAATGAAACAATCTTTTCAAATCATCATCAATACTTAAAAACAAGACAATCTTGTCTTTAACACAAGCCAAGTCACACTCCCTTGGAAATAAGTGCTGAGGAATTATGGCTATGTTAGCATAAAATCAAATTAGTAGCAATTTATGTCTCTTAGTTTAACCACTTCATCCCCAGAAGGATTTACCCCCTTCGAGACCAAGCCCTTTTTTGCGATACAGCACTGCGTCGCTTTAACTGACAATTGCGCGGTCGTGCAACGTTGTAACCAAACAAAATTGACGTCCTTTTTTTCTCACAAATAGAGCTTTCTTTTGGTGGTATTTTATCACCTCTGTGGTTTTTATTGTTTGTGCTATAAACTAAAAAAGAGCGACAATTTTGAAAAAAGCTATATTTTTTTACTTTTTGCTAAAAGAATATCCCAAATATATATATATATATATATATATATATATATATATATATATATATATATATATATATATATATATATATATATAAACAAATTTCTTCCTCAGTTTAGGCCAATATGTATTCTACATATTTTTGGTAAAAAAAAAAAAAAATATCGCAATAAGCATATATTAATTACCGTATTTATCGGCGTATAACACGCACCGGCGTATAACACGCACCTCAATTTAGGAGGGAATTTTAAGGAAAAAAAACTTTTAGGAGGGAAGTTGAAGGGAAAAAAACTTACATTTAAATGCCCATCATTGCAGCCTTCTCAGTGCAGCCTTGCCCCAGTGCAGCCTTGTCAGTGCAGCCTTGTCAGTGCAGCCTTGCCAGTGCAGCCTTGCCAGTGCAGCCTTGTCAGTGCAGCCTTGCCAGTGCAGCCTTGCCAGTGCAGCCTTGTCAGTGCAGCCATGTCAGTGCAGCCTTGCCAGTGCAGCCATGTCAGTGCAGCCTTGCCAGTGCAGCCATGTCAGTGCAGCCTTGCCAGTGCAGCCTTGCCAGTGCAGCCTTGCCAGTGCAGCCTTGCTAGTGCAGCCATGTCAGTGCAGCCATGTCAGTGCAGCCTTGCTAGTGCAGCCATGTCAGTGCAGCCTTCCCCAGTGTCCAGTCCAGCCTTGCCCCAGTCCAGCCTTGCCCCAGTCCAGCCTTGCTGAAGCCTGTGAGCTTCAAAATCGCCGACCGCGATTTGAAAATGGCGCCGCCGGCGCCGAAATACACAGAGCCGGTCCTCGGCTCTTCTCGGCGGCTCTCGTTTACTTTCGGTTTCACTCGGACGGTGAGCGGAGCTATCCGAAACTAGCCGAGTATACTCGGCTAGGTTCGGGCGGCGCTCGAGTGAAACCGAAAGCCGCCGAGAAGAGCCGAGGACCGGCACTGCGTATTTCGGCGCCGGCGGCGCCATTTTCAAATCGCGGTCAGCGATTTTTTAATTCTGACAGCTCCGGATCGCAGGGGATCGGCGTATAACACGCACCCGCGATTTTCCCCTGATTTTAAGGGGAAAAAAGTGCGTGTTATACGCCGATAAATACGGTTTGCGCAAATGTTATCACATCTACAAAAAAGGGGATAGATTTATGGCATTTTTATTATTAGTAATGGCGGCGATCTGCAATTTTTATCATGACTGCAACATTGCGGCAGACAGATCAGACACTTTTGACACTATTTTGGAACCATTGACACTTTTTACAGCGATCAGTGCTATAAAAATGCACTGATTACTGTGTAAATGTGTGAATGTCACTGGCAGGGAAGGGGTTAAACACTAGGGGGCGATCAAGGGGTTAAGTGTGTTCCCTCAGTGTGTTCTAACTTTAGGGGGGGTGGGCTTACTAGAACATGACAGAGATCACTGCTACCGATCACTGGGAGCAGTAGATCCCTCTCATGTTGCTAGGCAGAACAGGGAAATGCCTTGTTTACATAGGCATCTCCCCCATTCTGCCTCTCTATGCCACGATCACGGGCCACCGGCAGACATCGAGTCTGCGGGACCCGCGGGCATGCGCCTGCTAGCCGCCGATGACAGAGTGACGTACGGGCACGTGGTGGCACTTTGCCGACGTAAAGTGTGAGCCGGTCGGCAAGTGGTTAAAGTAGTACTAAACCCAAAAGCAAATATTAATTATATTGGAGCTTATCAGTTCTTAGATGTGATGGCTGCATTTGTTTTCTTTTTTAGGCTTTCCTTTTATTTTCACCTGGTGATTTAGTCAGTAAGTTTGTTGTTTCAACAAAACTTGCTGTCCTGCAGATGTAGGAGTTAGCGGGATGAGACAAACCATTTAACAATGACAGGAGTGCCTACAATAATCAGCTTGTCTGTTTATGAGGCGGACCTGATCGGACCATCTGGTCTCCCCTATGAAGTCCGTTGACATCCGCAGCTACCTGATCTGATCCTGCCTGTAAAATCCAGACGGATGGTGATTCTATTTTCCATCTGTCTGGCAGGTCAGATGAAAAAGGGACAAGTGGTCCGTTTTCATCTGATTTCTCCATAGAGGAGAGTGGGACTGTGTCCACTCTGCACAGCGGAGCGGACAGGACCTGTCATTCGCCTGCTCAGCGGGGATCAGCAGAGCGATCCCCCACTAGGGTGCCCACGTGTCCCGGATTGTCCAGGATTGTCCCTTAAAAAACACACACCGCCACCCTGATAAATATTGCTGAACTGGTTGCTAGGGCCACCCCGCCTTGCGTCTAGCAACCAGTGACGTCGGCTGAGCGAGGCTTACCCAGAGCTGCCCTGCGCTGAGCAGCGCTCGGATTCAACCCACCTCCTCTTCTTCTCCGCCTCCGGCCGCAGCAGCAGCAAGAGAGCAGCCAGAGCATCTTCTGTTATTTCCTTCTCCTGAGTCCTGACTCCAGTCCATTCTGCAGTGCTGGTAGTGGCACTGCTGGTAAGCCAGGATCCACAGCAGCCTGTGCCCAGTGCCAGTCCTGGGGCCGACTACTCCAGCTGCCTGCAGCGCATTGCCACTGCCAGCAGCCCGACTTCTCTCCTCCTGAGCCTCCTCCCGCCCACGAGGGCCTCAACCCGAGCCGCCCGACTGAGGGCCTGAGCCATGAGGGGGGCCCCCCAGCCAAACTTACAGGTTTGTACTCACTATTCTATGAGAACATGCATGCTTACAATTGCAGTGCAATCATGTATTGCTTTTAACAATGTTCCTTCTAGATACTGTATGTTTGTAACAATAACATTTCCTTTTTTTCTTTTTTTTTTTTTTTACATATGTATTTCTATGTGGCACCTTTAAAGTCTGGCTATCTATTCCAAATCAAGTTCTATTGAGCTGAAAATACAAATAAAGCAGCTTTCATTGACACCCCACAGGAGAAGCCTCTTAGGAAATGCTCCAATAGATACACCACACAACAATGTGTGATGGGATGTCTGATATAAAGCATCTTATCCCACTAAAGGACTGTACCTTGAAGAGTTTGCCTACATACCATTACATAATAGCAAGCATTACAAAAATCGTTGTGTTGTGTGTGTGTATATATATAAGAGCCCTTTCACACTGGGGCGGTGCGGACGCCGGCGGTAAAACTGCACTATTTTTATCGCCGCTTTAACGTTGTTTTAGCGGCGCTATTCGGCCACTAGCGGGGTGGTTTTAACCTTGTCCCTGAATGGCAGTTTGGAAATGTGGTCACCCTATCCCCCACTGAGAAAGTGGAATCCGCTCCACGGAGGCGCCCGAGTGAAAGGGGCCTTAGCTGGAATTTGACATTAACTTGTATTTTTTTAGTGTATCTAAATCTACCAGTACAAATGAAACTAGCACTCGAACTTGAAATAGCTGGTAAAATCTTTTCTGATGCATCTTCATGACAGCAAACCCTGGGTTGTGACTCTGCTCCCACAACCTGACAGGATTGGTTAGCTATAAATTTGAGAAAGAGACACCCCGCATCATTCTTTTTTTGTCCTCACCTGTGAAGATTGGATGGATAGTGTTATACCCCTTACCGCATTCGCCCCAGCCAGGTTCAACCTCTCCTGGTTGGAAGTCCTGTCCTGTACAGTCTCTAAAAGAGCTATATAGATGGAACCCCAATCTGGTGGTCCCGAGGGTCGGACATATGTCTGGCACTTACAAACCTTAAATAGGCTTAGGTTATTGCAGTGGTCTCCAAAATAATTTTTTTGTCTCAATGCACGTGTTTTTTTTCGTTTTTCTATCGCCTCTGGTCCTTGTAGTCCCACGGGTATATCTGCCTGTTTCCAAAATGGCGGCCGCGAGTGTAGGCACTTCCGCACATGCGTGGAGGACGTGATGTCATTAAAGCGTCTATCTTTCCTTCTCCAAGATGGCGCTGGATCCTCTCGGACCGCTTCCGTGCATGCGCAGTGACGTCATTTCCTCCGCGCCGGCGGTGCAGAATTTAAAAAGGCAGGTTTTTGTCAGTACAATACCAACATACAGGATAGGATGTTCCCTGCTGCTCCTGGCTCTTCTCCAGTTTTAAAGGTATGTTGGGCTCTACCTCTCCATTCTCTTCTGTCTTTTTATTGACTGCTTCAATAGTTCTACATTCTCTGCACACTTTTAATTCTTTGCTATACTATCTGCCTCAGGTGGAAGATTTGTTTTCCTAAATCGCTGCTCATGGAGGCCACTGCCCAAGCAGACCACCCTAAGGTAAGGGGTTGTTTTCCTTGGTAAGTAGTGAAGATTTACTTGAAAAAGAGAGCATGGCCACTAACGCTGCAATTTCTGGGCAGCCCTACCAGGTCAAGACCCTCAAACTCCAGGCGTAAGGAGCGCTCAAGTCATGCATCTAGCCATAGACGATCTAGGAGGAGCCAGTCTAGATCTTCGTCGCATCATCGTAACTCATGTCACAGAGGGTCACCTTCTCATCACCAGCCTGCATCAGGGAGTCATCACACCTGTCCTGCAGAAAATGCAGGGTGTGCGGAGCTCCAACTATGCTAGAAAAACTCGCTTGCCATACATGTTTCAATAAAGTGACCAAGGAAAAGGAATCGGATGCCAGAGAGATAATAGACCTCATCAAGGAGTCAGTGCAGGAGTCTCTTATGCCCCGTACACACGGTCGGATTTTCCGACGGAAAATGTGCTATCGGAGCGTGTTGTCGGACTCCATCTGACTTTTTCCATCTGATTTTTCGACACACAAAGTTTGAGAGCAGGCTATAAAATTTTCCAACAGCAAAATCCGATCACGTCAATTCCGACCGTGTGTGGACATTTCCGATGCACAAAGTGCCACGCATGCTCAGAAGAAATTCCGAGATGGAACAGCTCGGTCTGGTAAAATTAGCGTTCGGAATGGATAGAGCACTTTCGTCAGACTGCAATGTTTAAAATTGTTTAATACAATTGTTTAATAAAATTGTTTAATACTTCTTTATAATGCTAGTAGAATGAAGTTGTTTTGCTGCTCATATTCACACAGAGTTCTTACAAACGTATTTCTTTATTATTTATCGTGATTCCCTCAATATATTTTGATTTGTCACATCTGACAAAATTTATTTTTGTTTTTTTTATTTTTGTTTTGTATTTTTCTCAAGGCTGATTTTTTTTGGTTTTGTATTTGTAGTCAGAATCTTCGAGTAAGAAAGTGATACTCCTAAGTACCAAGGCCTGAGGTGTGCCTTGACCTGACTGGTCAGTATGCCTGAAAAGAGGGCATACCCTGAATGTAAGAAAAAGTAATGAGTATGTATGAGGATTGGGGGAAACGGGTGGGTGGGAACCCAGAAACGCCGACGAGCCCTGGCCAGATAGAGGAGGAGGCTTAAGTAGCCCTCTCAGCCTCCTCCCACAAATACAGGCTAGCCTCTGGCTAGCCTTTACACTTGTAGTCAGAGTCTTTGAGTAAGAAAGTGATACTCCTAAGTACCAAGGCCTGAGGTGTGCCTTGACCTGACTGGTCAGTATGCCCGAAAAGAGGGCAAAAAAACACAAATTTAGGTGAAGAAGGGAAGGTAACATCCCATCAAGAGGAGTAGCATGCGCCCGGATGGCAACAGTATATATCCGAAAAGTGTCCCCTATGACCGGAGAAACCCCCCCGACTTGGTGATGAGACAGAACCCCCTACAAAGCCTGCGAAGCTACCCAGAACCCAACTAAATGTCCCATGAACGATTGGACAGAGCCTGAAGTCCGAGACGACCCAGACATGAGAATGAACTGCTTGTGAATGAGGATGCATGGGGGAAGGGGAGCACTGGCTGTCCCAAGGAGCCCCTGCAAGATGAATGGCTGAGAAGATCGAAACTTCAAAAACGGACACCAGTGAAGTGCTCAGTGAAACCCCTCCCAAGCCCTGGCCTGGCCATGCTGGTATGGGGAAGTCCGTGGGTGAGTGCCAAAGGACAACTGGTAGGAGTTCAAAATGCTAAATACCTGAAGGATGTGATGAAGTAGGTGGATCAGGCCCATGCACTATGGCAATAAGTATTGACAACGTGGAGAAACCATGCCAGACACAGAATACTGGTCCCACCTGATGCGATCGGGTCGTGCTTCAGCCTGTGACCTGGTAACCGAGTCTGAAATCTGAACTGAGGAAGGAGGGCCAGACTCCATCCCAGGGAAATAAGTCCCATGGCATGAAAACAGTCATACCCAAAGTGACTGAACCCCCCCTCTACCTGGAACCGGCTGGGGAATGGAAAAGATGACTGGACTGACGTCCCTGAGCAGTCTTCCAGGCCACATCCTAGACAAGATCCGAGCCGAGAGTGGAATCCAAAATCATGATGACATTTGCCCAAACCTACCACTTAAGGACCAATAAGGGGATAACGAATGCCAATACAGCCCAACCTGAGAACATGCACAAGAGAAATAACAGACAAGACAAGAGAACAACAACGCCCCTCTGTGCCTACCTAAGTATGAGCGGAAATGCCAAGATCACTGCGCATGAATAAACCTGATGATGGACCCCCCTCGTGTGAGTAAAGAATGAGCCCGAGTAACCTGCTGCGCAGAGACAGGTAATTAACTGAAAACTCAGGGCTGGTGTACCCACAGACCGTGGTGGGTAATCGTACAGGTGTGGTGAATGAACGTGCATCGTATGACGTATGTTATACAGGCGAGAAGATTGTGGTCAACAATCATTAACAAACGAAACCTCAGCCCGTATGGTCTGTAGACGTGACAGATCCTGACATGTGAGCCCTAGCTACCTGACGCAGGTACAACCATGAACAAAAAACGATGAGACATGACAAACAACGAAGATGAAACAGCTATCGGAGTATGTGCCGTGACTGAACAACGATGCCCCTCTGAGAGATGCTGAGGCTGAACACTGAAAAAGAAACGTTAGGGCAGAAACATGAGCACAACAACGCTATGACAGAAATGCTGAACTAAATGCTGAGACAGAAACGTGATGACAGAAAAACCCTGGGGCAAAAATGTAATGACAGAAAAACCCTGGGGCAGAAATGTAATAACAGAAAAACCAGGGGCAGAAATGTAATGACAGAAAAAACCTGGGGCAGAAGTGTAATGACAGAAACCCAGGGGCAGAAGTGTAATGACAGAAACCCAGTGGCAGAAATGTAATGACAGAAACCCAGGGGCAGAAATGTAACGACAGAAACCCAGGGGCAGAAATGTAATGACAGAAACCCAGTGGCAAAAATGTAATGACAGAAACCCAGGGGCAGAAATGTAATGACATAAACCCTGGGGCAGAAATGTAATGACAGAAAAAACCTGGGGCAGAAATGTAATGACAGAAACCCAGGGGCAGAAATGTAACGACAGAAACCCAGGGGCAGAAATGTAATGACAGAAACCCAGTGGCAGAAATGTAATGACAGAAAAAACCTGGGGCAGAAATGTAATGACAGAAACCCAAGGGCAGAAATGTAACGACAGAAACCCAGGGGCAGAAATGTAATGACAGAAACCCAGTGGCAGAAATGTAATGACAGAAAAAACCTGGGGCAGAAATGTAATGACAGAAACCCAGGGGCAGAAATGTAACGACAGAAACCCAGGGGCAGAAATGTAATGACAGAAACCCAGTGGCAGAAATGTAATGACAGAAAAAACCTGGGGCAGAAATGTAATGACAGAAACCCAGGGGCAGAAATTTAACGACAGAAACCCAGGGGCAGAAATGTAATGACAGAAACCCAGTGGCAGAAATGTAATGACAGAAACCCAGGGGCAGAAATGTAACGACAGAAACCCAGGGGCAGAAATGTAATGACAGAAACCCAGGGGCAGAAATGTAACGACAGAAACCCAGGGGCAGAAATGTAATGACAGAAACCCAGGGGCAGAAATGTAATGACAGAAACCCTGGGGCAGAATATTAATGACAGAAACCCTGGGGCAGAAATGTAATTACAGAAACCCTGAGGCAGAAATGTAATGACAGAAACCCTGGGGCAGAAATGCCATGACAGAAAATGCTGAGGTAGAAAACGCTCAGACAGAACGCAGAGGCAGAAACACGATGACAGAAATCCTGGGGCAGAAACACTGAGGCAGAAATGCCATGACCGAAACCCAATGACAGAAACGCTGAGACTGAAATACTGATGGCAGAAATGCAAAGACAGAACCCTGGGGCAGAAACGCTATGACGGAAATGCCGAGACAGAAAAAATTGAGCCTGAACACTGAGCCAGAAATGCGGGGGCAGAACACTGACAGAAAACGCCAGGACCGAATAAAGAAAAAAATGCCATGACAGAAATCCTGGGTCAGAGATGTCATGACAGAAATCCTGAGCCAGAAACGCTATACAGAAATCCTACGGCAGAACCACTATGACAGAAATGCCGGGGCAGAAAGCTATGGCAGAAAAGCTAGGTCAGAACGCTGAGACGGAAATGCTGAACGCTTATGACAGCAATGCTAGGACAAAACTTTAAGAGAGAAATGCTGAATGCTATGACAGAAATGCTGGGCAGAACGTTAAGCCAGAAATGCTGAACGCTATAACAGAAATGCCGAACGCTGCGACAGAAATGCCGAACCCTGCGACAGAAATGCTGAAACCCTGCGACAGAAATGCTGAAACCCTGCGACAGAAATGCTGAAATGCTACGACAGAAATTCTGAACTGCTACGACAGAAATGCTGAACGCTATGACAGAAATGCTGAACGCTACGACAGAAATGCTAAACGCTACGACAGAAATGCTAAACGCTACGACAGAAATGCTGAACGCTACGACAGAAATGTTAAACACTACAACAGAAATGCTAAACGCTAGCTACGACAGAAATGCTGAACGCTACGACAGAAATGCTGGGCAGAACATTTGAGACAGAAATGCTGAATGCTACGCCAGAAATGCTGAGGCAGGAAACGCCATGACAGGAAAACAAGCGCTGAGACTAAACGCCTAAACAGAAACGCTATGACAGAAGTCCTGGGACCGAAATGCTGTGATATGAACACTTGTGACTGAAGCGGTGGATGCCCGGGAGGCATGCGGGGACCCCCTCCACATGATGCCCCACGTGAATACCGGGAGGTGAGCGGTCAGGTGAGCGCCACCCCGGCTATGAAAACCGGGAGACGTGCGGGTGTCCCCTCCACGATGCACGGCTGGTACCAGGGAGGTGAATTGGCGGGCAAGTGGGTTGGTGGAGAATGGACGGACGCGCCCCCCCTTCCCCCCGGCATGAGAGCCGGGAGACGTGGGCTGGCAGCACCCCCCCGGACAGATGGGGCTGTGGGGAAAGTGGGTGGTTGGAGGATGGATGACCGGACAGACGGCACAACCCCCCCTCCCCCCCGCAGCGTGAGTAGCGGGAGAAGCGGGCGGGCAGCACCCCGGCACTGTCAGGAACAAAGGGACAGAGGAACAGCGGTGCCCCCCCAACCATGCGGTATTGTGCCCAGATGGATGGATAGACGCCCCCCCCATGGGAGCCGGCGGAAGCCGGTGGACAGGCAGCACGCTGACCAAATGGAGCCGTAGCTAATGGCTGGACGCCCCCCCCCCACTGTGAGAAGCGGGCGGCCCCCCACAGCTCTGGCAGGCACCTGGATGAAAGGGAGAAGAAGCGGGCGGCAGCTACTTTACAAGACGAACGCCCCCCCCACGAGCGCCGGGAGCAGCGGGCGGGCAGCACCTGGCCAGCTGCAGCCAAAGGAGGGTGGAGGGTGGAGGATGGATGGACGGCCCCCCTCCCTCCCCCGGCATGATCACCAGGAGAAGTGGGCGGGCCGCACCTGATTTAGCTGCAGCCAAAGGGAAGTAGGGTGGGTGGAGGATGGATGGACGGCCCCCCTCCCTCCCCGGCATGATCGCCGAGAGAAGCGGGCGGGCGCCCCCCCCCCGTGGCGCCGTATGCAGAGAGGAGCAGATGGCTGGCTGGCTGGACTTCCCCCCAACACCCAAAAAAACGGGCTGGCGGCTCCCCCCTGCAGCAAGCTGGTAAGGGGAGAGAATGCTGGCCAGCGAGTGGCTCCCTCATGGAGCTGTCTTTGAATAGTGAGAGGAGTGGTTGGCGGCGGCGGCGGCGGGCGGCCGAGCACCCCCCCCGAAATACCGGGAGAAGCAGGGACCCATAAATGTGGGTGCAGGAGGGTAGACAGGCGAACTCCCCGGTGAAGCACCGACAGAGGTACCGCCGCCATATTGCAGCCGACCCGGAAGTGACGTGTAGGCCCCACCCCCTATTGAACCCAGAAACGCCGACGAGCCCTGGCCAGATAGAGGAGGAGGCTTAAGTAGCCCTCTCAGCCTCCTCCCACAAATACAGGCTAGCCTCTGGCTAGCCTTTACACTTGTTTCAAGGCTGATGTTTTTTTTTTGTTTTGTTTTTTTTTTTACTCCAGAATATTTTTGTGTGTGTTTTGTGTGTCAAGTTACCACAACACCATTATTATCTTGTATTATTTAATCTCAAGGAGATTGTTTGGTGTTGGTGTCCCTTGTTAATTTCACATTGTATTTTTGAAATGTAGCTGCCTCCTCACAAACAAACTGTCCTTTTTGAAGGAAAACATACATAGGCGAGTATAATTGTAAGAAAAATTCCTTTATTAGGGCTTAAGAACCAAACAAAGAGGGAGGCAAAGCTGGAGAAACAGCAGAAATTGGCGAAAACCTTGGACCCCCAGGGCAGACATCAATTCTTTTACAGCAAAATTGGTGGCCTGAGGAGTCCATATCTAAGGGAGTGCAGTCTGGTCCAGAAGTCCCAGAGATCCGGAAAGCAGCAGATGACATCTGTGTCCCCAGGCTGTGGTCATACAAGAGGCTGCATATTTTGCCAGACCAGACTGAGCCCAGGGCCATTACTCTCTGGTCTTCCTTCCATGCTTCCTTCCACGCTGTGGCTCTGGTGTTGGAGATGTGGCAGGGGGAGGAGTAGGACCTGGAGGAGGAGGAGTAGGACCTGGAGGAGGAGGAGGAGGACTATGTGTGAGGTCACAAATGTGGGTTGCACATGTGAGTTGGCTCCTCAACCCCTTATTTAGAGCTTCCAAAATTAAGAACTCACATAGGAGTCGTTGGCCCTCCTCCATCTGCATCATTTTGCAGACAGTTATGCCAGAAAAGTCCTCCTCCACACTGTGGGGTGTTCTGAGGGCCTCAGTAGCCTTCCAAAATAGGCCTATGGCAGCCTCCTCCAGGTTACTCCTCTTCCTGCCACTTTGTCTTTGAAGGTGTAGGGGAGGGACCTGGATATCAGGCAGCCTGCTTGGCCCGGCCACCTCCTGGCTGAGACTTCCCTGTGTATGAAAAAGGGACATGGTTTTAGTTTTTGCTTCATCAATCACAATCATAAATTAGTACTCTAAACTAACATCTAGTTAACATCATTGATTGGACGACCAGAAATATTTAGAAATATTTAGAAGAATGCTATACCTGGCTCAGGCTGGGCTCCTCCACATGTTGCTGTCTGGAAGGCCCAAGTTAGGCATCTGAAGCCTCAGCTGGGGGGGAAGGAAGCGTGGAAGGAAGAGTGGAGAGTGCTGGCCTGGGTTCAGTCTGACCTGCCAGGAAATGCAGCCTGTCATAGTACCACAGGCCACCAATTAGGATCTTCAAATAGGTGATGTCTGCCGTGGGGATCACCGACTTCACAAATTGCAGCAAATTATCCAGCGCTGCCTTCCTCTTTGTTTGGTTCTTATATTCCGGGTGGTTTATCTGCCATAGACAAGGCAGCTCCCTGAACATATCTATGAAGATTGGCATAAAGTCCTGATCCTTCAAGATATCCATTTTCACTGCAAGACACAACACAAGACAAACCCTAATGTCAGCCTAAAGTCTTGTGCAAATACAGGCCTCAATCTAGAAGCAGTATAGGCCCAATGTTAAATCTTACCTTCGCTATCACGATCGGCGCCTCCGTTACTCCTTCCTCCGCTCACAGATCGTACGTACTACGCACGCGTGTTACGCTTTATAGACACTGCGCATGCGTGAAACTCCGCCCGCCCCTGACGTTCTTTCTAGTCTATTCCCCGCCCCTTCTTGTTCGTCGCAGTGGGGGAAGAGCACATGGCGGAGTCAGAGCAGGTGTCTGATAATTACACCAGCGAGGAGGAGTAGGAAAGCCCGGAGCCTGAAACGTCCAGATCCAGAAGGAGACAATTTAAGGCATCAAATATGTCCTTTGGGGAGATGTTGGAGATGGTCGACATCCTGAAGAAGGCCGACTATGATGGGAAGTATGGACCTTACCCCAACCCCAATGTCAGAAAGGCCAAGATCATGGCGAAAGTGGTCAAAAGTCTGCACCGGAATTTCGGGGTACGACGATCGAAAGATCAGCTCAGGAAGCGGTGGTCGGACCTCAAATTAAGAGAGCATGAGCAGTACAGAAGGATCTGGAGAGTGCTGCAAAAAAGTAAGTAGTTGTCCTGTGTTCCTATTCTTTATGTTTATTACGTTCATGCTGCTCCATGTGCTTTTCTTAACTGTTGTCCAGTTTAAAACTTTCATGTTCATGGGCACATTATTCGTTCATATAAAACATTGTTTGTTCGGCCTAGAAAAGACCATTGTTTTGGCCATATGCATTTGCCAACATTTTTTAGAGCCTACTTGTCTGAAAATAATTTGGTTGTGTAGGTGGGTTTGTAACTAGAAGGAAATGCAAACTAGATTCTGTGTAAGGAGAGGACACTCAGCAGTTTTCACATCTGGACGCTGGAGCACTAGTGTGGGACACCAGAACACCCTTTTTATTAGGGGCCCACACAGGTGCTCCAGTGTATACTATAGGGGTGACTCCATTTGTGAAGCTTGTACTAAACAGGTAAGTAATCAAGCTTGACAAGGGACAATAAAAATTCTACATCTTGGAACTCTGCCAAAACAGACAATTGTACCCCACTTCCAAGCAATGTTTCATATTCCTATTTCTGCCATCAAATATCTGTGTGCTAAGTATACCTATTTTTTTTTAACATAGGGGATAAAAGACTCGGAGGACACCCCTCATCCGAGGAGACCACAGACCCCCCACCTCATGAAGAAGTGGAGACCCACCAAAGCCAACAGGAGGAGGAGGAGGAAGGAAATGTGGTGGAACTAGTCACCACAACAGGTGAGTGTCTGCGACCACAGGATCAGGTAAGAGATGGATGCTGGCAGATTTATAATACATGCTGTGTTTTTGTTTCTATCTTTTTAGGTGATCGTGATGTTGTGGATCCAGAGCCTTTCACCTCAGAAAGTGCACAGATCCTCATTGGGAAGATCATGGGGTATAATAGGGACTTGGAAAACATCCAGAAAAGCATCAATGATGTTCAAAAAAAAATTGAAGTACATCATTGATGTTTTAGGGAGAGTTTAAAACCCCTCGAAATACCTTTGTTTTTTTGTGAGCTAAAAATTTTTACCATTTTTTGACATATTTGCGAAAAGCCAAATTTTGAAGATGCACACAGTGTGTCAACATGTGCTATCTGCCATCATGGAAGATCAATGTAGGCGTTTTGGGGGTGCAACCCCTTCCTGAATAATAAAGTAGCTGTGAGGAAGGGGTTGCACCCAAAAAACATATTCCTTGATCCCCCGTGATGGCAGCTATCACATGTTGGCATTCGGCAATTTGTGTGCATCTTCAAAATTTGGCTTTTCTAGGGGTGACTTCACCCCATCTGAACGCAATATCAAACATAGTTTGCAAATACTCATGTCTGATATTGCCTTCAAGTTCCACCAAATTTGAACTTTGTAAGTTCAAGATTTGTGTCTTTCTTGTTGGTTTTAAACATGCCTGTTTTATCTTAAATGGACATTTCTACTTTTTCTAATGTGACCCCAAAATTGTTATACAACAAACATGTTGGTTTGTTTTAAAAACCTTTTCTAAATGCACATGCAATTGTGCTGGTATTAAAAAGATTGTTAATCAAGAATGTGTGGATTATTGTTTCAACGCTCCAAAACTTTTGTTGTGCTCTAATTGGTGTTTTCAGTGACAATGGGGGTTATTTCCTAAGGGAAAATCCACTTTGCACTACAAGTGCAGTTTCAAGTGCACTTGTAGTGCAAAGTGTCTTTGCCTTTAGTAAATAACACCCAACAATGCTTTGTAATGTTACACAATCACACCATTTTCAGGACTCACCACATTTCTGTCAGGGTCAGCTAAAAGAAACACAAGAAGTAAATGTCACCAAAGATTTTTGTAGTTAAATTTTTTTTTATTTGAAAAAGGTTTCAGATATTGTCTGGCATATTGATAGCCCCCCTACCCACAAAGTATTCAAGGTATCTTAGACGAACATCACAGGCACTCGGGGGGGCAAGCCAGGACGGCCACTTTCAAGCGTCGTCAGGGTTGGTTCATTTGGAATTCCAGCCTCAGGCCCAACTGAGCCAGCATAGTTGGCAGAATTTTGCCATAAAAAGTTGAAAGTAGAACACAGCACGCCAGGATGATGTGATTCAGTTTGTACTCCGCCATGTGTATGGGTGTAAGAAGTAGGCGGAACCGGCTGGCCATGATTCCAAACGTGTTCTCCACCACTCTTCTGGCTCTGGCCAGCCGGTAATTAAAAACCCTCTGGTCCGGGGTGAGGGTCCTCATCGGGAATGGCCGCATAAGATGGTCCCCCAGCACAAAAGCTTCATCCGCAACGAAGACGAATGGGAGTCCTTCCACATTGTCTTCTGGAGGTGGCAGGTCCAAGCTGCCATTCTGGAGATGCCTGTAGAACTCCGTCTGGGCGATGACTCCACCATCGGACATCCGTCCATTCTTCCCCACGTCCACTTACAAGAACTCGTAAGTAGCCGACACCACCGCCAACATCTCAATACTATTGAACCCCTTATAGTTGAAATAATATGACCCCGAGTTGGGTGGTGGGACGATGTGGACGTGTTTCCCATCAATTGCCCCTCCACAGTTAGGAAAGTCCCACCGCTGGGCAAAGTGGGAGGCCACAGTCTGCCATTCCTGTGGCGTGGAAGGAAACTGTGGAGTCAAACAACAAATAAAAATTAGTCATTTTGCACATAAACAGGGAAAGCAGATTAGACACAAACATTCTTGGCCAACATCAAGATAACATTTATTTGAGGGAGTTTTTAAACACCAAAGTATAAGGTACACCTATCAGATCCCCCCCCCCCTCTCATGGGCTATTATCTTATTATAGGGGGGCAGCTCTTGGACAGGTAACCCTCTCCACTTCATTGAGAGATGAATGCCTAAATAATGGGTATTACTTTGGCCGGCCCCTCCTTACTTACACTATTGACAGCCCACTGGACAGGTAAGAAGTGTCATAATACAAAGATATAAATATACACTGTACACATTTGAGCACATTTGGAAATTTTGCTATTACCTATCAAGATAATAATAGGATACAAAAACTTTAAACAGTACCATTTAAAAGTATACAGGCAGGCCCTTGCACTACATGCTTTGGGGAATTCATCCATATATCTGAGCACAAAAGAGAAGGTATAGTGTGTATGGGTTTGGCAAAGTGAGCAGATAGATGATTGATGATAGATAGAGAATTGGTATCAGCTGACTTAGCAGTTGGGGGGAGGGAGGGTTCCAAATGATTTGGGGACCCGCAAAAAAAAAGGCTCTGGCACTCTGCATGAATTTTAAGCACCACCTCTGCTCCGGAGTGATGGCTTGCCTCATGCAGGTATCCTGCCTGCTGATATAAGGGGTCAGCAAAGCCAACAAACGGTAAAATACGGGGTCCGTCATCCGGAGAAAGTTCCTGAAATCATCAGGATTATTCTCACGGATCTCACGGAGCAAAGGCATATGACAGAAGTGGTCACGCTGAAGCAACCAATTCTTGGTCCATGAACTCCTCCCCACCCTGTTCATGGACTGGGCTTGTGTCAAGGTAAGGACCCCAACACCAAGCCCCCGCACAGCACGAACTCTACGAGGAGTACGTATACGCAACATGGCTAGAAAACGGTCGGCTGCTCAGAACGAAGTAACAGAACGCACTGAAGAACAGCGAGGCATGTGAAGAGCGACCTGAAAAACAGTAACGAACGAACAAGAACACAATGACAAGAGTCACGCGTAACTCACTGCACGCACTGAAGAGCAGATACAAACCCACGTGCACAAACTGAACACCAGGAAACGATCTGAAAACCACGAGTCTGAAAAAGCGCGAATCGTCTCTCACCAAACTTTTACTAACACGAGATTAGCAAAAGGAGCCCAAAGGGTGCCGCGCTTGGTTCAGAACTGCCCTTTTCTAGTCTCGTCGTACGTGGTGTACGTCACCGCGTTCTTGGCGATTGGAAATTCCGCCAACTTTGTGCGACCGTGTGTATGCAAAACAAGTTTGAGCCAACATCCATCGGAAAAAATCCATGGATTTTGTTGTCGGAATGTCCGATCAATGTCCGACTGTGTGTACGGGGCATTAGAATCATCAGCCCCCGAGACAGACAGGACAGCTCCGAGTACATCCTCTGTAGCCCCTCATCCACCTTTGGGGCCGGAGTCCTCAGCTGATAACGAAGATCTAGAGGTCTCAGTGGGATTTAACATTACATTAGTTGAGCCTTTCACTAGATCAGTCAAAGAAGCAATAGGTTGGGAAGAAATTAAGGAAGTATCATGTAAAATCCGAAAATACTTCTCAAACCTGCAAAAAGAACCAGAGTCTTTTCCATTCATAGATGAGTTAGAGGACTTCATTAAAGATGAGTGGCAAAAACCAGACAAAAAATCCAGTCTTAATAGGCTAGCAAAATTATATCCTTTGAAGGAACCTAATGTAAATCAATTAATTTATGCACCAGTCGATGATGCCTCCTTAATGCGATTGGCGAGGCATGTAACTTTGCCTATAGAATATGCGGCAGCCTTCCAAGATGTGCTTGACCAGAAGATTGATCTGGATTTGAAAAGAGCATACTCAACAGCAGATGGCACTTGCAGACCAGCCATTGCCACAGTGGCAGTTGGTAGAGCCATTTCCGGGTGGAACTCCAGCAGCGACAAGTCACTACGCGAGTGAGCAGATCAGGAAAAGATCATAACTTCCCTTCAAGAACTTAAGCTGGCAGAAGCATCAATGGACATCATTAGATCTGCCACCAGAGCAATGTTATCTTTACTGATGGCCAGAAGAGCTTTGTGACTGAAACCCTGGGTAGCAGACGCTACCAAAACGAATTGGTGCAAGATTCCATATGATGATTCTAACCTACTTATGCCCAAACTTGATTCTGCCATCTCAAAAGTAACAGGAGGTAAGTCAGGTCTGATTCCCTCCGACAGAAGGCCAAAGCCCCACCTACTGGCGCAACCTCCCGGAAAGATACAGGGAAGCAAAGGCACATAGACCTGAAAAAGAGTTAAAAAGGAACTGGAGGAATACTCAGTTCTCCTTTCTGATGCTTCAGAAATTAAAGTCTACTTCAGCAGGGGATCAGCAGAAGTCTTTCTGAAGGTACGCCTGTCCATCCTGTAAAGGTGGGAAAATGATAGACTCCCCCAACTTTCAGTTCTTAGAGGCTTTCAGAGGTGGGAAAAAAAAAGGAATAACAACTTTAGTTCAGCTGTATGAGAACGGTTCACTTAAGTCCTTTGAGGCCTTAAGGGGAAAGTTCTCTTTACAATCTAATTGGTTTTATCAATTCCTCCAATTGAGACACGCTCTGCATGCTCAGTTTTCGTCTACTGAAATACTCTTTCCCCCTACCCATTTTTGACAAGATTGTACAAGCAAGGTTAACAAAGGGTCTTACCTCTGTTACTGTACATATAGGGTGCTGTTAGATAGGTTTCTGTTGAACTTTACAATTCGCTCTAGGGCCGGATGGGAACAGGATCTTGGTCCTATTCCGGTAGAGGCCTGGAAAGATGTTCTCCGGTCTTTGCCTCGGGTATCCCTCTCTCCATCACACAGACTGACCCAGTTCTTTATCCTTCATAAGGCTTATAGAACTCCTCAATTTTTACATAAAATTGTTTTTTTGCATACCTGAGATCTGAGCCAGCCTGTGCTAGGTGTGGTAACACATGTACGTTGATACATCTTCTCTGACAGTGTCCTAAACTCCAGAGATACTGGGCGGAGGTGATTGGTACCTTAAATGGGCTACTGGATATCAATATCTTGGCTGAACCACTTATGTGCTTATTGGGCTACTGTCATATCTCTACTTTATACTTTTTCTATAGGCAACACTATTAGGTGAGCACTCTTTGTTGCCCGCAGACAGATTGCCCTTAAGTGGACCTCTCTCCATCCGCCAACTGTATCTGACTGGATTTCAGACCTTAGTAGGATTATGATCTTTGAAAAACATACATCATTTTTAAGGAACTCCATGAATAAGTTTGATGCTATCTGGTCAAAGTGGTTTGAGTCTATGTCCCTGGCATCGGTATAGACCAATCTGTATTATGTATACTGTAATATCAGATATTGGGCTGTAGGTGACCATCTTAATATAGGTATTTATGGGTAAATTATATATGTATAAATATATATATATATATATATATATATATATATATATATATATATATATATATATATATATATATAATTATTATTTCAGGTACTTATATAGCACCGTCAATTTATGCAGCGCTTTACATATACAGTAGGGGCGGAAAGTATTCAGACCCCCTTAAATTTTTCAGTCTTTGTTATGTTGCAGCCATTTGCTAAAATCATTTAAGTTCATTTTTTTCTTCATTAATGTACACACAGCACCCCATATTGACAGAAAAACACAGAATTGTTGACATTTTTGTAGATTTATTAAAAAAGAAAAACTAAAATATCACATGGTCCTAAGCCCTGGTTCACACAGGGGCGGCACGACTTGCAGGTCGCCTCACCGAGGCAACCTGCACACGACTTTCACGGCGACTTGCAAAACGACTTCTGTATAGAAGTCTATGCAAGTCACCTCAAGTCGCCCCCAAAGTAGTACAGGAACCTTTTTCTAAGTCGGAGCGACTTGCGTCGCTCCTATTAGAACGGTTCAATTGTACAGAACGGGAGGCGACTTGTCAGGCGGCTAGGTCACCTGACAAGTCGCCCCTGTGTGAACCGGCACTAAGTATTCAGACCCTTTGCTGTGACACTCATATATCTAACTCAGGTGCTGTGCATTTCTTCTGATCATCCTTGAGTTGTTTCTACTTCTTCATTTGAGTCCAGCTGTGTTTGATTATACTGATTGGACTTGATTAGGAAAGCCACACATCTGTCTATATAAGACCTTACAGCTCACAGTGCATGTCAGAGAAAATGAGAATCATGAGGTTAAAGGAACTGCCTGGAGAGCTCAGAGACAGAATTGTGGCAAGGCACAGATCTGGCCAAGGTTCCAAAGATTTCTGCTGCACTTAAGGTTCCAAAGTGGCCTCCATAATCCTTAAATGGAAGATTTATGGGATGACCAGAACCCTTCCTAGAGCTGGCCGTTTGGCCAAATTGAGCTATCGGGTGAGAAGAGCCTTGGTGAGAGAGGTAAAGAAGAACCCAAAGATCACTGTGGCTGAGCTCCAGAGATGCATTCGGAAGATGGGAGAAAGTTGTAGAAAGTCAACCATCACTACAGCCCTCCACCAGTCGGGGCTTCATGGCAGAGTGGCCCGATGAAAGCCTCTCCTCAGTGCAAGACACATGAAAGCCCACATGGAGTTTGCTAAAAAACCACCTGAAGGACTCCAAGATGGTGAGAAATAAGATTATTTGGTCTGATGAGACCAAGATAGAACTTTTTGGCCTTAATTCTAAGCGGTATGTGTGGAGAAAACCAGGCACTGCTCATCACCTGTCCAATACAGTCCCAACAGTGAAGCATGGTGGTGGCAGCATCATGCTGTGGGGGTGTTTTTCAGCTGCAGGGACAGGACGACTGGTTGCAATTGAGGGAAAGATGAATGCAGCCAAGTACAGGGATATCCTGGATGAAAACCTTCTCCAGAGTGCTCAGGACCTCAGACTAGGCCGAAGGTTTAGCTTCCAACAAGACAATGACCCTAAGCACACAGCTAAAATAGTGAAGGAGTGGCTTCACAACAATTCCGTGACTGTTCTTGAATGGCCCAGCCAGAGCCTTGACTTAAACCCAATTAAGCATCTCTGGAGAGACCTAAAAATGGCTGTCCACCAACGTTTACCATCCAACCTGACAGAACTGGAGAGGATCTGCAAGGAGGAATGGCAGAGGATCCCCAAATCCAGGTGTAAAAAACTTGTTGCATCTTTCCCGAAAAGACTCATGGCTGTATTAGATAAAAAGGGGGCGTCTACTAAATACTGAGCAAAGGATCTGAATACCTAGGACCATGTGATATTTCGTTTTTTCTTTTTTAATAAATCTGCAAAAATGTCAACAATTCTGTGTTTTTCTGTCAATATGGGGTGCTGTGTGTACATTAATGAGGAAAAAAATTAACTTAAATGATTTTAGCAAATGGCTGCAATATAACAAAGAGTGAAAAATTTAAGGGGGTCTGAATACTTTCCGTCCCCACTGTACATTGTACATTCACATCAGTCCCTACCCTCAAAGAGCTTAGACTCTAAGGTCCCTAACTCACAGTCATACATACTAGGGACAATTTAGACAGGATCCAATTAACCTACCAGCATGGCTTTGGAGTCTGGGAGGAAACCGGAGTACCCGGAGGAAACCCACGCAGGCACAGGGAGAACATGCAAACTCCAGGCAGGTAGTGTGGTGGTTGGGATTCAAACCAGCAACCCTATATAATTTTTTTCCTTTTTCTTTCTTATACTCCAATTTGAATAATTTGTTTGTATTTTTTTTGCATATAAAAATATAAAGAATATGATTAAAAAAAAAACAGGATTAACCCAGTGGCTTACGCATTGGACCTTCCTCCTAGTATGCACATCCCTAATGTGTTTCATGTCTCCTTATTGAAACCTTTGGTCTGCAACCGCTTTACCACCTCTGTGCCACGTCCTCACCCTATACAGGCTGAGAACCATGAGCAGTATGAAGTACAATCCATTGTTGACTCCTGTAGGTTCCGTGGGCGCATACAGTACCTGGTGCATTGGAAGGGGTACGGCCTGGAGTAACGCTCTTGGGTCTCATCCTCGAACGTACATGCCCCTGTCCTCCTCTGTGATTTCCATAGACGTTTTCCTCTCAAGCCTGGTGGTCCTCCGAGGGGGAGGGGTTGTTGAGGAGTGGGTACTGTCAGGGCTGGGCTCAGCCCTTCCTTCTCTGAGCTCAGCTGTCGGCTAATTGCCAGCTCCTTTCTCTCCACAGTGACTCAGCTGTTAATGATCTGCTCATTAGTCCTGGCTACTTAAAGCCGTCCAGCTCACTTCATCTCTGCCTTCGCCTTTGGTCACATCTCAGAGACTTTCTTCTGCGTTCCTGTTAAAGACTTGCTTGGCTGACGTCCCTTCTGGCTCCTGATCCTGCTTGCTGTACTACTACATTGATCTCTGGCTCCCTGACATTGGCATTGGCTGACTACCCGATCTGGTTACTGAACTCTGGCTATGTATTGACTTGAAGGATACGGAAAGGCCCAATAAACCGAGGTGCGAACTTCAAAGAAGGAACACAAAGTCGGAGGTTGTGAGACGACAGCCAGACTCTGTCCTCAACCTGATAGGAAGGCACAGTCAGGCGTCTGCGGTCAGCATGGAGTCTGTACCTATTGTTAGCATGTCGCAAAGCCTCCTGGACTTGTGCCCAAGTGGAACGAAGGCCACGGAGACTCCTCTAACGCAGGAATACTCTGCGGAACAAACGAGGCAGGCAACACAGAAGGTTGAAAACCATAGTTCGCCATAAACGGGGACAAATGGGAAGCTGAATTCAAGGCACTATTGTGAGCAAACTCCACCCACGGTAAGAGGTCTGACCAGTTGTTATGATGGTCAGTATAGCAACGTAGGAATTGCTCCAAGGACTGATTGGCTCGTTCTGTGGCCCCATTAGACTGCGGGTGATACGCAGAAGAGAAAGCAAGCTGAATACCCAACTGTGCACAAAAGGCTCGCCAGAACTGGGACACAAAATGACTACCCCTGTCTGAGACAATCACCTTAGGTAGGCGGACGATCCCCCAAGCAAAAATAGAAGCCAGTTCCTTAGAAGTAGGCAACTTCTTCAGTGGAATACAATGCAACATTTTCGAGAACTGGTCAAGCACCATAAGGATAACTGTGTTGCCCTGGAATTTGGGTAACTCCACAATGAAATTCATAGACAGGTGGGTCCAGGGGTCTCTCTCTATTGGGTATGGGTTGTAGGAGGCCCACTGGAACGTGTGACAAAAAATGCAGCGCTCAATGGGACCGGCAATAAAAATAATAGTGAATAAAGTGAACAGTCAAGTTCATTTATTGGATGCACATAAGAATTAAAAAACAACAGCTGGTAATGAAAAAATAAAATCTCACTGATTCAAAGGAGATCATTGCTAGAAGTACTCCAAATAATAATAATAAAAGTGATGCCGCCATAACTCCAGAAAGTAAGGGGTTAATAACAGCAAGTGTGCCCGGTGTAGCAATCCTCAGTAGCGGACCCTGTGAATGGGATGTGCCCGGATAAATGGGGGAATACTGTTCTCTGTAGTGTAGCAGTGAATAGAATACCAGACTCACTGTGGGTGGAGAGTGTCCTGTGGAACACGCCATGGGATCCTCACAGTGGGGCTGGCTGGACAAACGAGCTGGAGCCTGGCTTCCAGAACGGTGCTGTGGAACATCCACGGTGGATACAAGAACCCGCTATCAGGGTCGGGAGTGAGGAGGAGGCAGATGCTGGGCGGTTTGTCAACTATGTTGTGTTGCCATGGCGACCAGGACTAACATGTTTCGCACACCTGCGCTTTGTCAAAGTCACCTTCCACTAGAAGATGTCGTGGAGTCTTACTCTGAGCACACACGGAACAGGCAGCAACAAAGGTGGTTACATCAGCATGTAGACTAGGCCACCAGAATTGTTGGGAAATGGCCCAAAAGAGTTGATTCTTCCCAGGGTGGCCAGCAGCATTGGGAGAATGGTAAGTCTGGAGCACAGCAGTAAGGAGAAGTAAGACTGGTGCGAACCATAGCCAGAATAAGATCGGGAGGAATCACAGGAACTAGAACAGACTCCATCTTGGAAGTGGAGGAAATTGTCGTGACAAGGCATCAGCCCTTACATTCTTAATACCCGGTAAGAATGAGACAATGTAATTAAAACTCGACAAGAAAAGAGCCCATCGGGCCCTTCTGGGAGAGAGGCGCTTAGCCTCAGACAAGAATGTGAGATTCTTATGGTCAGTAAGAATGAGAAGGCCATGAAGGAGTATGTTGCAGACGTACTTTCTTGAGGTTTCATCCGCAAATCCTCATCTCCTACTGGTGGAGTCTTACTCTGAGCACACACGTAACAGGCAGCTACGAAGGTGGTTATATCAGCGCGTAGACTAGGCCACCAGAATTGTTGAGAAATGGCCCAAAAGAGTTGATTCTTCCCAGGGTGGCCAGCAGCCTTGGGAGAATGGTAAGTCTGGAGCACAGCAGTACGGAGACTCTCAGGAACAAAGTAGCGGTCACAAGGTTTCTCAGGAGGAGCATCGACCTGAGCAGCAAGAATTTTGTCACCCAAAGGAGAAGTAAGATTGGTGCGAACCGTAGCCACAATACGATCAGGAGGAATCACAGGGACTGGAACCGACTCCATCTTGGAAGTGGAGGAAAATTGTTGTGACAAGCGTCAGCCCTTACATTCTTAGTGCCGGCTAAGAATGAGACAATGTAATTAAAACTCAACAAGAAAAGAGCCCATCGGGCCCTTCTGGGAGAGGGACGCTTAGCCTCAGACAAGAATGTGAGATTCTTATGGTCAGTAAAAATGAGAACCGGCACAGTGGTACCTTCAAGGAGATGTCTCCATTCTTTCAGGGCTAAAATGATCGCCAACAACTCTCTGTCACCAATCTCGTAATTGCACTCTGCCGGTGACAATTTCTTGGAAAAGTAGCCACACGGATGCATAGCGCACTCAGAGTTAGGACGTTGAGAGAGAAGGGCACCAACTCCAGTCTCAGAAGCATCAACTTCTAGGATAAAAGGCAACGTAGGATCAGGGTGTGCCAACACAGGAGCAGAAACAAAGGCAGCCTTGAGACTCTCAAAGGCCTTAATGGACTCTGGAGACCAACTCTGTGGGTTGCCATCTTTCCTGGTCATATCAGTCAGGGACTTGACCAGAGACAAGAAGTTACGAATAAACTTCCAAAGCCAAGAAAATGCTGCAGAAGACGTAAACCCACTGGTTGAGGCCACTATAGAACTGCTGAAAGTTTCTCTGGGTCCATTGAAAAACCAGCAGTGGAAATGACATAGCACAGGAATTTAACGTGTTCACAATGGAATTCGCACTTTTCCAATTTACAATAGAGATTGTTCTCTCTTAGTCTCTGAGCACACCACAGACATCTGTGTGGTGGCTCTCCAGAGACTTGGAAAATATGAGGGTATCGTCGAGATAAACCACCACACACCACACCACACACCAACAACTCTCAACAACAACAAATCTCGGAGGACATCGTTAATGAACTCCTAGAAAACTACTGAAGCGTTACAAAGGCCAAAAGGCATTACAAGATACTCATAATGACCTGATCTGGTATTAAACGCAGTATTCCACTCGTCACCCTCCTTAATCCTGATGAGATTGTGTGCCCCTCTCAAATCAAGCTTTGTGAAAACCGTTACTCCCTTGAGGCGGTCAAATAACTCAGTAATCAACGGAATGGGATAGGCATTGTTAATAGTGATACGATTGAGACCCCAGTTCACCACTCTTCTTCTTCACAAAAAAGAAATCAGCACCAGCAGGAGACGAGGATTTGCAGATGAAACCTCGAGAAAGTGCGTCTGCAACATACTCCTTCATGGCCTTATTATCCTCCAAGACCGACAAAGGGTAAACCCGGCCACGAGGGGGTATGGCACCAGGTTAAAGGTCAATTGTGCAATCATACGACCGGTGTGGAGGCAAAGTACCGGCTTGACCTTTATCAAAGACATCGCTAAAATCGCAGTACTCCTCCGGCAGTGAGGAGAGTGAAGAGGTACACAGGACCTTAGCTACCTTCTGGAAGCATCTCTCACTGCACTGTGGCGACCAGGACAGAACCTCAACACAGAGCCAATCAAAAGAAGGGTTGTGCCTCTGTAACCAAGGATAACCAAAAACCAGCGGAAACTTAGGTGAGGAAATAACTTGGAATTGGATTATCTCATGGTGAAGGGCCCCTACGGCCATGAACAACGGAACAGTCTCATGAGTTACATGGGCAGGCTGTAGAGGTCTCCCGTCAACAGCCTCAATGGCAAGTGGAGTGTCACGCAGCTGCAGCGGAATCGAGTGCTTCGATACAAAGGCATCATCAATGAACAGGCCTGCAGCCCCAGAGTCGATTAGAGCCTGTATCTAGACAGATGACTCAGCTTAAGGTAACCGAAACCAGGGGCTTATCTTTCTGGGAAACTGGAAAGGAAACAACGCCACCTAAGGTCTGTCCGTGACAGGACCTCAAGGTTCGGGAGTTCCCTGGACGGGTAGGACAAGACTTCAAAAAGTGACCAGCCTGGCCACAATAAAGGCACAATTTCTCCCTCCTCCTGAGGGCTCTCTCATCTGCAGAGAGACACGTGAAGCCCAAGTGCATGGGTTCATCTTCACAGACCGACTCTGTATCAGGAGGCATGGGAGGTGAGGGAGGCAAGGGTGGGACTGCAAAGCTCGGAGACAAATGTACAGGAGGCTTGCGCCAGCACTCCTTAAAAGAGAGTCTTTCTTTGAGTCTGGAGTCAATGAGGAGTGCAAATGTGATCAACCTCTCCAGCTCAGTGGGTATATCTGGGGCTGCTATCTCATCCTTGATGTTATCCGAGAGACCATGAGAGAAGGCAGCCAAGAGGGCCTCATTGTTCCTAGCAACCTCTCCTGCCAGAGTACGGAATTCAATGGCGTAATCAGCAACATTTCTCTGTTTGATGGACGTGAGGCTCTTGGCAGCAGAAGCGGAGTGTGCGGGAATGTCAAATACCCTTTTGAAGGAAGCCACAAATTCTGGGTAACTCAGGATCATGGGTTATTGCGTCTCCCATAGAGGGTTTGCCCAGGCCAAGGCTCTCTCAGAAAGCAAGGATATCACAAAACCTACTTTGCTTCTGTCAGTGGGAAATGCCTGGGGCAGCATCTCAAAGTATATCTCAACCTGCTTGAGAAACCCTCTGCATTGAACTGGATCACCCCCAAATCAATGTGGAAGTGGAGCCGAACCAGACATGCCTCTTATAGAGGTAATACTCAAGGCGGGTGCCTGCACAGAGACTGGAGCAGCAGCAGGGACGGCCTGCAACACAGGTTGTGCCAGAGCAGCCATAGTGGAAGATTCCAGGTGAGCTGTGCGACTCAGGAGCGTTTGTAACGCCAAGGCAAACTGATCCATGCGGTGATCCTGGTCATCCAACCTGGAAAAAATATTACCAACAAGTGGACTGACTGCATCTTCTGAATTCATGGCCTTCGCCTATTGTCAGAAACCATAAATCAGACCGAGACAGAAGTACAGTTAATCACACTTGTTTATTAATAATAAAAAGGTAAACAGAGTAAGTGTAGTTAATACATAGCCAGAGTTCAGTAACCAGATCGGGTAGTCAGCCAATGCCAATGTCAGAGAGCCAGAGATCAACGTAGTAGTACAGTAAGCAGGATCAGGAGCTAGAAGGGATGTCAGCCGATGTCAGGTCTTCAACAGGAACGCAGGAGAAAGTCTCTGAGATGTGACCAAAGGCGAAGGCAGTGATGAAGTGAGCTGGACGGCTTTAAGTAGCCAGGACTAACAAGAAGATCATCAACAGCTGAGTCACTGTGGAGTGAAAGGAGCTGGCAATTAGCCAACAGCTGAGCGGCCAGCTCAGAGAAGGAGGGGCTGAGCCCAGCCCTGACAATATCTGAGTCTAACCAACTCTACCACAGATTTAGAGAGAGGGAAAATTCCCATCGAACACTCAGAAGGGCTAACAAAATTGCAGGAGAGAGATCGAGAACTGACCTGCTCCAGCCCCGTGTCAAAACTCAAGCACAAAATGATGCACCGGTGAGAATTATTACCCCCTATGGTACACACTGGCATCAGGTTAATTCCATACTCCTGAGTAGGGATGAGCCGAACACCCCCCTGTTCGGTTCGCACCAGAACATGCGAACAGGCAAAAAATTTGTTCGAACACGCGAACACCGTTAAAGTCTATGGGACACGAACATGAATAATCAAAAGTGCTAATTTTAAAAACTTATATGCAAGTTATTGTCATAAAAAGTGTTTGGGGACCTGGGTTCTTCCCCAGGGGACATGGATCAATGCAAAAAAAGTTTTAAAAAAAGGCCATTTTTTCGGGAGTGGTGATTTTAATAATACTTAAAGTGAAACAATAAAAGTGTAATATTCCTTTAAATTTCTTACCTGGGGGTTTCTATAGTATGCCTGTAAAGGGGCACATGTTTGCCGTGTTTAGAACAGTCTGACAGCAAAATTACATTTTAAAGGAAAAAAGTCATTTAAAACTACTCCCGGCTATTAATTAATTAATTATTAATTGTCGGTCCGACAATACACATAAAAGTTCATTGATAAAAACGGCATGGGAATTCCCCACGGGGGAACCCCGAACCAAAATTTTTAAAAAAATGGTGTGGAGGGTCCCCCTAAATTCCATACCAGGCCCTTCAGGTCTGGTATGGATACTAAGGGGAACCCCGGCCAAAATTTTTTTTAAAAATGGCGTGGGGTCCCCCTCAAAATCTATACCAGATCCTTCAGGTGTGGTATGGATTTTAAGGGGAACCCCGCGCCAAAATTTTTTTTAAAAATGGCGTGGGGTCCCCCCAAAAATCCATACCAGACCCTTACCTGAGCACGCAACCTGGCAGGAAAAGAGGGGGGGACGAGAGAGCACCCCCCCTTATGAACCGTACCAGGCCACATGCCCTCAACATTGGGAGGGTGCTTTGGCGTAGCCCCCCAAAACACCTTGTCCCCATGTTGATGGGGACAAGGGCCTCATCCCCACAACCCTTGCCCGGTGGTTGTGGGGGTCTGCGGGCAGGGGGGCTTATCAGAGTCTGGAAGCCCCCTTTAACAAGGGGACCCCCAGATCCCGGCCCTCCCCCCTGTGTGAAATGGTAAGGGGGTACAAAAGTACCCCTACCATTTCACAAAAAAAGTGTCAAAAATGTTAAAAATGACAAGAGACCCTTTTTGACAATTCCTTTATTTAAATGCTTCTTCTTTCTTCTATCTTCTATCTTCTTTCTTCTATCTTCTATCTTCCTTCGGTTTCTTCCTGCATCTTCTTCTTCTTCTGGTTCTTCTGGTTCTTCCTCCGGTGTTCTCGTCCGGCATCTTCCTCCGTGGCGTCTTCTTCCCTTCTTCTTCTCGGGCCGCTCCGCATCCACCATGATGGGAGGCTCCTGCTGTGTGACGCTTCTTGTCTTCTGGCGGTTCTTAAATAATGGAGGGCGGGGCACCCGGTGACCCCGCCCCCCTCTGACGCACAGGGGCTTGACGGGGACTTCCCTGTGGCATTGCCCATGACGTCAAAGGGGGGCAGGGTCACCCACTGGCCGCTATGCATATGTAGGTACGTAGACCGATCCAAGGTATTTAGAGACTCTGAAGCAAAACATGAATATTAAATTAAGTCATTTATCAACTGTGTTACTACCAGGGTCCTATATTCCTTGGAATGTCCTTGTAAGAAATTGAACATTGGAAAAACAAAACGACAGCTTCAAGTCAGATTTAATGAGCATCTGAAAAGTATAAGACTCAATGAAGACACCCCGCCACTCAATATCACCAGGGAAGTAAACAAGGGTTAAAAGTGAAAGGCTTCTACTCTCTAGACCTTAGTGATCGGAGACGAGACTTTGATACAGTACTCATTCGTAAGGAAAAATCCAGGATCTTCAGGCTCAATACGCTCCAGTCAATGGGCTTGAACAACGAGTTGAGCTTGAAGGTATTCCTTGAGCCTTAAATAAGCAATAGCTACCCCTGCTATAGAAATTTGTCCAATCCTATTGTCCCTTCTAGGGATGGGCTTTATGTTCAGGTCTGGTATGGATACTAAGGGGAACTCCATGCCAAAATAAAAAAAAATGGTGTGGGGTTCCCCCCAAAAATCCATACCAGATCCTTTCAGTTCTGGTATGGATTTTAAGGGGAACCCCACGCCAACATTTTTAAAAAAATGGCGTGGGGTCCCCCCAAAAATCCATGCCAGACCATTATCCAAGCATGCAACCTGGCAGGCCACAGGAAAAGAGGGAGAGTGCCCCCCTCCTGAACCATACCAGGCCACATGCCCTCAACATTGGGAGGGTGCTTTGGGGGTAGCCCCCCAAAGCACCTTGTCCCCATGTTGATGGGGAGAAGGGCCTCATCCCCACAAACCTAGCCCAGTCATTGTGGGGGTCTGCGGGGGGGGACTTATCAGAATCTGGAAGGGGACCCCCAGATACCGCCCCCCATGTGAATTGGTAATGGGGTACAAATGTACCCCTACCATTTCACAAAAAAGTGTCACAAATGTTAAAAAAGACAAGAGATGGTTTTTGACAATCCTTTATTAATTTCTTCTTCTTTCCCTGTTTCTTCTTCCATTTACTTTCTTAAGGTCTTCCTTCAGTGTTCTTCTTCTTCCTCCATCTTTTTCTTCCCCCTGTTTACGTAAACGTTGATACAACGTTGATACATGTTCCCTTCTCCCCTCCAAATCCCCCCCTTCCCCACATTGGTTTCCATGCCTTCCTCCCCTTCTTTCCCCCTTCCCCCCTCTCCCTCCCTACCACTCCCCCTTTTCCCCTCCCCCCTCTTCCCTCCCTATCATTCCCTACGTCTTCCTCCGCATCCTTCTCTGGTCTTCTTGTCCGACATCTTCCTCCGGCTTCTCCGCCTTTGTCCTCCGCACGATCTGCCTCAGTGGGAGTGTTCCGCTGTGTGACGCTTCTGTTGAGGTGATAATGGAGGGCAGGGCCACCCAGTGACCCCGCCCCCTCTGACGTACTGGGATATTCCTATAGCTTTCCCCGTGTTGTCAGAGGGGTGGGGTCACCTGTTTACGTAAACGTTGATACAACTTTGATACATGTCCCCTGGGGCAGGACCCGGGTCCCCAAACACTTTTTATGACAATAACTTGCATATTAACTCTTAAAATTAGCACTTTTGATTTCTCCCATAGACAATTCACTATAGCCGACAATTCACTATAGCTGCTATTACTTCATGACTTTTTTCCCTTTATGTCATTTTGCTGTCAGACTATTCTAAACATGAGGGAAAAAAGCGCCACTTTACAGGCATACTATAGACACCCCCCCAGGTACGAAATTTAAAGGAATATTTCAATTTTATTGTTTCACTTTAAGCTTTATTAAAATCACTGCTCCCGAAAAAACGTCCGTTTTTAAAACTTTTTTTTGGATTGATACATGTCCCCTGGGGCAGGACCCAGGTCCCCAAACACTTTTTATGACAATAATTTGCATATAAGCCTTTAAAATTAGCACTTTTGATTTCTCATGTACGTGTCCCATAGACGTTAACGGTGTTCGCATGTTCGAACAAAGTTTTTGCCTGTTTGCATGTTCTGGATGCGAACCGAACAGGGGTGTTCAGCTCATCCCTAGTCCCTTCCCGTTCCTGCTCCTCCCTACCCCTGCCCCCCACTTCCCTTCTCCCCTCCATATCCCCCCCTTCCCCACATTGGTTTCCATGCCTTCCTCCCCTTCTTTCCCCCTTCCCCCCTCTCCCTCCCTATCACTCCCCCTTTTCCCCTCCCCCCTCTTCCCTCCCTATCATTCCCTACCTTCCTTATCCCGAATCATTCCCTTACCTCCCTCCCCCCCACCCACTGTCCACCTTTCACTCCCCCCTTTCCCTTCCTTTCCTTTCCCTCCCCCCCCCCTCATCTTTAGCAGGGGTATTTGCTCTGATGTCTATACTGAATTTATTTCTGTTATCAGATATTAGAAATAGCACTACTTAAGGTGTAGGCTCTATAACATTGCTAAATGTTTTCAGCTTGCTCCCAACAGCGATATACGCATTGTGATCTGTACTGAACATATTTATGTTACTATATGCCACATATAACACTACTGAAAGCTCATGTTTTATATTTTTACTAAGCCGTTCCTAGACTGCTTTGGTAATAGTTAACGGTCTCCCTTAGTCCTCTTTGATTAGACTCGACTTAACTTTAAAATGAAGAAGCTCTAAAAATGCTTCTGAAACTATGAGATTGATTTCTGAGCCACCCGGTTCATTCCATTCCTCAGCTGTGATTCTTCTTAAACTTAATAGTTCAGGACCATGCAAGGAGTTATGATGCCCAGGCCTAACCTTACACCCTGGCAACATCCAGCATAGGTCCATTATACTATTTTCCTTTGCCTGGCAATTTATCTGTCTATTTTATTTGAACTGTAGTACTCCAAGTTACCACAAGATGGCAGCATAAACTGGATATTATGTAGGAAAGTTTTGATTGGACACTGTCACTTATAAATAGTTTACAGCAACCTATGCATAACGTCCAGATGAAGTGCACGACTAAGTGCACGAAACGCGTTGACGTAGCTGACACCAGCTCACCTCCGTACTCCTCTCTGGTCCCTATCCCAGGAATGTAAGGTTTCCCCTTATGTTGCAACATCCAGGGATCTAGCTACCTGGAAACCTCCCAGTAACCACGTGTAAGCCTCTTTGGGCCACTACAATGCTACACCATGGACGTGGTGGAAAGCTTAACTTGGAGGACATTATCCTCTCTTCCGGATTAAACAGACGGACATTAGCATAACAATCTATGCTTGGATTTAAGAAAAAAGCCAACACAGTCATCTGCTGCGTTCCATGGCTAGGGAAAGACAGTGAGACAGTATAGCGGCCAGAATCTTATAGCAAAAGAAGGGGTAAGCGCCTGTTCAGGTTGAACTCTTTCTACACTACTAGCGATAATCTATGGACACTGTTGAACTCTGTGCTAACTGTCTAAACTCTCATGGGTTTTCCCTTGTCCATTGCACCAATGAATAGAACTGTGTAGAGGAATATTATTGGGTGATTGAAAGCCCCTGGGTAAATTCCTTATCTGCTTGCATTTGTAATCTATTACTTATTAGACTGTCTGTTCTTGATTTTTAAACTCAAATGTTTCAGCGGAAGCAGGAAAACGGAATCAGCAATCAAAATCCTGTTTGCTGTTTGAGAGACTTTGCACTCTATACAGCTTTAAACATGCTGCTATCTGAATATCAGCTTTGAACTACAGGATTAACCTAGTAGCGGAAGAAAGTAAATGGAGTGAAGTAATTTACATGATTATCCACAACCCTTCTCTCTAACAAATATATGCTATTGTTGGCAAACATTGAGAGATTGCCCTAAAGTACACCAGATACCAACAATTTGCTCAGAATAAATTTGGAGGAGACTATGGTTATATGTGGGATTATCTTTATAGCACCATTTTACTGATCCCAAACTGGAGATTGGATTCCAGGCTTGGAGTTTACGGGGGGTTACTTGATCCTAGTGTCTTTAAATGACAATATTGTCCGTTTTCTACAGGGATTTCGTTTTTATTTAATGAATTGGTACATTGTGGGAGCATGGTTTACCGGTGATGTTCATCGTGCCGCCCCTGGTAAACTAATTGCCTGTTAATTGTGTTTCATCAATAAAGCCTTATATATATTTTTGCTAAAACATACTGTATTTGATCCTCCTCTTATTTACCTTTCTGGTGACATCTCTTTGTCCCAAATTTTTTATTTTACTGGAACCATGTCCTGTGGTCTGATGAGACCAAGATAAACTTATTTGGTCAAGCATGTGTGGCTTCAACCAGGTGAGGAGTACAAAGACAAGTGTGTCTTTCCTACAGTTAAGCATGGTGGTAGGAGTGTCATGGTCTGGGGCTGCATGAGTGCTTCTAGCACTGGGGAGCTACAGTTCATTTAGAGAACCATGAATGCCAACATGTACTGTGACATACTGAAGTAGAGCATGATCCCCTCCCTTTGGAGACTGGGCCACAGGGCAGAATTTCAACATGATAACGACCCCAGACACACCTCCATGACGACAACTGCCTTGCTAAAGAAGTTGAGGGTAAAGGTGATGGACTGGCCAAGCATGTCTCCAGATCTAAACCCTATGCATCTGTGGGGCATCCTCAAATGGAAGGTGGAGGAGCGCAAGGTCTCTAACATCCACCAGCTCTGTAGTGTCATCATAGAGGAGTGGAAGAAGATTCCAGTGGCAATCCGTGAAACTCTGGTGAACTCCATGTCCAAGAGGGTTAAGGCAGTGCTGGAAAATAATAGTGGCCCCACAAAATATTGACACTTTGGGCCCAATTTGGACATTTTCACTTAGGGGTGTACTCACTTTTGTTACCAGCCATTTAGACATTAATGGCTGTGTGTTGAGTTATTTTGAAGGGTCAGCAAATTTACACTGTTATACAAGCTGTACACTCACTATTTTAATTGTAGCAAAGTGTCATTTCTTCAGTGTTGTCACATGAAAAGAGATGATAAAAAATTCACAAATATGTGAGGGGTTGTTCTGATCATTATAAGGTATATATTTACTGATCGTACTGTTGCTTTAATTTGGCATCCATTATTAACAGGAAGTGTAGTATATTACACCCACTTCCTGTCCAGCAGATAATCTTTCTACAGTGAAGGAAGCATGATAAAGACCTCCACTATTTCTTAATACTGGCCTTGGAAGCATACAGTAAGTCTGTAAGTAGGCTGTTATTAGTTTTCAATTAATTAGTATATGTTCTACTAATTCAAATACATTTCATCTGTTTGTTTGGTAGGATGTTTCTGTCAGGGAGTTCATTCAGCTAGACCTCATTTGTGCTAGCTAGTGCCTTAACAGTATTGTAGCATGCCTGTTACTATTTGCATTTGTGATGTAATGTTAAATGCTAATGTATATTTTTATAATTTGTGTTTTGCAGTTTTACTAAAAACTTATTCTCAGTAAAGATTACAACTATTAGCCCTTCCTCCTGAGTCTTTATTGGGAAGCTGTTAGCTGTCTGCCAAGCCTTGTACTTTGAACACATTGTGAGGGCAGAACAGTAAAAAGACTTTTAACACAGCGGGCCTAGTCTAAAGAAGAGTGGATTCATTCTGCTCATCATCAGCTAACCTCTACAGCCACAGACATTACAAAGAAGTAATCTGTTTCATCATGCAGCACACAGACAAGGATACTACACCAGTCATCCCTCAGCATACACAAGCGGAGGAAAGCATACACAATATGCCAACCAACAGGTCATGCTGCACAAGCTCCAGAGTCTCTAGTCAGTTGGACCAGACATCAGCTAGTGCTGAATCTGCCAGGTCCAAGCGCACTAGCTCTAGACATTCAAGCTGCTCTAACCTGTCATCCACCAGTGCTGCAGCTGCCAGGGCCCATGCAAAAGTAGAAGCCGTGCGTGCACTGGCTTCCTATGCAATACGTGAAGCTGAAATGATAAGAGAACAGGGCTGCATAGATGAAGAACATCATATGATTAAAGCTAAAAGTAAAGCTGAAGCGCTTAGAAGAAAAGCAGAGGTGAAAGCATCTTTACATATTATCAAGCAAGAAAAAATAGCTTCAGCAGCCTTAGCTGAAGCCGAGGTGCCCAGGAGAGCTGCCGAAGAACAGTACAGAGAGCCCTCTGTGATAGATACCCAGATGACACCACTCAGTGCAATCCAACGCACTTGTGAGTATGTACAATTGCACTTGAACATGGACACTGATCAACAGTCTAATGATGCATTAGAATCATCCAGGGTCCCGCTAGCAGCAGGCAACTTTGACATAGCTCGATGCTACAAGACTGAACCAGAACTTTACTATAACAAGCCAAGTAGTTACATACTCAGAGACCAATCTGTTGGTCCTTCAGGAAATCAAACGAATGGTGACATAATCCCTCCACGGGAAAATAAAAATCCGGCCTATAGTAGAAAGACTTGCAGTAAACGAGAACAACCACATGACTATAGTGGGTTTAACCAAACATCCCAACCGTCTTACCAGCCACAGACATGCCCTGTGTTTGTTCCCAGAAAATGCCCACCTGAGGCAGCAGGAGTCACAGATGTGACAAAATACTTGATACGCCGTGAAATGGTGAGCTCTGGTCTCCTGAAGTTTGATGATCGTCCAGAAAACTATTGGGCCTGGAAGTCATCTTTTCTAAGCAGCACCCAAGAATTAAATATGAAAGACAAGGAAAAGCTTGATCTACTCTCCAAATGGCTCGGACCAGAGTCCACTGAGCAAGCCAAAAGAATCAGGTCAGTACATGTTCATGATGCGACAGCAGGGCTTACAATGTTATGGCAGAGATTGGAAGACTGCTATGGGTCACCTGAAGTAATTGAAGATGCACTTCTGAAGAAAATTGAAAATTATCCAAAAATAACAAACAAAGACAATCAGAAGCTGAGAGAGCTTGGGGACATACTTTTAGAGCTGGAGGCAGCAAAGGCTGGTGGATACCTGCCAGGCCTCTCATATTTGGATACAGCACGTGGAGTGAAACCGTTAATCGAGAAGCTTCCTTACAGCTTACAAGAAAGATGGATCAAGCAAGCATCAAAATACAAGGAAGATCATCAGGTAGCATTTCCACCTTTCTCCTTCTTCGCCAAATTCATTGTGAATCAAGCTAAAATACGCAATGACCCAAGCTTCGCCTTTTTTAACCACTTCAGCCCTGGAAGGTTTTACCCCCTTCCTGACCAGAGCACTTTTTACAATTTGGCACTGTGTCGCTTTAACTGCTAATTGCGCTGTCATGCAATGCTGTACCCAAACGAAATTTGCGTCCTTTTCTTCCCACAAATAGAGCTTTCTTTTGATGGTATTTGATCACCTCTGCCATTTTTATTTTTTGCGCTATACACGGAAAAAGACCGAAAATTTTGAAAAAAAATGATATTTTCTACTTTTTGTTCTAAAAAAAATCCAATAAACTCAATTTTAGTCATACATTTAGGCCAAAATGTATTCGGCCACATGTCTTTGGTAAAAAAAATGTCAATAAGTGTATATTTATTGGTTTGCGCAAAAGTTATAGCGCCTACAAACTAGGGTACATTTTCTGGAATTTACACAGCCTTTAATTTATGACTGCCTATGTCGTTTCTTGAGCTGCTAAAATGCTAGGGCAGTACAAAACCCCCACAAATGACCCCATTTTGGAAAGTAGACACCCCAAGGAATTTGCTGAGAGGCATTTTGAGCCCATTGAATATTCATTTTTTTTGTCCCAAGTGATTGAATAATGACAACAAAAAAAAAATTACAAAAAGTTGTCACTAAATGATATATTGCTCACACAGGCCATGGGCATATGTGGAATTGCACCCCAAAATACATTTAGCTGCTTCTCCTGAGTATGGGGATACCACATGTGTGGGACTTTTTGGGAGCCTAGCCGCGTACGGGGCCCCGAAAACCAATCACTGCCTTCAGGATTTCTAAGGGCGTACATTTTTGATTTTACTCCTCACTGCCTATCACAGTTTCGGAGGCCATGGAATGCCCAGGTGTCACAAACCCCCCCCCCCAAATGACCCCATTTTGGAAAGTAGACACCCCAAGCTATTTGCTGAGAGGCATGGTGAGTATTTTGCAGCTCTCATTTGTTTTTGAAAATAAAGAAAGACGAGAAAAAAATTTTTTTTTTTCTTTTTTCAATTTTCAAAACTTTTTGACAAAAAGTGAGGTCTACAAAATACTCACTATACCTCTCATCAAATAGCTTGGGGTGTCTACTTTCCAAAATGGGGTCATTTGGGGGGGGGTTTTGCCACCTGGGCATTCCATGGCCTCCGAAACTGTGATAGGCAGTGAAGAGTGAAATCAAAAATTTACGGCCTTAGAAAGCCTGAAGGCGGTGCTTGGTTTTCGGGGTCCCGTACGCGGCTAGGCTCCAAAAAAGTCTCACACATGTGGTATCCCCATACTCAGGAGAAGCAACAGAATGTATTTTGGGGTGTAATTTCACATATTACCATGGCATGTTTGAGCAATATATCATTTAGTGACAACTTTGCGCAAAAAAAAAATAAAAAAAATAAAAAATTGTCTCTTTCCCGCAACTTGTGTCACAATATAAAATATTCCATGGACTCAACATGACTCTCAGCAAATAGCTTGGGGTGTCTACTTTCCAAAATGGGGTCATTTGGGGGGGTTTTGAACTGTCCTGGCATTTTATGCACAACATCTAGAAGCTTATGTCACACATCACCCACTCTTCTAACCACTTGAAGACAAAGCCCTTTCTGACACTTATTGTTTACATAAAAAAATAATTTTTTTTTGTAAGAAAATTACTTTGAACCCCCAAACATTATATTTTTTTTTAAAGCAAATGCCCTACAGATTAAAATGGTGGGTGTTTCATTTTTTTTTTTCACACAGTATTTGCGCAGCGATTTTTCAAACGCATTTTTTGGGGAAGAAACACACTTTTTTACATTTTAATGCACTAAAACACACTATATTGCCCAAATGTTTGATGAAAGAAAAAAGATGATCTTAGGCCGAGTACATGGATACCAAACATGACATGCTTTAAAATTGCGCACAAACGTGCAGTGGCGACAAACTAAATACATTTTTAAAAGCCTTTAAAAGCCTTTAAAGGTTACCACTTTAGATTTACAGAGGAGGTCTACTGCTAAAATTACTGCCCTCAATCTGACGTTCGTGGTGATACCTCACATGCATGGTGCAATTGCTGTTTACATTTGACGCCAGACCGACGCTTGCGTTCGCCTTAGCGCGAGAGCAGGGGGGACAGGGGTGCTTTTTTTTTTTTTTTTTTTTCTTTATTATTATTATTTTTTTATGTTATTTTTAAACTGTTCCTTTCATTTTTTTTTAAATCATTTTTATTGTTATCTCAGGGAATGTAAATATCCCCTATCATAGCAATAGGTAGTGACAGGTACTCTTTTTTGCAAAAATTGGGGTCTATTACACCCTAGATTTCTCCTCTGCCCTCAAAGCATCTGACCACACCAAGATCGGTGTGATAAAATGCTTTCCCAATTTCCCAATGGCGTTATTTACATCCGGCGAAATCTAAGTCATAAAATGCTCGTAGCTTCCTGTTTCTTAGGCCATAGAGATGTTTGGAGCCACTCTGGTCTCTAATCAGCTCTATGGTCAGCTGGCTGAATCACCGGCTGCATTCTCAGGTTCCCTGTTGAGACAGGAGAGCCAGAGAAAAACACGGAAGACATTGGGGGGGGGCATTCCCTCCCACTGCTTGTAAAAGCAGTCTAAAGGCTAATTAGCTGCTAGGATTGCTTTTACATGAAAGCCGACCGCTGGCTGAAAAGAATGATACCAAGATGATACCTAAACCTGCAGGCATCATTCTGGTATAACCACTCAAAGTCGTGAATGGCGTACCTGAAGACAAAAAAATGGTTAACAATAAAGCACAGTAAACGGTAAGGTATAAAAAATTGCATACCTGAAAAGCAAACATGATAAAACATAAAAACAATAAAACATTGCAGAATAGAATACAGTTAAAAAGAGCAGAACAATAGAGAGAGAGAGAACAATAAAACGCCAACTATTTTTTTTTATTTTATATTTTTGTATGTGTTTTTTTTTTTTTTTTACACTTTTTTTTGTAACTAACTTTTATAACGGTAACCGGTTCCAGGTTCGGGTCTCTCAAAATGCGATGGCATCTTGGGAGACCCTGTGAAAGTGTGCCTAGTCTGTGCAGTGCTGTACCCTACGCTAATACTCAACTAGTGAATGGTAGCGTTCAAAACATTCACCAATGCAAAGACCAGGATTGTCAGGACAGGAGGGACAATAATAGCGGGTGTCACGCCTATATCCGCGCTTGCTGCAGACACGACATCTTTTTTGGGGGGGTTCGCTGGGTAGGGGTACTCGGGAGGACATAAAGAAAATGCCTCTCATGCAGCTGACTGCATTTGGTTGGGGATGTGAATGGGGGAAGTACGGGTGCTGCAGAAGCGGTGGGTTCCCAATTAGGATTGGCGAATGCAGCAGGAAGGGCATTATGGGCACGACGGGCCTGTGTTTGTCTTCTTGGTGGCAGCGGGACACTACTTGTGCTTGCCACCTCACCAGCTTGAACTGCACTTATGGGACTCGCCACATCACCAAGTGTTACTGCAGTGCTGGTTTGACTACGACCAGGGTGTACTAGGCTGCTGGTGCTTGCCAGTTCACCAAAACGCTACAAAAAAAACTGTTAGCGATCGCAGGGATCAGGCCTGACTCTGCGAACGCTGCAGTTATGCGTTTAGTGTTTTGTAAGTGACAGTGATCGATCGATACTGCACTTGGGTGGGCTGGGCTGGGCCAGGCGGAGGGGCAAAATGCAGGTGCTAGCAGGTATCTGGGCTGATCCCTCTAACACTGCGTTTGTGGGAACCCTAAACTGCTGGGGACGCTAGTATAGATCTGATCAGATCAGATATTGATCCGATCAGATACTATACCACTAAGGGAGGTGTATGCTGCGTGCGTGGGTGTTAGCAGTACTGGCGCTAACCTGACGCTGCCTGGGGCTGGTGCTTGCCAGTTCACCAAAACGCTACCAAAAAAACTGTTAGCGATCGCAGGGATCAGGCCTGACTCTGCGAACGCTGCAGTTATGCGTTTAGTGTTCTGTAAGTGTCAGTGATCGATCGATACTGCACTTGGGTGGGCTGGGCCGGGCGGAGGGGCAAAACGCAGGTGCTAGCAGGTATCTGGGCTGATCCTGCTAACACTGCGTGTTTGGGAACCCTAAACTGCTGGGGACGCTAGTATAGATCTGATCGGATCAGATATTGATCCGATCAGATACTATACCACTAAGGGAGGTGTACGGTGCGTGCGTGGGTGTTAGCGGTGCTGGCGCTAACCTGACGCTGCCTGGGGCTGGTGCTTGCCAGTTCACCAAAACGTTACCAAGAAAACTGTTAGCGATCGCAGGGATCAGGCCTGACTCTGCGAACGCTGCAGTTATGCGTTTAGTGTTTTGTAAGTGACAGTGATCGATCGATACTGCACTTGGGTGGGCTGGGCCGGGCCGGGCGGAGGGGCAAAACGCAGGTGCTAGCGGGTATCTGGGCTGATCCCGCTAACACTGCGTTTTTGGGAACCCTAAACTGCTGGGGACACTAGTATAGATCTGATCGGATCAGATATTGATCCGTACAGATACTATACCACTAAGGGAGGCGTATGCTGCGTGCGTAGGTGTTAGCGGTACTGGCGCTAATCTGACGCTGCCTGGGGCGACGCATATCACCGCCGGGCGATCAGGGGGCTAAACCTTTATTCGGTAATAAACGGCGGGTGCCCTGACACTATAAAAAATAAACGAACTAACCAGCGTCACCCGTAACGGTTATACGGTGATCAGTGGTGAAAGGGTTAACTAGGGGGCAAGCAAGGGGTTAAAACATTTATTAGGTAGTATATGGGGGTCCCTGACGCTATAAAACGCTGACGGCGAACCTAAATATTTACGTCCCTAACTAGCGTCACCAGCGACACTAATACAGCGATCAAAAAAATGATCGCTTAGTGACACTGGTGACAGGGGGTGATCAAGGGGTTAAAACTTTATTAGGGGGGGTTAAGGGGGTACCCTAGACCAAAAGGGGGGTAATACTCACTGCCCTAACACTGTAACTGTCACAAACTGACACCATGCAGTAATCAGAAAAAAAAAAATACTGCTGGTGTCAGTTTGTGACAGGGGGGGGGTGATTGGGGGGGGATCGGGGGTGTAAAGTATGCCTGGCATGTTCTACTGTGTGTGTTTGTGTTGTGTGCACTTACTTGTCTTCTCTCCTCGGCGCTGGGACGGAAACTGCCAGGTCGAGGAGAGATGACATCACATCCTCTGCCTGTGTGAAACTACACACAGGCAGAGGAGGATTCCCATTGGCTGGGAGTGATCGCGCGGGGGGGGGGGCCACGATCGGATGGTCTCCCCCTCGCCTCCCGACGCTCCCAGTCAAATGCCGACCGCCGCTGGCACCGGGGGGGGTCCGGTCGGACCCCCCGCCCGCGGGAGGCAGATCACGTATGGGTACGTGATTCTGCCTGCCCGTGCCATTCTGCCGACGTATATCGGCGTTAGGCGGTCGGCGAGTGGTTAACATGGGAGGCTCCAGTTATGTAAAGACAGAGAAACAACCTTCAGTGCACAATAAAGAACGCAGAGCAACAGTGTCTGTATGGAAGACAGAAGTACCGACTGAGTTTGAGGCCAACCAGGATAAAAGCTCAGGAATGCAAATTGAGGACCCAGATAAGCAGTGTCCACTACATAACAAGCCTCATCCACTGAGAAAATGTCGCAGTTTCAGATGCAAGACAATAGAGGAGCGCAAATCTTATCTTAAGGACAAGCGTATTTGTTTCAGATGCTGTGATTCAACTCAACATGTTGCTAAAGACTGTGTGAAGACAATTCGATGCAAAGAATGCAATAATGACAACCATCTGTCTGCTTTACACCCAGGACCAGCACCATGGAAAACAGAGAATCCGGTAACCCAAGAAGATCATGGTGGGGAGCAAAATGAGAGTGCATTACCAGCAATAACCTTAATGTGCACTGAGATCTGCACAAACACATTTAGCTCTAGATCATGCTCCAAGATATGTTTAGTCAAGGTGTATCCTGCAGGCCTCAGAGAGAAGGCAATCAGAATGTATGCAGTCTTAGATGAACAAAGTAACAGATCTTTGGCAAGAACAGAGTTCTTTGACCTCTTCGGGGACAGAGGAAGTCCAACTCCGTATACTTTGAAGACATGTTCAGGAGTTGTGGAGACATCGGGGAGAAGAGCAAACAACTACATCACCGAGTCATTAGATGGGAAAACGCAGCTGACTCTGCCCACTCTCATAGAATTTGATATGATACCATATGATAGATCAGAGATACCCACACCTGAAATTACATGTTACTACCCTCATCTGATGCAAATATCAGACAAGATTCCAGTACTGGACCCAGGTGCTGCAATTATCCTTCTACTTGGAAGAGACATACTGAGAGTGCACAAGGTCAGAGAGCAATACAATGGGCCACACAATGCACCATTTGCACAGCGTCTTGACCTTGGATGGGTCATCATTGGTGATGTATGTCTGGATGGAGCTCACAAGCCGGCAAAAGTGAATGTCTACAAAACAAACATGTTGCAAAATGGCCGCACATCATGTCTTAGCCCCTGTACCAACAGGATACAGATTAAAGAGAGGCTAGTCAACCCAATACAACAGCAGAAAGTTCAGAGTTACATGGAGGCCAAAACCTCATCTGAAGATACAGATGAGCTAGGATGCAAAGTGTTTGAAAGAACGCGAGATGATGACAAACCAGCACCATCTGTTGAAGATAGCCTCTTCCTTGAGGTCATGGACAGAGAAGTCTTTATAGATGAGTCAAACAGCTGGGTAGCTCCACTACCTTTCCGTTCACCATGACGTCACCTTCCTAACAACAAAGGACAAGCAGTAAAGCGTCTCACCTCATTGCGACGCACTCTAGACAGAAAGACAGATATGAAGGGACACTTCCATGATTTCATGCAAAAGATCTTCGACAGTGGTCAAGTTGAAATAGCACCACCATTGGAAGAAAAACAAGAATGTTGGTACTTACCAATAAACTAAGGAAAGGGTTTCCGCGCTCACGGACGCGCTCAGGGGTGAGTTAATAATACAGAGAAATTGATTGGGGGTGGGTGGCGCTACCTTATCAGGGTACCTTGATTTACAATTTAATGAGCCTCAAAGGAATCAGGAAAAATATAATAGTAAATGCACCCCCTTAATCCCTCTTTAGGTGGTGGATCTAGATGTCCAGCGTTACCTAAGTAGACTGTGCTAGCAGGTCATTCTCATACCTACATGCAGGTGTACACCATGTGGTTAATCAACAAAAATTAATTAGGTGACAATTGATAAAAAGTCAATAGTGATAAACCAAACCTACATAAAGTAAATAAAATTAAATAAACCACAGTACAAAATTATATTAATCCCCAAATGTGTCCAAATGTGCTTATAAGCATAAAAGTGAATTTGAATAGTCCCAACATTAGACTTATAGTGCAGAATTGCACATTAGATAATATAGAACTGGTGAAAAGTTAGTAAAAAATGATGAACAACTTTGTGGAAAAAATAGATGAAAAAAATAGTGTAAAAATTGTAACAAAGTCCAATAGCAGGAAGTGAAAAACGTCTGTGATAAGTGACTTTCGTGAACACAGCTGATCAGATCCAGTGACTTGCGGTGCTCCCCCTCAAAGATCCCCACTCACCAGCTCCCTACACCCCTGCAGGGGTAGTAGGCATGTAGTAGTAGGCTGCAATAAGATGTGTATGGGTCCTCAGGGTACGCCGCTCCAGCTGTAAGGTATCCTTCAGTATATCCTCATAGAGAAGAAACAGGGCTCCATAGTGTGATACTTTTAAGGTAGTTTATTTATCACAACAGTACAAGAATAAACAAAAGAAATAAAAAGTTTAAAAACCAAGCAGACAGTCACACAGCTTGTAAGCTGTTTCGTATGGAGAGTGCAGGGCGTCTAGGACCGTCAGCTGCGCGGCGTGCGCCTCAGCTGCGTTCCACACTCTCCTACTTCCGCGTGTGACGTCAGTGCGTAGCTCCGCCTTACGCGTTTCGTCATCAACGTTATCAAAGGCGCAGCTAGCGTACCTCGTCCTATGTTATTTAAAGACAAGCAGTGTATGCGTTCCTCCCACTCTCCTCCCCTGGGTGTGCTCATAATCTCATGTCGCCTCCCAGGACAGATCATCGCAGAGCGGAGAGGAGATCCAATAGCCATATATGGGAGCCTGAACTTATATCTCCGCTTGTCATTAAAAGGCAGACTTAACAACATGATCCTTAACAGCATAGATAGTAATGTTCTACATAGCATTAATGCTCAATTGACCTATCAAAGTGACTAAGCGATACCAACTCCTGCTCCAGGCTGTTTATATGCAGGGATAAGAGGGGGGATAGGGTGAACCATCCGGTGGGTGAGCCTAGTGGTAGCTCAAAGTATTGCTGCTCTACCCATAATGTTAGTATCATAATGCCCCCTAGCCACACGGGATATCCATGCGGATGGGATGTCAGAAATCTAGATTAGAGAGTGTTCTTGCCCCCCGCTTCTAGCCCCCTGTGGGGTCATTTTCATCAATTTTTACTGCATAGGCCAGATTAAGGGATTGGTATCGGCATAGTAGGAACGAAACATGTACATATATAAAAAACATGTGCATATATAAAATTAGTAATTTGAATTAATAAAATAAAAAATAATTAAAAATTAATTAATAAAAATATATGTATATATATAAACATAAGAAACATTTTTTTAAAAATATATCAAAAGAATTTTTTAAAAAGGAAAGCAATATTACACATAGTGGACCCCTATATTCATATGTATAATGGGATAGTATACTTACTCATGTATAATGATGTTCTATATTCTGGCATTACACCCAGTAGTAGCCCCTAAAGTGTGTGTACACCCCCTCATGTCCCCTCTTGGGGTCAGTACAACATATGGGGGCTCCGCATGTATACCCCTGGCCATAGGTGCCCATGTCAATATTTGGAGTGTATCATCCTCAGAAACCAGGACAGATACGAGTAGTATTTGACTCCAGTGCAAAGTATGAAGGCCTTTCCCTAAACAATGTCCTCCTCAGTGGACCTGACCTGAATAATACACTCCTTGGAGTCCTCATCAGGTTCCGAAAAAAAGAACGCTTTACAGTAACAGCAGATGTACAACAAATGTTCTACTGTTTCCTTGTCCGCAAAGATCACAGAGACTACCTGAGGTTCTTGTGGTATGAAAACAATGACTTTAACAAAGATGTTACAGAATGCAGGATGAAAGTACATGTGTTCGGGAACAGCCCCTCCCCAGCTGTAGCTATCTACAACCTGAGACGAGCAGCACAGGAAGGTGAAGAGCATGGAACAGATGCCAAACAGTTTGTCATGAGAAATTTTTATGTAGACGATGGACTCACTTCTTTCTTCAGCAACAAAGAGGCTATTGACATCCTGAAAAGAACAAGAGAGATGTTAGCAGAATCTAACGTAAGGTTACACAAGATAGCGTCCAATAGCAGCAAAGTCATGGAAGCGTTTCCCTCAGAGGACCGTGCAAAAGACCTCAAGAACCTGGATCTAGGAACAGATTCGCTGCCCCTTCAAAGAAGTTTAGGGCTCAGTTGGGACCTCAAAACCGACAGCTTTACATTTAGAGTATCCAGAGAAGAGAAGCCATTCACGAGAAGAGGTGTCTTGTCCACAGTCAACAGCCTTTACGACCCCTTAGGATTTGTAGCCCCCATAACCATGCGAGGCAAGGCTCTTATGAGAAAAATTGCTACTGAACATGAACAAAGTGAATGGGATACACCTCTACCTAAGGAGAAAGAAATGCAGTGGAAGTTGTGGAAGGACTCATTAATCGAGCTTGAACAACTTATCATCCAAAGGTCATATGTCCCTGTTTCTTTGTCTGCCACGAAGCAAAGAGAATTGTGTGTATTCTCAGACGCATCCACTATGGCAATAGCAGCTGTAGCCTACCTTAGAGTAATGGACTTTGAAGGACAAAGTTATGCTGGGTTTATCATGGGAAAGTCCAAACTAGCTCCACGTCCTGCTCACACTGTTCCATGTTTGGAGCTTTGTGCTGCTGTCTTAGCAGTGGAGATGGCAGACTTGATCGTTGCAGAACTTGACATTGAAATTCATGCAGTGAAGTTTTACACAGACAGCAAGATTGTGTTAGGATATATTCACAATGCTTCAAGAAGATTCTACATGTACGTGTCAAACAGAGTGATACGCATCAGAAAGTCCACACGGCCAGAACAGTGGCACTACATCAGTACAGATAAAAATCCAGCCGATCATGGGACTAGACCGGTTCTAGCGGCTGCCCTTAAGCACATTAACTGGTTTTCAGGACCATCTTTTTTGACTAGATCAGAAATCGAAGAGACCACTCAGTTTGAGACGTTTGAACTTGTAGAACCAGATAACGACAAAGAAGTACGTGCACAAGTAACAGTGTTTAGTACCATAACTACTAGAGGTAACCTTGGCGCACACAGGTTTGAAAGATTCTCCAGCTGGAAGTCACTCATTCAAGCTATAAGAAAGCTTATTCACCTAGCCAAATCCTTCTGTAGAGCTACAAACACTGACAAGTGTAATAGCAATCATTTTATGCAAGCCAAAATCATCATTAGATGTATTCAACATGAAGTTCTCATCACACTTATGGCTGAAGTCATGGCTATCATGAACGCTCGATGTTTAGTTCCAGTGTCCAGAAATGCCGGTAGTCTTTACACCAAGCAATGGAAGCAAGTTCAGAGTCTTGCAGACATCTTCTGGAATAGATGGAAACAAGAGTACATGGTGACGCTCCAGTCACGCAGAAAATGGCAAGCTGACAAGCCTAACCTGCAAGTCGGAGATGTTGTCCTACTAAAAGACGCTCAGGTCCACCGAAACGAATGGCCAGTTGGAATCATTGTTGAGACTGTACCTAGTAATGATAGTAAGGTTAGAAAGGTCAAAGTTAAAGTCATGAGACAGGGCACCCCTAAGGTGTACTTTAGACCTATCTCTGAAGTTGTTTTACTTCTTAAAAATGAAACATAGTGGTATAATGTTCATTATGCCAGGTGGGGAGTGTTCTGATCATTATAAGGTATATATTTACTGATTGTACTGTTGCTTTAATTTGGCATCCATTATTAACAGGAAGTGTAGTATATTACACCCACTTCCTGTCCAGCAGATAATCTTTCCACAGTGAAGGAAGCATGATAAAGACCTCCACTATTTCTTAATACTGGCCTTGGAAGCATAAGTCTGTAAGTAGGCTGTTATTAGTTTTCAATTAATTAGTATATGTTCTACTAATTCAAATACATTTCATCTCTTTGTTTGGTAGGATGTTTCTGTCAGGGAGTTCATTCAGCTAGGCCTCATTTGTGCTAGCTAGTGCCTTAACAGTATTGTAGCATGCCTGTTACTATTTGCATTTGTGATGTAATGTTAAATGCTAATGCATATTTTTATAATTTGTGTTTTGCAGTTTTACAAAAAACTTTATTGGGAAGCTGTTAGCTGTCTGCCAGGCCTTGTACTTTGAACACATTGTGAGGGCAGAACAGGGGTGTACTCACTTTTGTGAGATACTGTATATATAGTTTAGTTTATATAGAAAGCTACTTGCCGTTGATTCTTCCAACATTCTCAACCAGGTTTCTTCCAGAGGTTGCTATGGGTTCCTTGAGCAGTGAGCAAGTACTGCCTTTGAGATAAGTTTCCACTTATACCATTGGTCTTTTTAGTTATCTGTAAGGGAGTAATTCTTCTCAAAGACCACAAGTGTAAGGAGCCTTCTTCCCACTGGCCATTATACTAATGTATCATGAGTTGTATATATAGTTAGCTGGGGTTCCCTGAAAGTTATTTCACAGGTTCCTCTGTGTTGAAAGGCTGCTTTACAAGGTAAGTTTTTAATTATAAGCACACATAGTCTTTCAAGGTTTTAAAGTGAAATGCATAGATGCACAGATCTATATCTGAAATCCCCATTAACTTTGTATAAAAAGCTCTATATGTAACTCTATGTAATAAAAAAAGTAAGTCCTTATTTCTTGGCACCTTCATGCTCTTTTTTTTCCTTTTGATTAATTCCATTGGCATTTCCATGTAGTGGGTAGGGATGAGCTTCATGCTTGAGTCGAACCCATGTTCGACTCGAACATTGTCTGTTCGTCCGTTCGCCGAATTGCGAACGATATGGGCCGTTCGCGACAAATTTGTGTGGCGCGTCACGGCCCATAATTCACTGTAGCATCGCAGTGCATTGCTGGCTGATGATTGGCCAAGCATGCACTATGACCCACATGCTTGGCCAATCACAGCGCCGTCTGAACAAAGAGCCGTAATTAGCCAAAGCCAAGGAGGCTTTGGCCAATTATGGCTCAGGGGATTTAGTACACGCCCCACACTATATAAGGCCGCCTACACGGCGGCCCTGTGTAGTGTGTTCCGGCGTTCATAGATAGAGAGAGAGAGAGACAGACAGTGTCATTTGATTTAAGTTAGATAGATTAGGCAGGACAGTCAGTCAGTTAGCTGCACTTACAGTGTATTGTGTATATATATGCATCCCAGGTGTTGTATATATATATATATATATATATATATATATATATATATTCACTGTATTCAGTTTAGCTAGATCCGTTCCTGTAATCTTGCTACTGACAGGCAGGTTTGTGTTGTTACAGTATTTACAGCTACCTGAAGAAAATTGCTGGTGTTCTTTTAATCCTATTAGTACCACAGTCAGGCAGCTAGACTATTTACAGTTAGTGTAGTGCATCCTCCTCACAGTGTTCAGCTAAAGCTACAAGTTAGTGTAGTGCGTCCTCTGAACAGTGTTCAGCTAAAGCTACAAGTTAGTGTAGTGCACAGTGTTCAGCTAAAGCTACAAGTTAGTGTAGTGCGTCCTCCTCACAGTGTTCAGCTAAAGCTACAAGTTAGTGTACTGCGACCTCTGCACAGTGTTGAGCTAAAGCTACAAGTTAGTGTAGTGCGTCCTCCTCACAGTGTTAATCTAAAGCTACAAGTTAGTGTAGTGCACAGTGTTCAGCTAAAGCTACAAGTTAGTGTAGTGCGTCCTCCTCACAGTGTTCAGGTAAAGCTACAAGTTAGTGTACTGCGTCCTCCTCACAGTGTTTAGCTAAAACTACAAGTTAGTGTAGTGCGACCTCTGCACAGTGTTCAGCTAAAGCTACACGTTAGTGTAGTGTGACCTCTGCACAGTGTTCAGCTAAAGCTACAAGTTAGTGTAGTGCGTCCTCTGAACAGCGTTCAGCTAAAGCTACAAGTTAGTGTAGTGCGTCCTCTGAACAGTGTTCAGCTAAAGCTACAAGTTAGTGTAGTGCGACCTCTGCACAGTGTTCAGCTAAAGCTACCTGTAGAATGTTGGTGGTGTTTTGCTGATTCTATCACTACCGCAGGCAGCTAAATAAGCTACAAGTTAGTGTAGTGCGACCTCTGCACAGTGTTCAGCTTAAGCTACCTGTCGAAGGTTGGTGGTGTTTTCCTGATCCTATCACTACCACAGGCAGCTAAATAAGCTACAAGTTCGTTTTTTGCGACCTCTGCACAGTGTTCAGCTAAAGCTACCTGTAGAAGGTTGGTGGTGTTCTCATACTACAGGCAGGCAGTTGATTTTGCTAGCTGCAGTATCAGTATATATATATATATCCCAGCTTAGTGCAGCTACAGGGCATTAGTATATCTGGAAGGCCAACAAGGAGAGGCAGACAGTCACAAGCCAATAAAACAGGGCAAGCAGGCTCTGTGTCTAGAGGCAACAGTGCTGGTCATGGAGACGGTGCACCCTCATCAGCACGTGGCCGTGGGACACGCTTGGCCTTTTTTTCGGCAGCTGGCCGTGTTGAGCCCCAACATGCGGAAGACTTGGTCGAGTGGATGACCAAGCCATCCTCATCCTCCTCATCCTCTCTCACCCATGCTCAGGGTACTTTGTCTGGCAAAGCAGCTGCCAACGTGGCCTCTTCCCTCGGCTCAATGGCATCAGTGACTCCTTCCCTAGCCTCACCATGTACCCTAAGAAGTCGCTTGAACTGTTTGACCACAGTGTTGGGCACATGCTCCAGGAGGATGCCCAGCGTTTAGAAGGCTCTGATGATGATACTGAGCTAGATGAAGGCAGTAACGTGAGCACGGACAGGGGGGGTGCCCAAAAAGTACAGCAATCTGGCAGTCATGCTCCCCCTGCTGCAGCATACTGCCAGGTTTGCTCCAGTGATGAGGAGGGAGAGGATGATGAGGTCACTGACTGAACGTGGGTGCCTGATAGGAGAGAGGAGGAGGAGGCACATCACCAACGAGGCAGGATGCCTTCCAGGGGCCAGCCTAAGGGCAGCACACTGACTGCATCACACCGCAAAGCACCGCATGTGCAGGGCGCTGCTGTCTCTGCGCATTGTTCCAAAAGTTCTTTAGTGTGGGCCTTTTTTGAGACGAGTGCATCAGATCGCAACGCTGCTATTTGCAACATATGTCTCAAGCGTATCTCGCGTGGCCAAAACATCTCCCGCTTGGGCACCACATGCTTGACCAGACATATGTTGACCTGCCATGCACTTCGTTGGCAAGCATATCTAAAAGACCCACACCAAAGGACAAAGAGGACCTTTCCTTGCTCCTCATCAGCTGAGATCTCCAACCCCACTATACCTTCAGTCCTCTCTGAGACCTGCACTGAGAGGAATAAAGGTGTAGAATTAGGTGTGTCACAGCCAAGTACTTGTGGGCAATCTGCTTTTGGTACACCAATGTCAGATTGTACGAGGCAAATTTCCCTGCCCCAGCTGCTGCACCGCCAAAAGAAGTTCGCTCCCAGCCATCCACATGCCCAGCGGTTGAATGCTAGCTTGGCAAAATTGCTAGCAATTCAACTGCTACCTTTTCAGTTGGTAGACTCTGCCCCCTTCCGTGAGTTTGTGGAATGTGCGGTTCCTCAGTGGCAGGTACCCAAACGCCACTTTTTCTCACGGAAGGCGATTCCGACTCTCTACCTGTATGTGGAATGCAATGTCCATGCCTCGCTGGACAGGGTGGTCAGTGGTAAGGTGCATATTACCGCTGACTCATGGTCCAGCAGGCATGGACAGGGACGTTACCTAAGTTACCTAAGCGCATTGGGTGACTTTGCTGGCAGCTGGGAAGGATGCAGGACAAGGTGCAGTAGTGTTGGAGGTTGTTCCGCCACCACGCCTCCAAAATGCCACTACTAATGTTTGTGACACACCTCTCTCCTCCACCCCCTCCTGTTCTTCTTCCTCCATGGCCTCTTTCTGTGCTTTGTCCTCGGAATCAGCGGTGCTCCGTAGGCATTCAAGGGACTACGCAAGTACGCAGGCCAAAAGATGCCATGCGGTTCTTGAGCTGGTATGTTTGGGGGACAGGAGCCACACTGGGGCAGAGGTTCTGTCAGCTCTGCAGGGGCAGGTTCATAGGTGGTTGACGCCACGCCAACTTAAGGCAGGAATGGTGGTGTGCGACAATGGCACCAACCTCCTCTCCGCCCTCCGACAGGGACAACTGACCCATGTGCCCTGTTTGGCTTACATCCTTAACTTGGTGGTGCAGCGGTTCTTGGGCAGGTACCCGGGCTTACAGGATGTCCTGAGGCAGCCCAGGAAAGTCTGTGTGCATTTCCGCCGGTCATATAATGCCAGTGCTCAGCTGGCGGACCTCCAAAAGGAGTTTAACCTGCCAAAGAGCCGCCTAATCTGTGACATGCCCACCAGGTGGAACTCAACGTTGGCCATGTTGCAGCGGCTGCACACACAGCAGAGTGCCATCAATGAGTACCTGTGCGACTATGGCACCAGGACAGGCTCAGAGGAGCTTGGTTTTTTTCCCCATGCCAGTGGGCCATGATCAGGGATGCATGCACTGTCCTGTCACCATTTGAGGAGGCCACGAGGATGGTGAGCAGTGACAGTGCATGCATTAGTGACACTGTCCCCCCTTGTCCACCTGTTGGAGCACACGCTGCGTGAAATAATGGACAGGGCACTTGAGGCAGAACAGAGGCAGGAAGAGGAGGACTTCCTTAGCTCTCAAGGCCCCCTTTATCCAGACAGTGTTCCTGCGTGCCCGCCGATCAAACAGGAAAAGGAGGAGGATTGTGTGAGTATGGAGGTGGAGCCTGGCACTCAGCATCAGCAGCAGTCTTTAAGGGATCAGTCCCATGAAACACATGGACGTGGCTGGGAGGAGGTGGCTGTGGACCATGTCGTCCTTAGTAACCCAGAGGACTCCGGACCGAATGCCTCAGCAAACCTACGCTGCATGGCCTCCCTGATCTTGCAAAGCTTGTGTAAGGATCCTTGTATTCGTGGTATCAAGGAGAAGGACCAATACTGGCTGGCAACCCTCCTTGATCCACGTTACAAGAGTAAGGTTGCGGACCTTATCTTGCCGTCGCAGAGAGAGCAGAGGATGAAACATCTTCGGGAGGCCTTGCAGAAAGGTCTGTGCAACGCGTTCCCAGAGACTGGGAGGTTACAAACTCCTGCTTCTGGACAATGTGTTGCTGAGGCTTCGGTCAGTCAAAGAAGTAGCGGTGGAGAAGGTGGCCGTCTGACCAATGTGTTCAGACAATTTTTTAGTCCGCAGCCCCAAGGTATGATCGGTTCCAGCAACCATCGCCAGCATCTGTTTTACATGGTGCAGGAATACCTAGGGGCAAGCTCTGACTTGGACACCTTTCCCACCGAAAATTCTCTGGGTTACTGGGTCTTGAGGATGGATCACTGGCCAGAGCTTGCACAGTATGCAATTGAGCTACTGGCCTGTCCTGCATCCAGCGTTCTTTCGGAACACACATTCAGTGCTGTTGGAGGCTTTGTAACCGATCACAGGGTGCGTTTGTCCACCGACTCGGTCGATCGACTGACCTTCATACAAATGAATCAGTCTTGGTTCACCACCAGCTACCAAACACGTGATGCTGATGTAACCGAATAAATTTTTTTGAAATATCAGATCCCTTCAAAGACTGCCTATGCTGATGCTGAGTGACTATCCTGTTATGCTGAGTAATTATCCTCTTCCTCCTCAATGATCATGCTGATAGCTTGTAAGAACATTTTTGGTTCTGGGCGCCGCCACCAGTGCCTGAGGCCCAATTTTTCAGCCCCTGTGTAACAGGGGCATGTAATTACAATTTTTGATGCAATACTTTGCAGCAGGGCTCGTTCCTGCGTTCCAACTAGAGTATCTGTGAGGGGTTGCAGTGTTGTGGCAACAGCACCAGTGCCTAAGGCCCAATTTTTCAGCCCCTGTTTAACAGGGGCGTGTAATTACAATTTTTGATGCAATTCTTTTGCAGCAGGGCTAGTTCCTGCGCTCCAACTAGAGTATCTGTGAGGGGTTGCAGTGTTGTGGCACCAGCACCAGTGCCTAAGGCCCAATTTTTCAACAGGGACATGTAATCAGAATTCTTGATCTAATATTTCACAGCAGGTCCCATTTCTGCACCCACCAAGATTAACTGTGAGGACTTACAGTGTTGTGGCACCAGCACCACCACCACCACCAAAGGCCCAATTTTTCAGCCCCTGTTCAACAGGGGCATGTAATTACAATTCTTGATCAAATATTTCACAGCAGGGCCCGTTTCTGCACCCACCAAGATTAACTGTGAGGACTTACAGTGTTGTGCCACCGGCACCACCACCAAAGGCCCAATTTTTCAGCCCCTGTTCAACAGGGGCATGTAATTACAATTCTTGATCTAATATTTCACAGCAGGGCCCGTTTCTGCACCCACCAAGATTAACTGTGAGGACTTACAGTGTTGTGCCACCAGCACCACCACCAAAGGCCCAATTTTTCAGCCCCTGTTCAACAGGGGCATGTAATTACAATTCTTGATCGAATATTTCACAGCAGGGCCCGTTCCAGCACCCACCAAGAGTAACTGTGAGGACTTACAGTGTTGTGGCACCAGCACCACCACCACCATCACCAAAGGCCCAATTTTTCTGGCCCTGTTCAACAGGGGCATGTAATTACAATTCTTGATCTAATATTTCACAGCAGGGCCCTGTGAGGGCTTACAGTGTTGAGGCCTCAACTAAGGCCCAAATTTCTGCTGAGTATATAGGGCAGGCCCCTACTTTCAAACATCCAACTTACAAACGACTCCTACTTGCAAACGGAAGGAGATAACAGGAAGTGAGATGAAATCTACCCCATAGGAAGGGAAATTCTCTCCTGTAAGAGTTAATATGGGAAAAACGTTTCTTTCCACTGATGCTTTATCACCAATTTTCAAAAAACATTTGTCATTGGGACAAAAAATGAGGTGAAATCTTCTGAAGAGTAGCACAGACAGCAAAACAAATGTCACAGGGGTGATAACCCTTCCCTATGTTTTCCAAAAAGCTTAAAAACAGATTTTTTTGGCTGGATCTACACTTTAAAAATGCACCAGTTCAAAATTACAAACAGATTCTACTTAACAACAAACCTACAGTCCCTGTCTTGTTTGCACCGCCTGTATAATGCTGTTCAGAGTATATAGGGCCTGGGGGCCCAACGCCTTTCCTTTTTTTAATTTGGGTTCGGGGTTCCCCTTAATATCCATACAGGACCCAAAGGGCCTGGTAATGGACTGGAGGGTACCCATGCCATTTGTCTCACTGATTTTCATCCATTTTGCCAGGACCCAACATTACATTAAAGCCGCAAGCAGTTTTAAATGACTTTTTTTCCTTTAAAAATGTCATTTTGTGCAGGGACTGTTCTAAGCACGGGAAACATACGCCACTTTACAGGCATACTATAGACACCCCCAGGTACGATATTTAAAGGAATATTTCACTTTTTTTTTTTTTTTACTTTAAGCATCATTAAAATCACTGCTCCCGAAAAAACGACCGTTTTTAAAAGTTTTTTTGCATTGATACATGTCCCCTGGGGCAGGACCCGGGCACCCAAACTCTTTTTAGGACAATACTATGAAAATTAGCCTTTAAAATGAGCACTTTTGATTTTGAAAGTTCGAGTCCCATAGACGTCAATGGGGTTCTAATGTTCGTGTAAATTTTCGGTCCGTTCGCAGGTTCTGGTGCGAACCGAACCAGGGGGTGTTCGGCTCATCCCTAGTAGTGGGATAAAGCAGTGTACATTTCCTACTTGCCTGTAGGTGTCACCCTTGCTGTTTGCTAGTTCAGAAGCTGCCTGTGCTGTTATTTAGCAATCTGAAATATATATTCTATGATCCCTTGTAGTACTGAACTAGAAAATGAATCTTTCTAGCATACTGTCTAAACAAGTCCATTCATAAACATCTTATGCCCCGTACACATGGTCGGATTTTCCGATGGAAAATGTCCGATCGGAGCGTGTTGTCGGAAATTCCGACCATGTGTGGGCTCCATCGGACATTTTCCATCGGATTTTCCGACACACAAAGTTGGGGAGCAGGAGATAAAATTTTCCGACAACAAAATCCGTTGTCGGAAATTCCGATCGTGTGTACACAAATCCGACGGACAAAGTGCCACGCATGCTCAGAATAAATAAAGAGATGAAAGCTATTGGCCACTGCCCCGTTTATAGTCCCGACGTACGTGTTTTACGTCACCGCGTTTAGAACGATCGGATTTTCCGACAACTTTGTGCGACCGTGTGTAGACAAAACAAGTTTGAGCCAACATCCGTCGGAAAAAATCCTAGGATTTTGTTGTCGGAATGTCCGAACAAAGTCCGACCGTGTGTACGCCCTATTACTGTGAATCTAACAAATGACCAAATGTCACATTTCTTTGTTAATGGAGTATGGATTTGCATGAAACAAAGTCTTTTCCACAGATACTGAATAAGAGGGTGACTTGAGGACAACGATGGCTACCACAAATATCCTTACTTTCTACATAAATTACTGTGTTTACAAACAAGCCTATCTATGTATGTGAGAAATGGAGAGTGATATCATCATGTCCACACCAGTCTCTACTTCAGCGGAGGACCGCACTGGGCCATAGAAAAAGTGAATAGAAAGAATACCCAGCACATCAAGTGACTGGCCTACAGACTTCTGAAAAAGCAAGCATTAGTAAAATAAAGCAAAACACACAACACTTGGGTTCCAGGGAGGAATGGATGCCTAGGGAATAAGATTTCCACCACAATACCCTGGCTATGTATACACTTAAAACCAGTAGTATTCAACTACAATGTGAATTTAATGCTTTATTAGTAATAATGTATTGTGATATTAATACGGGGGTTTCACTCAAGTGTCGTGCCTTTCATCAAGTCCAGCCCAGCCAGGGATCTGCGTTTTCAGGGCACTTGTAAGGTTACCTTAGCAGGGGTTTTCAGCATCACCACCATAGAACATAAACTGTCCAGTCTCTTGGCTATTCAGACTTTGTAGTCCCATTCTGTCTCAGTTACCTTTCTGACAAACAAAAATGCCCACCTGAGCTGTACAGGATACCCAAAAACCTTCAGACAAGGGTCTGATCAGATGGCCTCTCCTTGAGGCTAGCACATGTGGCGTATCCCCTGTAGGCACAGCCAGGCACACCACATTTTTTACAGGCTCGCTTGAGACAAGAAACAGTCCATGCAGCTTTGTTTTGTATTTTTATTAGGAGTTAGTAAACTTGGATGGGGATAGGGGTATTATGGGATGCCCACATGACTGGAAAAAAGTCACTTCAGGGACACTTCAACTGTATACACTCTCTGTACAAACTCCTCTTCCTCTAGCACATCACCTGCTTGCAGAACAACTCAGACCCAGCTGAAACACTGTTTGGGGGATCTGGCCAGGCACCCAGCCAGATCAAGCAAAGGCCCTTTTACAGGGAGGGATCGTGGGTCCCTTTAGTGTGTAGAAAAAATCCCAGTGTTCAGCTACATTCCTGTGTCTACTGATCCTAGCACCTCCTCTTCAGGCACTGCCAACCTGCCTGGCTGAAGCTGCTCCTTTTACTAGCCCTCCTGACTATTTCCCATAGGTCTCCCAGATTGCCACACTCACCAGCCACTCAGCTGTCTTCTCCCTGGAGGTCTCCTGGATGTGCTCGCTGGCTCCTGCGGTCCTCACTCTTGCTCCTGTGCCTCTGGACAGGACTTTTCCTTATGTTTTGAGAGGATCCGTCCAGCATTCGAGCCCCAGGCCCGAGGTCACATGCCCCCCCCAGACTAGGGGGCTACACTCAAGGGCCTACTCGGCACTCCATCTCCAGCTTCCACCCGAACTCCACATGGCTCCTGCTGGCTTGACTCAGAGTATTTAAGAGGGACCTACCCCTTGCCAGCCCATTTTGCTGGTGATTGGCTGGGACCCTCCTCAATACTCCAGCCAGGTCCTCCTAACCTCCCTCCCATTCTTCTGGAAACTTCTCCAAGGTTCCAGCAAGTAGGGGGAGGTACCAGGGATGCTGTCTGGTGAGTCATTCCAGCCTCCCTAGATCACCCACCCTGACCCAGATTCACAACACAAACTTGGCTGCCAGCCAAACTTAGATTTACCTATACTACAAAAACCTATGTACATCTTAAACTAGCACACTAGAGGGTTCTACACACATCACTGTTCCAATGTCTGCTCACACACTCATAAGCTGCTCTTGCAGCAGCTTGTCTCCAAGGGAAAGCAGCCAGCCCCTTGATTAAGAAGTCTGTGCCCATCTGCACAGTCAGGCTGCTAGTCTTCCCGTATAATTAACATATAGACACAGGGTTAGAGGCTTCATTTCTCCCACGACTCTTCAATGCCTCCAGACTCCAAAGCCCAATCCAGAAGTTATCAATCCTGGAGGAAGCTACAAAAACTGTTTTCTTTATTCAAAACAGACATCCTGGTGCCCCTCAACCTGCAATCATGAGAACCGTGTGACATTTGCTCTTTCTGACAACGTGACAAGACGTAACACATAAATTAATTGATATAATATAATTCTAGCACTGGTGACCTGCAGTTCATAGTTCTGCCCTAATATACTCACTCACAATACACAGTGATGGAAAAGGATCTGGAGAAGTTTATGGACCATAGACTTAGCAATTGCATTGTCAGGGCCCAGAATTGAACCTGCAACAAGTGCAGTGTCTGGCTGTAGCCATCTGAGATGCTGGACAGCTCCCTGTCTGATCTCTTGGACAATCTTGCCTTGTACCTTGTTTATGATGAACCTTGAATACTTTGCTCCTCCCATGAACTTCCTGATTTAAGCCATGTTTCTGTACTTCCTGTTTGCCAGATCATTGTGCTCTTCTCCAGACAATATCTTGCACCTTTCACTCCTGCTACTGTCCATATCTTTGCTACCACCCATTACCGACCTTTAGGTTATTCCTCAAATCTGCTTCCACTTGATCCCAACCTGCAACCATTTGTTATTGACCTATGGCTTGTTCTTTGACTATGCTACTCCTCGATCCCAATCTGCAACCACTAGTTACCAACCTTTAGATTGTTTACTGACTACGCATCTGCTTGATCCCTACCTGCTACATCTGCTACCGGACCCCAGCTTGCTCACTTCCTAGTGGGGGAATCCTGAGCTCTGTGACCTGGCACAAGTACAAAGCAAAACCCATCTTCACTATTAGGAGCTCTAGTGAAGACCGGTTAGTGCTTCGATCCCGCGCTTCAGGTGAGCCTGCGTCATCCGTCAGGGTGAACTGCTCATGTACTTATCCTGCTGGTCAGTGAGAGTATCTCTACTGCAATAGCTCCTGGTCTCAGGGCCTGAACCCTGACCAAGACAGAATAATCTGGTCCAGACATAGAGGCCCCTATAACAACTGTTGTGGCTCCTTTCAAGCTGCAAATTGCAGAGCTGCAAGAGTTCAGTATTACCTACCAAGAAACATTTTCTGAACTGGAAAGTGTGGTGAAAGGACAACAGAGGGAAATCCATGCTCTGCAGAGAGAATTGTTAGACTTGCATTCCCGGGGTGATGCTAACGCACGTAAGCCTACCACTCAAGTTCAATGGAGACTGCCACCATTACAGAGGTTTCCTTAAAGTGATACTGAAGTTTTGTTTTATTTATCAAATTGATGTTGGAGCTAGGAGACTCTAATAAATGCACCACCTCCTTTAAATATGACCAAACAATCTATACCCAGAGAGCACAAGGTTGGAGTTTTAAGGTGCAGAAAGATCAATCAAGAGCAAAATTTACAGAAATTAGAAAATTGTATTACATAGATATTGTAAAACAATTTATAAAATTTAGACCATAATGACCCAGTGGTCAAGGTACAAAAGTGTGATTGCCTCTACATGTTTCACCACAAATGTGGCTTCTCCTGGAGCTTTTGTAGAACCTTGTTTTTTAATATTTGCCACCTTTCTAAATAGTCTTGGCTCCAAATGATGCCCTAGACCCATCAAAAATTTTTATGGGGAACGTCTGTGTCAAAAAAGAGGAAAAAGAGGCATTGCCCTATAGCAGCACCTAGTGTTTCAATAAATTTTTTATGAATTGATCGATCAATATTTCAATCCTTTTCCGTATAAAAATCTCTTCTATTGCTGGCAAGTTTATAGGGTAATTATACCATCTGAGCACTTCCCTCTTTTAGTTTATCACTGACCCTTGGCTCAGTGTCTGCATGAGTAACCAGTGACGATTGAAAAAAGTATTTTTCTTTCAACACTTTAAACCCTTTTAAAACAGGTTAAGAGCCTCACTAGCACCAGTGTGGATGGCATGATGGGGTAATGACATCACAAGGGGCGTGGCCTCGAACTTACATCATTGGGTGGCCCCGCCCCATGCCAATATAAGTCATTGCACATGGCGGACCTAGCATTACATCGGGAGATCGCGTTGAGTCAACATTGGAAGAAGAACAGAGGGAGAAGACCTAGCAAAAGAGCAGAAGACAGTGGAGAACAATTCGCCAGAAGAGCCGGAGCTGCTTTAATAAAATACTTTAAAAACCTGTGTAGTGTTAATTTTTGACACTTTTTTATTTAGGTGAATGGGTAGGGGTACGTTGTACCCCATACTCATTCACCTAGGGTGGGGGGCCGTGATCTGAGGGGGCCCCTTGTTAAAGTTGGCTTCCAGATCACGATAAATCCCCACCCGCAGACCTAGACAACCACCGGGCAAGGGTTGTCAGGAAGAGGCCCTTGTCCTCATCAACATGGGGACAAGGTGCTTTGGGGTGGGGGGCGCAGGCCGCCCTGCCTCAAAGCACCAACCCCCATGTTAAAGGGCATGTGTCCTGGTATGGTTGGGGGGCGTAATCGATGGTTCCCCCCTCGTTCCCCCCCTTCCTGACCTTCCAGGCTGCGTGCTCGGATAAGGGTCTGGTATGGATCTTGGGGGGAACCTCACGCAAAATTTTGTTGGGGGGGCGTGGCCAAACTGAGATCTGAGCAGACGTGCCTGGGGTGAGCTCCTCCGGGCATAGAGCACACCTGGAGCGGTACTCACCCACGCACAGGCGCTGACCTGCTAGAGTCCCACAGACAAGGAGGGAGCCATCTGGGATCAAGATCGTGGCGATCATGACGATCGCGGAGCTCTGGCCGGCTGCTAGGAAAGGCCGCGGCTTCGGCCTACCCATCGGCGGCCATCTTGCTTCACCCGGATGCCGTTCCGGCCCTGTCTCTGGCCACTACACATGCCCTGAGATCGGATCTCAGCCTGCTACTTGGGGCCCGTGATCCCCTCTGTACCGCTCTAGGAGGCCTGCCAGTGGGACCTGGTAAGTGACGGCGGCCATCTTGCTAGACCCGGCGGCCTATTCATCTCTCCTGGGCCCAATCTGAATCCCAGCCACCCCCAGGAGTACCCTGGCCTGGCCAATTGAGACCCCCGACGGGGATATTCAGTGCACACAGTGTCTCCTCTGTGCCTAATTTTAGCCTCACCCACCCTCTGGGGGCACCCTGGCCTGGCAGATTGTGGCCCTCGACGGTGATACTAGCAAGCATCTACCCCCATAAGTACGCAGACTGTAACCACGGCCCTGAACACGAGTGGCGTCCATCTTGCTCCACCCAAGCTGCGGTACCCACATACGCTCCTGGTATTCTTACCCGTCTGAGCCTGGATCGCTCCCTGCACAGCCACAAGAGTAGCCCAACAGGGTTGGCACCCACCAGTGGTCCCCATCCATATAACTTTGCAGAGGAACAGGACAGAACATGTATGGCTAAAGCAATTAGCTGCTGAGCTCCGTAATTGCCCGTAGCTAACAGGCTATTCTTCAGTCGTCGCACATCTTTGAAAAGCATGTCCACACACAGTGCTCGATCTACGGAGTCCTGCAACAGGGCACAATCCAGCGATACCTGCTCCGCACATCTCAGTCTGATTCCCGCACTCACAAAGACAAAATGGCGTCCGCACGAAACCCGGGGAAGGGCAAGCCTCCTCCCCCCACTCAGCCGGCGACAGACAGCTGCAAGGAATCGGATGACCCCTCCGTCCTGCACTCGGACCTATCAGATGTGGCGTCCACGTCTGGGACCCCTGCTGCCCTGCTTTTGGACACAGGTCCTGGGCATGTGGCCCCTAAAGCTTCAGAAGGATAGACTAGATCTGAGGCCTCAACCCTTCTGGCGGCCTTCCAAGCAGAGTTTGAGTCCTGGGCGATCAAAATGGAGACCTCACTCCACAAAGACCTCCAGGCCCTCCAACAGCAGGTCTCAACTAATAAGACTGCAGTGTCTGCCCTAACTGATACTCAATCTGACCATGCAGCCCGCATCACGTTCCTTGAGCAGGCCTCCAGGGAGCACTTGCACCGTATACGACAACATCAATTGCGCATAGAAGACGGAGAAAATAGGAGCCGCAGGAATAATATACGGCTACAAGGCATACCGGAGGCCACGGCGGGTACAGACTTAAAACCTTCTGTCACTGCCATCCTCAACATAGTCCTGGGCAGAGAGGCTTTATCCCCCATTGAACTAGACCGGGTGCACAGAGTGGGGGGGCCGAGGAGAGAACAAAGTGAACGACCACGTGATGTCCTCTGCACGGTTCATTATTAAACCCTTAAAGAAGAACTTATGCGCAAGGCATGGCGTTTGGGTCCCGTGGACTTTGATGGTTCTGCTATCCACCTATACCCAGATCTCTCTCGCAACACTCTCCACATGCGCCGAATGGTCCGCCCACTACTAGACCTGATACGTCAAGCCGGAGCAACTTATACGTGGGGACACCCCTTCAGTATTAAGGTGACCAGGGCTGAGCACAAATTTATCCTCTCCGACCCGGATCAACTCCCAGCCTTTTTCAGCTTTCTGGATCAAGACCCAACTGAGGTAGAACTGGCTGGACCCGCCGGATGACCGCACTAGGGTGCAAAAACGTGACCCTCTCCCACAACGACGCAGGCACCCGAGGTCCAGATCACATTCTATAGGCCCCAGAATACGTCGGCCTACCTGCCCAGAAGATTAAGGTACCTCTAAGACGTTGCATGAAGCCATCTCAACGCTCCCCACATGACTAGCACTATCCCAGTGCGCTGCTCATCTCTTATCTCCAGGTCGATGTTTGGAATCCCCACTCCCCCTCTACAGAATTTTTTGGGTTTTTTTTTTTCCTTTTTACAGTTTTCCTCCTATGTTCCACCTGACTTCAGCAGGATATGTTACGCTAGGAGACAGGATGACCTGCTCCGTACCGCAATGTCTCAGGATAGAAGGAGCAAAACATTGGTGGGCCTTCTCCCTGCCCTTCGCTAGTGTGTTGTACCTGGCTGGGGTTTGGGAGAGGCTAAAGGACTGTAAATCTCTGATGTTTGATTCGGTTATGCTATTGTTGAGCTTCTAACATATTTTACCATGTTGGCCTTATCTTTATGTGTCTAGCAGAAATGTTCCACCTGGATACAGGTGGAGGGGCCTGCAGATGGACTGGATGGGTCCACGGTCTCTTGCCATTATCCACATGGACACCTCTAGTTCTCCATATACGGTTTCTCATACACCGCTTAGTCTCACCTCAAAATGTTATTACACATTGTTACTGACTAGGGATGAGCTTCGAGTTCGAGTCGAACTCATGTTCGACTCGAACATCAGCTGTTCGCAAGTTCGCCGAACATCGAACAATTTGGGGTGTTCGCGACAAATTTGAATGCCACGGAACACCCTTTAAAAGTCTATGGGAGAAATCAAAAGTGCGAATTTTAAAGGCTTATATGCAAGTTATTGTCATAAAAAGTGTTTGAGGACCTGCGTCCTGCCCCAGGGGACATGGATCAATGCAAAAAAAAGTTTTAAAAACGGCCATTTTTTCAGGAGCAGTGATTTTATTAATGCCTAAAGTCAAACAATAATAGTGTAATATCCCTTTAAATTTCGTACCTGGGGGGTGTCTATAGTATGTCTGTAAAGGGGCGCATGTTTCCCGTGTTTAGAACAGTCTGACAGCAAAATTACATTTCAAAGGAAAAAAAGTCATTTAAAACTACTCGCGGCTATTGCATTGCCGGTCCGACAATACACATAAAAGTTCATTGATAAAAACGGCATGGGAATTCCCCACAGGGGAACCCTGAACCAAAATTTAAAAAAAAAATGACGCGGGGGTCCCCCTAAATTCCATACCAGGCCCTTCAGGTCTGGTATGGATATTAAGGGGAACCCCGCTCAAAATTTTTAAAAAAATGACACAATAAAAAAAAAACGGCGTGGGGTCCCCCCAAGAATCCATACCAGTCCCTTATCTGAGCGTGCAACCTGGCAGGCCGCAGGAAAAGAGGGGGGGACGAGAGAGCGCCCCCCCCTCCTGAACCATACCAGGCCACATGCCCTCAACATTGGGAGGGTGCTTTAGGGTAGCCCCCCAAAACACCTTGTCCCCATGTTGATCAGGACAAGGGCCTCATCCCCACAACCCTGGCCAGTGGTTGTGGGGGTCTGCGGACGGGGGGCTTATCGGAATCTGAAAGCCCCCTTTAACAAGGGGACCCCCAGATCCCGGCCCCCCCCTGTGTGAAATGGTAAGGGGGTACAAAGTACTCCTACCATTTCACTAAAAAATGTTAAAAATGACAAGAGACAGTTTTTGACAATTCCTTTATTTAAATGCTTCTTCTTTTATTTAAGAACCGTCAGACGAGGAGACGCGTCACACAGCGGGAGCCTCCCTCCATGCCACCATGGGTGCGGAGCGGCCCGAGGAGAAGAAGATAGAAGACGCAGAGGAGGAGATGCTGGACGAGAACACCGGAGGAAGAACCAGAAGAGCCAGAAGAAGAAGAAGAAGATGAAGGAAGATAGAAGATAGAAGAAAGAAGAAGCATTTAAATAAAGGAATTGTCAAAAACTGTCTCTTGTCATTTTTAACATTTTTGACAGTATTTTAGTGAAATGGTAGGGGTACTTTTGTACCCCCTTACCATTTCACACAGGGGGGCGGGATCTGGGGGTCCCCTTGTTAAAGGCGGGTTCCAGATTCCGATAAGCCCCCCGCCTGCAGACCCCCACAACCACTGGCCAGGGTTGTGGGGATAAGGACCTTGTCCTCAACCACATGGGGACAAGGTGTTTTGGGGGGCTCCCCCCAAAGCACCCTCCCAATGTTAAGGGCATGTGGCCTGGTACGTTTCAGGAGGGGGGGCGCTCTCTCGTCCCCCCTCTTTTCCTGCGGCCTGCCAGGTTGCGTGCTCGGATAAGGGTCTGGTATGGATTTTTGGGGGGACCCCATGCCGTTTTTTTTTTTAAATTTTGGCGCGGGATTCCCCTTAAAATCCACACCAGACCTGAAGGGTCTGGTATGAAATTTAGGGGGACCCCCACGTCATTTTTTTTTTAAATTTTGGCTGGGGTTCCCCTTAATATCCATACCAGACCTGAAGGGCCTGGTATGGAATTTAGGGGGACCCCCGCGTCATTTTTTTTTTAATCTTGGTTCGGGGTTCCCCTGTGGGGAATTTCCATGCTGTTTTTATCAATGAACTTTTATGTGTATTGTCGGCCGGCAATGCAATAGCCGCGAGTAGTTTTAAATGACTTTTTTTCTTTGAAATGTCATTTTGCTGTCAGACTGTTCTAAACACGGGAAACATGCGCCCCTTTACAGGCATACTATAGACACCCCCCAGCCGTTTTTAAAACTTTTTTTGCATTGATCCATGTCCCCTGTGGCAGGACCCAGGTCCCCAAACACTTTTTATGACAATAACTTGCATATAAGCCTTTAAAATTAGCACTTTTGATTATTCATGTTCGTGTCCCATAGACTTTAACGGTGTTTGCGCGTTCAAACGAACTTTTTTCCTGTTCGCATGTTCTGGTAGGAAACCGAACAGGGGGGTGTTCAGCTCATCCCTATTACTGACTTCAGTATTATTACACAGATTTGTTTCCAGGGCCCCTGTTTGGGTCTATGGATAGCATATGTTGAAAATATTTACTTCCCCCACCCATGATGTTATTTCATGGATTGATGTCTCCTCTGTGAGGGAAAGAGGGTGGGCTTGTGCGGAGTCATTTGCCCACACGGACCACCACCCTCCTTCGCAGACGATCTGATGTGTGTTCTGCTGTTTAAATGTTTTGTTACACTGATGTGCCTCAGATAAGCTACATATGCCTGTTATATCACTGAGCTCACGGCTCAGATTCTCCACTTCGACCTCCCACGCTCAATAGGCCGGGCACGAACTGTGCCTTTGTACGTGATTTTTCACGTGGTGTCCCATTTTCGTGGACCCCTTAGATTTGTTAGGCTCCTTATTTAGGTGACCCCCCTACCTAGTTTTGTCCTGGTATATTTTTGCCACCTTATAAGTCCCCCCATCCCTCTTCCTCCCTCTGCTGTCTCTAATCTGACTCTCTTCTTCTCATTCCACTATGGCCCACACAGTACTATCTAGTCCTCGCCTGAAATTTTGCTCCTACAATGTAAATGGCCTCAATATAGCATCCAAGAGAGGGCAAATCCTCTACCAAATGCATAAACAACAGGTCAATGTGTTACTGTTACAGGAAACTCATTTCCACACGAACTCCACCCCTTCCTGCTCCAACAGGTACTTTAACAGATGGTTTCACAGTACAAACCCCTCTCAGAAAACCAAAGGCGTTTCTATTGCCTTCCACAAAACGCTTCCTGATAGACCAGCTCTCGGACCCCCAGGGAAGGTATGTGTTCATAAAATTTTCCTTATGGGGCACGAAATTCACAATTGCCAACCTTTGCCTACCAAACACTAATCAAATATTGTCTGCTCTGCGGTAAATGAGGATCTTGTTGGAATTTGCAGAGGGTAAACTAATCATAGGCGGGGATTTTAACGCCCCCTGGATCTACTCTTAGACTCATCAACCTCTCGCTCATCTATCTCCTTTACTAAGTTAAGGGCATTTAAACAGGCTATATACGATTTACATCTAATCTACATTTGGTGGGTTCTGTTCCCCAAAAATCGCAACTATACCCACTTCTCACAGGTCCATCACTCTTATAGTCGTATTGACTATTTTCTTCTTGACCACAGCTGTTTGGATTGGTCACCTGAATGCGAGATAGACTCAATGGTCTGGTCTGACCACTCGCCTATCTATCTGACACTAATGTTTCCCTCCACACCGGTGAGGGAGTGGACGTGGAGGCTGAATGATTCCATTCTCACAACCTCTGAATGTTCCTAAAATGTCTCAGAAACCATCTCTAATTTCTTAATAGACCATGCATCGGACACTACCTTGCTACCCTTACAATGGGAGGTGCTTAAAGCTGTTCTGCGAGGAATCTTTATTCAGATGGGGACCCGCTTGAAGAAGGTTCGCTCAGCCGCAATGACTTCAGCAATGCAAAAGCTCCGAGACCTTGAGACCCAACATAAACAAGCCCCCACAGTGGTGACTCTTACAGAGGTCTCAACGGCTCGATCCCAACTCAAGGACTTGTATGAGGCTTTGGCTCGTACCTATGCATTACTTGCATTACATCAGTACTGATTCCAAGATAAATACGGTAGACCATTGGCTCGCACCCTTCACCCAAACACGTCTTCCACATTTATACCCCAGATTCGGGCCACTTCTGGAGAAATGCTCTGTGAGCCCTCCAAGATATCACAAACATTCCGAGATTTCTACCAAACACTTTACAATCTTTCGCCCGGCATCTCCTCTAGCCCCACCCTCACACCTGACACCGATAGACAGTCTTATATTAAGGAGATGAAGCTCCCTACATTGGATGGTGATACTGTAGAAGAGCTGGAGCAGGTAATTACAGCGGATGAGGTCTAGGGGCGATAGCGGCCACCCCGTCCAGTAAAAGCCCGGGGCCCGATGGCTTTACCCGTAAATTTTTACAAGAAATTTGCTCCCCTATTGACCCCCTTCTTGGCTAGGGTATTTAACTCCCTATCGGAAGGCTTGGCGTTTCCTCCACAAATGCTTGAAGCCCACATTACCATTATCCAAAAACCGGATAAGGACCCTACTTTGTGCGTTAATTATAGGCGCATATCGTTAATTGGAATGGACTTGAAAATATATGCAAAAATTTTAGCTACTAGATTGAAGCCGCTGCTCCCCTGCCTCATACACCTGGACCAGGTGGTTGCGAGGCAAGGGATAACACCCTGAAAACCCTGCTTCTTACCGACTATGCACGCACCCATGAGGTCCCTCTATGCCTTTTGATGGTCGACTGGCCATTTCTCCAGATGTCTCTGAAACAGATAGGTCTGGGCCCCAAAATGCTATCCCGAATTATGTCCCTTTACTCCTCTCCTTCTGCTAGAATTCGGGTGAATGGCTCATTATCACCTACATTTTCCATCCTAACGGGATACGACAAGGCTGTTCTTTATCTCGCGCAACGAAAATTGTTGATAAATAATATTGACCTTCTATGCTGCAGAGTCCTATATGTGACACAAACACACAAATTGAAATAGGGAAAAAAATTGACTTGTGCTTAAAAACAAAAAAAAGCTAACACGTGTATGGCTAAAAAGAATAAAAAAGTGAACATTATGTAAACATGTGATATAATGTGACCACACCGGATCAGGTTGATAAATGAAAACAACCTCCCCTTAGGTAAATATATAAAAAATATATGCAATAATCAATCGAATTGTAGAAAATTATATATATAAAAAAGTCCATATGCAAGAAACCCCAAAGAAGTGCTGTAATTGTGCAAAAAAATCCAATTATATGAAATCCCAGATGTGTGGGTCCACCACCATAGATGAAGTGCCTGGCCGCTTACCGGAACCCCATGACCCCCCGTTACAGAGGGTCTAAACGGGCATTGTAGTCTTGTTGCTTAGGGCAACCCAGGAATCAAGACGGAACCGAAATGGAACCTCAGGATCTGTAGTGCGAATGGATCCACAGGGAAAGATATAGCTCAGCCTGTGCGAGTCTTGATGTGTTCTGGAAAAGATACAGCAACAAGCCAAATCTGTAACGTTCACTCACTCTGTCACCAAGATGAACTCAGGAATGCTCACAACTCTCCGCACACGGCCGCCATCTTGTCCCGCCGCCTCTTCCTCCTCCTCCTCCTCCTCCTCCACCTCTTCTCCTCAGTCACAGATCCCGCTTCCCGCTTCTGAGGCCTCAGAAGCGCGAGCACCTCTTCCACTGACGGGAGAGCGCTTGGCACACCAGCCTTCCCACAGTGCAGTGCGAGAGCGGGAAGCGGGATCTGTGACTGAGGAGAAGAGGTGGAGGAGGAGGAGGAAGAGGCGGCGGGACAAGATGGCGGCCGTGTGCGGAGAGTTGTGAGCATTCCTGAGTTCATCTTGGTGACAGAGTGAGTGAACGTTACAGATTTGGCCTGTTGCTGTATCTTTTCCAGAACACATCAAGACTCGCACAGGCTGAGCTATATCTTTCCCTGTGGATCCATTCGCACTACAGATCCTGAGGTTCCATTTCGGTTCCGTCTTGATTCCTGGGTTGCCCGAAGCAACAAGACTACAATGCCCGTTTAGACCCTCTGTAACGGGGGGTCATGGGGTTCCGGTAAGCGGCCAGGCACTTCATCTATGGTGGTGGACCCACACATCTGGGATTTCATATAATTGGATTTTTTTGCACAATTACAGCACTTCTTTGGGGTTTCTTGCATATGGACTTTTTTATATATATAATTTTCTACAATTCGATTGATTATTGCATATATTTTTTACATATTTACCTAAGGGGAGGTTGTTTTCATTTATCAACCTGATCCGGTGTGGTCACATTATATCACATGTTTACATAATGTTCACTCTTTTATTCTTTTCAGCCATACACGTGTTAGCTTTTTTTTGTTTTTAAGCGCGAGTCAATTTTTTTTCCCTGTTCTTTATCTCCCCTTCTCTATGTCCTTGTCATGGAACATCTGGCAATTGCCTTGCGCAATAACCCTAACATCTTGGGTGTATCGATAGGCCCTATTCATTCCAAACTGGCTCTCTTTGCGGATGACCTGTTAATGTTTGTAACCCAACCCCATCTATCTTTACCACATATTATGCAGGAATTCACAAGGTTTGGGAAGCTAAACAAATTCAAAGTGAATCATACTAAGTCAGAAATCCTGAACATTTCTTTATCCCAGGAGGCCCTCCGCCAAGTCTCCATTAGGTTTCCCTTTAAAACAGGTTCCACTTCCATCTGTTACCTCGGAATCCAAATACCCACAGAAAGGTCCCAATTGTTCTCTCTGAACTATGCTCCCCTTCTGCTTAGAACCAAGACTGATCTATCAAACTACAGGAAAAAACGCCTATCATGGCTAGGCAGGATGAATGCTCTAAAAATGGACGTCCTCCATCGGTTTCTTTATTTGTTCCAGACAATTTCCATTTCAATACCCTCCTGGTTCTTTAAGAAACTCCGCCAACTGTTCTCCTCCTTCATCTGGGGGGGGCTCGTCCTCGGATACGCTATGAGACTCTATCGCTCCCCAAGATTCGTGGTGGAGCTGGAGCTCCAGATGCCTCTATATACTATAGAGCAGCAGTACTAACACGTATACTTAGTTACATAGTTAGTAAGTAAGGTTGAATAAAGACACCAGTCCATCGAGTTCAACCTGAGTGAGTGTGGGTGCGTGTCTACAACTATCCCTATTTTTAATTAAGGTACCCATATAGCGCTGTGTCAATTTTTACGCAGAGCTCCACACATATATGACACACTCACATTGGTCCCTACCCTCAAGGAGCCCACAATCCAAAGTGCCTAACATTCATATACTAGGGCCATGTTTGGACAGAAGCCAATTAACCTACCAGCATGTCTTTAGAGTGTGGGAGGAAACCGGAGTACCCGGAGGAAACCCACGCAGGCACAGGGAGAACATGCAAACTTCAGGCAGGTAGTGTCGTGGTTGGGATTTGAACCAGCGACCCTTCTTACTGCTAGGCGAGTGTGCTACTCACTACACCACTGTGCTGCCAAACTACTTAACTGGTTCCATCATTCCTCCACCAAATTATGGGTACAAATAGAGAGCCAACTCAATTCAATAGATCTCCGCACACTACCGTGGACGCCTACTGAATTCCTGAAAGGGGGGATACCTCTGAGCGACCTCACCCGACAAACTATACAAATTTGGACCCAAATGAATTCCTCCAAGACCCTATCTCCTCTGAAAGGACCCATGACTCCACTGTTTGGAACTCCGACTTTTCCACCGGCCCTACAAGTAGCAAATTTTGGCCCTTGGTGTAAGGAGGACCACAGACGACTTGCGCAAGTCCTGGGTTCAGATTCTTCTCTGATTTAAGACGTTCCCTCCGGCCCACCTTCCCATACTTCAACGCACTGGCTGCAGAGGCAACAGGTGATATCTTTTATTTGAACCTTCCCATCCTTGTCTGATATACTTACTGACCTAACAGACTTGGAGATCATGCTGCTCCAGACTGACCCCCCTACGCATGTGGTTTCTAAACTATACTCTCTCATACATATGGTCTATAATCCTGACCTCCCCCATACACACAGGCCTGGAGGGAAGATTTGGGTCACCCCATTTCACCTGTAGATTTGCAAAAGTGCTTCATTCTGACTCACAAAATATCCTTAGCCTCCAAATCCCAAGAAAAGGGATTCAAATTGTTGACCCATTGGTACAGATGCCCCTCGACATTACACTGGATAAAGCCGGTGCTCCCGGATACCTGCTGGCGTTGTTTGTCATCCAAGGGAACCTTACTCCACATTTGGTGGGATTGCCCCCCTGTGCAGAGGTTCTGGCAAAAGATCCTCGACTTGCACTGCAGACTCATGGCGACCTCAGTTGCATCCTCTCCTGAGGTAGTTCTGCTATCTATGCTCCCTGGCCCGCTTAAATGGGTCAAAAAAGACGTTCTGCGTCACTTTCTGGTGGCAGCTAGAACGGTTCTGCCCAGACATTGGAAGTCGACAAGCATGCCTTCCCTGGGGGATTGGGCAATTGAAGTGGACCAAATCAATAGACTGGAACGAATGTTGTCGCAGGAAATGGGTAAGGAGGAACAATTCTCCAAGACTTGGACCTCGTGGTCTATCTTACGTTACTCCGCGGAATTTATTCCATGGTCTACAGAGGACTCTACCAATGCAACTGTGTAACCAGAATGGAATGTCTTTCTCTTAATATCTATATTCCTTACTCCCTTGTCCCCTCTATCCCTACTCTTCTTTTTCCCTTTCCCTTTTATATGTTACAGAGCTACAAGATCACCTAAATCATACTCTCTAATCTCATCAGACCGATAGTTTGACACACACGGAGCTTCCCCATCAGAGAAATTGCATTTAGCACAACAACAAAAGCCCTAGCTTGTTTGCAATAGGTGGACGCTACTTGTTGAGTGGATAGTGGTGCTCACATACCCTTAAGTCAGATTACACGATATAGCTATGCAGGCTTTTATATCAAGCTAAATAATCAAAGCTCACTAATTGTTTAAACCATGAGATGATATGTTACCAGTATCGCAATGATGTCTATTTCTATTTTCGGGTTTTTGTATGACATAACTGTCTACTGTACATTTTTCCTCTCTCAATAAAATAAGATGACGCCAATGCAAAATGCGAAAAAAACGTGTTTTTTACAACGCTTTTCTCCTGTACTAGCTTTGCAGCTTGTTTTTTAAAATGTCCATGGGCATGTAGCCTAATGCCCCGTACACACGATCAGAAAATCGTACGGAAAATACCACTTTCGAATCGATCGTACAATAATCAGATCGTTAGTACAGAGCTTTCGAGAGCCGATCAGGACAGTTCATCTGATAGTATTCTATCGGACATGCAGGAATTTTTTTTTCGTACGGTGCCAGATGGTACGATTTTCGTTTAATTAGTACAGCTATCGTTTCGAAAATGCAATACAAATGCATTACAACACATGACATCACTTCTGAATTTTATTTCTGTCGTGCGGGATTTTTCGTGACCTTAGTAAACTCATCAGATTCGATCTGAGATCAGCATGCAATAAAAATCGGACGATCATTCGTCCGATAATCTCATCGTGTGTATGGGGCATAACTCCAACTTTGTGCTCTCTGGGTATAGATTGTTTGGTTTTGTTTTTATTTTTCAAAAATAACAAACATGTCATACTTACCTGCTTTGTGCATTTGTTTTGCACAGAGCAGTCCAGATCCTCCTCTTCTCGGGTCTCTCGCCGACACTCCTGGCCCCTCACTCCTGTCGGATGCCCCTGTGACAAGCCGCTGCTCTGTGTGTCCATTCATTATGATATATTATAGGTCATTGGGTGTCCAATCCTTCGAATCCATATGGCTGGATGTTAGCTTTGAACCAATTTATGACTATTCACCTACTATGACTACCTTGGCAAGACTAAGGCCTCATGTACACTGCTGCTGGTAAACAAATGTTTAGAAGTAGTTGGGCATTTTTTTCAACTGCTCCTGAACTCTCCTCTATGTTATCTTATCAGTACATGTACACAGGGTCGTTTACAGTCGTTTCTAGGCAGTTGCGTTTAGAGGCTTTTTTTGGAACACAAAAAAATGGGTTCAGAAGCTGAGTTTAGAGACATTTCAAGCACCAAACACTTCTAAGGCTAAACGTGGTAACTCGCGTTTAGCGACGTTTCCTTTTCAGGCATTTTTCATTTTTGGCTATTTTGAAAATAATAAATATATATATGTAGCACTAACCCCCGAAGGAGCTGCTGATTTATATTGGGCTGTTACCGTCACTTAGAGTCCATGTTGAGCTTTGTATCTGACAATGTAGGCACCAGTCACTTTAGTACTTTTCCAATGCTTTAATGGGAAATAACTGGAAGAAGTAGCAGGAAAGAGGTAGAAGAAGAGTTGCAGGAAAGTTCAAATACCTTTTCTTTGAATCACTGAGGAATTGAAATCTCGGTGACGAATATACCTTCAGTCCAAGATTAAATCTTTGCCCACCCGGATAGGTCTCTCTCACTGACCTAGCAGCCGGAGCGTAGCACGAACTAAAAGTCTCTGCCACAGACTTGAGAAGAACAATTTAACTGTACGATCCTGTGCCACAGGACGTAGTAGTTTTAGATGAACAGCAACACAGTACCAGAACCTTTAAGCCAACACGGCAGTACTTGTGCGGTAGATTAGGTTAAGATGCATCCTCCAATTGAGTCACCAGGCCCCTCTTGAGACACCAGCATTCCGCATGGTGCTCTCCAAGATGGGTCCTCCCCTGGGTCTTCTCAATTGTCCGGCTTCTTCCCGCAGGACAGACAGCACAGGACCATCTCTGTAGTAGTAGGCCCCAGACAGGCTTCTGGGCCTACTTGCACGTCTGCAGCAACGCAGCCCTCCAGCCTGGAGGGCCACGAGGTAGAACTGACCTCTAGCACATGGCCCTTAAAGAGGGAGTCCCATGAAATTTTTTTTTTTAAAGTCAGCAGCTACAAATACTGCAGCTGCTGACTTTTAAAATAAGGACACTCACCTGTCCCAGGGTCCAGCGATGTCGGCACCCGAGACCGAAACGTCCCTCGGTCCTCGGGTGTTGCCGCCGCCATTCTCTGTAAGGGAATCAGGAAGTGAAGCGCTGCGGCTGCACTTCCCGGTTCCCTACTGCGCATGCGCGAGTCGTGCTGCGCTTCCTAACTGGTCCCCGCTGTCTCTGGGACCCGTGTGTGTCCCAGCAGACAGTGCGGTGGGTACGGGAGGAGGCATAGACTCCCATGGGAGTCTATGCCGGAAGTGGGTGAAAATACCTGTCTTAGACAGGTATCTGCACCCCCCCCCCCTGAAAGGTGGCAAATGTGACCCCGGAGGGGGGGAGGGTTCCGAAAAGCGGAGGTTCATTTTTTGTGTGAACCTCCGCTTTAAGTACTCTGTCCCATAATGCATAGCAGTGGACCACCTCTGCCGAGTTACCTCTGGGAAAGAAGAGCACTCAATATACTTCAGCTTGTTGCTTTTCCAAGAATGACCTATGGTGACAACGACACCTACAGGCAACAGTGTTGAACTGCATGCAACACAGCCAATACTGGAACAGAGGCTAATTTAGCCATAGATTAACTATATATATATATATATATATATATATATATATATATACATATATATATATATATATTTTTTTTTTTTTTTAAGCGCTTCTAAATGCAAATGCGGCAAAACGTGGCAAAACGCCACTAAACGTGGCATGTAAACATGGCAAAACGGACATTTTGAATGTGGGTTACTATCTGTCAAGTTATATTGTTCAGGAGAGGTTGTAAAAATATCCTTTGTACCTGAAGCATAAGCTGGAGATGCTCATCGGATTGGGCCTCACCACTGTGGGAGCGTCAAGATCCTACTGTTTCCAGTCTGTCTGCCTTCCTACAAGCTTTCCGTAACACCTCTTCTTCGGCCTCGTCAAGGAAACATGGCTGTGGGTTAATATGCAGTTCAGTTTTGCACCTTGATTTCGGAACTGGCATGGAATAATAAGGCCCTTACTGCAACCTTTTGGCAGAGTCTAGCGGGTCGTATTAAGGATGAACTAGCTGGCAAAACTATGCCTACCACCCTGAATGATTTGAGCGTTCTTCGCATTCAAATAGATGTCCGCTTCCAGGGCCGAGATTTGGAAAGGACTGGTCCATGTCACCCCCCAGGGGGTTCTTTTGCTCCTGTTGTCCAGAAAGCCGCAGAACAACCCATCTCTCCAGCTGTGTTGGCTTATGAAGAACCTATGCAATTGGGCCAGACAAGCCTCACTCCACAAGAATAGTTGCATCGCCTGAGACTCCAGTCCATCCAGGAAACTCTCGGGTCTAGGTTGCTCAGAGGGAGGTGATCTGGACCAAAACCGGAATTTCGCCAATTACCCTCAATTTATCATACCTGTCTCCACACAATTGGGCTCTGAACTTTTTAAGTTTCTGCATACAGTGCCTTGAAAAAGTATTCACACCCCTTGAAATTTTCTACATTTTGTCATGTTACAACCATATACGTAAATGTATTTTATTGGGATTTTATGTGATAGACCAACACAAACTGGCAAATTGTGAAGTGGAAGGAAAATGATAAATGGTTTTCAACATTTTTTACAAATAAATATGTGAAAAGTGCGGCGTGCATTTCTTTTCAGCCCCCTTTACTCTGATAACAACCAGTTTCCTTCAGAAGTAACCTAATTAGTAATTAGAGTCCACCTCTGTGTAATTTAATCTCAATATAAATACAGCTGTTCTGTGAAGCCCTTAGAGGTTTGTTAGAGAACCTTTTTTTTTTTTTTTTTTTAAAGATTTTTTATTGTGCACATAAAGATTAATCATACAGTACATCAGATAGGGGTTATATCAACATTTACATCTCCGTAAACACAGCATTAGTATTGCAAATATCTCTGTAACCTAAGTGTCCCATTCAGGTCACCGAGCCCACCCTATATTTCAGTATATATGTGCTTTTTTCTTTTTTTTTTTCTTTTTTTTTCAAAAAACAGTCAAAAAAATTACAAACAAGCAAAGAAAAGAACCCCCGCCCTCTCCCCCCTGGGATGTCAATATTCAGTGTTATGTTTACTAAGATACAAGAAGGCCAAGCCTGTCTGTAGTGAAGGGAGCAGGCCAACTATCCACCTTTTGCCATGAGTTGGTAATAGCAATAGGTCTTACCTATCTAATGATCTAGGACCCCTCCTCATCCAGTGTATTATCAGAGTCCACCCACCGGAACCATACCTTCCTAAACTTCTTGGGAGCCCCCCTAGCTTCATAAGTCATTTTATACATCATCACAGCTGCATTTACTATTTTTATCCACATCCCCAGAGTCAGTTGCTCATCATTAGGGATGAGCTTCGTGTTCGAGTCGAACCCATGTTCGACTCGAACATCGGCTGTTCGATCGTTCGCCGAATTGCGAACGATATGGGCCGTTAGCGTCAAATTCGTGTGGCGCGTCATGGCCCATAATTCACTGCGGCATTGCAGTGCATTGCTGGCTGATGATTGGCCAAGCATGCACTATGACCTGCATGCTTGGCCAATCACAGCGCCGTCGGTAGAGAGAGCTGTAATTGGCCAAAGCCAGGGTGGCTTTGGCCAATTATGGCTCAGGGGGTTTAGAACACGCCCCACACTATATAAGGCTGCCTGCACGGCGGCCCTGTGTAGTGTGTTCCAGCGTGCTTAGATAGAGAGAGAGAGACAGTGTCATTTCATTTGAGTTAGCTAGACTACAAGTTAGTGTAGTGAGACCTCAGCACAGTGTTCAGCTAAAACTAAAAGTTAGTGTAGTGCACAGTGTTCAGCTAAAGCTACAAGTTAGTGTAGTGTGTCCTCCTCACAGTGTTCAGCTAAAACTACAAGTTAGTGTAGTGAGACCTCTGCACAGTGTTCAGCTAAAGCTACAAGTTAGTGTAGTGTGTTCTGCTCACAGTGTTCAGCTAAAACTACAAGTTAGTGTAGTGCGACCTCTGCACAGTGTTCAGCTAAAACTACAAGTTAGTGTAGTGAGACCTCAGCACAGTGTTCAGGTAAAGCTACAAGTTAGTGTAGTGTGACCTGGTCACAGTGTTCAGCTAAAACTACAAGTTAGTGTAGTGAGACCTCTGCACAGTGTTCAGCTAAAGCTACAAGTTAGTGTAGTGCGTCCTGCTCACAGTGTTCAGCTAAAACTACAAGTTAGTGTAGTGTGACCTCTGCACAGTGTTCAGCTAAAACTACAAGTTAGTGTGGTGAGACCTCAGCACAGTGTTCAGCTAAAGCTACAAGTTAGTGTAGTGCGTCCTGCTCACAGTGTTCAGCTAACACTACAAGTTAGTGTAATGAGACCTCTGCACAGTGTTCAGCTAAACCTACAAGTTAGTGTAGTGCATCCTGCTCACAGTGTTCAGCTAAAACTACAAGTTAGTGTAGTGCGACCTCAGCACAGTGTTCAGCTAAAACTACAAGTTTAGGTAGTGAGACCTCAGCACAGTGTTCAGCTAAAGCTACAAGTTAGTGTAGTGCGTCCTGCTCACAGTGTTCAGCTAAAACTACAAGTTAGTGTAGTGAGACCTCTGCACAGTGTTCAGCTAAAGCTACACGTTAGTGTAGTGCGTCCTGCTCACAGTGTTCAGCTAAAACTACAAGTTAGTGTAGTGAGACCTCTGCACAGTGTCCAGCTAAAGCTAAAAGTTAGTGTAGTGCGTCCTGCTCACAGTGTTCAGCTAAAACTACAAGTTAGTGTAGTGAGACCTCTGCACAGTGTTCAGCTAAAGCTACAAGTTAGTGTAGTGCGTCCTGCTCACAGTGTTCAGCTAAAACTACAAGTTAGTGTAGTGAGACCTCTGCACAGTGTTCAGCTAAAGCTACAAGTTAGTGTAGTGCGTCCTGCTCACAGTGTTCTGCTAAAACTACAAGTTAGTGTAGTGCAACCTGTGCACAGTGTTCAGCTAAAACTACAAGTTAGTGTAGTGAGACCTCTGCACAGTGTTCAGCTAAAGCTACAAGTTAGTGTAGTGCGTCCTGCTCACAGTGTTCAGCTAAAACTACGAGTTAGTGTAGTGCGACCTCTGCACAGTGTTTAACAGGGGTGTGTAATTACAATTTTTGATGCAATAATTTGCAGCAGGGCTCGTTTCTGCGCTCCAACTAGAGTATCTGTGAGGGGTTGCAGTGTTGTGGCACCAGCACCAGTGCCTAAGGCCCAATTTTTCAGCCCCTGTTCAACAGTTACAATTACATTCAATTACAATTCTTGATCTAATATTTCACAGCAGTGCCCGTTTCTGTACCCACCAAGAGCGAGTGAGTACTTACAGTGTTGTGGCACTAGCACCACCACCACCAAAGGCCCAATTTTTCTGCCCCTGTTCAACAGGGGCATGTAATTACAATTCTTGATCTAATATTTCACAGCAGGGCCCTGTGAGGGCTTACAGTGTTGTGGCCACAACAACACCTAAGGCCCAAATTTCTGCTGAGTATATAGGGCAGGCCCCTACTTTCAAACATCCAACTTACAAACGACTCCTACTTGCAAACAGAAGGAGACAACAGGAAGTGAGATGAAATCTACCCCTAGGAAGGGAAATTCTCTCCTGTAAGAGTTAATATGGGAAAAACGTTTCTCCTTTCCACTGATGCTTTATCACCAATTCTTGTTTCACAAAAAAACCCAAATTTTCAAAAAACATTTGTCATTGGGACAAAAAATGAGGTGAAATCTTCTGAAGAGGAGCACAGACGGCAAAACAAATGTCACAGGGGTGATAACCCTTCCCTATGTTTTTCAAAAAGCTTAAAATAGATTTTTTGGCTGGAGCTAAACATGTTAAAAATTTACCAGTTCAAAATTACAAACAGATTCTACTTAACAACAAACCTACAGTCCCTGTCTTGTTTGCACCGCCTGTATACTGCTGTTCAGAGTATATAGGGCCTGGTGGCCCCATACCTTTCCTTTTTTTAATTTAGGTGCGGGGTTCCCCTTAATATCCATACAAGACCCAAAGGGCCTGGTAATGGACTGGGGGGTACCCATGCTGTTTGTCTCACTGATTTTCATCCATATTGCCAGGACCCGACATTACATTAAAGCCGCAAGCAGCTTTAAATGACTTTTTTTCCTTTAAAAATGGCATTTTGTGCAGGGACTGTTCTAAGCACGGGAAACACGCGCCACTTTACAGGCATACTATAGACACCCCCCAGGTATGATATTTAAAGGAATATTTCACTTTTTTTTAACTTTAAGCATCATTAAAATCACTACTCCTGAAAAAACGGCCGTTTTTAAAAGTTTTTTTTGCATTGATACATGTCCCCTGGGGTAGGACCCGGGTCCCCAAACCCTTTTTAGGACAATACCATGCAAATTAGCCCTTAAAATGAGCACTTTTGATTTCGAACGTTCAAGTCCTATAGACCTCAATGGGGTTCTAACGTTCGTGCGAATTTTCGGTCCGTTCGCAGGTTTTGGTGCGAACCGAACCGGGGGGAGTTCGGCTCATCCCTACTCATCATGTATCCAACGTCTAGCAATGAGTTTCCTCACTCTAAAGTATAGGATCCTAAGGAATAGTTTAGTGTATGCATTTATCTCTTCTTGATCAAAAACCCCGAGTAGACAACGTAAGGGAGAGAAAATGTTTGGTAAAGCAAACTTATCCGATATAAATCCAGTCACCTGCAACCACAACTGCAAACCTCCCAAGACATGGCTGTCCACCTAAACTGACAGGTCAGGCAAGGAGAGCATTAATCAGAGAAACATCCAAGAGGCCCATGATAACTCTGGAGGAGCTGCAGAGAGCCACAGCTCAGGTGGGAGAATCTGTTTACAGAACAACAATTGGTCATGCACTCCACAAATCTGGCCTTTATAGAAGAGTGGCATCAGGGCTAGGCTCCAAGCCCTCCCTTCTTAGTGCTTAGGTTGCTCAGTTGTTGGTTAATTGCCAGTACTCATCGTTCCACAGTGGCTCACCTGGTGATCATTTCCTGCTAGTCCAGTGGTTCTCAACTCCTTTCCTCAGGACCCACTGGGTCAGGCCAGGTTTGCAAGATAACTGAAACAGATCGTAGGTGATATCATTTGCTGCTCAGTGATTGCAGTATTCTAGTCTGCATCTCCCCAAGGTAATTCTTAAAATCTGGCCTGTTAGTGGGTCCTGAGGACAGGAGTTGAGAACCACTGCGCTAGTCAGTCCAGCCTACAGCCAGCCGCTTCTGGCTGTTTAAACTGCCTGGTTAATTTCTTCGCCTTGGTCAAAGATATCTAGAGAGACTCTCTGCTGTGTTCCTGTTGAAGACTTGCCTGGCTGACGTTCCTTCTGGTTTCTGATCCTGTTTGCTGGCTCCGACTACGCTGATCTACGCTGATCTCCTGTCTGCTGGCTTCCTGATTGTTTTGTTCTGTCTACCTGCTTTGGCTACTGTACCCTGGCTATGTTTTGACTACGTTTACTATTTGTACCATTTTTACCATTATATTAAAAGGTATGATTTTTACTGCATTTTCTGATTCATGGTTCCTGACAAATGGCAAAAAGAAAGCCATAAGAAGTCCAGCTTGCAGTTTACGAGAAGCCATGTGGGACACAGCAAACGTGTGGAAGAAGGTGCTCTGGTCAGATGAAACCAAAATTGAACCTTTTGGCCTAAAAGCAAAACGCTATGTGTGGTGGAAAACTAACATTACACATCACCCTGAACACACAATCCCCACTGTGATACATGGTGGTGGCAGCATCATGTTTTGGGGATGCTTTTCTTCAGCAGCGACAGGGAAGCTGGTCAGAGTTGATGTGAAGATGGATGGAGCCAAATACAGGACAATCTTAGAAGAAAACTTGTAATGCCCCGTAACACATGGTCGGACTTTCCGACGTAAAATGTGCAATCGGAGCTTGTTGTCGGAAAATCTGACCGCGTGTAGGCTCCATCAGACAGTTTCCATCGGAATTTCCGTTGCACAAAATTTGAGATCTGGTTCTCAAATTTTCCAACAACAAAATCCGTTGTCGGAAATTCCGATCGTGTGTACAGAATTCTGACGCAAAGTTCCACGCATGTTCGGAATCAAGCAGAAGAGCTGAACTGGCTATTGAACTTAATTTTTCTCGGCACATCGTACATGTTGTACGTTACCGCGTTCTTGACGTTCGGAATTTCAGACCAACTTTGTGTGACCGTGTGTATGCAAGACAAGTTTGAGCCAACATCCGTCAGGAAAAAATCCATGGATTTTGTTGTCGGAATGTCCGATCAATGTCTGATCGTGTGTACGGGGCATTAGAGTCTGCCAAATACATGAAACTGGGGTGGAGGTTCACCTTCCAGCAGGACAATGACCCTAAACATACAGCCAGAGCTACAATGGAATGGTTTAGATCAAAGCATATTCATGTGTTAGGATGGCCCATCCAAACTCCAGATCTAAATCCTATTGAGAATCTGTGTCAAGACTTGAAAATTGCTGTTTACAGACACTCTCCATCCAATCTGACAGAGCTTGAGCTATTTTGCAAAGAAGAATGGGCAATAATGTCACTCTCTAGATGTGCAAAGCTGGTAGAGACATCCCCAAAAAGATTTGCAGCTGTAATTGCAGCGGAAGGTGGTTCTACAAAGTATTGACTCAGGGGGGCTGAATACAAATGCACTCCACACTTTTCACATATTTATTTGTAAAACATTTTGAAAACGATTTATCACTTTCCTTCCACTTGACAATTATGTGCCACTTTGTGTTGGTCTATCACACAAAATCCCAATAAAATACATTTACGTTTTTGGTTGTAAAATGTGGATAATTTTAAGGGGTATGAATACTTTTTCAAGGCACTGTATGTGGACTCTGGGGCAGCTGGGAATTTCATTGAGCAGTCCTTGGCCACTAAATTGGGCATTCTTCTCGTTCCCTTAGCAATGCCTCTATCAGTGGATGGCTCTGCCTTGACCCCTATGGTTTCGAACTAACTCCATAATTATGCATGTTGGTGTTCTTCGACTTCCATGGTTGCAGAAACATTCACCGTATCTGGATTGGAACTCTGGCCAAGTGTTATCATAGTGGTTGCAATGCCCTCACCACTTTGTGTACCTGTGGCTGGGGTCACTACCTCTACAATGCTCCCTCTGCATTATCAGGCCTTCCAAGATTTTTTTTGTAAAAAAGCTGCTGACACCTTGCCACCTCACTGTCCCTACGATTGTGCAATTGATCTTCAACCTGTACTATGCCACCCCAAGGTCGAGTCTACCCTCTCTTTATCCCTGAGATTTAAGCCATATCTGAGTATGTCCAGGAAAATCTGCAGAAAGGATTTATTTGTAAATTCAATTCTCCTGCTGCGGCTGGCTTCTTCTTTGTGGAAACAAAGGATGGTACACTCCGGCCCTGCATTGATTATAGAGGTCTCAATGCTATCACCATTAAGAATCGGTACCTGCTACCCTTAAGTTCTGAACTTTTTGACAGACTATGAGATGCTCGAATTTTCACTAAGTTAGACTTTCTGTGGAGCATTCAATCTGATTAGGATGCGAGAGGGTGATGTATGGAAAACAGCTTTTAACACCAGAGACGGGCATTATGAATATCTTGTAATGCCCTTTGGCTTGTGTAACGCCCCCGCAGTCTTCCAGAACTTTGTTAATGACATTTTTTTCTGATCTCTTATACATTTGTGTCATTGTGTATCTGGGAGACACACTCATCGTCAACATGTATGTTCTTCTATGTCTTCAGGACAACCGCCTGTTCGCAAGGTTTGAGAAGTGCCTCCTTGAGCAAACCTAGGTTCCTTTCCTAGGCTACATAGTCACAAGGGGACGACTGGCAGCCCTAGGCTTGGGCGGCACGTCCAGTTAAGTGGCCCATTGAATCAACACAGCCTGATCAGTGCCCATAAACGCAGCCTCACTAGTGCCGACAGTGCCCATCAGTGCAGCCTGATCAGTGCCAATCAACGCAGCCTGATCAGTGCCTATCAATGCAGCCTGATCAGTGCCCACCAGTGCAGACAGTGGCCATCAGTGCAGCCTGATCAGTGCCCATCAATGCAGCCTCACCAATGCAGTGCCATCTGTTACCTCGGAATCCAAATACCCACAGAAAGGTCCCAATTGTTCTCTCTGAACTATGCTCCCCTAACTATGCTATGTTTCTGCTTAGAACCAAGACTGATCTATCAAACTACAGGAAAAAACGCCTATCATGGCTAGGCAGGATGAATGCTCCAAAAATGGACGTCCTCCATCGGTTTCTTTATTTGTTCCAGACAATTTCCATTTCAATACCCTCCTGGTTCTTTAAGAAACTCCGCCAACTGTTCTCCTCCTTCATCTGGGGGGGGGCTCGTCCTCGGATACGCTATGAGACTCTATCGCTCCCCAAGATTCGTGGTGGAGCTGGAGCTCCAGATGCCTCTATATACTATAGAGCAGCAGTACTAACACGTATACTTAGTTACATAGTTAGTAAGTAAGGTTGAATAAAGACACCAGTCCATCGAGTTCAACCTGAGTGAGTGTGGGTGTGTGTCTACAACTATCCCTATTTTTAATTAAGGTACCCATATAGCGCTGTGTCAATTTTTACGCAGCGCTCCACACATATATGACACACTCACATTGGTCCCTACCCTCAAGGAGCAAACAATCAAAAGTGCCTAACATTCATATACTAGGGCCATGTTTGGACAGAAGCCAATTAACCTACCAGCATGTCTTTAGAGTGTGGGAGGAAACCGGAGTACCCGGAGGAAACCCACGCAGGCACAGGGAGAACATGCAAACTTCAGGCAGGTAGTGTCGTGGTTGGGATTTGAACCAGCGACCCTTCTTACTGCTAGGCGAGTGTGCTACTCACTACACCACTGTGCTGCCAAACTACTTAACTGGTTCCATCATTCCTCCACCAAATTATGGGTACAAATAGAGAGCCAACTCAATTCAATAGATCTCCGCACACTACCGTGGACGCCTACTGAATTCCTGAAAGGGGGGATACCTCTGAGCGACCTCACCCGACAAACTATACAAATTTGGACCCAAATGAATTCCTCCAAGACCCTATCTCCTCTGAAAGGACCCATGACTCCACTGTTTGGAACTCCGGCTTTTCCACCGGCCCTACAAGTAGCAAATTTTGGCCCTTGGTGTAAGGAGGACCACAGACGACTTGCGCAAGTCCTGCGTTCAGATTCTTCTCTGATTTAAGACGTTCCCTCCGGCCCACCTTCCCATACTTCAACGCACTGGCTGCAGAGGCAACAGGTGATATCTTTTATTTGAACCTTCCCATCCTTGTCTGATATACTTACTGACCTAACAGACTTGGAGATCATGCTGCTCCAGACTGACCCCCCTACGCATGTGGTTTCTAAACTATACTCTCTCATACATATGGTCTATAATCCTGACCTCCCCCATACACACAGGCCTGGAGGGAAGATTTGGGTCACCCCATTTCACCTGTAGATTGGCAAAAGTGCTTCATTCTGACTCACAAAATATCCTTAGCCTCCAAATCCCAAGAAAAGGGATTCAAATTGTTGACCCATTGGTACAGATGCCCCTCGACATTACACTGGATAAAGCCGGTGCTCCCGGATACCTGCTGGCGTTGTTTGTCATCCAAGGGAACCTTACTCCACATTTGGTGGGATTGCCCCCCTGTGCGGAGGTTCTGGCAAAAGATCCTCGACTTGCACTGCAGACTCATGGCGACCTCAGTTGCATCCTCTCCTGAGGTAGTTCTGCTATCTATGCTCCCTGGCCCGCTTAAATGGGTCAAAAAAGACGTTCTGCGTCACTTTCTGGTGGCAGCTAGAACGGTTCTGCCCAGACATTGGAAGTCGACAAGCATGCCTTCCCTGGGGGATTGGGCAATTGAAGTGGACCAAATCAATAGACTGGAACGAATGTTGTCTCAGGAAATGGGTAAGGAGGAACAATTCTCCAAGACTTGGACCTCGTGGTCTATCTTACGTTACTCCGCGGAATTTATTCCATGGGCTACAGAGGACTCTACCAATGCAACTGTGTAACCAGAATGGAATGTCTTTCTCTTAATATCTATATTCCTTACTCCCTTGTCCCCTCTATCCCTACTCTTCTTTTTCCCTTTCCCTTTTATATGTTACAGAGCTACAAGATCACCTAAATCATACTCTCTAATCTCATCAGACCGATAGTTTGACACACACGGAGCTTCCCCATCAGAGAAATTGCATTTAGCACAACAACAAAAGCCCTAGCTTGTTTGCAATAGGTGGACGCTACTTGTTGAGTGGATAGTGGTGCTCACATACCCTTAAGTCAGATTACACGATATAGCTATGCAGGCTTTTATATCAAGCTAAATAATCAAAGCTCACTAATTGTTTAAACCATGAGATGATATGTTACCAGTATCGCAATGATGTCTATTTCTATTTTCGGGTTTTTGTATGACATAACTGTCTACTGTACATTTTTCCTCTCTCAATAAAATAAGATGACGCCAATGCAAAATGCGAAAAAAACGTGTTTTTTACAACGCTTTTCTCCTGTACTAGCTTTGCAGCTTGTTTTTTAAAATGTCCATGGGCATGTAGCCTAATGCCCCATACACACGATCGGAAAATCGTACGGAAAATACCACTTTCGAATCGATCGTACAATAATCAGATCGTTAGTACAGAGCTTTCGAGAGCCGATCAGGACAGTTCATCTGATAGTATTCTATCGGACATGCAGGAAATTTTTTTCCGTACGGTGCCAGATGGTACGATTTTCGTTTAATTAGTACAGCTATCGTTTCAAAAATGCAATACAAATGCATTACAACACATGACATCACTTCTGAATTTTATTTCTGTCGTGCGGGAATTTTCGTGACTTTAGTAAACTCATCAGATTCGATCTGAGATCAGCATGCAATAAAAAACGGACGATCATTCGTCGATCTGAAATCAGCATGCAATAAAAAACGGACGATCATTCGTCTCATCTAATCTCATCGTGTGTATGGGGCATAACTCCAACTTTGTGCTCTCTGGGTATAGATTGTTTGGTTTTGTTTTTATTTTTCAAAAATAACAAACATGTCATACTTACCTGCTTTGTGCATTTGTTTTGCACAGAGCAGTCCAGATCCTCCTCTTCTCGGGTCTCTCGCCGACACTCCTGGCCCCTCACTCCTGTTGGATGCCCCTGTGACAAGCCGCTGCTCTGTGTGTCCATTCATTATGATATATTATAGGTCGTTGGGTGTCCAATCCTTCGAATCCATATGGCTGGATGTTAGCTTTGAACCAATTTATGACTATTCACCTACTATGACTACCTTGGCAAGACTAAGGCCTCATGTACACTGCTGCTGGTAAACAAATGTTTAGAAGTAGTTGGGCATTTTTTTCAACTGCTCCTGAACTCTCCTCTATGTTATCTTATCAGTACATGTACACAGGGTCGTTTACAGTCGTTTCTAGGCAGTTGCGTTTAGAGGCTTTTTTTGGAACACAAAAAAATGGGTTCAGAAGCTGAGTTTAGAGACATTTCAAGCACCAAACACTTCTAAGGCTAAACGTGGTAACTCGCGTTTAGCGACGTTTCCTTTTCAGGCGTTTTTCATTTTTGGCTATTTTGAAAATAATAAATATATATATGTAGCACTAACCCCCGAAGGAGCTGCTGATTTATATTGGGCTGTTACCGTCACTTAGAGTCCATGTTGAGCTTTGTATCTGACAATGTAGGCACCAGTCACTTTAGTACTTTTCCAATGCTTTAATGGGAAATAACTGGAAGAAGTAGCAGGAAAGAGGTAGAAGAAGAGTTGCAGGAAAGTTCAAATACCTTTTCTTTGAATCACTGAGGAATTGAAATCTCGGTGACGAATATACCTTCAGTCCAAGATTAAATCTTTGCCCACCCGGATAGGTCTCTCTCACTGACCTAGCAGCCGGAGCGTAGCACGAACTAAAAGTCTCTGCCACAGACTTGAGAAGAACAATTTAACTGTACGATCCTGTGCCACAGGACGTAGTAGTTTTAGATGAACAGCAACACAGTACCAGAACCTTTAAGCCAACACGGCAGTACTTGTGCGGTAGATTAGGTTAAGATGCATCCTCCAATTGAGTCACCAGGCCCCTCTTGAGACACCAGCATTCCGCATGGTGCTCTCCAAGATGGGTCCTCCCCTGGGTCTTCTCAATTGTCCGGCTTCTTCCCGCAGGACAGACAGCACAGGACCATCTCTGTAGTAGTAGGCCCCAGACAGGCTTCTGGGCCTACTTGCACGTCTGCAGCAACGCAGCCCTCCAGCCTGGAGGGCCACGAGGTAGAACTGACCTCTAGCACATGGCCCTTAAAGAGGGAGTCCCATGAATTTTTTTTTTTTAAAGTCAGCAGCTACAAATACTGCAGCTGCTGACTTTTAAAACAAGGACACTCACCTGTCCCAGGGTCCAGCGATGTCGGCACCCGAGACCGAAACGTCCCTCGGTCCTCGGGTGTTGCCGCCGCCATTCTCTGTAAGGGAATCAGGAAGTGAAGCGCTGCGGCTGCACTTCCCGGTTCCCTACTGCGCATGCGCGAGTCGTGCTGCGCTTCCTAACTGGTCCCCGCTGTCTCTGGGACCCGTGTGTGTCCCAGCAGACAGTGCGGTGGGTACGGGAGGAGGCATAGACTCCCATGGGAGTCTATGCCGGAAGTGGGTGAAAATACCTGTCTTAGACAGGTATCTGCACCCCCCCCCCCCTGAAAGGTGCCAAATGTGACCCCGGAGGGGGGGAGGGTTCCGAAAAGCGGAGGTTCATTTTTTGTGTGAACCTCCGCCTTTAAGTACTCTCTCCCATAATGCATAGCAGTGGACCACCTCTGCCGAGTTACCTCTGGGAAAGAAGAGCACTCAATATACTTCAGCTTGTTGCTTTTCCAAGAATGACCTATGGTGACAACGACACCTACAGGCAACAGTGTTGAACTGCATGCAACACAGCCAATGCTGGAACAGAGGCTAATTTAGCCATAGATTAACTATATATATATATATATATTTTTTTTTTTTTTTTTTTTTTAAGCGCTTCTAAACGCAAATGCGGCAAAACGTGGCAAAACGCCACTAAACGTGGCATGTAAACATGGCAAAACGGACGTTTTGAATGTGGGTTACTATCTGTCAAGTTATATTGTTCAGGAGAGGTTGTAAAAATATCCTTTGTACCTGAAGCATAAGCTGGAGATGCTCATCGGATTGGGCCTCACCACTGTGGGAGCGTCAAGATCCTACTGTTTCCAGTCTGTCTGCCTTCCTACAAGCTTTCCGTAACACCTCTTCTTCGGCCTCGTCAAGGAAACATGGCTGTGGGTTAATATGCAGTTCAGTTTTGCACCTTGATTTAGGAACTGGCATGGAATAATAAGGCCCTTACTGCAACCTTTTGGCAGAGTCTAGCGGGTCGTATTAAGGATGAACTAGCTGGCAAAACTATGCCTACCACCCTGAATGATTTGAGCGTTCTTCGCATTCAAATAGATGTCCGCTTCCAGGGCCGAGATTTGGAAAGGACTGGTCCATGTCACCCCCCAGGGGGTTCTTTTGCTCCTGTTGTCCAGAAAGCCGCAGAACAACCCATCTCTCCAGCTGTGTTGGCTTATGAAGAACCTATGCAATTGGGCCAGACAAGCCTCACTCCACAAGAATAGTTGCATCGCCTGAGACTCCAGTCCATCCAGGAAACTCTCGGGTCTAGGTTGCTCAGAGGGAGGTGATCTGGACCAAAACCGGAATTTCGCCAATTACCCTCAATTTATCATACCTGTCTCCACACAATTGGGCTCTGAACTTTTTAAGTTTCTGCATACAGTGCCTTGAAAAAGTATTCACACCCCTTGAAATTTTCTACATTTTGTCACGTTACAACCATATACGTAAATGTATTTTATTGGGATTTTATGTGATAGACCAACACAAACTGGCAAATTGTGAAGTGGAAGGAAAATGATAAATGGTTTTCAACATTTTTTACAAATAAATATGTGAAAAGTGTGGCGTGCATTTCTTTTCAGCCCCCTTTACTCTGATAACAACCAGTTTCCTTCAGAAGTAACCTAATTAGTAAATAGAGTCCACCTCTGTGTAATTTAATCTCAATATAAATACAGCTGTTCTGTGAAGCCCTTAGAGGTTTGTTAGAGAACCTTTTTTTTTTTTTAAAAAAGATTTTTTATTGTGCACATAAAGATTAATCATACAGTACATCAGATAGGGGTTATATCAACATTTACATCTCCGTAAACACAGCATTAGTATTGCAAATATCTCTGTAACCTAAGTGTCCCATTCAGGTCACCGAGCCCACCCTATATTTCAGTATATATGTGCTTTTTCCTTTTTTTTTTTTTTTTTTTTTCAAAAAACAGTCAAAAAAATTACAAACAAGCAAAGAAAAGAACCCCCGCCCTCTCCCCCCTGGGATGTCAATATTCAGTGTTATGTTTACTAAGATACAAGAAGGCCAAGCCTGTCTGTAGTGAAGGGAGCAGGCCAACTATCCACCTTTTGCCATGAGTTGGTAATAGCAATAGGTCTTACCTATCTAATGATCTAGGACCCCTCCTCATCCAGTGTATTATCAGAGTCCACCCACCGGAACCATACCTTCCTAAACTTCTTGGGAGCCCCCCTAGCTTCATAAGTCATTTTATACATCATCACATCTGCATTTACTATTTTTATCCACATCCCCAGAGTCAGTTGCTCATCATTAGGGATGAGCTTCGTGTTCGAGTCGAACCCATGTTCGACTCGAACATCGGCTGTTCGATCGTTCGCCGAATTGCGAACGATATGGGCCGTTAGCGTCAAATTCGTGTGGCGCGTCATGGCCCATAATTCACTGCGGCATTGCAGTGCATTGCTGGCTGATGATTGGCCAAGCATGCACTATGACCTGCATGCTTGGCCAATCACAGCGCCGTCGGTAGAGAGAGCTGTAATTGGCCAAAGCACCCTGGCTTTGGCCAATTATGGCTCAGGGGGTTTAGAACACGCCCCACACTATATAAGGCTGCCTGCACGGCGGCCCTGTGTAGTGTGTTCCAGCGTGCTTAGATAGAGAGAGAGAGACAGTGTCATTTCATTTGAGTTAGCTAGACTACAAGTTAGTGTAGTGAGACCTCAGCACAGTGTTCAGCTAAAACTAAAAGTTAGTGTAGTGCACAGTGTTCAGCTAAAGCTACAAGTTAGTGTAGTGCGTCCTCCTCACAGTGTTCAGCTAAAACTACAAGTTAGTGTAGTGAGACCTCTGCACAGTGTTCAGCTAAAGCTACAAGTTAGTGTAGTGCGTTCTGCTCACAGTGTTCAGCTAAAACTACAAGTTAGTGTAGTGCGACCTCTGCACAGTGTTCAGCTAAAACTACAAGTTAGTGTAGTGAGACCTCAGCACAGTGTTCAGGTAAAGCTACAAGTTAGTGTAGTGCGTCCTGCTCACAGTGTTCAGCTAACACTACAAGTTAGTTTAATGAGACCTCTGCACAGTGTTCAGCTAAAGCTACAAGTTAGTGTAGTGCATCCTGCTCACAGTGTTCAGCTAAAACTACAAGTTAGTGTAGTGCGACCTCAGCACAGTGTTCAGCTAAAACTACAAGTTTAGGTAGTGAGACCTCAGCACAGTGTTCAGCTAAAGCTACAAGTTAGTGTAGTGCGTCCTGCTCACAGTGTTCAGCTAAAACTACAAGTTAGTGTAGTGAGACCTCTGCACAGTGTTCAGCTAAAGCTACACGTTAGTGTAGTGCGTCCTGCTCACAGTGTTCAGCTAAAACTACAAGTTAGTGTAGTGAGACCTCTGCACAGTGTCCAGCTAAAGCTAAAAGTTAGTGTAGTGCGTCCTGCTCACAGTGTTCAGCTAAAACTACAAGTTAGTGTAGTGAGACCTCTGCACAGTGTTCTGCTAAAGCTACAAGTTAGTGTAGTGCGTCCTGCTCACAGTGTTCAGCTAAAACTACAAGTTAGTGTAGTGAGACCTCTGCACAGTGTTCAGCTAAAGCTACAAGTTAGTGTAGTGCGTCCTGCTCACAGTGTTCTGCTAAAACTACAAGTTAGTGTAGTGCAACCTGTGCACAGTGTTCAGCTAAAACTACAAGTTAGTGTAGTGAGACCTCTGCACAGTGTTCAGCTAAAGCTACAAGTTAGTGTAGTGCGTCCTGCTCACAGTGTTCAGCTAAAACTACGAGTTAGTGTAGTGCGACCTCTGCACAGTGTTTAACAGGGGTGTGTAATTACAATTTTTGATGCAATAATTTGCAGCAGGGCTCGTTTCTGCGCTCCAACTAGAGTATCTGTGAGGGGTTGCAGTGTTGTGGCACCAGCACCAGTGCCTAAGGCCCAATTTTTCAGCCCCTGTTCAACAGTTACAATTACATTCAATTACAATTCTTGATCTAATATTTCACAGCAGTGCCCGTTTCTGTACCCACCAAGAGCGAGTGAGTACTTACAGTGTTGTGGCACTAGCACCACCACCACCAAAGGCCCAATTTTTCTGCCCCTGTTCAACAGGGGCATGTAATTACAATTCTTGATCTAATATTTCACAGCAGGGCCCTGTGAGGGCTTACAGTGTTGTGGCCACAACAACACCTAAGGCCCAAATTTCTGCTGAGTATATAGGGCAGGACCCTACTTTCAAACATCCAACTTACAAATGACTCCTACTTGCAAACAGAAGGAGACAACAGGAAGTGAGATGAAATCTACCCCTAGGAAGGGAAATTCTCTCCTGTAAGAGTTAATATGGGAAAAACGTTTCTCCTTTCCACTGATGCTTTATCACCAATTCTTGTTTCACAAAAAAACCCAAATTTTCAAAAAACATTTGTCATTGGGACAAAAAATGAGGTGAAATCTTCTGAAGAGGAGCACAGACGGCAAAACAAATGTCACAGGGGTGATAACCCTTCCCTATGTTTTTCAAAAAGCTTAAAATAGATTTTTTGGCTGGAGCTAAACATGTTAAAAATTTACCAGTTCAAAATTACAAACAGATTCTACTTAACAACAAACCTACAGTCCCTGTCTTGTTTGCACCGCCTGTATACTGCTGTTCAGAGTATATAGGGCCTAGTGGCCCCATACCTTTCCTTTTTTTAATTTAGGTGCGGGGTTCCCCTTAATATCCATACAAGACCCAAAGGGCCTGGTAATGGACTGGGGGTACCCATGCTGTTTGTCTCACTGATTTTCATCCATATTGCCAGGACCCGACATTACATTAAAGCCGCAAGCAGCTTTAAATGACTTTTTTTCCTTTAAAAATGACATTTTGTGCAGGGACTGTTCTAAGCACGGGAAACACGCGCCACTTTACAGGCATACTATAGACACCCCCCAGGTATGATATTTAAAGGAATATTTCACTTTTTTTTAACTTTAAGCATCATTAAAATCACTACTCCTGAAAAAACGGCCGTTTTTAAAAGTTTTTTTTGCATTGATACATGTCCCCTGGGGTAGGACCCGGGTCCCCAAACCCTTTTTAGGACAATACCATGCAAATTAGCCCTTAAAATGAGCACTTTTGATTTCGAACATTCAAGTCCTATAGACCTCAATGGGGTTCTAACGTTCGTGCGAATTTTCGGTCCGTTCGCAGGTTTTGGTGCGAACCGAACCGGGGGGAGTTCGGCTCATCCCTACTCATCATGTATCCAACGTCTAGCAATGAGTTTCCTCACTCTAAAGTATAGGATCCTAAGGAATAGTTTAGTGTATGCATTTATCTCTTCTTGATCAAAAACCCCGAGTAGACAACGTAGGGGAGAGAAAATGTTTGGTAAAGCAAACTTATCCGATATAAATCCAGTCACCTGCAACCACAACTGCAAACCTCCCAAGACATGGCTGTCCACCTAAACTGACAGGCCAGGCAAGGAGAGCATTAATCAGAGAAGCATCCAAGAGGCCCATGATAACTCTGGAGGAGCTGCAGAGAGCCACAGCTCAGGTGGGAGAATCTGTTTACAGAACAACAATTGGTCATGCACTCCACAAATCTGGCCTTTATAGAAGAGTGGCATCAGGGCTAGGCTCCCAGCCCTCCCTTCTTAGTGCTTAGGTTGCTCAGTTGTTGGTTAATTGCCAGTACTCATCGTTCCACAGTGGCTCACCTGGTGATCATTTCCTGCTAGTCCAGTGGTTCTCAACTCCTTTCCTCAGGACCCACTGGGTCAGGCCAGGTTTGCAAGATAACTGAAACAGATCGTAGGTGATATCATTTGCTGCTCAGTGATTGCAGTATTCTAGTCTGCATCTCCCCAAGGTAATTCTTAAAATCTGGCCTGTTAGTGGGTCCTGAGGACAGGAGTTGAGAACCATTGCGCTAGTCAGTCCAGCCTACAGCCAGCCGCTTCTGGCTATTTAAACTGCCTGGTTAATTTCTTCGCCTTGGTCAAAGATATCTAGAGAGACTCTCTGCTGTGTTCCTGTTGAAGACTTGCCTGGCTGACGTTCCTTCTGGTTTCTGATCCTGTTTGCTGGCTCCGACTACGCTGATCTACGCTGATCTCCTGTCTGCTGGCTTCCTGATTGTTTTGTTCTGTCTACCTGCTTTGGCTACTGTACCCTGGCTATGTTTTGACTACGTTTACTATTTGTACCATTTTTACCATTATATTAAAAGGTATGATTTTTACTGCATTTTCTGATTCATGGTTCCTGACAAATGGCAAAAAGAAAGCCATAAGAAGTCCAGCTTGCAGTTTACGAGAAGCCATGTGGGACACAGCAAACGTGTGGAAGAAGGTGCTCTGGTCAGATGAGACCAAAATTGAACCTTTTGGCCTAAAAGCAAAACGCTATGTGTGGTGGAAAACTAACATTACACATCACCCTGAACACACAATCCCCACTGTGATACATGGTGGTGGCAGCATCATGTTTTGGGGATGCTTTTCTTCAGCAGCGACAGGGAAGCTGGTCAGAGTTGATGTGAAGATGGATGGAGCCAAATACAGGACAATCTTAGAAGAAAACTTGTAATGCCCCGTAACACATGGTCGGACTTTCCGACGTAAAATGTGCAATCGGAGCTTGTTGTCGGAAAATCTGACCGCGTGTAGGCTCCATCAGACAGTTTCCATCGGAATTTCCGTTGCACAAAATTTGAGATCTGGTTCTCAAATTTTCCAACAACAAAAACCGTTGTCGGAAATTCCGATCGTGTGTACAGAATTCTGACGCAAAGTTCCACGCATGTTCGGAATCAAGCAGAAGAGCTGAACTGGCTATTGAACTTAATTTTTCTCGGCACATCGTACATGTTGTACGTTACCGCGTTCTTGACGTTCGGAATTTCAGACCAACTTTGTGTGACCGTGTGTATGCAAGACAAGTTTGAGCCAACATCCGTCAGGAAAAAATCCATGGATTTTGTTGTCGGAATGTCCGATCAATGTCTGATCGTGTGTACGGGGCATTAGAGTCTGCCAAATACATGAAACTGGGGTGGAGGTTCACCTTCCAGCAGGACAATGACCCTAAACATACAGCCAGAGCTACAATGGAATGGTTTAGATCAAAGCATATTCATGTGTTAGAATGGCCCATCCAAACTCCAGATCTAAATCCTATTGAGAATCTGTGTCAAGACTTGAAAATTGCTGTTTACAGACACTCTCCATCCAATCTGACAGAGCTTGAGCTATTTTGCAAAGAAGAATGGGCAATAATGTCACTCTCTAGATGTGCAAAGCTGGTAGAGACATCCCCAAAAAGATTTGCAGCTGTAATTGCAGCGGAAGGTGGTTCTACAAAGTATTGACTCAGGGGGGCTGAATACAAATGCACTCCACACTTTTCACATATTTATTTGTAAAACATTTTGAAAACGATTTATCACTTTCCTTCCACTTGACAATTATGTGCCACTTTGTGTTGGTCTATCACACAAAATCCCAATAAAATACATTTACGTTTTTGGTTGTAAAATGTGGATAATTTTAAGGGGTATGAATACTTTTTCAAGGCACTGTATGTGGACTCTGGGGCAGCTGGGAATTTCATTGAGCAGTCCTTGGCCACTAAATTGGGCATTTTTCTCGTTCCCTTAGCAATGCCTCTATCAGTGGATGGCTCTGCCTTGACCCCTATGGTTTCGAACTAACTCCATAATTATGCATGTTGGTGTTCTTCGACTTCCATGGTTGCAGAAACATTCACCGTATCTGGATTGGAACTCTGGCCAAGTGTTATCATAGTGGTTGCAATGCCCTCACCACTTTGTGTACCTGTGGCTGGGGTCACTACCTCTACAATGCTCCCTCTGCATTATCAGGCCTTCCAAGATTTTTTTTGTAAAAAAGCTGCTGACACCTTGCCACCTCACTGTCCCTACGATTGTGCAATTGATCTTCAACCTGTACTATGCCACCCCAAGGTCGAGTCTACCCTCTCTTTATCCCTGAGATTTAAGCCATATCTGAGTATGTCCAGGAAAATCTGCAGAAAGGATTTATTTGTAAATTCAATTCTCCTGCTGCGGCTGGCTTCTTCTTTGTGGAAACAAAGGATGGTACACTCCGGCCCTGCATTGATTATAGAGGTCTCAATGCTATCACCATTAAGAATCGGTACCTGCTACCCTTAAGTTCTGAACTTTTTGACAGACTATGAGATGCTCGAATTTTCACTAAGTTAGACTTTCTGTGGAGCATTCAATCTGATTAGGATGCGAGAGGGTGATGTATGGAAAACAGCTTTTAACACCAGAGACGGGCATTATGAATATCTTGTAATGCCCTTTGGCTTGTGTAACGCCCCCGCAGTCTTCCAGAACTTTGTTAATGACATTTTTTTCTGATCTCTTATACATTTGTGTCATTGTGTATCTGGGAGACACACTCATCGTCAACATGTATGTTCTTCTATGTCTTCAGGACAACCGCCTGTTCGCAAGGTTTGAGAAGTGCCTCCTTGAGCAAACCTAGGTTCCTTTCCTAGGCTACATAGTCACAAGGGGACGACTGGCAGCCCTAGGCTTGGGCGGCACGTCCAGTTAAGTGGCCCATTGAATCAACACAGCCTGATCAGTGCCCATAAACGCAGCCTCACTAGTGCCGACAGTGCCCATCAGTGCAGCCTGATCAGTGCCAATCAACGCAGCCTGATCAGTGCCTATCAATGCAGCCTGATCAGTGCCCACCAGTGCAGACAGTGGCCATCAGTGCAGCCTGATCAGTGCCCATCAATGCAGCCTCACCAATGCAGTGCCCATCAGTGCAGCCTCATCAGAGCCCATGGGATATGGGGGATCAGCTGGGGGTGTCAGGGTCTGTCTCCCCTTGGTAGGTCTTTGCACCATGTATGGCCTCTTCGGGGGGTTATGATGACAACTTTCAAGCTGCCTCTCTGCTCTGCTTGTCACTTGTTCAAAGACTCTGGGAGTGTAGTGGAGGGATAAGCTCAGCTGCCTGCTCGTCTCACTCAAAGTAGGCTGCAGTGTTGCTCTCTCAGTCATGTCTTCTCTCTCATTTAAGAGGGCAAATGATATTATCTAAAGAGAAAAATGAAAATGGAAAATGTTAGCCCATGTAGCCCACATTGCAGCCCCATACAACTAAACACCCTCTGTGTGGGTGCTACTGGACGTCCCAAATTATTTTCCAATTGCCCATCAGTGCAGCCTGATCAGTGCCCATCAATGCAGCCTCACCAGTGCAGACAGCGCCCCTCAGTGCAGCCTGATCAGTGCCCATCAACGCAGCCTGATTAGTGCTCATCAACGCAGCCTCACCAGTGCTCTTCAGTGCAGCCAGATTAGTGCCCATCAATGCAGCTTGATCAGTGCCCATCAATGTAGCCTCACCAGTGCAGACAGTGCCCATCAGTTTCAGCCTGAGCAGTGCCCATCAACACAGCCTCACCAGTGCAGACAGTGCCTATCAGTGCAGCCTGATCAGTGCCCATCAGTGCAGCCTCACCAATGTAGACAGTGCCCATCAGTGCAGCCTGATCAGTGCCCATCAACACAGCCTCACCAGTGCAGACAGTGCCCATCACTGCAGCCTCATCAGTGCCCATCAATGCAACCTGATCAGTGGCCATCAGTGCAGCCTCACTGCTGACAGTGCCCATTAGTGCAGCCTCACCAGTGCAGACAGTGTCCATCAGTGCAGCCTGATTAGTGCTCATCAACGCAGCCTCACCAGTCAGACAGTGCCCATCAGTGCAGCCTCACAAGTGCAAACAGTGCCCATCAGTGTGAACTGATCGGTGCCCATCAATGCAGCCTGATTAGTGCCCATCAATGCAGCCTCATGTCAGGGCTGGCTCAGCCCTTCCTTCTCTGAGCTGGCCACTCAGCTGTCAGCTAATTGCCAGCTCTTATCTCTCTCCACAATTAACCGGCTGTTGTGGATCTGCTCGTCAGTCCTGCCTATTTAAAGATCTCCAGCTCACTTCATTCCTGCCTCATCACAAGAAACCATCTCCAGCGTTCCTGTTTAAAGACTGGCTTTGCTGACATCCCTTCTGGCTCCTTATCCTGCTTGCTGTTCCTCTACTTATATGCCTGACTTCTGGTCTGGCTGATTACCCGATCTGGTTACTGAACTCTGGCTTGTCAAACAAGTAATTGGCGCAAAAAACTAAAGCAGTAATCCAATAAATTGATTTAGACAACGGAAATGCTGAAAGAACGTAAAGATACAAAACAGGTCTGTTATGTATAATATGTATGGGTAAGTATGAGGAAGTCCATAATTGGTGCACAATAGCAAATGTAGGCACAATCTGCTCAATAGCAATGCAAGTGGACATGGCAATGCAAGTGGACAGGACGGGGAAGGGGAAGAGGGGAAAGATAGGGGAAAAAGGGAAGGACAGGGAAGGGGGGGGGAGTGAGTAGAGAAGTCCACGCTCACGGCAGCCATCCAGTGGGAACAGAACTGAAGTTCCCAAGACACTGAAAAAAACAAGAAGAAGGAGGGACCTCTGGGTGCAGACTGTAAGAAAACTTTAATTTAAAAAATGGAGCAAAGATATAAACTCACATTTTAGCAGTGCAAAATAGGCATGGAATGGTCCCAAAGACAACGGGGGTCATCAGTGAAGTCAGTCCCTGAATGTCCTTGGTTGCGCGGTATGTCTGGTTGCGCCCAACTTCCCCAGCAATTTGGGGGCGATCCAGTTCAATGCAGAGGGATAATTGCAGATATAATTTGAGATGCTGCCCCAGGCGTTTCCCATGGACAGAAGCAAAGTAGGGTTTGTGATATCTTTGCTTTCTGAGAGAGCCTTGGCCTGGGCTAACCCTCTATGGGAGACACAAAAACCTGTTGTCTTGAGTTACCCTGAGTTTGTGGCCTCCTTTAAAAGGGTATTTGACGTCCCCGCAGGCTCCGCTTCTGCTGCCAAGTGCCGCATGTTCATCAAACAGAGTACGAAAACTGTTGCCGTCTACGCCATTGAGTTCCGTACTCTGGCAGCAGAGGTTGCTTGGAACAATGGGCCCTCATGGCTGCTTTTTCTCATGGTTTCTCGGATTCCATCAAGGATGAGATAGCAGCCCAAGATATACCCACTGAGCTGGAAAGCTTGATCTTGTTTGCCATCCTCATTGACTCCAGACTCAGAGAAAGACTTTCTTTTAAGGAGCGCTTGCGGCAGCCTCCTGTACATTTGCCTCCGAGCTTTGCAGTCCCACCCGTGCCTCCCTCACCTTCCATGCCTCCTGGTACTGAGTCGGTCAGTGAAGATGAACCCATGCACTTTGGCTTCACGCGTCTCTCTGCGGATGAGAGAGCCTTTAGGAGGAGGCAGACATTGTGCCTTTATTGTGGCCAGGCAGGTCACCTTTTGAATTCTTGTCCTACCCATCCTGTGAACACCCAAACCTTGAGGTCCTGTCATGGACAGACCTTAGGTGGCGTTGTGTCGTCCCCAGTTATCCAGAAGGATAAGCCCCTGGTTTCAGTCACCCTTTCTTGGGCTACGTCGTCTATCGAGATACAGGCTCTAATCGACTCTGGGGCTGCAGGGCTGTTCACTGATGCTGCCTTTGTATCAAAGCACTCAATTCCACTGCAGCTGCGTGACACTCCACTTGCCATTGCGGCTCTTGACGGGAGACCTCTACAGCCTGCCCATGTGACTCATAAGACGGTTCCATTGTCCATGGCCGTAGGGGCTCTTCACCATGGGATAATCCAATTCCAAGTTATTTTCTCTCCCAAGTTTCCGCTGGTTATTGGTTATCCTTGGTTACAGAGGCACAACCCCTCTTTTGATTGGCTCCGTGCTGAGATTCTCTCCTGGTCACCACAATGCAGTGAAACATGCTTCCGGAAAGTAGCTAAGGTCCTGTGTACCTCTTCACTCTCCTCCCTGCCAGAGGAGTACAGTGATTTTAGCGATGTCTTTGACAAAGGTCAAGCCGATAGTTTGCCTCCACACCAGCCGTATGATTGCACAATTGACCTTCAACCCTGGTGCCACTCCCCCTCGTGGCCGGGTTTCCCCTTTGTCGGTCTTGGAGGATAAAGCCATGGAGGAGTATGTTGCAGATGCACTTTCTCGGGGTTTCATTCACAAATCCTCATCTCCTGCTGGTGCTGGTTTCTTCTTTGTGAAGAAGAGCGGTGAACTGAGACCTTGTATTGATTATAGGGGTCTCAATCGTTTCACGATTAAGAATGCCTACCTGATCCCGTTGATTACAGAGTTATTTGACTGCTTCAAGGGAGCAACGGTTTTTACTAAGCTTGATCTGAGAGGGGCTTACAATCTCGTGAGGATTAAGGAGGGCAAAGAGTGGAAAACTGCGTTTTAATACCAGAACAGGCCATTATGAGTATCTTGTAATGCCTTTTTGGCCTTTGTAATGCCCCAGCAGTTTTCCAAGAATTTATGTCCTCCGAGATTTGTTGCAGTTATGTGTGGTGGTTTATCTTGATGATATCCTCATATTTTCCAAGTCCCTGGAGAGCCACCACACAGATGTCTGTCGTGTGCTTCAGAAATTAAGAGAGAACAATCTCTATTGTAAACTGGAGAAGTGTGAGTTCCATCGGGAACAGGTTAAATTCCTGGGCTGGTCATTTCCACTGCTGGTTTTTCGATGGACCCAGTGAAACTTTTGGCAGTCCTACAGTGGCCTCGACCCGTGGGGTTAAGTCCTCTGCAGTGTTTCCTTGGTTTCCTGGGTTTTGCCAACTATTATCAGAATTTTATTCATAACTTCTCATCTCTGGTCAAGCCCCTGACTGATATGACCAGAAAGAACGGCAACCCACAGAGTTGGTCTCCTGAGTCCATTAAGGCCTTTGAAAGTCTCAAGGCTGCCTTTGTTTCTGCTCCTGTGTTGGCACATCCTGATCCCACGTTACCTTTTATTATTGAGGTTGATGCTTCTGAGACTGATGTTGGCGCCCTTCTGTCTCAACGTCCTACCTCTGAGAGTGCTATGCATCCTTGTGGCTACTTTTCCAAGAAATTGTCACCTGCTGAGTGCAATTACGAGATTGGTGACAGAGAGCTGTTGGCAATCATTTTAGCCTTGAAAGAATGGAGACGTCTCCCCGAAACTACCACTGTTCCGGTTCTCATTCTTACTGACCATAAGAATCTCACATTCTTGTCTGAGGCTAAACGCCTCTCTCCCAGAAGGGCACGATGGGCTCTTTTTTTTGTCAAGTTTCAATTACATTGTCTCATTCTTACCGGTACTAAGAATGTAAGGGCTGACGCCTTGTCACTACAATTTTCCTCCACTTCCAAGTTGAAGTCGGTTCCGGTTCCTATGATTCCTCCTGATCGTATTCTGGCTACGGTTTGCACCAGTCTTACTTCTCCTGAGTGACAAAATTCTTGCTGCTCAGGTCGATGCTGCTCCTGAGAAACCTTGTGACCGCTGCTTTGTCCCAGAGTGTCTCCCTACTGTGGTGCTCCAGACTTACCATTCTCCCAAGGCAGCTGGCCACCCTGGTAAGAATCAACTCATTTGGGCCATTTCCCAACAATTCTGGTGGCCTAGTCTACGTGCTGATGTAACTGCCTTCGTAGCTGCCTGTTCCGTGTGTTTTCAAAGTCCATGACACATTCCAGTGGGCCTCCTACAACCCATACCCAATGGATAGAGGCCCTGGGCCCACCTGTCTATGGATTTCATTGCGGAGTTGCCCAACTCCTAAGGCAACACAGTTATCCTTATGGTGGTTGACCGGTTCTCAAAGATGTGTCTTTGTATTCCACTTAAGAAGTTGCCCACTTCTAAGGAACTGGCTTCCATTTTTGCTCGGGAGATCTTTTACTTTCATGGGCTACCCAAGGTGATTGTCTCGAGCAGGGGTAGTCAGTTTGTGTCCCAGTTCTGGTGAGCCTTTTGTGCACAGCTGGGAATTCAGCTTGCCTTCTCCTCTGTGTATCACCCGCAGACTAATGGGGCCGCAGAACGAGACAATCAGTCCTTGGAGCAATTCCTACATTGCTATATTTCTGACCATCACAACAATTGGTCAGACCTATTACCATGGGCAGAGTTTGCTCACAACAGTGCCTTGAGTTCTCCTTCCCGATTGTCTGACTTTAAGGACCGTTTTAGTTGTAGTTGCCTATCCTTGCATTATTGAAGTTAAAAGGTGATTCTTTTCTAATAGCAGCAAATGTGCTATAATTGTGCATATGGTTTTAATTGTGTTAAAGCTGTATTAGCAATAATTGGGGATTTTAAAATGTTGATTTCAACCAAATGCATATTTGAGAGTATTATAAATAAAGAGGAAGTTATGTATTCTGGGCGTTATGCCAGATGAATTGTGGTTAGTAACGAAAGAGGAAATGCTTTTCTTGCGTGATTCTATGTACTAGAATCACACAAGTGTTTGGTGATTTAGGCCCCATTCACATCTGAGCATTTTGTGGCTTGAAGCCTGAAGCTACAAAACGCTGGAGGGAAAAAAAATCAATTATTCTCTATGGAGATGGTTCACATCTCCACTCCAAATTATCTGGCGCCCAACGTCTAAAGCCAATATGTGAACAAGAGGTCACACAAGAAAAGGCGAATCTTTTGAGAAATATCACAACAGAATAGCTCAAATGTTTACTGATTTGGGTTTTAGCATACTGACCAAAGCACATAGACACATGTTAGCTACCGCATTTGTCTCAGGTCTTAAAGAATCAATCCGAAAGGGTCTGATCCTATCACACCCAGAGTATAGAGTAATGGATCTTGAGATGTTGTTATTAGTAGCAAAAGGTCTAGAATCTGCATAAAGCAGTAAGAAGGTAGCTCCTCTCATGATGGCCTCTGACACACCGTATCTGCGCCCACCAGTACCAACTCCGCGTGTCTGCTACAACTGTGGAAGACCCAGCCACTTCTGAAGGGAATGCCGAAGCCTCGGAAATTCACCCACAGTCAACCAAGCCCCAACCGTGGTCCACATGAAAGCACTCGGTATCAGAAACACGACACCCCACCCCGCCCCTCTCTGGATCACATAGACCTTCTCCACTAGGATTCAGGAAAACCTGTGTCACCTACCCGCTGTTATGCCATAAGGGGCCCATAACTTCCCCTTGCAATTCGCCAAGGCAATGGCCCTCATTCTGGACACCTTGATGAAGTTCCACCCAAACATTGTACTCCTTCAGTATGTAGATGACCTCCTGCTTCGTGCAGATACCCTTGGTGACGCCTCAATCTTCTCTGAAAGCCTTCTCCACTACCTGGCTGAGCAAGGATGCAAGGCCTCAAAGCAAAAGGTCCAGAGGTGCAGAGAGAAGGTGATTTACCCAGGCCACTACATCTCCCAAGCACCCGATATCTCAATGAAGAAAGAGTTGCTGCAATGAAGGCCATCCCTTTGCCTCAAGGTCAAAAGCCCCTTCACGCCTTTCTAGGCTTGATCTCCTACTGCCGTTCTTGGATCCCAGGAGCCTCCCTCTTGATGCAACCTCTCTATGACGCCCTGAAATCTGACCCTTTCTTGCTTTCTCCAGAAGCTGTGGACAATTTTGAAACTCTGAAGGAGATCCTCTCAACAGCCCCTGCTTTGGGCCTCCCAAACTATGAAAAGACTTTCAAACTGTTTGTCTCAGAGAGACAAGGACATGCCACAGGAGTTTTGGCTCAGGCGCATGGCAACAGACTCAGACCCATTGGGTATTACTCCTGTAGACTAGACTCAGTGGCCAGGGGAGGACCCTCCTGCCTCAGAGCCATTTTTGCAGCCCAAGCCCTTTTATACAAGACTGCTGACCTCGTATTGGGTCATCCTTTGATCCTCCTTGCCCCTCATGACATAACTGCCATACTAAACCAAGTACAGCCCAAACATCTGCCCTCGCAGAGGAACCTCAGACTCCACTGTGCCTTGCTTCTCCCCGATAACATCTCCATCCTCCAATGTGATACCCTTAACCCACCCATCCACTCTGCTTCCTCTTCTCGAGGGGGGTACCTCTTTGGAGAATGATCCTCACCTCACCGCTCGTGACTGCTTGGAAGTGATGAAGATGGAGACATCACACCTACCGACAGTCAGTGAAACAGCCCTTGAGAATCCTGACTTGACAATTTTTGTGGATGGTTCCAGTTATGCAGACAGCACTGGATGGTGCCACACAGGATACGCAGTCACCACCAAAGATACAGTTCTTCAGGCTTCAGCATTACCCTCCTCCATGTCTGCCCAGGAAGCAGAACTCCAGGCCCTAACTATGGCATGCAAATTGGCAGAAGGAAACAACATTTATACAGACTCATGATATGCTTTTGATGTGGCCTGCGATTTTGGGATCATCTCGAAAACCAGAGGGTTCCTGACAGCAGCAGGAACACCTGTAAAACACAGTGCAGCTATCAAGGACTTAATGGATGCCCTACTCCTCCCAGCACAAGTGGCTATACTTAAGGTAAAGGCGCACGGCAATCTGGTTTCCCAAGAAGCACGAGGCAATCACCTGGCAGATACCGCTGCGAAACAAGCTGCAGATGGGACGCGAGAAGTGGTCAGCAGAGTGAATGCACACATCCTGGCTGACCCAATAGACACCCCTGAAGAGACTGTGCAAACCACTATTATTCTACATAACCCTCCTGTAAACAGGACTCACATCAAGGAGCAACAGGAGGCAGCTGACAAAGAAGAAAAAGAAGTGTGGATCAAAAAAGGAGCCACAGAAGTTGAAGGAATCATGGAATTAAACAAGAGACCGTGTCTGCCACGATCAATGTTTCCTGCAGTGGTACAGTGGGCCCACAGTGCCTCTCATCTGTCAAAAACCTTGATGAACGCCCTGATCAACAAATACTACTTGGCTCTGGGGATCACTTCACTCACCAATAACTTCTGCAAGTCGTGCACCATCTGTGCTAAATGCAATTCTGGAAGAACAGAGAAGGTACCTTTGAAGCATCTAGCAAAAGCCCAGAACCCCTGCCAAAGGATACAGATCGACCACATCCAGATGCCGAAGAGTGGCCGATATGAATATGCATTGATTGTCATTGACATGTTCTCCACATGGCCAGAAGGCTATCCCCTTACCAACATGACCGCAAAGACCACGTGTCAGGAAATGTTCCACTCACTGATGATACTGTCTGACATTTGGCGTGCAGTACTGTGGTCCACCAGCAGGTGTCCCCTGGCAGTCTGGAACTGCCTGGGGAGCCTTCCCCTGTTAGTTGTATTTTATGATCCTTGGGTCTATGATCCTTGGGTCGCAGTACTGGCGTCCACCAGCGGGTGGTTCCTGGCAATGTGGGGCCGACATCATCTCCTGCAATTACATATGACCTGAGTAATTGCAGGAGGTGTGTATAAGTACCCGGCAGACACATTGATGCCTTGCCTTGGTATCTTCCTTGCGCCCTGACCCTGTGATACTCTGCATCTGTACGTGTACCTGTTCCTGTACCCGATCCTGTTCCTGTCTGCTACCTGAACCCTGGACCCTGAGCCTTGTACCTGACCCGTCCTTCCTGTGATCCATTCATCCCCTCATTGTCCTGTTTGTTTCCCTTCCCCAGCTGCTGACCTCCCGTTGATGATCTTGGCCTGACTCTGTTTATGATCTCAGTATTCCCCTTTACTTGTATATATTTTTCTGTTACTATTATTATTTGTGGGTATCTGTTTAGTATTGGTTGTTGTGCGCTGAGTGATTATGGAGGTGGTTGTATTTTTTTATTCACTTATCTTTAAAAAATCATATATTTTCACCTTACCTGTGTTTGTTCCTCTGTTGCTGTCCACACAACTCTGGTCACACCTGATACTTGACAGAATACCAAGGCCATCCCTGACCAGAAGTCGCTGCACAGAGGAACCATCCTGGTTCTGTTTACTTCTGTGAGATGAATTTGAATGTTATCAATTACTATGCTCTGCTGGCGTCAGAAAGTGGTGAATATCTCCGCCAGACACTGAAGGAGTGGAATAGAGACCAGCTGTTTGAAACCATGCGTTTAGCTCACTCTCTGGTGGATCAGGGTTGTTTGCTCTTTGGGGATGTGCAGCCTTTAATTCAAATATGTACAGAGCTGGCCCTGCCCAGTATTCCCAAAGGCCGTGATGACTTGTCCCCACCTTTTATGCCCCGTACACACGGTCGGATTTTCCGATGGACAATGTCCGATCGGAGCGTGTTGTCGGAAATTCTGACCGTGTGTGGGCGCCATCGGACATTTTCCATTGGACTTTCCGACACACAAAGTTGGACAGCAGGAGATAAAATTTTCTGACAACAAAATCCGATCGCGTCAATTCCGACCGTGTGTGGCCTGTTCCGACGCACAAAGTGCCACGCATGCTCAGAAGAAATTCCGACACGGGACAGCTCGTTCTGGTAAACTTAGCGTTTGCAATGGATACAGCACTTTCGTCACGCTGCAATGTTCAAAATGGTTTAATACAGCGCACTCTCTTCTTCTTTATAATGTGACAAGAATTAAGTTGTTTTGCTGCTCATATTCACACACACTTCTCACAAACTTTTCTTTGTGTTTTTTTAGTGGGATTCCCTCAATATATTGTTATTAGTTGTCACATCTGACAGTTTTATATTTTTTATGGTTTTTTTTTTTGTATTTTAAGCCTTTTTTTTTCTTTAATGTTTGGATTTTTTCCAAGGCTGATCTTTGTTCAATGTTATTTTTATTTTTACTCCAGAATATTTTTGTGTGTGTTTTGTGTGTCAAGTTACCCCAACACCATTATTATCTTTTATTATTTAATCTCCAGGAGATTTTTTGTTGTTGGTGTCCCTTGTTCATTTCACATTGTATATTTGAAATGTACCTGAATCCTCACAAACAAACTGCCCTATTTGAAGTAAAACACATAGGAGAGTATAATTCAAAACAAAAATCCTTTATTAAGGGATCAGAACCAAACAAAGAGGAAGGCAACACTGGAGAAACATGAGAAATTAGTGAAGCCTGGGACCCCCACGGCAGACATCAATTCTTCAACATCAAAATTGGTGGCCTGAGGAGTCCATATGTAAGGGAGGGCAGTCTGGTCCAGAATTCACAGAGATCCAGATAGCAGCAGATGACATCTGTGTCCCCAGGATGTGGTACCACAAGAGGCTGCATTTTTTGGCCGACCAGACTGGATCCGGGGTCCTCACTTTCTGGTCTTCCTTTCACGCTACCTTCCCGGCTGTGGCTGTGCAGTTGGAGATGTGGCAGGAGGAGGAGTAGGACCTGGAGGAGGACTGGAAGGACCTGGAGGAGAGGGAGGATGAGGAGGAGGACCTGCAGGAGGAGGAGTAGGACCTGGAGGAGGAGGAGGACTGGGAGGACCTGGAGGAGGAGGAGGAGGAGGACCATCGCAAAGCTGTGTGTGAGGTGTAATTTGGCCCCTCATACCTTTCTCCAGAGCCTCTGATATGAGGGCCTGACACATTACTTTTTGGCCCTCCTCCATCCTCTGCATTTTATATGCTATGAAGGCAGCAATGTTCTCCTGCATGGTGTGGGGTGCTCCCAGGACCTCTGTAGCCCTCCAAAAGAATCTGATAGCAGCCTCCTCTAGGGTACTCCTCCTACTGCCACTTTCTGTTTTCAGGGGGGGTGGAGGGACCTTGATATCAGCCAGCCGGCTCGGCCCGGCCACCTCCTGGCTGAGACTTCCCTGTGTATGAAAAAGAGACATGGTTTTAGTTTTTGCATCATCAATCACAATCATAAATTAGTACTCCCAACTAACATCTAGTTAACATCATTGATTGGACAAGCAGAAATATTTAGAGGAATGCTATACCTGGCTCAATCTGGGCTCCTCCACATATCGCCTGGAAGGCCCAGGTTGGGCATCAGAAGCCTCAGCCGGACGGGAAGGAAGCGTGGAAGAAAGACTGGAGAGGGATGGCCTGGGTTCAGTCTGGCCTGCCAGAAAGTGCAGCCTCTCATAGTACAACATCCTGGGGACATAGATGTCATCTGCTGCTCCGGATCTCTGCGAATCCAGGACTTTCTTGCGCTCCCTTAGATATGTGCTCCTCAGGCCACCAATGAAGATCTTTAAATAGGTGATGTCTGCCGTGGGGATCACCTGCTTCACAATTTCACACAATTGCACCAGTGCTGCCTTCCTCTTTGCTTGGTTCTTGAAATGGGGGTGGGTAATCTCCCACAGACAGGGCAGCTCCCTTAGCATCTCGAGGAATAATGACATGAAGTCAGTATCTTTTAATAAGATATCCATGTTCACTGCAAGACACAACACAAGACAAAGCCTAATGTCAGACCAAACTCTCCTAATCTTGTTACAATATAGGCCTCAATCTAGAAGCAGTATAGGCACAAGTTTGTCCCTTACCTTCGTTTTTACGATCGGCGCGTGCAATGCTCCTTCCTCCGCTCACAGATCGTACGTAATACGCACGGGTGTTACGCTTTATACACACTGCGCATGCGTGTAACTCTGCCCGCCCCTGACGTTCTTTCTAGTCTATTCCCCGCCCCTTTTCGTTCGGCGCAGTGGGTGAAGAGCATGATGGCAGAGTTACAGCAGGTGCATGCTAATTCTAGCAACAAGGAGGAGGAGGAGGAAAGCCCGGATCCAGGCACGTCCCGATCCAGAAGGAGACGTTTTAAGGCCACAAATATGTCGTTTGGGGAGATGTTGGAGATGGTAGACATCATGAGGAAGTCCGACTATGACGGAAAATATGGGCCTTAGCCCCACCCCAACATCCGAAAGGCCAAAATCATTGGTAAAGTGGTCCGGAGTCTGGAGAGGAATTTCGGGGTACGAAGATCTAAAGATCAGCTCAGGAAGCGGTGGTCGGACCTGAAGTTGAGAGAGCCAGAGCAGTACCTGATAGATCCGGAGAGTGCTGCAAAAAAGTAAGTAGTTGTGCTGTGTTCCTATTCTTTCTGTCTTTATTACATTCGTTCTGCTCCATATGCTTTTATTAATTGTAACGTTTAAAAGGGCAACTTTAATGTTCATGGGCCCATTATTCGTTCGTATCAAACATTTTTATTTCGGCCTCTAGAACACCATTGTTTAGGCCGTATGCATTTTCACACATTTTTTGGGGCCTACTTGGATGCCAAATATTTGTTTGTGTAGATGGGTTTGTTACTAGAATGAAATGACAACTAAATTCTGTGTAAGGAGAGGACACAGAGCAGCTGTTTTCACATCTGGACACTGGAGCACTAGTGTGGGACCCCAGAACACCATTTTTATTAGGGGGGGCACACAGGTGCTCCAGTGTATACTATAGGGGGGTCTCCATCTGTGAAGCTTGTACCAAACAGGTAAAGTATTGCAGCTTGACAAAGGGCAATAAAAAAAATATACATCTTGGAACTCGGCTAAAATTGACAATTGTACCCCACTTCCAAGCAATGTTTCCTATTTCTAGTTCTGCCATCAAATATCTGTGTGCTAAGTATACCATTTTTGTTTTACATAGGGGAGAAAAGACTCGGAGGACACCCCTCATCTGAGGAGACCACAGACCCCCCACCTATGGAAGAAGGTGAAATACCCCCAAACGAAGAAGAGCAGGAGGAAGAAGAAGACGTGGTGGAGATTGGCACCACAACAGGTGAGTGTCTGCGACCACAGACTCAGGTAAACGAGATGGATGGTGGCAGATTTTTGAGACCTTTTTTTTGTTCTTTATCTCTTTTTAGGTGATCGTGATGTGAGGGATCCTGAACGCTTTACTTCAGAAAGTGCCCAGATCCTGATCGGGGAGATCATGGGGTGTAATCTCCAATTGCAAAACATCCAGAAACAAATCAGTGATGTTATTAAAAAAAATAACATCATTGATGTTTTGGGGCGAATTTAAACCCCACAAAATCACGTGTTTTATTGTGGTCCAATCTTCCAAAAATTATTAAAATGTTTAGAAAAGCCAAATTTGGAGGATGCACACAGTGTGCCAACATGTGCTATCTGCCATCACGGGAGATCAATGGACACGTTTTGGGGGTGCAACACCTTCCTCAATTATAAAGTAACGTTGAGGAAGGGCTTGCTCCCCCAAAACACGTCCCTTGATCCCCCCTGATGGCAGATAGCACATGTTGACATTCGTAAATTGGTGTGCATCTTCCAAATTTGGCTTTTCCAGGGGTGATTTCCCCCCATCTGAACGCTATATCAAACCCAGTTCCTAAATACTGATGTCTGATATAGCCTTCAGGTTTTACCTAATGTGAACTTTGTAAGTTCAAGTTTTTTGGCTTTCTTGTTGGTTTTACACAGGCCTGTTTTATCTGAAATGGTTATTTCGAGTTTTGATAATGCTACTGCAAAAATTGTTATACAACAAACATGTTGGTTTGTTTTAAAAACCTTTCGTAAATGCACATGTGATTGTGCAGGTATAAAAAAGTGCCTTACTCAAGAATGTGTGGATTATTGTCTCAACACTACAACACTTTTGGGGTGATGTAATTGCTGTTTTCAGCAAAAATGGGGGTTATTTCCTAAGGGAAAATACACTTTGCACTACAAGTGCAGGTTCAGTGCAGTTGCAAGTGCACTTGTAGTGAAATGTGTTTTTGCATTTAGGAAGTACCAGCCAACAGTGTTTTTTATAAGGTTACCCAATCACGACATTTTCTGCACTCAACACATTTCTGTCAGGGTCAGCTAAAACAAACACAAGCAGTAAATGGCCACAAAGAATTTCTTTTGGTTGTTTTTTATTTGAAAAAGGTGTCACAGATTGTCTGGCATATTGATAGCCCCCCTACCCACAAAGAACTCCAGGAATCGTAACCGGACATCACGGGCATTCAGGGAGGGCAAGCCAGGACGGCCGCTTTCAAGCGCTGTCAGTGTTGATGGATTTGGGATTCCGGCCTCAGGCCCAACTGAGCCAGCATAGTTGGCTGAATGTTTTCGTAGAAAATTATGGAGAACACAGCAGGCAAGTATTATATGGTTCAGTTTATACTCCGCCATATGGATGGGTGTCAGAAATAATCGGAACCGGCTGGCCAGGATTCCAAATGTGTTCTCCACCACTCTTCGGGCTCTGGCCAGCCGGTAATTAAAAACCCTCTGTTCCGGGGTGAGGGTCCTCATCGGGAATGGCCGCATCAGGTGGTCCCCCAGCGCAAATGCTTCATCAGCAACGAACACAAATGGGAGACCTTCAACATTGTCCTCTGGAGGTGGCAAGTCCAAGCTGCCATTCTGGAGACGCCTGTAGAACTCCGTCTGGGCGATCACTCCACCATCGGACATCCGGCCATTCTTCCCCACGTCCACATACAAGAACTCGTAATTAGCCGACACCACCGCCAACATCACTATACTATTAAACCCCTTGTAATTATAATAGTACGATCCCGAGTTGGGTGGTGGGACGATGTGGACGTGTTTCCCATCAATTGCCCCTCCGCAGTTAGGAAAGTCCCACCGCTGGGCAAAATGGGAGGCCACAGTCTGCCATTCCTGTGGCGTGGAAGGAAACTGTTGAGGAAAAAACAATAAACATTACTATTTTTTCACAGAAACATGGCAAGCAGATTAGACACAAACATTATGGGGCAACCTCCAGATAGCATTTATTAAGGGGAATTTAACAACAACAAAGTATAAGGTACACCTATCATATTTCCCCCCCCCCCCTCTCATGGGCCATTTCTAACATTATAGGGGGGGAACTCTTGGACAGGTAACCCTCTTCACTTCATTTAGAGATGAATGCCTAAATAATGGGTATTACTTGGAACAGCCCCTCCTTAGTTACACTATTGGCAGCCCACTGGACAGGTAAGAAGTGTCATAATACAAAGATATAAATACACACTGTACACATTTGGACATTCTGCTATTACCTATCAAGATCATAATAGGATACAAGAACTTTAAACAGTACCATTGGAAAGTATACAGGCAGGCCCTTGCACTACATGCTTTGGGCAATTCATCCATAAATCTGAGCACTAAAGAGATGGGTATAGTGTGTATGGGTTTGACAAAGTCAGCAGATAGATGATTGAGGATAGATAGAGAATTGGGATCAGCTGACTTAGCAGTTGGGGGAGGGAGGGTTACAAAAAATTTGGGGACACCACAAAAAAAGCCTCTGGCCCTCTGCCTGAATTTAAATCAAAAATAACATTTCCAAACATTTTAGGGGGTGTTTGGGGTAAAGCACTACTATGGAGCTGATAAAATACATTGTTAAGTGACTACATGAGGTGAATATAGTGTGTATGGGTTTGACAAAGTCAGCAGATAGATGATTGAGGATAGATAGAGAATTGGGATCAGCTGACTTAGCAGTTGGGGGAGGGAGGGTTACAAAAAATTTGGGGACACCACAAAAAAAAGCCTCTGGCCCTCTGCCTGAATTTAAATCAAAAATAACATTTCCAAACATTTTAGGGGGTGTTTGGGGTAAAGCACTACTATGGAGCTGATAAAATACATTGTTAAGTAACTACATGAGGTGAATATAGGGCCAGGAGACACCATGCTGGGGAGGTTAGGGAAGGGCAAATATGTATGAAGGACCTAAAATAATAATTATATAAAAATCCAGCATGCATGAGGACAAAGGGGACATTCACAGCATATTACAATCATGGTAATTAGGGAATGAGGAAAGAAATACAATATATTAGCGAACATTCAATACAATAAAATGTGATATAAAAGGATAAAAATCTTACCTTCATATACTCCTTCTGCAGGACCTGGATGATGGCAGAACAGGTCTCTGGGATAATGATCCCCAGAGCCTGGGGGGAGATGCCTGTCGAGAACTTGAGGTCCTGCAGGCTTCTCCCTGTGGCCAAATACCGCAAGGTAGCGACCAACCTCTGCTCCGGAGTGATGGCTTGCCTCATGCAGGTATCCTGCCTGCTGATATAGGGGGTCAGCGAAGCCAACAGACGGTGAAACACGGGGTCCGTCATCCTGAGAAAGTTCCTGAAATCATCAGGATTATTCTCACGGATCTCACGGAGCAAAGGCATATGACAGAACTGGTCACGCTGAAGCAACCAATTCTTGGTCCATGAACTCTTCCCCACCCTGTTCATGGACTGGACTTGTGTCAAGGTAAGGACCCCAACACCAAGCCCCCGCACAGCACGAACTCTACGAGGAGTACGCATACGAAACATGGCTAGAAAACGGTCGGCTGCTCAGAACGAAGTAACAGAACGCACTGAAGAACAGCAAGGCCTGTGAAGAGCGACCTGAAAACCAGTAACGAACGAACAAGAATACAGTGACTAAAGTCACGCGGAACTTGCTTGCACGCACTGAAGAGCAGATACAAACCCACAAGCACAAACTGAAGAAAACAAAAACAGAAAACGATCTGAAAGCCACGAGTCTGAAAAAGCGCGAATCGTCTCTTACCAAACTTTTACTAACACGAGATTAGCAAAAGGAGCCCAAAGGGTGCCGCGCTTGGTTCTGAATTGGCCTTTTCTAGTCTCGTCGTACGTGGTGTATGTGACCACGTGGTTGTCGATCGGAAATTCCGACAACTTTGTGCGACCGTGTGTAGGCGAAACTAGTTTGAGCCAACATCCGTCTGAAAAAATCTGAGGATTTTGTTGTCGGAATGTCCGAACAAAGTCCGACCGTGTGTACGGGGCATTAGTGTTAATCAGGTCGTATCTTTAGTATGGCTTTTGGAAGATGACTCCACTTGCTTTTTTGAACATTACCTAGCTTGTTCCAAACATGTGATAAAAGAGTGTGTTGATTCGGTACAGTTCCTTGTCAGACAGGCAGAATGTAAACTGCAGTTTGCCCAACCAGTATTCCAAGCATGGTCTAATATCTTGCAATCAACCTCAGCCAGCCCACAACAAACCATCTCTGCTACCAGACACCTGCCTGCCCAAGAGTCTTTTCCTCCATCACTCATGGCAACCTCAGTTTCAGCCCAATATACTCTACTCCCCACCAAATATCAATACCCTGTTTCTTCCTGCTGCACATATCCTGCCTTTAACCCACCTGCCTCTTCTCGGCTGCCTGCAATCCCTCAAGAACTTCTCCCAGCTAATGTTACCTCTTCCCTGCCATATTCCAACCCTCCTCTCCAGTCTGCTTCATTCCCTACCTACAATACTGCAGTTACCTATAGGACTCCAGTAGCTAAACCTAAAAAGATACGGAAGTTCTTTCCTATCCATTTGATCCTGCCAGTAACCCAACCTGCCTCTGCACCAGCTAATCCACTCCAGCCTGCTTGCTACCCAGTCTGAGGTCCCAGTGCTTGCTACCCAGTCTGATATCCCAGTGCTTGCTACCCAGTCTGACGTCCCAGTGCTTGTTACCCAGTCTGATGTTTCAGTACCTGCTGACCGGTCTGATGACCTTGTGTCCATGTTCCAGCCTGAAGTTGTGCTGCCAGTGTTCCAGTCTGATGTGCCCGCTTTCCAGTCTAATGTGCTTGCCTTCCAGTCTGATGTGCCTGCCTTCCAGTCTGATGTGCCTGCCTTCCAGTCTGATGTGCCTGCCTTCCAGTCTGATATGCCTGCCTTCCAGTCTGATGTGCCTGTCTTCCAGTCTGATATGCCTGCCTTCCAGTCTGATGTGCCTGCCGTCCAGTCTGATGTGCCTGCCTTCCAGTCTGATGTGCCTACCTTCCAGTCTTATGTGCCTGCCTTCCAGCCTGATGTGCCTGCCTTCCAGCCTGATGTGCCTGTCTTCCAGTCTGATATGCCTGCCTTCCAGTGTGATGTGCCTGCCGTCCAGTCTGATGTGCCTGCCTTCCAGTCTGATGTGCCTACCTTCCAGTCTTATGTGCCTGCCTTCCAGCCTGATGTCTCCATGCTTGCCTTCCAGCCTGATGTCTCGGTGCCCACTTTCCAGTCTGATGTGCCCGCTTTCCAGTCTGATGTGCACGTTTTACAGTCTGATGTGTTCGCTTTCCAGCCTGATGTCCTCGTACCTGCCTTGTAGTCTGATGTCCTGATGTCTGCCTTCCAGTCTGATGTGCCTGCCTTCCAGTCTGATGTGCCCGCTTCCCAGTTTGATGTGCCCGCTTTCCAGTCTGATGTGCCTGCCTTCCAGCCTGATGTCTCGGTGCCAGCCTTCCAGTCTGATGTGCCCGCTTTCCAATCTGATGTGCCGCTTTCCAGTCTGATGTCCTGGTACCTGCCTTCCAGTCTGATGTGCCTCTGTCTGCTGCCCAGCCTGACGAGCCTATGTCTGCTGCCAAGCCTGATGTGTTCCTGTCTGCTGCCCAGCCTGATATGTTCCTGTCTGCTGCCCAGCCTGATGTGTTCCTATCTGCTGCCCAGCCTGACAAGCCTCTGTCTGCTGCCCAGCCTGACGAGCCTCTGTCTGCTGCCCAGCCTGATGTGCCTCTGTCTACTGCCCAGCTTGATGTGCCTCTGTCTGCTGCCCAGCCTGATGTGTTCCTGTTTGCTGCCCAGCCTGATGTGTTCCTGTCTGCTGCCCAGCCTGATGTGTTCCTATCCGTTGCCCAGCCTGATGTGCCTCTGTCTGCTGCCCAGCCTGACGAGCCTCTGTCTGCTGCCCCACCTGATGTGTTCCTGTCTGCTGCCCAGCCTGATGTGTTCCTGTCCGCTGCCCAGCCTGATGTGTTCCTGTCCGCTGCCCAGCCTGATGTGCCACTGTCTGCTACCCAGCTTGAAGTGCCCATGCCTGTTACCCAGCTTGAAGTGCCCGTGCCTACTGCACAGCTCGATGACCCAGAGCCTGCTGCCCAGTTTGATGACCCAAGGGCTTGCTGCCCAGCTCGATTACCCGGAGCCTGCTGCCCAACTCGATGACCCGGAGCCTGCTGCCCAACTCAATGACTTGGAGCCTGCTGCCCAGCTCGATGACCCAGAATCCTCTGTCCAGCTCAATGACCCGGAGCCCGCTGTCTGCCTTGATGTACCCGCTATCTGCCTTCATGTGCCCGCTGCCCGGCTTGATGTACCTCCGTTGTCCGGCTTAATATCATGGACTTTTCTCAGCAGCGGCTAGTTGGAGCGTCCGGAGGCCATTCCTTTGAGGGGGGTACTGTCAGGAAAGGTTCCACCCGCTGATGATACTGTCTGACATTTGGGGTGCAGTACTATGGTCCACCAGTAGGTGTCCCCTGGCAGTCTGGAACTGCCTGGGGAGCCTTCCCCTGTTAGTAGTATTTTATGATCCTTGGGCCGCAGTACTGGCGTCCACCAGCGGGTGGTTCCTGGCAGTGTGGGGCCGACATCATCTCCTGGAATTAGGCATCACCTGAGTAATTGCAGGAGGTGTATATAAGTACCCAGCAGACACACTGATGCCTTGTATTGGTATCTTCCTTGTGCCCTGACCCTATATTACTCTGCATCTGTACCTGCACCCGATCCTGTTTCTGTCTGTTACCTGAACCCTGGACCCTGAGCCTTGTACCTTGGAGGTGGTTGTATTTATATTTATTCACTTATCTTTAATAAATCATATATTTTCACCTTACCTGTGTTTGTTCCTCTGTTGCTGTCCACACAGCTCTGGTCACACCTGATACTTGACACCACGGCTAAAAGACTTCTAAAAGAAATAGTGTGCAGATATGGTGTCCCAGAGGTCATAGGGAGCGATCAGGGGCCGGCTTTCATGGCCTCAGTGACAAAGAAAATATGGGCAGCTTTAGGGGTCACACTAGCTTTTCACACCCCATACCATCCTCAGAGCAGTGGGAAGGTGGAAAGATTGAATGGCACAATAAAATCTAGACTGCTAAAAATGTCTTAGGAAACAGGAATGAGTTGGCCAGACAGCCTACCCATTGTCTTATTCAGTGTTAGGTACACTCAAAGGGGAAACCATGGTCTGTCACCCTATGAGATAATGTTTGTTTCAGCCCCCAGACTGGGTTGTTACTTCCCACAGCAATTACAGCTACAATCTGATGTATTAACTGATTATGTGACTGCTTTATCCTGAGAATTAATCTGTATCCGTTCACAAGTGTTTTCTTCCAATCCAGATCCTGAGCTAGATACAGGAACACACAAGCTGGTTCCCGGTGATTGGGTCCTGGTAAAGAAGTTTGTGAGAAAACATACTCTTGAACCCAGATATGATGGTCCTTTCCAGGTTCTCTTAACAACTGCCACATCAGTCAAGGTGGCCGGGAGGAACACGTGGACGCACGCCTCCCACTGCAAGAAAGTCCCTTTACCTGAGGAAGAGGCAGAGGGGACCAAATGATTCTGTATATCCTTTTCATAGTAATCATTGCTCAGGCACAAGAGGTAGCCATCAAACAAAAAGATAGTATAACTCAATTCTGGTATAACTCATCAAATACACATGTTGCAACTTTTATAACAGATAATTCCAGGTACTATGTACAAGATCCGGTCCTGGGATGAAACAGTAAGACCCATGACTGTGTATGTATACGTTACTGATTCCTATTGGGGTTACAACTGTGATTCCTGGGGAGCAGTGGGTTGGAACACTGGGGGTACAAACTGGGGGTACAAACCTGAAAGCGCTCAAAATTAAAAGGATAATAATGGGAAGTCACTCTTTGATAGAATGACAATCAACAAGCACACAGATCAGTATTACACCAAAGAGTTCAGGCTAAGAATCCTAGCCCAGGAGACAGCGGGACTTATGTTTTGGGCCTATGGTGGGGGAGTGGATATGCCGGTTTTAGAAAGCCTTTCCAACTGAACGATATGTTCAATAACACAGAGTGGGGAGTTCCCCAATCTACATCTAGTTCAAACCCCCTGAGGCCCCATATGCAGACATTAAAGAACATGGTGGCCATAGCAGACCCTACCTTTGAGGATACTATGGCTGCAGGACCTGGGTTCGCAGATGTCAACTTGTGGCTCGTGTGGATGAGGTACAGTGCAGGGAAACACAATAAGACCAATTGCTATGTGTGTGGGGGGGCTAGACCACATTTAGGAACGGTACCCCTGAACATATCCCCCGAACATGAGACATGTTTCCTCAGCCTATTTACCAACACAACCACTGACCACTCCCTGTGTGAACATTGGAAGAAGGAATATCCCATAGTTACCAAGGCCCCCAAGCCAGGAAAAAGTATCACCATATACCCTGGCAATTACACATGTTATGGAAGATATCACGGAGTGGGGAAACCCCTTGGGAATTTCACTAAAGGTTACTGTGGATCTTATAGTGAGGTGTCTGCAGATCTGGTGCAAAATCAAGTCCAGTCTTTGGGAGACGTGTACTGGATCTGCGGAGGCATGAAAATTAGAAGCAGAATGACAGGACAATGGACAGGAGAATGTGCACTGGTCAAGGCCATAATGCCTCTACATATTCTCTCGGAAAACCCAAATGCAAACAACACACCCCGACCTAACAGGAGGTGTAGGAGTGCCCCAGCAGGAAGCTTTGACCCTCATGTATACATAGATGCCATAGAGGTCCCTAGATGAGTTCAAAGCAAGAGACCAAGTAGCAGCAGGGTTTGAGTCTCTGATCCCCATCATCACTGTAAATAAGAATGTAGACTGGATAAATTACATCTACTACAACCAACAAAGGTTTGTTAATTACACCAGAGATGCTCTCCGAGGTTTAGCCAAACAACTAGAACCTGCTTCACATATGACCTTCCAAAACCGTATGGCCTTAGATATGGTCCAAGCTGAAAAGGGGTGTGTGTGAAAGATGTTACCTGAAATGCGTACATGCTGTACTTATATCCCAGATAACACAGGCCCAAATGGTAAAGTGACTTTAGCCACCCAGAAACTTGAGGATTTGTCCAAAGAATTAAAGAAGAATTCAGGGCTCTCCAATCCTTGGGATCAGTACTCTACCTGGATCAAGGGGGGATGGCAGGGAATTTTAACACAGATTGGAATAGCCATTTTGATAATTCTAGTGACCCTAGATGTCATTGTCTGCTGTGTTCTTCCCTGCTTTAAGAAGTGTGTAGAAAAAGCCGTTGATCAATCTACTTCCATGTTTGTGAACCAGGAAATACCAGATGATGATGACAATTATGTAAGACTTGATGATGATTATGTGTTACACTACGTTACAGTCACTTCCCCTCGAGATGCAACACCATAGGATTACAAGGACAGACAGCACCTGATTGCCCCTCTCTAAGCTGTATCGAGGGGGGTAGTGAACTAGTCACTGCTCTTCTCTATATACAGCCCAAAAGGGTTGCAGAGGAGAATGGGCCAGGGGAGTAGGACCTTTTACTATGAGGGACAGTTTGAAATAGACACTTTCAAGGGGGGACTGTAATGGATGTGATTAAGAGAATCATGAACTGTCTATTTCAATGGATATATGAGTACATGTTTTATATGCCTGACATATCAGCTTCAGTTTATCAGTTTATCAGCCTTAAGACATATTCAGGAACTGGACTGCAACAGTTAACAGAAGTTTGCGTCTGCTTCTGATAATACATTCAAAATATAACAACATAACACCAATGGTTTAAAAAAGAAGCAAGAACATGGCCACTTCCTCATGGACTTCCCAGCTAAAAGCCAAAACTTTGTCACATACTTTGTCACTATATGTATTTTTATATTTGTGGTTGCTTTGTGGTTTGCATGCGCTAGTCTTATTGACGTATCTTAATCTTTAACGAAAATGTATAAAAGTCTGGAAAAGAGGAAATAAAAACAGAAATTAATTTGACTCTGGGCTAAGTCTCAGTGTGAGTTGCTTGAAACATGCATGCTTTATATTCAATCTGATCAGGGGTAGATATAATAATATCAGACTTTTGTTCTGATCTAAAACAATACAATAAAAAACGTATGATTTTATATGATTTGTACTCTCCATGTCTTGCCTATATAGTCCGATTTTTCTTTTTCCAATTCTAGATGAAAAAAAGGAAAGGTGCCAAGAAAGAAGCTGGTGTTCCAGAGCAGGGCATGTAGCATCACTAAAGAGAGACTGCTGCAACAAAGCAAACGCCATAAGAAAAACAGGTAAAAGAAAACCTGGTGCATAAGGCACAGTATTGACCCCTCAGGATTTTTGAATGACAGACCAAATATGAAGTAGAAAAGTATTTATTTGGTAATCACAATTTAATAAAATTACAATGTCAAAAAATTATCATATACAAATGTTGATAACAATATATACTGAGTATACAAGAATAGGCATTAAACTTAGCTGCCCTGTACAGAGGTTTAGGCTAGCAGAGGTCCATGCTGTAAAATATGTAAATGACATCTGACATGTTTTGGACGATGACGTCCTTCCTCAGAGGCTAATGCCCTGTACACACGGTCAGATTTTCTGATGGAAAAAGTGTGATCGGATTGTGTTGTCGGAAATTCCGACCGTGTGTGGGCTCCATCGGACTTTTTCCATTGGAATTTCTGAACACAAAGTTTGAGAGCAGGATATAAAATTTTCCGACAACTTTCAGTGCAATTTCAAGTGCACTTTGCACTTGTACTTTGCACTTGTAGTTTGCACTTGTAGTTCAAAGTGGATTTCCCTTTCGTAAATAACCCTCTAAGCCTCTAAGGAAGGACGTCATCGTCCGAAACATGTCAGGCGTCATTTACAGCATGGACCTCTGCTAGCCTAAACCTCTGTACAGGGCAGCTAAGTTTTATGCCTACCATTGTATACTCAGTATAGATTGTTATCAACATTTTTATATGATAATTTTTTGACATACTAACTTTATTAAATTGTGATTACCAAATAAATACTTTTCTACTTCATCCTTGGTCTGTAATTCAAAAATCCTGAGGGGTCATACTGTGCCTTGTGCACCAGGTTTTCTTTTGTCTGACATATTGGATTGGACAGACCAAATTTCTTGCACACACTGCCAATACTTGCCTTATTGATTTAACAAAAACAGGTGGTTGAAAACCAACAACAAAGATGGTCAACAAAACAAAAAATAAGTATGAAACAAGTATGTTTAACCACTTCAGTCCCGGACCATTTGGCTGGCCAAAGACCAGAGGACTTTTTACAATTTGGCACTGCGCTGCTTTAACTGGGAAATGTGCGGTCACGCAATGTTGTACCAAAACAAAATTTGCATCCTTTTCTTCCCACAAATAGAGCTTTCTTTTGATGGTATTTGATTGTCTCTGCGATTTGTATGTTTTGCAATATAAATGGAAAAAGACCGAAAATTTTGAAAAAAAATTATATTTTCTAATTTTTGTTATAAGAAAAATCCAATAAACTCAATTTTAGTCATACATTTAGGCCAAAATGTATTCAGCCACATGTCTTTGGTAAAAAAAATGTCAATAAGCGTATATTTATTGGTTTGCGCAAAAGTTATAGCGTCTACAAACTAGGGTACGTTTTCTGGAATTTACGCAGCTTTTAGTTTATGATTGTCTATCTCATTTCTTGAGGTGCTAAAATGGCAGGGCAGTACAACCCCCCCCCCCCCCACCAAATGACCCCATTTTGGAAAGTAGACACCCTAAGGAAACTGCTAAGAGGCATGTTGAGCCCATTGAATATTTTATTTCTTTTGTCCCAAGTGATTGAATAATAACAAAAAAAAAAAAAAAAATTACAAAAGGTTGTCACTAAATGATATATTGCTCACACATGCCATGGTTGTATGTGGAACTGCACGCCAAAATACATTTTGCTGCTTCTCCTGAGTATGGGGATACCACATGTGTGGGACTTTTTGGGAGTCATAAAATGCCCAGATGGCACAAACCCCCCCCCAAATGACCCAATTTTGGAAAGTAGACACCCCAAGCTATTTGCTGAGAGGCATGGTGAGTATTTTGCAGCTCTCACTTGTTTTTGAAAATGAAGAAAGAAAAGAAAAATGTATTCTTTTTCTTTTTTCAAATTTCAAAACTTTGTGACAAAAAGCAAAATCTGCAAAATACTCACCATACCTCTCAGCAAATAGCTTGGGGTGTCTACTTTCCAAAATGGGGTCATTTGGGGGGGGGGGGGGGGGTTGTGCCATCTTGGCATTCCATGGCCTCCAAAACTGTGATAGTCAATGAGGAGTGAAATTAAAAATTTACACCCTTAGAAAGCCTGAAGGCGGTGATTGTTTTTTTTGGTCCCGCACGCAGATAGGCTCCCAAAAAGTCTCACACATGTGGTATCCCCGTACTCAGGAGAAGCAACAGAATGTATTTTGGGGAGTAATTTCACATATGCCCATGGCATGTTTGAGCAATATATCATTTAGTGACCACTTTGTGCAAAAAAAAAAAAAAATTGTCTTTTTTTCACAACTTGTGTCAAAATATAAAATACTCCACTCGACATGCCTCTCAGAAAATAGCTTGGGGTGTCTACTTTCCAAAATGGGGTCATTTTGGGGCGGTTTAAACTGTCCTGGCATTTTATGCACAACATTTAGAAGCTTATGTCACACATCACCCACTCTTCTAACCACAAAGCCCTTTCTGACACATATGTTTACATGAAAAAAAAAATGTTTTTTTGCAAGAAAATTACTTTGAACCCCAAACATATATTTTTTTAAAGCAAAGGACCTACAGATTAAAATGGTGGGTGTTTAATTTTTTTTTTCACGCAGTATTTGCGCAGTGATTTTTTAAACGCATTTTTTTTTTAAAAACACACTTTGTTTAATTTTAATGCACTAAAACACACTATATTGCCCAAATGTTTGATGAAATAAAAAAAGATGATCTTAGGCCGTGTACATGGATACAAAACACGACATGCTTTAAAATTGCGCACAAACGTGCAGTGGCGAGAAACTACATACATTTTTAAAATCCTTTAAACGCCTTTACAGGTTACCACTTTAGATTTATGGAGGAGGTCTACTGCTAAAATTACTGCCCTTGATCTGACCTTCACGGTGATACCTCACATGCATGGTGCAATTGCTGTTTACATATGACGCCAGACCATCGCTTGCGTTCGCCTTTGCGCAAGAGAGGGGGGGGCAGGGTTTTTTTTTGTTTGTTTGTTTTTAATAATTTATTTTGCTTTTTTTATTTTATTTTTAAACTGTTCCTTTCATTTATTTTTTTAATCATTTTTATTGTTATCTCAGGGAATGTAAATATCCCCTATGATAGCAATAGGTAGGGACAGGTACTCTTTTTTGAAAAAATTGGGGTCTATTAGACCCTAGATCTCTCCTCTGCCCTCAAAGCATCTGACCACACCAAGATCGGTGTGATAAAATGCTTTCCCAATTTCCCAATGGCGCTGCTTATATCCAGCGAAATCTAAGTAATGAAATACTCATAGCTTCCAGTTTCTTAGGCCATAGAGATGATTGGAGCCATTCTGGTCTATGATCAGCTCTATGGTCAGCTGGCAGAACCACTGGCTGCATTCTCAGGTTCCCTGTTGGGACAGGAGAGCCAGAGAAAAACATGCAAGACAGTGGCAGGGGGAAACGTTCCCTCCTACTGCTTATAAAAGCAGTCTAGAGGCTAATTAGCTGCTAGGATTGCTTTTACATGAAAGCCGACCATTGGCTAAAAAGAATGAAAAAGAATGATACCAAGATGATACCTATACCCACAGGCATCATTCTGGTATAACCACTCAAAGTCCAGCAACATACCAGTATGTTGCTGGTCCTTTTTGGGCATATATTGTAATTTTTTTTTTCATGCAGCCTGTGGGCTGAACGAAAAAAAGAGATTGATCGGTGGGTATGCCCACCATTAGAATACCTCCCTTCATCCACCCACTTCTAATGATGGGCATACATGCACTGTTTCGTTTTTAACTGTGGTGGGGAAATCACCTCCTACAGCGCTGGAGTCATGGCTTTTTGTATCATGGGAGCAAACACTGTTATTGTCAAGATAAATAAATCCACACTGCAGCTGAATGGCGTACCTGCTAAGCAAATGAATGTTAACAATAAAACAAAGTAACATTACAGTATAACAGTAAGACTTACCAAACCTGCAAAGAAAATACAAAAAAAAACATAGTAAAAAATAAAACATTTTTTAACACAACCTGTGCCTAAAATATATATATGCCGAAGCATGGGGGGATCCATCCACAAAAGTTAGAAGCAAATCGCTCCTCCACCCCTGCTGCCCCCATGCTTCGGCATATATGCTGAAGTATGTAACTGTGGTGGTGAAATCACCTCCGACAGTGCTGGAGTCAAGGCTTTATGTATCGTGAGAGCAAAAGCTGTTGCTGTCAAGATAAATAAATCCGTGCTGCACAGGGCCGGACTGGGAATAACATCCAGCCCTGGAAAAAATTTCATACCAGCCCCACAGCATTATTATACCACAACAGCATTAATAAACCAGTGCTGCAGCATAACGTCATTGATTTCTTGTTCATGAAAGGGAAAACCATAAAATGCACATTTAAAGAGTGTATTATATATAGATAAGACAGATATGAAATCACATAGGGCTTTTTATATATATATATATATATATATATATATATATATATACACACATATATATATATATATAAAAGCAAATTCCAGTTAAAAGTGGCAAGTGATCAATCATCAAGGGGGACCCCAGGATTCAGAACGTGGGAGGGGGGGGAACCACCTTCCGCAGAAAGAATACACTAAGGTAAGGGGGGGTGGGTTACTGATATAAGGCTGTGCTTTATATCGGTGCCCCCTTACATTATCGTATTCACTCCCCCTTACATCAGTGACCCCCCCTTCAGACTGGCCTAAAGGTGCTGTCACTGACCTCCTCTCAGGTGCACCGTGTAGGGCTCAGTCAGTCGGCTCCAGCTCAATGGCTCTGGTTTTATCCTATAGTCTTCTCTCCACAGTCCACACTTGTCTGACTTCTCCCATGACCCCCATCCCGGTGGTGCTCCCACTCTTGACTCCTCTGCAGACTCCCTCAGAGACTGCAGACATGATACAGGAGATGGTCAGAGACTGCAGACATGATACAGGAGCTCAATGCAGCCTCACCAGTGCCCATCAAATGCAGCCTCATCAGTACCAATCAAATGCAGCCTCACTGTGCCCATCAATGCAGCCTCACTGTGCCCATTAATGCAGCCTCATTGTGCTCATCAAATGCAGCTTTACTCTGCTCGTGAATGCAGTCTCACTGTGCCCATCAATGCAGCCTCACTGTGCCCATCAATGCAGCCTCACTGTGCTCATCAAATGCAGCTTTACTCTGCCCGTGAATGCAGTCTCACTGTGCCCATGAATGCGGCCTCACTGTACCCACCATTGCAGCCTCACTGTGCCCACCATTGCAGCCTCGCTGTGCCCATCATAGCAGCCTCTCTGTGCCCATCATTGCAGTCTCACTGTGCCCATCAATGCAGCCTCACTGTGCCCATCAAATGCAGCTTTTCTGTGCCGTGAATGCAGTCTCACTGTGCCCAGGAATGCAGCTTCACTGTGCCCATCATTGCAGCCCCTCCTGTGCCCCATGGCCCAGTCAGCAGTCCCTGTCTGTGGGAAGGTGTGTTGTTGATGCTTGGTACGGTACCTTGCATGCCAGCAGGATATCCATGATGGCCAGCAGCAGGCAGGGTCTGTTCTCGTTTTGGATGGGGACAGTGCTCCTTCCAGAGGATCTGTTTGCTGTGAGATGGAGTGGTCCCTGGCCACCTGCACCTTCAGCCATCCTCATTTTCCGACCCCAGTCAGCCTGTCCTCTGGTCCTGGGGAAGTGGAGAGCACTGGGTGGGAGCTGGAAAGAAGGGGGAGCAGAGAGTACTGGCGGGGTTGGAGAGCACATGGGTGGGGGCAAAGAGCAGGGGGAGTGGAGATCACAGGGATGGGGAGCGGAGAGCGCTGGGGGGGGACCTGAGAACACTGGGGGTCCAAAAGAACAGAGGTGGAGAGCACTGTGGGGGCTAAGAGTGTGGGGTGGCGAAGAGCACTGGGGGAGGGGCAGAAAATCAGGGGTGGAGAGCACTGGGGGGTGCAAAGAGCAGGGAGGAGTGGAGAGCAATGGGGGGGAGCTTGAAAGCACCAGTGGGGGCCAGAAAAAACAGGGGTGGAAAGCATGGGGGACTGGAGAGCACTGGTGGGGTTTGGAGAGCACATGGGTGGGGGCAAAATGCAGGGGGGAGTGGAGAGTACAGGGGTGGGGAGCTGAGAGTGCTGGGAGGGAAGCTTGAGAGCACTGGAGGGGGAGCAAAAAAAACAGGGGTGGAGAGCACGGGGGCTAAGAGCACTGGGGGGCTGGAGAGCAATGGGTGGAGCTTGAGAGCACCGGGGGGGGAAAGAACATGGGTGGAGAGCACTGGGGGAGTGAAGAGCACTGGGATGGTGGCTAGAGTAGGATGGGGAGAGCTGGAGAGCAGGGGGGCAGAAAAAACAGGGGGAGAAGAACTGTGAGGGGGGCTGGAGAGTGTGGTGAGGGGAGGAGAGCATGGGGGGGGAGCCAGGGAGCACAAGGAGAAGGGGGGCCAGTAAAAGAAGTTGGATAGGAGGATCGGCAGGGGGGCCGCATATAGAGGAAATGAGCTTTCTATATTCCTCCATGCAGCCGCTGAATGCTTGATTCTCCTCCTCTCCCTCCTGCAAGTATTCAGTGGCTGCATGGAGGAATATAGAAAGCTCATTTCCTCTATATGCGCCCCCCGCCGATCCTCCTATCCAGGCACACAGGGCGGGCTATACGGGCGGGCATCTACTCATGTGGATGATGGATCACGGACCTGGCTGGGTCTGTGTTCGGCGGCGGCGCTGTAACACGGTCCCGCCCCCCTAGACCGGCTCTTGTGATAGGCGGAACACTGATTCTATCTACTATCCCACAAGCTGGTCTAGGGGGGCGGGACCGTGTTACAGCGCCGCCGCCAGACACAGATCCAGCCAGCTCCGTGACACACAGGAGCAGGAGAGAGGGGAGCACTGCAGCCGCAACTCAAAGCGGCCTCACAGCAGGCGGCCTACCGGGATATCTCCCGGTATCCCGGTAGGCCAGTCCGGCCCTGGTGCTGCAGCTGAATGGCGTACCTGAAAACAAAAGAACGGTTAACAAGAAAACACAGTAAACAGTAAAGTATAAAAAACTTACATACCTGAAAAGCAAACAGGATAAAACATGATATAACAATAAAACATTGCAGAATAGAATACAGTAAAAAAAGAGCAGAACAATAGAGAGAATAGAGAGATAGAGAGAGAGAGAGAGAACAAAAAAACGACAACTATTTTTGTTTTTTTATTTTATATTTTTTTTTTTTTTTTTACTTTTTTGTTTTTACACTTTTTTTGTAACTAACTTTTGTAACTATAACCGGTTCCAGATTCGGGTCTCTTAAAATACAATGGCATCTTGGGAGACTCTGTAAAAGTGTGCCTAGTCTGTGCAATGCTGTACCCTACGCTAAAACTCCACTAGTGTATGGTAGCGTTCAAAACATTCACCAATGCAAAGACCAGGATTGTCAGGACAGGAGGGACAATAATAGCGGGTGTCATGCCTATATCCGCACTTTCTGCAGACATGACATTTTCTTTGGGGGGCTCATTGGGTAGGGGTACGCAGGAGGACATAAGGAAAATGCCTCTCATGCACCCGGCTTACTGCATTTGGTTGGGGAAGGTGAAGTGGAGCACCATCTGGAAACAGAAGGGCTCTGATGATCTCTTTCTGGAATTTAAGGAAGGATCCAGTCCATCCTGAAGCTCTGTATAGCACATGAGCGTTCAGCAAAGTCAATTGAAATAAACAGACATTTTTTTATACCAGCATCTGGCCTTACGGGCAACTAAGTACGGCGCCAACAACTGGTCGTTGAGATCCACCCCTCCCATACTTTGGTTATATTCGTGGACACAGTGTTTTTCCACAACACCAGTCGCCATAGTAATTTGGACCGTCGTGTCTGCATGAAGGGAGGTAAGAACGAAAACATTCTTATTATCCCTCCACTTCATAGCGAGCAAGTTATTACACTTCAAGCAGGCTCTCTCCCCCAGCCTAAGACGGGAATCTACAAGCCACTGGGGAAAGCCCCGGTGATTAGATCGCACGATGCCACATGCTCCAATCTGATGATCAAAAAGGTGACTAAAAAGTGGCTTGCTCGTGAAATAATTGTCCACATACAAATGGTACCCCTTTCCGAATAAGGGTGACACCAAGTCCCACACAATCTTGCCAGCGCTTCCTATGTAGTCAGGGCAGTTTGTTGGCTCTACGTGACTATTTCTTCCCTCGTAAACCATAAAACTACATGTATAGCCTGTGGCCCTGTCACAGAGCTCATACATCTTGACCCTGTATCTGGCACGCTTGCTGGGAAAGGTACTGTTTGAATGACAAGCGGCCAGAAAACTTAATCAGGGACTCATCAACGCAGACAACTTGATGGGGAGTAAACGTTGGTTGAAGTGGTTTACGAGGGGCCGAATTTTGTAGAGCCGATCGTATCCAGGTCCTCCACGAGGGCGATAGAGTTCATTGTTGTTGAAGTGCATGAACCGCAAAATCTGCTCGTATCGTGCCTTGGCCATGGAAGCAGAGAACACGGGCATATGGTACATTGGGTCAGTAGACCAATATGACCGCAATGTGCTCATTTTAACTATGCCCATTTTGAGGGATAGGCCCAGAAAGGTCTTAAATTTGGAGACCGTAATTGGTCTCCAATCTCTGGCATGGGAGGACTGGGGAATAGTGGCGATGTGTTGACCAGCGTACAAATTGCCTTGGTCCACAATAGATCTATAGAGGTCTTCGGTGAAAAACAGCGAATAGAAATCAAGTGACGTAAAATCAACTGTTTCCACCTGAATGCCGGGTTGGCCAGTGAATGGGGGAAGTACGGGTGCTGCAGAAGTGGTGGGCTCCCAATTCGGATTGGCGAATTCTGCAGGAAGGACACTATGGGCAGGACGGGCCTGTCTTTGTCTTCTTGGTGGCAATGGGACACTACTTGTGCTTGCCACCTCGCCAGCTTGAACTGCACTTATGGGACTCGCCACATCACCACGTGTTACTGCAGTGCTGGATGTACGACCAGGGTGTACTAGGCCGCTGGTGCTTGCCAGTTCACGAGAAGGAATAGCGGCGCTAGTACTTCTCTGCTCCATACGAGAGCCCTGCGGTTCTTGCACCTCAACAGCAGAAGAAGAAGATTGCGGTCTGGTACGCCTGACCTTGGCAGGGACCACAACTCCGTCATCAGAGCTATCTGTCATGGAGCTGTCTACAGGTTCGTATTCTGAGCCTGAATCTGACAGATGAGTGACTTCCTCTTCACTATCTGTCATGCTCAGAAACGTGTAGGCCTCTTCACTAGTGTACCTTCGGTTTGCCATTTTGGGCTCTAAATTTAGTGGTACACTAGTGAGACTCACAGGTAAAAAAGCTCATGACTGTCAGCGACTGTATCAAAATGCTACCAAAAAAACTGTTAGCGTTCTCATGGATCAGGCCTGACTCTGCGAATACTGCAGTTATGTGTTTGGTGTTTTGTAAGTGATAGTGATCGATCTATACTGCACTTAGGTGGGCTGGGTGGAGGGGCAAAACGCAGGTGCTAGCAGGTATCTGGGCTGATCCCACTAACACTGCGTTTTTGGGGACACTAAACTGCTGGGGACGTTAGTATAGATCTGCTCAGATCAGATATTGATCTGTTCAGATACTATACCACTAAGGGAGGTGTATGCTGCGTGCGTGGGTGTTAGCGGTACTGGCACTAACCTGACACTGGCTGGGGCGACGCAGACCCTATCTGACCCTAAAACTTAACTTATATCACCGCCGGGCGATCGGGGGTTTAAACCTTTATTAGTTAATAAACGGCTGGTGCCCTGGAACTATAAAAAACAACTTACTAGCCAGCGTCACCCGTAACAGTTATACGGTGAACACTGGTGAAAGGGTTAACTAGGGGGAAATCAGGGGGTTAAAACCTTTATTAGGTAGTATATGGGGGTACCTGACTCTAAAAAGCTGACAGCAAACCTAAATACTTACCTCCCTAACTAGCGTCACAGCGATCAGAAAAACGATCGCTTAGTGACACTGGCAATGGGGGGTGATCACGGGGTTAAACCTTTATTAGGAGGGGGTTAGGGGGGCCTACCACTAACTGCCCTACCACTTATAACTATCACAAAATGACACCAATGCAATAATCAGTAAAAAAAACAGTGCAGGGGGGATGATCGGGGGGTGATTGGGGGGTGACTGGGTGGTGAAAAGTGTGCCTGCGTGTTCTACTGTAAGTGTAGTGTTGGTGCAAACTTACGTGATGTCTTCTCTTCTCGGAAGCCGGAACAAAAAGGCTTCATGAGAAGAGATGACATCACTTCCTCTGCCTCTGTTTACATTACAAAGGCAGAGGAAGGTTTTCATTCATCAGGAGCGATCGTGAGGCTGTGGCCATGAATAGATAGCCTCCCCCTCAGCACGGATCACTCCTGTAACAAAGCCGACTGCCGCAGGCACCGGGGGGGGTCCAATCGGAAAAGGACGTACAGGTAAGCCCTTATGCCTGTCCGTGCCATTCTGCCAACGTACATCGTCGTGCGGCGGTCGGCAAGTGGTTAACCACTTCCCGCCCGGCCTATAGCAGGCGGTGGTTCAGTTATCCTGACTGATCCTTCAGGATAACAGCCGGAGCACGCCCGTGGTGGCGCGCATCGCGGAGATCGGTGGAGCGTTGTGTCAGTCTGACACACTGCTCCACCGATCTTGGTAAAGCGCCTCCGGCGGAGGCTCTTTTACCACGTGATCTGACATGTCTAATGACGGTTGATCACGATGTGAATAGGAAAAGCCGTTGATCGGCTTTTCCTCACTCGCGTCTGACAGACGCGAGTAGAGGAGAGCCGGTCGGCAGCTCTCCTGACAGGGGGGGTCTGCGCTGATTGTTTATCAGCGCAGCCCCCCCTCAGATGACCACACTGGACCACCAGGGATGCCACTAGGATCACCAGGGAAGGGGGCAACATGTGGATGGCCAGGTATGTACCCCATGGCCATCCACATGTGCCCAATGTGCCCAGTCTGTGCCCAATCTGTGCCAATCAGTGCCCACAAATGGGCACTGATTGGCACCATTATATTTCACTGATGCCCAGCAATGCCACCCATTAGTGTCATCAGTGCCACCAATCAGTGTCATCGGTGCCACCTGTCAGTGCCCATCCATGCCCATCAGTGCCCACCTATGAGTGCCCATCAGTGCCCACCTATGAGTGCCCATCAGTGCCCATCGGTGCCACCTATCAGTGCCAACCATAAGAACCCATCAGTGCCACCCATAAGTACCCATCAATGCCACCTATGAGTGCCTATCAGTGCTGCCTATGAGTGCCCATCGGTGCCACCTATGAGTGCCCATAAGTGCCGCATACCAGTGCCACCTATCAGTGCCCATCAGTGCCACCTATCAGTGCCCATCAGTGCCGCCTATCAGTGCCCATCATTAGTGCCTGTCAGTGCCACCTCATCAGTGCCACCTCATTGGTGCCACCTCATCGGTGCCCATCAGTGCCACCGTATCAATGCCCATCAGTGCAGCCATATTAGTGCCCATCATTGAAGGAGAAAACGTACTTATTTACAAAAATTTTTAACAGAAACAAAGAAAAACTTATTTTTTTATTTGTTGCGCAAAAAATAAAAACCACAGAGGTGATCATATACCACCAAAAGAAAGCTTGATTTGTGGGAACAAAATGATAAAAAAATTTGTTTGGGTACAGTGTTGCATGACCGCGCAATTATCATTCAAATTGCGACAGCGCTGAAAGCTGAAAATTGGCCTGGGTGGGAAGGTGTCTAAGTGCCTGGTATTGAAGTGGTTAATAAAGTGGATTCTTTGCATATATAATTTTGTATGTTGAAATGTCACCAAAAAAGTCCCACAGCATTAGGATTAGGTTTCTTTTGAGGGTACCAAAAAAAGGAGCTACAGTCTGGCATTCTAACTGAAATGTAGAAACTTCTAAAAGACCAACAGAATGAGGAAACAACCCACTGGTAAAAGAGATGTATACCTCTAAAGAGAAGGTTTATGAATAAGAAATCTGTGGTTTATATTAGAGATAGACTACAAGATATTACAGCTGCAGTAACTGAAGACTAGGGTACTTCTGTCTCTTCAACAAATCTCCCATGTTAAAATGGGCACACAAAGCAAGAAACAGGAGGTTTGGGCATGGTACTTTTAACTGTATGACCAAACCCTCAAACTGTATGACTATACCCTCAAGCCATAAGTGAATAAGGTGTTGTTACAAAACTGAAGGGCTGTGTCACTGCCTACAGAGGATGGAGAGTTGTTGTAATCAAACTGAGTTTTAAATATGGAGTCCAGCTGGCTATCAGTGACATCCCTAAAGATACAGGTATCATCAACCAAGGTGATGAAATGTCCAATGAAGTAAAGACCTGGAGCGCCCACAGGACGCTGATCTTCTAGATGCATAGTGGAGTGTACTATGCCTAGTAGTTTGGAAGCAATAACTTTCATATGCAAATCATAACGGATCTGGTCAAATATAAAATCGGCAGGAGCAGTATGTAAGGGCTCTGAACCTGACTCAGAGATAATGATAGAGTCTTCAGGATCTGATGAGAGATAGGGGCCCAACAGGTTCAGAATGAATTTCAGTAGAAGACAGAGTCAGAGCCAGTTTGTAAAGTTTGCAAGTAGCATTTTCTGCTAATTGTGCACAAACTGACACAAGTCAGAAGTGACACCTGCCAGACCAGCACAGTTCTCAGTCTCAGACAGCAGAGCTAAATCAGAGTTCCAGGTTCCAAAATACAAGCATTGGTTCACACTGGTTGCTATATAAAACAGTATCCTAAAACAGAAAGGAAGTTTGGAATGAAATCACTTGTTCCAGTTGAGCATGTTGCCCAGAGTAGTGATAAACAACTAATCCAAAGTGAGACAAAGCCCAGCATACTCACAAAGAAAACTTGTAAGAGCTGGGTAAGGGTCATAGGCAACCAGAAGTGAATAAGTCACTGTAGGAGGGGAGTGGAAAAAGAATGGAGACCAGATGATCAACAATGTGTATCAAACAGCTATAGGAGTGAGAAAATGCTTCCTTTCGAGTTCTGGGGAATAAGTGGGGAAGTTTGAATATAAGAGTGGAAAAGGAATAACACACACACTTAGTTAGGCTGAACTATTGCTTCAGTAAAAATAGTGACAATTTCCAAAAGCAAAAGAACACCCAACAGTTAAAATTGCAATGCATTTCCCTTGCTAGAAAAGGGTCACACCTACAGGTTGTTCTACAGCTCTAAAATTGGATTGTACATATCCTGATGATGACATCATTTCAAAACACGTAGGGAGGGGGGACATGGACGCACATTAATACAGCTCCTCTGCTCAGTGGCAAAACAGGGCCATCAGCAAGGGAGGTAGCACCGGCAGAATGTCAAAGGAGACAGGAGAGGAATGCCCCACGCAGGCTAACGGAATTCTTTACCCCACCAGCCAAGACGATGCTTCAAGATTCAAGACTGAATACCAGACCCAACCTAAACCTTCAATGAGTAGAAGCCAACAACCTAGGGAAATTTCAAAATCCCAAAGAGATCGGCCCCAGAGTGTACATACCCCTAGGAACACACAAAGGGGGAGAGGACACAACTCTAATAGAAGGGGTGGGAGAGGCCACAGAGGAAATTATTCTCCATGATCAGTATAATGAAGGAGTTTATCCATACCTAGTGCTGAATAGGGATGAGCTTTGAGTTCGAGCCGAACTCATGTTCGACTCGAACATCGGCTGTTCGCAAGTTCGCCGAACAGCGAACAATTTGGGGTGTTTACGGCAAATTCGAATGCCGCGGAACATCCTTTAAAAGTCTGTGGGAGAAATCAAAAGTGCTAATTTTAAAGGCTTATATTCATGGTATTGTCATAAAAAGTGTTTGGGGACCTGGGTCCTGCCCCAGGGGACATGGATCAATGCAAAAAAAAGTTTTAAAAATGGGCGTTTTTTTGGGAGCAGTGATTTTAATAATGCTTAATGTCAAACAATAAAAGTGTAATATCCCTTTAAATTTCGTACCTAGGGGGTGTCTATAGTATGCCTGTAAAGGGGCGCATGTTTCCCGTGTTCAGAACAGTCTGACAGCAAAATGACATTTCAAAGGAAAAAAAGTAATTTAAAACTACTCGCGGCTATTAATGCATTGCCAGTCCGACAATACACATAGAAGTTCATTGATAAAAATGGCATGGGAATTCCCCACAGGGGAACCCCGAACCAAAATTTAAAAAAAAAATGACGTGGGGGTCCCCCTAAATTCCATACCAGGCCCTTCAGGTCTGGTATGGATATTAAGGATAACCCCGGCCAATTTTTTTTTCTTTAAATGGCGTGGGGTCCCCCTCAAAATCTATACCAGACCCTTCAGGTCTGGTATGGATTTTAAGGGGAACCCCGGCCAAAATTTTTTTTAAAAATGGCGTGGGGTCCCCCTAAAAATCCATACCAGACCCTTAACCGAGCACGCAACCTGGCAGGCCACAGGAAAAGAGGGGGGAGGAGAGAGCGCCCCCCTCCTGAACCGTACCAGGCCACATGCCCTTAACATTGGGAGGGTGCTTTGGGGTAGCCCCCAAAACACCTTGTCCCCATGTTGATGGGGACAAGGGCCTCATCCCCACAACCCTGGCCGGTGGTTGTGGGGGTCTGTGGGTGGGGGGGTTATCGGAATCTGGAAGCCCCCTTTAACAAGGGGACCCCCAGATCCCAGCCCTCCCCCTGTGTGAAATGGTAAGGGGATACAAAAGTACCGAAACCGAAGGAAGATAGAAGAAAGAAGAAAGAAGAAGCATTTAAATAAAGGAATTGTCAAAAACTGTCTCTTGTCATTTTTAACATTTTTGACAGTTTTTTTGTGAAATGGTAGGGGTACTTTTGTACCCCCTTACCATTTCACACAGGGGGAGGACGGGATCTGGGGGTCCCATTGTTAAAGGGGACTTCCAGATTCCGATAAGCCCCCTGCCCGCAGACCCCCACAACCACCGGCCAGGGTTGTGGGGATGAGGCCCTTGTCCTCATCAACATGGGGACAAGGTTTTTTGGGGGGCTACCCCAAAGCACCCTCCCAATGTTGAGGGCATGTGGCCTGGTACGGTTCAGGAGGGGGGCGCTCTCTCGTCCCCCCCTCTTTTCCTGCGGCCTGCCAGGTTGCGTGCTCAGATAAGGGTCTGGTATGGATTTTTAGGGGGACCCCACGCCGTTTTTTTTCCTTCATTTTGGCCGGGGTTCCCCTTAAAATCCATACCAGTCTGGTATAGATTTTGAGGGGGACCCCACACCATTTTTGTTTTTCAATTTTGGCTGGGGTTCCCGTTAATATCCATACCAGACCTGAAGGGCCTGGTATGGAATTTAGGGGGACCCCCACGTCATTTTTTTTTAAACTTTGGTTCGGGGTTCTGCTGTGGGGAATTCCCATGCAGTTTTTATCAATGAACTTCTATATGTATTGTCGGACCGGCAATGCAATAATAGCCGCAAGTAGTTTTGAATGTTTTTTTTCCTTTAAAATGTAATTTTGCTGTCAGACTGTTCTAAACACGGGAAACATGCGCCCCTTTACAGGCATACTATAGACACCCCCCAGGTACGAAATTTAAAGGGATATTACACTTCTATTGTTTGACTTTAAGCATTAAGATCACTGCTCCCGAAAGAACAGCCGTTTTTAAAACTTTTTTTGCATTGATCCATGTCCCCTGGGGCAGGACCCAGGTCCCCAAACACATTTCTGACAATACCATGAATATAAGCCTTTAAAATTAGCACTTTTGATTAGTCATGTTCGTGTCCTATAGACTTTAATGGTGTTCGCATGTTCGAACAAATTTTTTGCCTGTTCGCATGTTCTGGTGCGAACCGAACAGGGGGGTGTTCGGTTCATCCCTAGTGCTGAATATGATCAGTCTCCTAATGGATATCATCAATCAAATCCAAACCCTAATCCTTATCCCAATCAGGGTTTTCATGAGGACCCCGAGGCAGAAAAAGGGGTCCCAAACCAAGAGAGGGTCCAGAAGAGGGAGGAGGACTCAGAGGCGAAAAAAGAAGGCGAACATAACCTGTAAAGGGATGTTCAATTTGTGTAGTATAGAATTATCTCAAGAAGAAAAGATTTTTAGATAGGGGTCTTAAATTTGCCCCTCCACAGAAGCTCAACAAATTTAACACCTTTGTTGATATTCATAAGTATATTAGGTAAATCAATATACAACGATATATTACTTCAAACCCTACCAGAACTGTTACGAGGGCAGTTACGTCAGGTACTGTTCATTCAGGGTTATCCAACCCTTCCCTTTTTAATCCTCCTACTCAGCTTGCTCCAGCTATAAATATGTTTAGAGACCTGGTACTAAAAGATCTAGCCGAATTGCCACCTAAGCGGATTTATAATCCCTTACCAAACACAGGTCTTAAATCTTTATGTGACAATAAGCATTTGGTTATTCGCCCTGCCGACAAAGGCGGAGGCATAGTTTTACTGGATAAAGCAGATTATATGGGGGAAATGTACAAGATTTTGAGTGATCAAGACACATATATAGAAATACCCAACAATCCAATATCCAAATTTAAGAGAGAGTTGATAAATCTCATCACTAAGGGCTTTGACTCCTTAATTTTGAACCATAAAAAGAAATTGTTCCTTATTCCTTTGGCTCCAAAAATTCCCATCATCTATTATTTACCTAAGATCCATAAACATCCCCTCCATCCCCCTGGATGCCCCATCATAAGTGGGATTGATTCTATCACTTCCAGGATAGGTAAATATATAGATTTCTTTCCCCAACCATTAGTTAAAAATACTCCATCTTACCTTAGAGACACCAAGGATGTGATCAAACGTTTATCCGGAATAACGTATGAAGGTGATTTTATTATGGTTACAGCAGATGTAGCATCCTTGTACACCTGCATTCCACATCAAAGAGGAATGGAGGCTGCACATGAATTTTTGAAAAGAGATCCCACCCTTGCTACACCTCAGGTAGACTTTATTATGGAACTACTGGAGTTTGCCACACAACACAATTATTTTTGGTTTGATGATCGTTTTTATTTACAGTTGAAAGGTGTGGCGATGGGAGCAAAATTTGCTCCCAGTTTAGCCAACCTATCTATAGGGAGGAGAATGTCCTCTATGCCTTGGACAACCCACAGTTGAAACTGTGGGCAAGGTATATAGACAACATCCTCCTCCTATGGACTGGCACCTCCGAAGCATTGAAGAATTTCTTCTCAGTGCTTAACGACAATGATAGAGGAATCATCTTGACATACGAATTTAGCCAGTCTAAAATACACTTTTTGGATCTAGAGATAGAGAAGTCGGAACAACAATTTAAGTTTAGCACCCATTTCAAACCCACTGACAGGAACAGGTTTTTACCGATGGATAGCTGCCACCCCAAGTCGTGGCTGGGGTCGGTTTCAAAAAAGTCAATTCCTGCGACTTCGCAGGAACTGTATGGATATAGACACTTTTCAGACCCAAGCCAATGTCCTTAGAGAGAGATTTCTCGAAAAAAGGATATAATCGAGTTAAAGTTGACAATGACCTTCTTAAAGTTTTGAACACTGACCGAGCTTTATTGCTAAGATAATAAGCAAAACCCTGCGAGCCACTTACGGATAAATGCCTACAAACTAATGTATAATCAAACCTGAGTTGAGACCAGCTGCAAACACTCAGTCACGTTTCATAAGCGTGTAAGTGGCAAAAATGAAAAAAATGTGTCTGCGCTAGAAAAAAGGTCACATCAATCAAAAATGCAACAATAATAAATATATAAGAAACATGGATGTTGACCAATAATACACTTAGGTGAAAGTACCACTAGGTGCTTAAAATAAAAGTGCACAGTGCTACATAAAACACACAATGTGAGTGATCAATCAAAAAACATATAAATACTGAATCAAATAAAGTATAAAGGGATATATCCACTGGTGAATAAGAGTCCAAATCAGTGTATATCCGGAAATATAAAAGTGCCCAAAAAACATAGTCCATAAATTAGTGAAGCTCGCACATCTTTCCTTCCAAAAGTGTGTCACCAAGAAACATGCTGTAGTGTCTTCCAGCCACCCCCACAGGTAATATGCTCACCTTCCTATGTGTGACACAGTGATTAAACTATGCCAAACAAAGCCTTGGAGACACTCCTGTGCTCTATTGGAACCAGCTGTGCAGACCTTCAATGCTCTCAGTGAAGATAATATATGCAAAAGAAAAAAACTCCATAGCGCAATATTGCAAGATGTAATAAAAGGATATTTATTAAAAAGGTTCTCTCCCCTTGCGGGGGTACTCACATACTGTGGGTGCGTGAGTGCACCATCCTAAACGAACAAAGAACGGCTAATCTCGCAGTGTGGCATGCGATGCGGTGTGTGTCTCAAAACTCTCCTTCTCCCTCTCTGCTGACAGCTCCGTCCAGGCCCCTCCCCTACGCGTGTTCGGCACCGGGATCACGTGCCTTCATCAGGGGGAATCTGATTGGACGGAAGCTCTAGAGTAAATTTATAGCTCCGGCGGCCATTTTGCCTAAGACCGCGGACAATATTGTTCATAGGCTACAGCTGCGTCCATAGTGGCCATTTTCCCTTAGACCATGGACCAAGCTAAGATAGGTTATGTCAATCATAACAGCCATTTTGCCTTAGAACATAAACATAACCCCTAGTAGACTGTAGAGGCGGCTCTAGCAGTCATTTTCCCTTGGACTACGAGTCTGTTAAATAGCGAGATGTACAATACTGATAATCAGATCGCACAGTAAGCGATCAAACCCAAACATTATCCAGGTGTTAATGTGAAACCTACATAAAAATAAAATGAAATTATTCAGGACGGAGCGGTCTAGCAAAGAGAGCACCGCCACGCACCTCACACGCATGGATAGCCACAACAATTATATAACACAGAGTATCCTACCTAGTAAGTATAGTAAACATAATAAAGTAATTATGGTGGCCAACCAAAAGGGTAAATAAAAAAATTAAAAAATTGGAAATAAAATTTAAAATTAAAAAATAAATTTTAATAAAATATTAAAAAATATATATATTAAAAACATATATAATATATGTAAAAAATATTGGTAAAATCACTGCAGGGAAGTAACCAAACTCTCGAGAGGAATATAAAGACATCCTAAATATATAACCCATAATCAATGCCCAACTTAGCCCAAAAAACGAATCAAATTCAACTCAAAAAGACGGAACAAGTACAATAATAGAGCATAACGGTGGTGTGCACAATATCAATAATTACTCAGAAAGCATTTCAAATCGAATTCTCTATTCAATCCCCCAGGAACCAAAGATCCAAGCTGGTGTATCCACCAGGATTCCCTTTTACTTATCTCTCTGATGAAATTCGAACCCCTCCAGTGACGTTTGGGTGCCTCTATCCCCCAAAATTTCATACCAGCGGTGCTTTGGTTATGTATCCTCTTAAAGTGCACATATAGGTTATGTTTCTCAGACCCATTGCGTATGTGCCTCACATGCTCCTCCATGCGATCTTTAAGAGCCCTAGTAGTACGTCCCACATACACCAAATTGCATGGGCACTTCAAAGCATAGACCACCCCTACTGTGTCACATGATATAAAATCCCTAATCTTATAGGACAGGCCATTTCTAGGATTCGAGAACTCCTTTAACCTTCTAGCGTTGTCCGGGATCCTGCTACAACTGTAACATCTACCGCAGCTGTAGAATCCTTCTAGGTCCAAAAACATTTTAGGTTTTGGAGGGGGTGGATCTACTACATTGTGTATTAGCCTGTCCCGCAAATTGGGAGCTCTCTTAAAAACAAACTTAGGTTTATCCGGGAGAACATCTTTAAGCTGAGCGTCCTGTTTTAATACACTCCAATATTTGCATATAATCCTCCTTACTTCATAACTTTGTGTAGAATAATTAAGAACTACACTGATGCCCTCATGATTCTCATTATCGGTTACCTTAGTGGAATCTTTTAAAAGGTCCTCCCTACTCACACATCCAACCTTGTTTTTTTCCTTCTCCAAAAACTCCTTCTGGTACCCCTTCTCCAAAAACATGGTACTCAACCTCTCAGACTGGGTTTCATAATCAACCGCCCTAGTGCAATTCCTTCGCATCCTTGTATACTGTCCTCTTGGGATGTTACTTAACCAAGGTTTGTAATGACAACTTGTAACCGGAATATAAGAATTGCGGTCCGTGGTTTTAAAGAAGGATTTGGTGATAATACCCTCATTGGTATTAAAAATCTCTAGATCCAAAAAATGTATACACTCTGTGCTAACATTCCAGGTAAGGGAGATGTTGCGATCATTAACATTCATGGAGTCCAGTAACCCCATCAGACCTTCCATCTCCCCTCTCCAAATAATTAAAAGATCATCTATAAATCTCCTGTATAATAGAATGTCTCCATTGTCATCCCTTAGATTCTCCTCCTCCTCCCATTTGGCCATATAGAGATTTGCTACACTAGGGGCGAATTTGGCGCCCATCGCGACACCTTTCTTCTGTAAATAAATTTTATTGTCATACCAGAAAAAATTGTTCCGTAAACAAAAATCTAAACACTTTAAAAGAAAAAACGTAAAAATCCTCATCGACTGGATCTTCCTTATCCAAGGCCCACTTAACAGCATTCAGGGCGCCCTCATGATCGATGTTAGTGTACAATGAGGCTACGTCTCCTGTGGCCATAATCATATTCTCATGTACAGTACACCCACCTAGAAGCTGCAAAGTGTGCTTGGTGTCCTTAAGATAGGCGCTGGTTTTCTTCACTAAGGGCTGTAAATGGATATCTATGTACTCTCCCAATCTGGAGGTGAGAGATTCGATACCACTCACTATCGGTCTACCGGGTGGATTTAGGCTATCTTTGTGGATCTTGGGTAAGTAGTATATTACAGGCATTCTACTGACCATAGGGACTAAGTACTTGCCTTCATGTTTGTTCAAATAACCTTCATCAATTCCATATTTGATAATGCCCTCCAATGTATTTTTACAAGATTTGGAGGGGTTACCATTAAGTGGTTGATAGGTGTCCGTGTCGCTCAGTATCCTTCCCATCTCATCTTTAATACTGTTGTAGTGAGAGGACAACGACACCTCCCCCTTTGTCCGCTGGTCTAATCACTATGTCTTTTCTTTTTCCCAATAAATCCATTCCTCTTTTTAAATCTTTATGTTCATACACCTTCTTAACTGGTAACTGTTCTAACTCAGTAGTAACCAATTTTTTAAATAAATCAACATATTTGTTATTGGGTATATAGGGGTTAAACACTGAGTTGTTTCTTAAGCTGGTGAACCTATGGTTGGTAACAGCCCTCTCAACAGGGTTGAGGGCATAGTACTTTTTGATATTAAGTTTCCTAACCAGTTTCTGTACACCGACATAGGTGTCAAATTTGTTAAGACCTTTTTTCGGGGCATATTTAATTCCCTTATCCAAAACTAATAATTCCTCTCTCGATAATTCTACTCCACTCAAATTATAGATTCCCTGCCCTAATCTTCCCGCCTTCTTTTTCTGTTGTATTCTTCGTCCAGCTCTCCCTCCTCTCTTCCTGGATTTCGTATTTCTCGGACGGGTCCTCCCCTGGTCCCCCCTAAAAAAGATTCATCCAGAAAGTTTTCATTATCACTCAAAGGCTGGAAACTGTTGGTTACAGGTACCCCATATTGGTCCTGTTGGTGTTTTTCATATCTGACTCTCTGCGGTTTAGGGGAATGGTAAGCTCCACCCCTACGTGTATCTTCTCTTGCATAAGGGGGGTACCCTCTAAAGGGAGGTTGATACGGCAAGGGGCCCCTGTAAGGTACACGATTTCCTCTCTGGGGTGTGTTATGTTGATTCCCATAACTCCTATATTGGTGGTATGGAGTGCTGTGTTGGTATCCATGTTGTTTTTGATAGCCATATGAGTTCTGTTGGCCACTTCTATATTGAGGGGGAGGGTTCGAAGGATAGCTCATGTCGTAATGATCTCTCTCCTGCTGGACCCTATAACCATTATCCTGATAGGTGGGGGCCTCATATCCCCAATTACCATTATTGGGAGGCGGGCCATTTCTCCCCTCGTTATTCGGTCGCCTTGGTGGATTGTATTGCGATTTTCTTGGGGGTTGGCGATAAGGTGTATGGGGTAATGCGTCATCCTGGCGATGCATTGGGAACCCTCTGTTAAATGGTTTATTGTTCTGTTGTTGTAAATAGGACTGACCCTGTGGCTGTGGTACCGTATTCGTGGCTGTCCCCGCTTGTGGTTGAAGATTAGCTGCGGTGGTGGACGCCAATGTTGATTGCCATCGGAAGACCTGTTTATTTTGATAGTCTTCGAAGTCCCTTTGGTACTTCTTCTTCTTTGCATTTTTATTTTCTGTGTCTTTCTTCTGCATACTCCTATGCAGCTCCCCCATAAGTTTGGTGTATTCAGGGTGATTGGTAAGGGGGTTGAGTTTGTCCCTAATATCCTTAATTTGATTCTCCAAAAGATTTAATTTCCGCTGTTTTCTCTTCATAAGGAATTCCATAATCTTTCTTCCTTTAATATTTTATTAAAATTTATTTTTTAATTTTAAATTTTATTTCCAATTTTTTAATTTTTTTATTTACCCTTTTGGTTGGCCACCATAATTACTTTATTATGTTTATTATACTTACTAGGTAGGATACTCTATGTTATATAATTGTTGTGGCTATCCATGCGTGTGAGGTGCGTGGCGGTGCTCTCTTTGCTAGACCGCTCCGTCCTGAATAATTTCATTTTATTTTTATGTAGGTTTCACATTAACACCTGGATAATGTTTGGGTTTGATCGCTTACTGTGCGATCTGATTATCAGTATTGTACATCTCGCTATTTAACAGACTCGTAGTCCAAGGGAAAATGGCTGCTAGAGCCGCCTCTACAGTCTACTAGGGGTTATGTTTATGTTCTAAGGCAAAATGGCTGCCATGATTGACATAACCTATCTTAGCTTGGTCCATGGTCTAAGGGAAAATGGCCGCTATGGACGCAGCTGTAGCCTATGAACAATATTGTCCGCGGTCTTAGGCAAAATGGCCGCCGGAGCTATAAATTTACTCTAGAGCTTCCGTCCAATCAGATTCCCCCTGATGAAGGCACGTGATCCCGGTGCCGAACACGCGTAGGGGAGGGGCCTGGACGGAGCTGTCAGCAGAGAGGGAGAAGGAGAGTTTTGAGACACACACCGCATCGCATGCCACACTGCGAGATTAGCCGTTCTTTGTTCGTTTAGGATGGTGCACTCACGCACCCACAGTATGTGAGTACCCCCGCAAGGGGAGAGAACCTTTTTAATAAATATCCTTTTATTACATCTTGCAATATTGCGCTATGGAGTTTTTTTCTTTTGCATATATTATCTTCACTGAGAGCATTGAAGGTGTGCACAGCTGGTTCCAATAGAGCACAGGAGTGTCTCCAAGGCTTTGTTTGGCATAGTTTAATCACTGTGTCACACATAGGAAGGTGAGCATATTACCTGTGGGGGTGGCTGGAAGACACTACAGCATGTTTCTTGGTGACACACTTTTGGAAGGAAAGATGTGCGAGCTTCACTAATTTATGGACTATGTTTTTTGGGCACTTTTATATTTCCGGATATACACTGATTTGGACTCTATCTTATTCACCAGTGGATATATCCCTTTATACTTTATTTGATTCAGTATTTATATGTTTTTTGATTGATCACTCACATTGTGTGTTTTATGTAGCACTGTGCACTTTTATTTTAAGCACCTAGTGGTACTTTCACTTAAGTGTATTATTGGTCAACATCCATGTTTCTTATATATTTATTATTGTTGCATTTTTGATTGATGTGACCTTTTTTCTAGCGCAGACACATTTTTTTCATTTTTGCGAGCTTTATTGCTGGCAGATAAAGCCCAAAGAGATAATGATGACAACTTTAAATGGTCCTTTCTCACAGCTTTTTTCGACACAGCACAAACAAATTAAGGCCATTTTTGAACAACATTGGGGCATTTTGAGGAACAATAAGATCCTTGGGTCATTTTTACCCGAAAGACCTAAAGTTATATATCGAGGAGTACCCTCACTTAAAAGTAAGATTGCACCAACCATTATTAATCCCCCAATTAGCCCAACATTTTTTCACAATTGGACTGGGTACTATCCCTGTAAAAAATGTACTCTTTGTCATCATAATACCTGTGGGCGAAAAACTACCAAGGAATTCAGATCTACGGTGACTAACCGTGTTTACCCAATTAAACAATTTTGCACTTGCGCAACAATTATTGTTGTATACTTACTGACTTGCCCATGTGGCAAGCAGTACGTTGACCGAACTATACGGTCATTTACAACTAGGGTGAGTGAACATATTAATAAAATTAAACTTGGAAGTATCAAACATACAGTTTCCCGACACTATCGGCAAAACCATGCCTGTGATCCAACAGGGATCCAATTCCTGATCATAGATAGGTTCATTGCACCATGGAGGGGTGGAGCCAATACCAGAGGATTATCCAGATTGGAAACTTTCTGGATATACGAGTTACAGACCCATTTTCCACAAGGGATGAATGTGGAGTGGGATATTAACTCCTTTATAAATAGATCATAATATATGTATAATAATAAATCTTATTATATTGTGATCCATAATATAAGGAACGATTCTATACAATTTTTTATGGACTTTTTTTATGGTTTTTTTAATTTTCATCGACTTTTAGTCGAATATTTATATTTCATTTCATTTTTATTTTGAATTAATTTTAAAAAAATTTAAATTTTGGTACGTGAATATGTTTATAAACCGATATTTGCGAAATATTAACAATTATTTATGTTTACGGGTCTATAACAAGACTTAGTTCACATTTTCAGATTAGTAGAAATTTAATTATCTATTTAAGAATGTATTTGTTACTGTTGACCCCAATGTTTGAGTTGACGCCGTAATTATGTCTATTTGTGACTGAATAACATTTAGCGGTATCATTGCGGTTCCTATTGGCGGTCCTATTGTGGTTCCTCATTGTGAGGCTTGGCTCGCAATCCCTTTTAAAGAAGGGCATGAACCGCCTCATCCTTACCGTGACGTGAAGTGCAAGCAGAAGTGATGACACCCGGCCATGCTTCCATAGCGAGGCTTGGCTGTCATCTTTATAACCACACACCATTCGCAGATTGATGCGCGGACGGTAGTGATGACATCCAGCCTCGTTTCTATAACAAGGCTTGGATGGGGAATTTATAGTCACGTACTGGTCACTGTGATTACAACTAGAGGTGGGATTATTTTAGATGCAGTACTTTATATACTGCATCTTCTCATTATTAATTAATCATTCATATAATATATACTATTTACTAGACTGGTATCCGGAATTATTGTCCCGCTGGGCTCGCTTCCGGATTCAGGACCGGAAGTGATGTCACATTTTTCCGGTGACAGGGTCATTCAATTTGGGGTCATCAGATCTATATAAGCGATGCAGATGTAGGGGGGTCCATACTCCAGATGACGCCTTGTTAGTTGAAACGTGTTGGATGGACCTACCTACATGCATCGTTATTTTACCTGTACCTATGTACGATGCGCCTACTTACGACCATTTGAATGTGAGTGTTCATTTTGAATGTTTTCTATTAAATACTACTTTTAAATGGTATGCAAGTTTCTTTCATTATTTTAAACATGTTACGTGATGCCGAGCCTCTGTCCTCTACATGAAAGTATGGTATACATCTTCTGCATTCCATTGATGCCTTGGCTCGTTGATGTGGATTAACCATTCTGGATCCAAGTCCAGCTGTACCCATCGGGTTTACAGATTGACAAGCCTTTTTTGACTTGGGGGTGTATGCCTCCTCAAATCAACGATTTCTGGTAAGCCTCCTCCTATTAATGGTGGTGGTGTTTTTGGCTATCCTTCCATTTCAAAGGGTCACACCAGTGGTTGCATTCTTCTGTTTCAACTTTTTTTGGACTACACTTTTATTTTATTTTTTGGACTTTTTCATTAACTGTTTTACTCACGATTGTTATTAACACTTGTGATTGATGCAGACATAAAACCTACACAGTGAGATTCATTGTATTCACATATGGTGGAAGGAATTTAATTGTTTTGAACCACTGTTTTTGATATTTAGGCATGGCAGGATTTTGGGTGGTGGGGGCCCCTGGGCTTGAATCACCTTCGGGCCCTACCTTCTATACATTACTTTAAACTTTTAGTTTTCTTTTAAGTGCGCCACTCTGATACCGTTTGTCTGCCATTACATCACTGTCTAATGCAGGTTTTCTCAATGGCAGTAAACGAGGCAATACGTAACTGCCAATAACCAATCAGCAAACCTCAAGATAAGAGTTTAAGGAATTTTAAGGAAAAAAACTATTTAAGGAAAAAAACTTACATTTAAATGCTCATCAATGCGTCCATCTGCATGCTTGTCCAGTGTCATTTGCAGCCTTGTCAGTGTCATTTGCAGCCTTGCAGCCTTATCAGTGTCATTTAGAGCCTTGCATCCTTGTCAGTGTCATTTGCAGCCTTGCAGCCTTGTCAGTATCATTTGCAGCCTTGCAGCCTTGTCAGTGTCAGTTCCAGCCTTGCCCAGGCTGCAATTAAACTGCAGTGACTTGTCAGTGTCACTGCAGTTTAAATATGGCACAGAGCCAGTCCTGTGTATCTCGGCTCCTGACGACTTTTCTCTGCTCCTCTCGCAGTCCCGCCCAGTCCCACCCTATGATGGATATAACCCAGGTCCGATGGTGGGACTGGGCGTGACTGTGAGCGGAGCCGAACGCCGCCGATATACATACATAGCCGAGTGTACTCAGCTAGCTCCACTCACAGTCATGCCCAGTCCCTGTGTTATGTCCATCATGGGGCAGGACTAGGCGTGACTGTGAGTGGAACTAGCCGAGTATAGCCGAGTACACTCGGCTGGGGCCCGCGGGGCTCCCGATTGGGCGGGGCCCATGGGCTTGAGCCCAGTCAAGCCCAATGGTAAGTCTGGCCCTGTATTTAGGTATTGTGTAAATGCAGTTATCTAATTAGTCAACAATTTCACTTATATACTTAATAAGCGCTGCACTTTTTCATATATACATACATTGCTTCTTTGGCTACAGCTGTGCTGGCTGCTATTTTTGTATTTCTTTTTCACAGCGCAGTAGATTTTTTATTTTTTCGATGCTTCAAGATGGTGCTGGCGGGCATTTGGCTTCACAGCACAGTGGGACGGCCAACACAGGAGACTGCTCCAGAGTCAGGGGAGAGCAAGCAATCCTCCCTCTCCAGAACTGGACACAGAGGTGAGCCTGTCACAGCACCACATGTCAGGGAACACAGACCTCCATAGCTCCATTGCTGCCTTCCCTACCACTAACCAGCTAGTGTTGGATACTACACTGAAATAAATGCTGGTCACTTTACAAAGCTCTATTCACTCTGGCATTCTCAAATCGGTGCATAATTTTAAAGCTGACATCCACAATCTAAACGAGAGAGTCAATGGGGACAATTATTGAAGTATTCAGCAGGGAGAACAAAACCTATAACATCCGCTTATTAGAGGAAGACATCTCCCTACTTCGCCAATGGAAAATTCTGAGCCTTACAGACCTGCAGAACCGCCAGGCGGAAAACATGCCACGGCTGACTGGGACGACCCTGATCACCCCGACAAAATAATTTATTTCCTGCTTTCATCAGCTATCTCATAGGGACTATGGCTGATGTCATGCGCAACCTGCGTAAGGTCAGGTACGCTGACGGGCATGGCTGACAGTTTAGGTGTGATTGGCCCTGATATCGAGGCAGTCATGTGAGCATGGGACGACTCCCAGCCGGCAGCTCTGGTTGGCGGGGAGGCCGCTGTTTCACGTCTACGTGGAGGGGGCGTGACAGTGAGCGTCCATGTGGAGCATTACGGCGGCACTCTATAGGCCAACCAGATCGAGGCTTGGTTGTCTACTCCTCATTCGTCTACCAATTCCTGTTGATAACACCAATGACGCCATCTTTACAAACCCGGAAGTTGCGCTTCACATGGCACAAACAGGTGTTTTAGGGTTTATTATTATATTTTATATATATATAGGCATATTAGTGGCAGACAGACATATACCCCAGTTGAAGTCCATGCGGACAAAATGCGTCGGGTTTGATATGCCTGTTTAGCCACGATTCATGTGGCTAAAGCGCTTTTTTATTACCAGTCTGTATCTGGTCCCTGTTTGTTCTAGGAGCCAGTGTATTTTTTACAAGCTTTAATTAAAAGTTTTCTGGAAGCAGATTCACACTATGTAGAAGTATTTTTTCCATTTTTTTCATTTTGAGGGTTATGCCCCTTCTGTGATGACCAGCAGTTGGATCTATTAATCACCACATAGTCCTTTATCATGGAGACCTCAAGGCAGTGAGATCCGGATTGGGTGATCGGTGAGTTCTACTGCCATCCTTCCATCAAGTCTGGAAGCAGTGCCATATCCATCCTCTCCAGGACAACCATCTCCATTTATTTTCTAAAGTCTGTCTGACTCTCAGCCGTTGGCTAGTGAGTCCACCTGTTCCAGTAAGGGTATTTTAACTTGTCTATATCTACACTAAGAACCTGGGTGTCATACCACTTCGAAGTTCGTCCCAGCCATGGGAGATTGATATGATGTACTCTATTGAAGGCTCCAAGAGATTATTTTATACCAACACCTGATATATGTTTCAAAGAACATTTATTTGAACTTTTTCACTTTTAAACATAGTGCACATGTCTATTTGTAGACTTTTTATGGTTATGATTTCAATATCATTCACAAGAGTACATATCGTATGGAGGTATCTCTTTGATAGATATTATTGATATATATATTTTTTTACACAGTTTTTTCTGGTTAATATTATCTTATATGACCAGAAAGACCCTATCTGAACATACTTTATAGATGGCCGACATGGAAGACCGTATGCGAAGAAACAATATAAGGCTGGTGGGGTTCCCAGAAGGAGTGGAGGGAAAGCACCCAGAGGAATATCTAGAGAAATGGCTGATTGCTAATATGGCGCCTGACACCTTTACAAAGATGTTTGCTATTGAAAGGGCCCATCGAGTTCCAGGCCGGGCCCCTCCAAAGGGAGCCCCCCCCAGGTCTATGATAGCAAAAGTGCTTCACTTCCGGGACCGGGAGAATATTCTAAGGGGAGCCAGAGTGGGCCCTGAGATGACTTCTGATGGAAATCGCATATCAATATATCCTGATTTCTCTGCCGTTACTCAGAAACAGAGAGCTTCATTCCAACCCATAAAGAAAAGATTAAGGGATCTCAACTTGATCTACAGCATGCTATATCCTGCTAAGCTGCGCATTGTGGAGAATGGAAAAACGCTTTTTTTCACAAATCCTACTGAAGCGTCTGAATGGCTAGACTCTCGTGGTCATCGGAGAAATAGAGCCTCTCCTAGATCGCCTTGAGGAAGATGAAAATGTGTGAGGCAACTGTCTTTTTGGGTGAGAGAATACTACTTGGAAAGGATACTCTCTGCCTATCTGACTGTATCTTGTGATATATCTCTCCCTGCCTTACTAGGTGCCCCCTTCCCCCTTTTTTTTTCTCTCCTTGCTATAACATTAATTTTTTTTTTTCTTCATGCTGAAAATATTGCTGGAACAGGAGATCTGTGTATTGTGGATGCAATCTCTTCCTGATGGTTATCCTTGGAGGGGAAGGGGGAAAGTTGATCCTTTGGGTCTGTCTCTGGGACAGTTCTTTTTTCCCATTTGGGGAAAAAATTATTTTTATTTTTATTTTTATTTTTTCTGGAGGACTTTTCTATAGATACTAGCGGCCCCAAAAAAAATAGGGGGGTGAGAAGAAAAAGAGGAGGGAGGAAAATTTTTTTGTTTTATATTGCCGCTGTCCTATGTTAAAAAAGATATACAGTGTCTGCAGATGGAACTTGAAACTGCAATTTACTGGAACAGTTTTTTTTGCTGGGAGTAAAGTTCTTTTACTATTTTTCTAGGGAAAACAGAGTTTTTATTGACTTATTATTTTTATTGTTTTCTAATGCTAAGTAGTACTGTTACTCCCAAGTAACCTGCCTTATGTGACTAGTTTTGAGTTGCATCTCTGCTGCTAATTCATTGTGGTTATGGGAAAAAAGTGCCTGGTATGTTGGGACTGGGTGCAGGGAGGGGGGAGGGAAAGGGTTGGAAACTGTAATTTTTGGGTTTGTTTAAGTCTGTCTTTGGTGGGGGTGATTCACATTTGCTGTTATTACAGGAAATTCTCTCAAATGCTCTGCATGCATCGCCCACTGCGAATACTGGGAGAGGCCTGGAACCCATTGAGATGGCTGGATTGGACAGGTGTACTGGGGAGGGCCGCCTACTACTACAATTATAGATATGGCGGTTAGTCTCAAAATTATGGCCTGGAACGTACGAGGCCTCAATTCTAAATTCAAGCGCTCCTTGATTTTTGATTATATTAAGAAACACAAGCCCCATATAATTTTATTTCAAGAAATGCATCTACAGGGCTCCAGGGTTCTCTCCTTAAAACGAGCACATATTGCCGGGGCTTATCATGCTACTTACTCTTCGTACGCACGGGGAGTTTCCACTTTCGTTACCAAGGCTATGCCTATTTCGATACATGCGGTTCGGACTGATATTAAAGGGAGGTTTGTGGTACTAGTAATCCAGGTGATGAATAAATTTCTAACGATAGTGAATTTATATGTACCTCCTCCTTTCTCGCTAGCTCATTTAGATGATATGCTACGGATAGTTTATGAGGTAGCGGAGGGGAGGATATATATACTAGGAGATTTCAATACTGTGGCAGACCCAGCTCTGGAGAGACTTGGGGCGGTATCCGGCACGTCGGCTCCTTTAGCGGGATGGTTGTCTGCACATGGTTTCAGAGATGTCTGGCGTTTCCATCATCCTGGAGTGCGGGAATATTCCTGCTACTCTGAAACGCACAAGACGCTGTCCAGGATAGACACCGTCCTGACTGAGGGAGACGGGATGCAATTGGTTCAGGGGGTTTCATATTTGCCCAGAGCCATATCAGATCATTCCCCCATGCTACTGGAACTTAACCTAGGACCAAAGCCCGGTTTAAGGCTATGGCGAATGGAGGCGGGTTGGCTTCAAGAGGAGTATATTAAAATCAAATGTACAGAGGCGATCAAACATTTTTGGGCAGAAAATACTGGCTCCGCATCCACACTTCTCCAATGGGAGGCTTTTAAGGCCACGCTGCGAGGGGTGTTCATGACAGAGGTCCGAAGTTTTAAAAAACAACTGGCCTCAGAGGTACAATTTAAAGAGACTGAGGTGACACTGGCGGAAGCTGAATATGTTAGAGACCCTACTACAGAAAGACTACTGATTTTACAAACCAGTACAAGGGAGTACAAGACGATCCTCACAGATCGTACTACAAAATTAAATTTGGCACAACGCAGACGTATATTCGAATTTGGAGACAAGAATGGCAGGCTTCTGGCATACCTGGCGAGACCTGACTATATTCCGGTATATATTAAGGCGGTGTATGATGATTCTAGGATTGAAATATGTGACTCGGCCGCTATCCTGGATATTTTCGCTCGTTTCTATAAAAAACTATATAGCTCTTGTGCCCCCTTGGAACTGGAGAAACTGGGGAAATACATTGCTGACGTTGAACTAACTAGATTGACAGAAGAAGACAGTACTGCTCTAGAAGCGGGTATTACGGTGGAGGAGGTAGAGAAGGCGATTGCCTCCTTTCCACCCAGGAAGGCACCTGGACTGGATGGCCTTCCCTCGGAATGGTACAATACTTTTTGTTACGGTATGGCCCCACGCCTATTGAAAGTTTTTAATACAGCTAGATCGGATGGTAGACTCCCTCCCTCTATGAGGGAAGCCCTGATTGTATTAATACCTAAGGGAGGTAAAGACCCTCGAGAATGTGATTCGTACCGTCCAATCTCGCTGATGAATATGGACACAAAAATCCTTGCAAAAATATTAGCTGGTAGACTGCAATCTGTTATACTAAACTTAGTGGACGCTGACCAAACTGGTTTTATACAAGGTCGTTGTGCACAGATGAATATTAGGAGACTATTTATAAACCTTCAGATAGCCCATGACAATTTGGGGACTAGAGTAGTGGCTTCTTTGGATACAAAAAAAGCCTTCGACTCCGTAGAGTGGACATATCTGTTCCACCTCCTTGAGTCATATGGTTTTGGCCCTTGTTTTATTGCTTGGGTGAGGTTACTCTATACGGACCCGCTGGTAAGATTAAGGGTAAATGGTATAGTTTCGGATTCCTTCCCTATTTTTAGAGGTACCAGGCAGGGGTGTCCGCTTTCGCCCCTCCTGTTTGCCTTGGCAATTGAGCCTTTAGCGGTTAAACTAAGAACCACATCGCAATTGGTGGGACTGAAACTGGGCGATTTTGAGGAGCGAGTCTCGCTTTGTGCCGACGACATGTTGTTATACTTGCAGGATCCAGGGCCCTCATTATTAGAGGCTTTCCGATTGATTCAGGAATTTGGAGATTATTCTGGATTCCGGATTAATTGGAAAAAATCTTCCATTTTCCCTATTGATGAGGGGGTGGTGATCCCGAGGGAATGTCCCATTCCACTCTCCACATCTTTTAAGTATTTAGGGGTCGAGATCCAGCTTCCTATCTATACGTTCTTGGAGAAAAACTTGACGCCGGTCATACAAAATTTTCGGGAGAAGGTGCGGAAATGGCAGAATTTACCGATTACCCTATTGGGACGGATAAATTTATTTAAAATGATCTTCTTGCCGAAATTTCTTTACATTCTCTCGAACTCTCCGGTTTTCGTGACTCTGAAGGTTTTTAAAAATATAGATTCCATTATTGTGGGTTTCCTTTGGGGCTCTAAAGCACCCAGAGTCTCCTTGGCGATTTTAAAACTGCCAGTTACAATGGGTGGAATGGCGTTACCAGATTTGCGGTCTTACTTTCTGGCGTCGCAATTATCCTTTCTGCACTGGCGATTCTTCCCTTTAACACCCAATGCTACTGCACTGTTGGAGGCTGCTGTTGCCTCCTCGCAGGAAACACTTCTAAATATGCTGTATAGGAAGGGGATACCAGGGAGAGAGGTGGGATCCGTAATGACACTACCGGGGAAAGTGTTCTATATATGCTCCAGACGTAGGAAGGATGATCCATTGTGGTTGTCACCGAACAATCCTCTATGGTACAATAAGACACTTGCAGAGTTTTTGAAACTAACTGACGGACATAACTCTTGGGCTAGACATGGCATAAAATACTTACATCATATATATCAGGACAATCGCTTCTGTACATTTGCACAGTTGAGAGAGAATTTTGAAATACCGAGGAACTGGTACTTTCGGTATGTCCAACTACACCATGCTGCGCTTGCGCAGTTTGGCGCTGATGAAATTATAGTTCAGAATACTGACTTAGAGAGGATTCGGATGGATCCGGACCCGAAAAAAAGAATTTCTAGATATTATGGGGCGGTGGGCCCAGGGGTGGGGACTACAACCTCTAGATCTATGGAACGTTGGGTCTCGATTGTCCCTGAGCTGTCGGAAGAAATGTGGCAGGAGGTGTTGGATACATATCTAATATCCGTAGTCTCTTCCACGGATAAAATGATTCAATTCCGGTACCTACATCAACAGTACTATACACCTACTAGATTGTATCGAATGCATAGACGGGAATCGGCTATTTGTCATAAGTGTGGAAGGGCGGAGGGTACTTTCTTACACATGACTTGGGAATGTGTAAAGGTAAGACCATTATGGTCGCAGGTGACAGAATTCATTTCGGAACAGTTTGATTTGCCAAATATTTGCTCTCCCCTAAGGTGTCTCCTAGGGGTGTTTGGACAAGAACAAATGAGTACACACACAAAATTATTTCTGAGAATTTTATTTTTTAGAGTACGAAAGCTTATTGCCAGAAGATGGATACATGATGAACCGCTGACACTGGGGATGTGGAAAAAAGTAATTAACTCTGATGTCTTGATGTATAAAATGACTTATAAAGCTAGGGGGGCCTCAAAAAAATTTCAAAAAGTATGGTTTAGATGGGTTGACTCTGCTGATACCCTGGAAGGCGAGGGATAAATATTTTGTGGGGAGGCTGTTTACTGTTTTTTTACCTATTTCAGGGAAGTGAATAGGCAAATGACGGATGATAGTGAGCTCAATTTTTCTGTTTGAGCTGATGAGAGGGTAGTTGTTTTTTTTTGGTTCGCTTTACTTTGTGGGCCATTCTACCAAAGACAGACTTATGGGTGGGTGAGGGAGGGATAGGAGAAGTTGCTGGTTGTAATATGCTGGTTGTTTTTATTTTTTGTTCTGGTTTAAAAAATGCACATATACTGATTGAGTGATAAGGACGGCGAACTCAGGAATCTACATGTATGAACACGGAAATATTTTTTACTAATGAAGGTTAAATTGTTCAATGTACGCCTCTATTCTGATTTGTATGTCACGTCATTATCAGATGTAATGTATAAATTTTGACTCTGTGCGCAATAAAAACTTTTGATAAAAAAAAAAATATTATCTTATATATATTCACATTTTTCTATGGTTTTGGGACTATTAGCATTTTATCATGCACAATTAGAAGTTTGTTTTGGGTCATAGACATATATGTGTTTTTGATATAGCTTCACTGTGTTTGGTTTACATTTACTCAGTAGAGATGGTTTTTTTTTTGTTTTTTTTAACTTTATTTAGTCTAGATGCCAAAACCTTAGCTAAGATCTTGGCATCTGAGCACAAAAGAGATATTGGCCTATAAGCGGACACATCAAGGGGATCCTTCCCCTCTTTCTGAATTACAATGATAGTTGCCTCCAACATTGACGCTGGCAAGTGGCCCCCCCTAGACGCCCCTCCCAGGGCTTTTAGTAGCTCTGGAATTAATACTTCGCCATACTCTTTATAGGCCTCAATTGGGAGGCCATCAGGACCAGGGGATTTTTGATTTGCCATACTGGCTATTGCTTGCTGGAGTTCTACAAGTGTAATTGGCTCTTCCAATAAGTCCCTTTCAGCTTGCGAAATGGTCGGTATTGCCAGGCCCTCCAAAAACTTCTCCATCACCCCGTTCATACCTTTTTTCTGAGTGGAATAAAGATTTCTATAGTAGTCCCTGAATACTTGCACTATCTTTGAAGTCTCTGCTAATATATCTCCACCTGGGGACCTAACAGCAAGAACAGTCGACGTGGCAGTATTGGAATTTACCAACTGCGCCAGCAGCTTTCCCACTCTTTCTCCCTCAACCCAAGAGACCTGTCGCTGTAGGAGGCACCTGGTCTCCCCTTTCTGCATGACAACTACCTTGTAGTCATGCTGTTTGTCTAGCCATGTTTTTTCCCTCTCAGGAGTCGGATCCATTATATAATTGCTTTCTGCCTCAACCACCTCTTTCTGAATTTTTTCTTCCCCATTCGTAGCCTCTTTATTAAATTTGGCCACCTGCTGAATTAATACCCCCCTAAGGAAGGCCTTCAGAGCGTCCCACAGCACTATAGGTGGCACTGTTCCCTCATTGATTACTATGAAATCTCTCAATTTAGGGAGAACCCCATTCGATTCTTTGATTAATTCAAACCAGTACGGGTTAATTTTCCACTCCTTACGGAATTTGTTCCCTCCTAATTTCAATGTCACCACAACGGGAGAGTGATCTGATATACCTCTTGGGAAATATGAAATTCTATCAGTGATCTGTAATGCACTATTATTTCCCAGAACCAGATCTATTCTAGATAGCAAGAGATATGTTTCAATAAAACTTTATTTTGCATTCTGACCTCCATGATCATTCTGGTTGGTCTTGCACAATAACGAACATCACGTTTTTTAGGGCCACATGGTTTTATTATTTTTTGTTCACATATGGTCTGATTGTTATGTTGGCTGCTTTGTACATTTTAGTTGGCGCAGTATTATTTTTGACACTTTTCCGATTTCTTTAGACATCAATATTGCTGCCTTCTATACATCTTTATTCACTCCTATTATAAGATTATCTTTCCCACACTAGAATCATCAAAGATATGGACGTCTTTGATTACCGCACTAACCGTTTAGGTTAATACTGAAGGGGTTTTTACCCTACTAAAAACAGACAAAAATAGGTGAAATAGGTGGGTTGTTTTTGAGATTGAAAAACCTTATGGTGTCCGAACTCCATCTTGACTGGGACATAGCTTTCTTGTACCAGTACTCCAAGGAACGTATGGTTCCCAGGGGATTGAGGTGGAATGTGTACCCACAACAAGGTGATTTTGAACTTGAACCTTGGTTCAGATATTTTAATGAGGCAGGGATTTCCTTGTTGGGTTTTCTGATTGAGAAAAAAAAAAAACGACTAAGGATGGTAGCCATAGATAAAGAGATTAAGGAAATTAAAGAAAAATTAGTCTCTCACAAATCCACTACAGAATATAAAGCAATGTGGTTCAAAAAGGGGGAGGAAACCTAATAGGGCCTCTCCAATCCGGTCCTACCTTTTTCTAGGAATCTTAGGACTATTGCGGTACCAGAGGGATATAAGCCAAGGGGACGTCCAGAAAGTACTTAACAACTCGCCCCTTGTTTCACCTGTATAGGCACTATATTAAGTCTGAGTCAACACTGCTGTAAACATTTATTGTATGTGTTTTTGTACTATTGTATCCTTGTATGGATCATTTTAATGTCTTATACTCTAATAAACTGAAAGATTTTATAGAAACTGGCTTATATCCCTCTGGTACCGCAATAGTCCTAAGATTCCTAGAAAAAGGTAGGACCGGATTGGAGAGGCCCTATTAGGTTTCCTCCCCCTTTTTCAACCACATTGCTTTATATTGACTAAGGATGATGGTACCTACTACTTGTTTATTACTCTGATAAATTTGATAGGGTGGCATACCTTTGACCACTACAGAATATATTTCACACTCCACAGCTTTGAAAAATCATTTGGAAAAGGAAGAAAGAGAACAAAAGATTAAGAAACAAAAAAAGTATACTAGAGACGTTAATGACTACAGAAATTGGTGTGTTTTTGGTTGGCAGACTAAAGATGATGTGCCTGTTGGTGCTAATGGTGGCCCATCCGAAATGGACACATCGAACCCACAGGAACACCTATCTCAACATCAACAACATTTTCTACCTACTCAGGGAACAGCTTATTATAAGTCTGATGCCAATCACCAGCCTACCCTCCCTCGTACCCCTATGTCTAGCCGGAAAGGACCCCCCCCAATTCTAGAGGAAGAGGGAAGGGTTTGAGGGGAAGAGGTAGAGGACAGAGAGACCAGTCATCGAATTACGATCAACATAGGTCACCACCAAGGAGAGGGAATTATCAGGATAGACAAAATGAGCAATATGAACATTACTACCCACAAAGAACACCTATACGTACCCACAATAGGTATTCACCACTAAGAGAAGAGAGATCACGGGACGATTATAATTCACAATATCCGTATAGGGAGGCAGATTTCAATTATTACAATAGATCACCCTTCAACTGTAATCAACAACAACCTAGAACCTCCAGTCTGGGGGGTTTTTCCAAGGAACCCGAGAGGTACAAACGAGGTATAGATTCAAATGCGGGACCAGAGGGGGAAGGCGTGCCCGAAAAAAGAAAGCGAACCTAAAAGATAATGGCATTTTCAATCTTAGTAAGGTCAATCTTTCCGAGGAAGAACTCCTAGTCCTAGAGAAAGGCCTGAAGTTTGCTCCCCCTAAAAAGTTGAATAAATTCAGCACCTTCATAGACATACAGAAGTATGTGCGAAAGCTTAATGTTCAAAGATACATTATTTCAAACCCTACTAGATCTCAAAATGAAGTGAGTTCACAAATATTGCATTCAGGGCTTGCAAACCCTTCGCTCTTTAACCCACCCGGTCCAACTGCCCCTTGGATTAAAGTTTTCCGTGACCTTGTATTACAAGACATGGAGAAATTGCCCATCAAAAAGGTGTTTAGTGACCCCACTATAAAAATTGGACTCAAACAATTATGCGAACAGAAGGATTTAATCATCCGCCCCGCAGACAAGGGAGGGGGGATAGTTATTCTGGACAAAAATGACTATCATTTGGAAATGACCAGAATTTTGAGTAATACAGAAACGTACTCAAGGATTTTTAATAATCCCACCTCTACTTTCAAGAAATCTCTTACTGATTTGATCGATACGGGATTCCAATTGGGGATTCTGGATAAAAAGAAGAAAAGCTACTTAATTCCAGTTGCCCCACGGATCCCGGTGATGTATTATTTGCCTAAAGTGCATAAAAGTATCAGTCAACCTCCTGGTCGCCCTATCATCAGCGGCATCTATTCCATCACTTCCTGTATAGGGAAGTATATTGACTTCTATCTGCAACCCTTTGTACAATCTATGCCGTCATATTTGAGGGACACTAAAGATACCATCACCAGACTAAATAAGATAGTTTATAGTAAAGATTTACTGCTGGTCACTGCTGATGTCACGGCGCTATATACTTGTATACCTCATAATTTAGGACTAGCAGCAGTAGAATTATTTCTGTGCAGAGAAGAGACCATCCCAAGAACCCAACAAAGATTTATTATGGACTTGTTGAGGTTCGCTACCAAACATAATTATTTTTGGTAAAATGGAGATTTTTTCTCCAACAAAAGGGAGTAGCCAAGGGGGCCAAATTTGCTCCGAGTTTGGGGAACATTTTTATGGCGCGCTGGGAGGAGGATTTCGTCTATGCCCTAGACCCTCCGGAATTGGCCCTTTGGGCTAGATATATAGACGACATCCTCCTCCTTTGGAGGGGAAGTGTAGAATCTCTGAACTCCTTCCTTACTGTGTTGAATGCCAATAATATTGGCATTAATTTAACATATGAGGTTAGCCCTTCTACCATCCATTTTTTGGACTTGGAGATAACTGTTACTGATGATCATTTGGAAACTAAAACATTTTTTAAACCTATCGACTGGAATGGTTACATTCCGGTCGATAGTTGTCATGACGCTACCTGGTTAAAATCTGTACCTCGCAGTCAACTTACCCGCATTAGACGTAATTGTAGTAACCTTTCTGACTATTTCCACCAAGCCCAGACTCTGAGATCCAGATTTGTTGATAAAGGTTATGACTCAACAGATATTGATGATGAGATAAAAAAAATTTCCCTGATTGATAGGAATTCGTTATTATCTGAACAACCTAAGCGTATACAAGATAATAAATATAAATGGTCTTTTTTAACAAATTTCTCAGTGCAGCATAAACAGATTAAAGATATCATATATAGACATTGGAAAGTTCTAAAAAATGACCACATACTAGGTCCATTGCTCCTGGAACGTGGAGGGGTCATATATAGAGGGGCTCCCTCTATAAGAAGTCAGATTGCTGCTAATATCTTTGACCCTCCGATTACTCCGGTCCTTTTTTCATAATATGAAGGGATTTTTCCCCTGCCGCAGATGTACTGTTTGCCTACATAACGTTTGCGGCGTCGGAGAACTGAAACTTTTGTCTCTACATCTACAGAAAAAAGAATACCAAGTTAAACATTTTTTGGCATGTCAAACTAGGTATGTTGTTTATCTGATCACGTGCCCATGTGGGAAGCAGTACGTGGGCCGCACTATACGTACATTCTCCGTGAGGGTAAACGAGTATATAACCAACATAAAAAAGGGGCTTACAAACCATAGCGTCCCTAAACATTATCTCCAGTGTCACAATCAAAATCCAGCAGGGATAAAGTTTTAAGCTATAGATAAGTTTGTCCCACACTGGAGGGGCGAGTCTCTTAAGAGGGGCGTATCAAAGTTAGAGACCTTCTGCATACACCAATTAAAATGTTATTTGTCATATGGCCTCAATATTGATTGGGACATAAATGCATTTATTAATCAATCTTAAAATATTTCATCTGTCTCCTCTCTCTCCTTGGCCCTTGTGGTATTTTTTACCCCCTTTTGAATACTAAGGTAGATTTTTTATACATGACCTAGTAGTTCTTCCAGAAAATATCTTACTTTTTTAAATCTTATATTATACTTAGATTCATAGTTTATCGATCAGTGTTATGTATTAATAATATTCATCTATCTTGTACCAATTATAACATATAGAGATGAGGCTATTGGCTCATTTCCTGTCAAGTAATAGAAATTTGTCTGTAAAAATGCTCACATATATGGATGAGAATATTTGCATTACACTTTGATTTGTAGTTATACTACACTAGGTGACCTATAACACTGTTGACGTTATGTGAAGTTTATTTTTTAAATCTATAAACAGATATTGTTACTGTCCCTGTGAATATTCTGATTGCCCAATAAGTTTTTTACATCCCCCTGGTAAGACCTTGACATCCGCCTAGAACTGAAGCCCACTTTGAGGCTTGAGCCACATTTGCGTTCCAAGTGCCCTGTGTTTATTTCCTGCATCGTCAGCTATCTCGTAGGGACTATGGCTGACGTCATGCGCAACCTGCGTAAGGTCAGGTATGCTGACGGGCATGACTGACAGTTTAGGTGTGATTGGCCCTGATATCGAGGCAGTCATGTGAGCATGGGACGAATCCCAGCCGGCAGCTTTGGTTGGCGGGGAGGCCGCTGTTTGACGTCTACGTGGAGGGGGCGTGACATTGAGCGTCCATGTGGAGCATTACGGTGGCACTCTATAGGCCAACCAGATCGAGGCTTGGTTGTCTACTCCTCATTCGTCTACCAATTCCTGTTGATAACACCAATGACGCCATCTTTACAAATCCGGAAGTTGCGCTTCACATGGCGCAAACAGATGTTTTAGGGTTTATTATTATATTTTATATATATATAGGCATATTAGTGGCAGACAGACATATACCCCAGTTGAAGTCCATGCGGACGAAATGCGTCGGGTTTGATATGCCTGTTTAGCCATGATTCATGTAAGCGCTTTTTTATTACCAGTCTGTATGTGGTCCCTGTTTGTTCTAGGAGCCAGTGTATTTTTTACAAGCTTTTGTTAAAAGTTTTCTGGAAGCAGATTCACATTATGTGGTAGTATTTTTTCCATTTTTTCGTTTTGAGGGTTATGCCCCTTCTGTGATGACCTACAGTTGGATCTATTAATCACCACATAGTCCTGTATCATGGAGACCTCAAGGCAGTGAGATCCGGATTGGGTGATTGGTGAGTTCTACTGCCATCCTTCCATCAAGTCTGGACGCAGTGCCATATCCATCCTCTCCAGGACAACCATCTCCATTTATTTTCTAAAGTCTGTCTGACTCTCAGCCGCTGGCTAGTGAGTCCACCTGTTCCGGCAAGGGTATTTTAACTTGTCTATATCTTCACTAAGAACCCCGGGTGTCATACCACTTTGAAGTTCGTCCCAGCCATGGGAGATTGATATGATGTACTCTATTGAAGGCTCCAAGAGTTTATTTTATACCAATACCTGATATATGTTTCAAAGAACATTTATTTGAACTTTTTCACTTTTAAACATAGTGCACATGTCTATTTGTAGACTTTTTATGGTTATGATTTCAATATCATTCACATGAGTATATATCGTATGGAGGTATCTCTTTGATAGATATTATTGATATATATATTTTTTTACACAGTTTTTTCTGGTTAATATTCTCTTATATATATTCACATTTTTCTATGGTCTTGGGACTATTAGGATTTTATCATGCACAATTAGAAGTTTGTTTTGCGTCATAGACATATATGTGTTTTTGATATAGCTTCACTGTGGTTGGTTTACACTTACTCAGTAGAGATATGTTTCAATAAAACTTTATTTTGCATCTCCAGATGATCATTCTGGTTGGTCTTGCACAATAACGAACATCACGTTTTTTAGCGCCACATGGTTTTATTATAAAATAATTACATAGCTCTCCCGCCAGTGTTTGTATCCTCCACTAAGGCCCTGTCAGAGCCATATGAGTAAGGCTCTTCTGCTGTACTACCCCAGTTCAGGAGTCATGGTTAGGGATGAGCCGAACACCCCCCGGTTCGGGTTCGCACCAGAGCCTGCGAACGGACCGAAAATTTGCACGAACGTTAGAACCCCATTGACGTCTATGGGACTTGAACGTTCGAAAACAAAAGTGCTCATTTTAAAGGCTAATTTGCATGGTATTGTCCTAAAAAGGGTTTGGGGACCTGGGTCCTGCCCCAGGGGACATGTATCAATGCAAAAAAAACTTTTAAAAATGGACGTTTTTTCAGGAGCAGTGATTTTAATGATGCTTAAAGTAAAAAAAAAAAAAGTGAAATATTCCTTTAAATATCATAACTGGGGGGTGTCTATAGTATGCCTGTAAAATGGCGCGTGTTTCCCGTGCTTAGAACAGTCCCTGCACAAAATGTCATTTTTAAAGGAAAAAAAGTCATTTAAAATTGCTTGCGGCTTTAATGTAATGTCGGGTCCTGGCAATATGGATGAAAATCAGTGAGACAAATGGCATGGGTACCCTCCAGTCCATTACCAGGCCCTTTGGGTCTTGTATGGATATTAAGGGGAACCCTGCACCCAAATTAAAATAAGGAAAGGTGTGCGGCCACCAGGCCCTATATACTCTGAACAGCAGTATACAGGCGGTGCAAACAAGACAGGGACTGTAGGTTTGTTGTTAAGTAGAATCTGTTTGTAATTTTGAACGGGTACATTTTTAACGTGTTTAGCTCCAGCCAAAAAATCTTTTTTAAGCTTTTCGGAAAACATAGGGAAGGGTTATTACCCCTGTGACATTTGTTTTGCTGTCTGTACTCCTTTTCAGAAGATTTCACCTCACTTTTTGTCCCAATGACAAATGTTTTTTGAAAATTTGGGGTTTTTTGTGGAACAAGGATTGGAAAGCATCAGTGGAAAGGAGAAATGTTTTTCCCATATTAACTCTTACAGGAGAGAATTTCCCTTCCTAGGGGTAGATTTCATCTCACTTCCTGTTGTCTCCTTCCGTTTGCAAGTAGGAGTCTTTTGTAAGTTAGATGTTTGAAAGTAGGGGCCTGCCCTATATACTCAGCAGAAATTTGGGCCTTAGGTGTTGTTGTGGCCACAACACTGTAAGCCCTCACAGTGCCCTGCTGTCAAATATTAGATCAAGAATTGTAATTACATGCCCCTGTTGAACAGGGGCTGAAAAATCAGGCCTTAGGCACTGGTGCTGGTGCCACAACACCGCAACCCCTCATAGATACTCTAGTTGGAACGCAGGAACGAGCCCTGCTGCAAAGTATTGCATCAAAAATTTAATTACATGCCCCTGTTAAACAGGGGCTGAAAAATTAGGCCTTAGGCACTGGTGCTGGTGCCACAACACCGCAACCCCTCATAGATACTCTAGTTGGAACGCAGGAACGAGCCCTGCTGCAAAGTATTGCATCAAAAATTTAATTACATGCCCCTGTTAAACAGGGGCTGAAAAATTAGGCCTTAGGCACTGGTGCCGGTGCCACAACACTGCAACCCCTCACAGATACTCTAGTTGGAACGCAGGAACGAGCCCTGCTGCAAATTATTGCATCAAAAATTGTAATTACATGCCCCTGTTAAACAGGGGCTGAAAAATTAGGCCTTAGGCACTGGTGCTGGTGCCATAACACTGCAACCCCTCACAGATACTCTAGTTGGAACAAAGGAACGAGCCCTGCTGCAAAGTATTGCATCAAAAATTGTAATTACACGCCCCTGTTAAACAGGGGCTGAAAAATTGGGCCTTAGGCACTGGTGACGGCGCCCAGAACCAAAAATGTTCTTACAAGCTATCAGCGTGATCATTGAGGAGGAAGAGGATAATTACTCAGGATAGTCATTCAGCATCAGCATAGGCAGTCTTTGAAGGGATCTGAGATTTAAAAAAAAATTATTCGGTTACATCAGCATCAGGTGCTTGGTAGCTGGTGGTAATCCAAGACTGATTCATTTTTATGAAGGTAAAAAAGGCAGCCTGTGAAGGTACCCTGTGATCGGTTACAAAGCCTCCAGCAGCACTGAATGTGCGTTCCGAAAGAACGCTGGATGCAGGACAGGCCAGTAGCTCAATTGCATACTGTGCAAGCTCTGGCCAGTGATCCATCCTCAAGACCCAGTAACCAAGAGGATTTTCGGTGGGAAAGGTGTCCAAGTCAGATCTTGCCCCTAGGTATTCCTGCACCATGTAAAACAAACGCTGGCGATGGTTGCTGGAACCAATCATACCTTGGGGCTGTGGACCAAAAAATTGTCTGAACGCATCGGTCAGACGGCCAACTTCTCCACCGCTCCTTCTTTGACTGACCGAAGCCTCAGCAACACGTTGTCCAGAAACAGGAGTTTGTAACCTCCCAGTCTCTGGGAACGCGTTGCACAGACCTTTCTGCAAGGCCTCTCGAAGATGTTTCATCCTCTGCTCCCTCTGCGATGGCAAGATAAGATCCGCAACCTTACCGTTGTAACGTGGATCAAGGAGGGTTGCCAGCCAGTATTGGTCCTTCTCCTTGATACCACAAATACGAGGATCCTTACGCAGGCTTTGCAGGATCAGGGAGGCCATGCAGCGTAGGTTTGCTGAGGCATTCGGTCCGGAGTCCTCTGGGTCACTAAGGACGACATGGTCCGCAGCCACCTCCTCCCAGTCACGTACAAGTCCATGTGTTTCTTGGGACTGATCCCTTAAAGACTGCTGCTGATGCTGAGTGCCAGGCTCCACCTCCATACTGACACAATCTTCTTCCTCCTCCTCCTCCTCGTCCTCTTCCTGTGTGATCGGCGGGCACGCAGGAACACTGTCTGGATAAAGGGGGCCTTGAGAGCTAAGGAAGTCCTCCTCTTCCTGCCTCTGTTCTGCCTCAAGTGCCCTGTCCATTATTCCATGCAGCGTGTGCTCCAACAGGTGGACAAAGGGGACAGTGTCACTGATGCATGCACTGTCACTGCTCACCATCCTCGTGGCCTCCTCAAATGTTGACAGGACAGTGCATGCATCCCTGATCATGGCCCACTGGCGTGGGGAAAAAAAAACAAGCTCCCCTGACCCTGTCCTGGTGCCATAGTTGCACAGGTACTCATTGATGGCCCTCTGCTGCATGTGCAGCCGCTGCAGCATGGCCAATGTTGAGTTCCACCTGGTGGGTATGTCACAGATCAGGCGGTTCTTGGGCAGGTTCAACTCCTTTTGGAGGTCTGCCAGCCGAGCACTGGCATTATATGACCGGCGGAAATGCACACAGACTTTCCTGGCCTGCCTCAGGACATCCTGTAAGCCCGGGTACCTGCCCAAGAACCGCTGCACCACCAAGTTAAGGATGCGAGCCAAACAGGGCACATGGGTCATTTGTTCCTGTCGGAGGGCAGAGAGGAGGTTGGTGCCATTGTCGCAAACCACCATTCCTGCCTTAAGTTGGCGTGGCGTCATCCACCTCTGAACCTGCCCCTGCAGAGCTGACAGAACCTCTGCCCCAGTGTGGCTCCTGTCCCCCAAGCACACCAGCTCAAGCACCGCATGGCATCTTTTGGCCTGCGTACTTGCGTAGCCCCTTGAACGGCTACGGAGCACCGCTGGTTCCGAGGACAAAGCACAGGAAGAGGCCATGGAGGAAGAAGAAGGGGAGGGGGTGGAGGAGAGAGGTGTGTCTTTTGGAGGCGTGGTGGTGGAACAACCTCCAACACTACTGCACCTTGTCCTGCATCCTTCCCAGCTGCCAGCAGAGTCACCCAATGCGCCGTGAAACTTAGGTAACGTCCCTGTCCATGCCTGCTGGACCATGAGTCAGCGGTAATATGCACCTTGCCGCTGACCGCCCTGTCCAGTGAGGCATGGACATTGCCTTCCACATGCCGGTAGAGAGCCGGAATCGCCTTCCGTGAGAAAAAGTGGCGTTTGGGTACCTGCCACTGAGGAACCGCACATTCCACAAGCTCACGGAAGGGGATAGAGTCTACCAACTGAAAAGGCAGAAGTTGAAGTGCTAGCAATTTTGCCAAGCTAGCATTCAACCGCTGGGCATGTGGATGGCTGGGAGCAAACTTCTTTCGGCGGTGCAGCAGCTGGGGCAGGGAAATTTGCCTGGTACTGCTTGGACCTTGAAGAAGGGGACATACCCCGAAAGCTTGTCCTGAAAAATTGTATGTTAGTGCAAATAAAAAAAGTATCACGGACAGTACTCAATTTTCTCTGTCACAATTGCACTAATACGGCTACAATCAAATCAAGTAAACCTGGTACAATCTGACATCGGTATACCGAAAGCAGATTGCCCACAAGTACTTGGCTGTGACACACCTAATTCTACACCTTCATTCCTCTCAGTGCAGGTCTCAGGACTGAAGGTATAGTGGGGTTGGAGATCTCAGCTGATGAGGAGCAAGAAGAGGTCCTCTTTGTTCTTTGGTGTGGGTCTTTTAGATACGCTTGCCAACGAACTGCATGGCAAGTCAACATATGTCTGGTCAAGCATGTGGTACCCAAGCGGGAGATATTTTGGCCACGCGAGATACGCTTGAGACATATGTTGCAAATAGCAGCGGTGCGATCTGATGCACTCGTCTCAAAAAAGTCCCACACCAAAGAACTTTTTGAATAACGCGCAGAGACTGCAGTGCCCTGCACATGTGGAGCTTTGGGGTGTGATGCAGTCAGTGTGCTGCCCTTAGGCTGGCCCCTGGAGGGCATCCTGCCTCGTTGGTGATGTGCGGCCTCCTCCTCCTCTCTCCTATCAGGCACCCACTTTGAGTCAGTGACCTCATCATCCCCTCCCTCCTCATCACTGGAGCAAACCTGGCAGTATGCTGCAGCAGGGGGAGCATGACTGCCAGATTGCTGTCCTTCTTGGGCACCCCCTCTGTCCGTGCTCACGTGACTGCCTTCATCGAGCTCAGTATCATCATCAGAGCCTTCCAAACGCTAGGCATCCTCCTGGAGCATGTATCCAACACTGTGGTCAAACAGTTCGAGGGACTCCTCAGGAGAACATGGTGGGACTAGGGAAGGAGTCACTGATGACATTGAGCCGAGGGAAGAGGCCGCTGCTTTGCCAGACAAAGTACCCTGAGCATGGGTGAGAGAGGATGAGGAGGATGAGGACGGCTTGGTCATCCACTCGACCAAGTCTTCCGCATGTTGCGGCTCAACGCGGCCAGCTGCCGAAAAAAAGGCCAAGCATGTCCCACGGCTACGTGCTGATGAGGATGCACCGTCTCCACGACCAGCACTAGACACAGAGCCTGCTTGCCCTCTTTTATTGGCTTGTGACTGTCTGCCTCTCCTTCTTGGCCTTCCAGACATACTAATGGCCTGTAGCTGCACTAAGCTGGGATATATATCTATATATATATATATATATATATATATATATCTATATATATATATATATATCTATATATATATATATATATATATATATGTACTGATACTGCAGCTAGCAAAATCAACTGCCTGCCTGTAGTATGAGAACACCACCAACCTTCTACAGGTAGCTTTAGCTGAACACTGTGCAGAGCTCGCAAAAAACTAACTTGTAGCTTTTTTAGCTGCCTGCGGTAGTGATAGGATCAGGAAAACACCACCAACCTTCTACAGGTAGCTTTATGTGAACACTGTGCAGAGGTCGCAAAAAAATAACTTGCCGCCTATTTAGCTGTCTGCGGTAGTGATAGGATCAGGAAAACACCACCAACCTTCTACAGGTAGCTTTAGCTGAACACTGTGCAGAGCTCACAAAAAAATAACTTGCAGCTTATTTAGCTGCCTGCGGTAGTGATAGGATCAGGAAAACACCACCAACCTTCTACAGGTAGCTTTAGCTGAACACTGTGTAGAGCTCGCAAAAAAATAACTTGTAGGTTTAGCTGAACACGGTGCAGAGGTCTCACTACACTAACTTGTAGTTTTAGCTGAACACTGTGAGCAGGACGCACCACACTAACTTGTAGCTTTAGATGAACACTGTGCAGAGATCTCACTACACTAACTTGTAGTTTTAGCTGAACACTGTGAGCAGGACGCACTACACTAACTTGTAGCTTTAGATGAACACTGTGCAGAGCTCGCAAAAAACTAACTTGTAGGTTTAGCTGAACGCTGTGAGAACGCACCACACTAACTTGTAGTTTTAGCTGAACACTGAGCAGGACGCATTACACTAACTTGTAGCTTTAGATGAACACGGTGCAGAGATCTCACTACACTAACTTGTAGTTTTAGCTGAACACTGTGAGCAGGACGCACTACACTAACTTGTAGCTTTAGATGAACACTGTGCAGAGGTCTCACTACACTAACTTGTAGTTTTAGCTGAACACTGTGAGCAGGACACACTACACTAACTTGTAGCTTTAGATGAACACAGTGCAGAGGTCTCACTACACTAACTTGTAGTTTTAGCTGAACACTGTGAGCAGGACGCACTACACTAACTTGTAGCTTTAGATGAACACTGTGCAGAGCTCGCAAAAAAATAACTTGTAGGTTTAGCTGAACACTGTGAGGAGGACGCACCACACTAACTTATAGTTTTAGCTGAACACTGTAAGCAGGACGCACTACACTAACTTGTAGCTTTAGATGAACACTGTGCAGAGGTCTCACTACACTAACTTGTAGTTTTAGCTGAACACTGTGAGCAGGACGCACTACACTAACTTGTAGCTTTAGATGAAAACGGTGCAGAGGTCTCACTACACTAACTTGTAGTTTTAGCTGAACACTGAGCAGTACGTACTACACTAACTTGTAGCTTTAGCTGAACACTGTGCAGAGGTATCACTACACTAACTTGTAGTTTTAGCTGAACACTGTGAGCAGGACGCACTACACTAATGCCCGTACACACGGTCGGATTTTCCGATGGAAAATATCCGATCGGAGCATGTTGTCGGAAATTACGACCGTGTGTGGGCTCTATCGGACATTTTCCATCGGATTTTCCGACACACAAAGTTGGAGAGCAGGAGATAAAATTTTCCGACAACAAAATGCGATCGCGTCAATTCCGACCGTGTGTGGCCTGTTCCGACGCACAAAGTGCCACGCATGCTCAGAAGAAATTCCAAGACGGAACAGCTCGTTCTGGTAAACTTAGCGTTCGCAATGGATACAGCACTTTCGTCACGCTGCAATGTTAAAAATGGTTTAATACAGCGCAATCTCTTCTTCTTTATAATGTGACAAGAATATATTAGTTTTGCTGCTCATATTCACACACACTTCTCACAAACTTATTTCTTTACTATTTATCGTGATTCCCTCAATATATTTTGATTTCTCACATCTAACAACATATTTTTGTATATTTTTTATATATTTTTTGGCTTTAATGTAGATTCTTTTTTTGTATTTGTATTTTATTTTATTTTTTTTTTGCGATTTTGATTTGTACTCCCGAAAATTTTTGTGTGTGTTTTTTGTGTCAAGTTCCCACAACACCATTGATATGTTGTTCTATTTAATCTGTAGGAGATTGTTTGGTGTTGTTGTCCCTTGTTAATTTCACATTTTATGTTAGAAATGTACCTGAATCGTCACCAACAAACTGTCCTTTTTGGATGAAAAACACACACAGGAGAGTAGAATTTATCTAAAAATTTTTATTAAGGGGTCACAACTAAACAAAGAGGTAGGCAACGCTGGAGAAACTGCAGAAGTGGGTGAAGCCTTGGACCCCCAGGGCAGACATCAACTTTTTTTAAGCAAAATTGGTGGCCTGAGGAGTCCATATATAAGGGAGGGCAGTGTGGTCCAGAAGTCCCAGAGATCCGGAAAGCAGCAGATGACATCTGTGTCCCCAGGCTGTGGTCATACGAGAGACTGCATCTTCTGTCAGACCAGACTGAACCCAGGGCCATCACTCTTTGGTCTTCCTTCCACGCTGTGGCTCTGGTGGTGGAGTTGTGGCAGCAGGAGGAGGAGGAGGATCGTCCATCTCAATGACATACGTCTTGGGTGTTAGTTCCCCACTCACCCCCTTACGTAGGACTTTGTACAGAAGGTCCTCACAGAGCCTGCGTTGACCCTCCTGCATGCCCTGCAGTTTGGTGGCAGCCATGCAGGCAAAGGCCTCTTCAGGAGTTGGTAAGGCTCTGAGGGACGCAGAAGCCTCCTGGATCCTGAACGCTGAATCCTGCACGGGACTCGGAGTTGCCTTCCTGGCTCGTTTATATGGCAGGCGGAGGGGAGGGACCTGAGACTCAGTCAGGCTGCGACTGGTCCCTGGCTTCTCTTGGCTGACACTTAGCCCCGCCTCCTCCTGGCTGCAACTAATCCCCGCCTCCTCCTGGCTGCCACTAATCCCCGCCTCCTCCTGACTGCCACATTCCACAACCTCCTCCTGGCTGAGGTCTTCCTGTGTATGAAAAAGGGGCATAGTTTTAGTATTTTTTCTATCAATCACACACAATTTTCACCTCCTGACTGTTGCAAATTGAATGTTAAAAAATATAACAGACTATCCTTCTGAGCCCAGCATTTTTCATTTGTGCCCCAATTTTGGGTGACCACTACTGTCTATTGATATGTAAAACACTTTTTTATATCAGCAATTAGCGATCAATAATAACATCTAGTAAACATCATTTATTGCCCAGAAATCAGTAGAATAATGCTATACCTGACTCCAGCTGGGCTCCTCCACTTCTTCCTGGCTGGAAGGCCCAGGTTGGACATCAGAAGCCTCAGCTGGGATGGAAGGAAGCGTGGAAGGAAGAGTGGAGAGGGATTCCCTGACTTCAGTGTGGTCTGACAGAAATCGCAGTCTCTCATAGTACCACAGCCTGGGGACATAAATGTCATCTGCTGCAGCTCCAGACCTTTAGGAATCTGTGACCTTCTTGCGCTCCCTCAGATATGTGCTCCTCAGGCCACCAATTTTAGCTTTTAAATAAGGGATGGTTGCTGTGGGGACCACCGGCTTCACCAACTCCAGCAGTTTCTCCAGCGCTGCCTGCCTCTTCTGTTTGTGATTATAGTGGGGGTGTCTCACTTGCCACAGACAGGGCAGCTCCCTGTACTTGTCTATGAACAGGGGCAGGAAATTGTGGTTGTTGAACCCATCCATTTTCTCTGCAAGACACAACACAAGACAAACCCTAATGTCAGGCCAAACTCCCCTAATCTTGTTACAATATATGCTTCCATTTCGAAGCAGTATAGGCGCAAGTTTAGATCTTACCTTCGTTATCACGATCGGCGTCTCCGATGCTCCTTCCTCCGCTCACAGATCGTACGTAATACGCACGTGTGTTACTCTTTATACACACTGCGCATGCGTATAACTCCGCCCGCCCCTGACGTTCTTTCTAGTCTATTCCCCACCCCTTTTCATTAGGCGCTGTGGGGGAGGAGCACATGGCGGATAGACAGCAGGTGCGTGCTAATTGTAGCAACGAGGAGGAGGAGGAGGAGGTAAGGCCGGAGCCTGAAACGTCCCGATTCAGAAGGAGATTTAAGGACTCAAATATGTCCTTTGGGGAGATGTTGGAAATGGTGGACATCCTGAAGAAGGCCGACTATGATGGAAAGTATGGGCCTTACCCCAACCCCACTGTCCGAAAGGCCAAGATCATGGCGAAAGTGGTCAGGAGTCTGCACTGGAATTTCAGGGTAAGACGATCGAAAGATCAGCTCAGGAAGCGGTGGTCAGACCTGAAATTACGAGAACATGAGCAGTACAGAAAGATCCGGAGAGTGCTGCAAAAAAGTAAGTAGTTGTGCTGTGTTCCTATTCTTTTTGTGTTTATTACGTTCGTGCTGCTCCATGTGCTTTTAGGAACTGTTGTACAGTTTAAAATGGCAACTTTCATGTTCATGGGCACATTATTTGTTCGGATCCAACATTTTTCGTTCCAACTATAAAATACCATTGTTTAGCCCATATGCATTTGGCCACCATTTTGACGCCCTATACTTGTCTTCAAAGAATTGGGTTGTGTAGATGGCTTTGTTACTAGAATGAAATGCAAACTAGATTGTGTGTAAGGAGAGGACACTGAGCAGCTGTTTTCACATCTGGACACTGGAGCACTAGTGTGGGACACAAGAACACCATTTTTATTAGGGGGGCCACACAGGTGCTCCAGTGTATACTATAGGGGGGTCTCCATCTGTGAAGCTTGTACCAAACAGGTAAAGTATTGCATGTTGACAAAGGACACTAAAAATTCTACATCTTGGAACTCTGCTAAAATTGACAATTGTACCACACTTCCAAGCAATGTTTCCTATTTATAGTTCTGACATTAAATATCTGTGTGCTAATTATACCATTTTTGTTTTACATAGGGGAGAAAAGACTCGGAAGACAACCCTCATCCGAGGAGACCAGAGCCCCCCCCCTCTGGAAGAAGGGGAAATCCCCCCAACACAAGCTGAGCAGGAGGATGAAGACGTGGTGGAACTAGTCACCACAACAGGTGAGTGTCTGCAACCACAGGCTCAGATAAGAGATGGATGGCGGCATATTTTTTAGACCTAATTTTTTGGGGGGTTCCTCTCTTTTTAGGTGATCGTGAGGTTGTGGATCCAGATCCTTTCACATCCGAAAGTGCCCAGATCCTGATCGGGGAGATCATGGGGTGTAATTTACAATTGGAAATCATCAAGCAAAACATCAATGATGTTATTCCAAAATATAAAAACATCATTGATGTTTTGGGGCGAGTTTAAAGCCCCTCCAAATCACTTTCTTCTTTTGTGTGCTACAGTGTGCTAAATGTTTTTGTGATTTTTCCCAAAGCCAAATTTGGAGGATGCACACAGTGTGTCAACATGTGCTATCTGCCATCACGGGAGATCAATGGACGCGTTTTGGGGGTGCAACCCCTTCCTCAATTATAAAGTAGCTGAGAGGAAGGGCTTGCTCCCCCAAAACACGTCCCTTGATCCCCCCTGATGGCAGATAGCACATGTTGACATTGTGAAATTTGTGTGCATCTTCCAAATTAGGCTTTTCCTGGGGTGATTTCACCCCATCTGAACGCAATATCAAACACAGTTCCTAAATACTCATGTCTGATATTGCCTTCAAGTTCGACCAAATGTGACGTTTGTAAGTTCAAGATTTGTGTCTTTTCTTGTTGGTTTTACACAGGCCTGTTTTCTATAAAATGGACATTTTGATTTTGGATAATGCCACCACAAAAATTGTTATACAACAAACATGTTGGTTTGTTTGAAAAACATTTGGTAAATGCACATGTGATTGTGCAGGTATTAAAAAGAATTTTAATCAAGAATGTGTGGATTATTGTCTCAATGCTACAACACTTTTGGGGTGATGTAATTGTTGTTTTCTGAGAAAATGTGGGTTATTTCCTAAGGGCAAATCCTCTTGGCACTACAAGTGCAGTTTCAGTGCAGTTGCAAGTGCACTTGTAGTGAAATGTGTTTTTGCATTTTACTAAATAACAACCAACAGTGCTTTGTATAAGGTTACACAATCACGGCATTTCTGCACTCAACACATTTCTGTCAGGGTCCGCTAAAACAAACACAAGCAGTAAATGTCCACGAAGAATTTTTTTGTTTTTTTTATTATAGAAAGGCATCACAGATTGTCTGGCATATTGATAGCCCCCCTACCCGCAAAGAACTCCAGGTAGCGTAAACGGACATCACGGGCACTCAGGGAGGGCAAGCCAGGACGGCCACTTTCAAGCGCCGTCAGTGTGGTTTGATGTAGGATTCCGGCCTCAGGCCCAACTGAGCCAGCATGATTGGCCGAATGTTTCCTTAAAAAGTTATGGAGAACACAGCACGCAAGTATAGTATGGTTCAGTTTATACTCCCCCATATGGATGGGTGTCATAAATAGGCGGAACCGGCTGGCCAGGATTCCAAATGTGTTCTCCACCACTCTTCGGGCTCTGGCCAGCCGGTAATTAAAAACCCTCTGTTTCGGGGGGGTCCTCATTGGGAATGGCCGCATCAGGTGGTCCCCCAGCGCAAATGCTTCATCAGCAACGAACACAAATGGGAGTCCTTCAACATTGTCCTCTGGAGCTGGCAAGTCCAAGCTGCCATTCTGGAGATGCCTGTAGAACTCCGTCTGGGCGATGACTCCACCATCGGACATCCGGCCATTCTTACCCACATCCACATACAAGTCGTAATTAGCCGACACCACCGCCAACATCACTATACTATTGAACCCCTTGTAATTATAATAGTACGACCCCGAGTTGGGTGGTGGGACGATGTGGACATGTTTCCCATCAATTGCCCCTCCGCAGTTAGGAAAGTCCCACCGCTGGGCAAAGTGGGAGGCCACAGTCTGCCATTCCTGTGGCGTGGAAGGAAACTGTTGAGGAAAAAACAATAAACATTACTATACTCTGAAACATGGCAAGCAGATTAGACACAAACATTATGGGGCAACCTCCAGATAGCATTTATTAAGGGGAAATTAACAAGGCCAAAGTATAAGGTACACCTATCATATTCCCCCTCCCCCCCTCTCATGGGCCATTTGTAACATTATAGGGGGTGTGTGGAAATCTTGGACAGGTAACCCTCTTCACTTCATTGAGAGATGAATGCCTAAATAATGGGTATTTCTTGGAACAGACCCTCCTTAGTTACGCTATTGGCAGACCACTGGACAGGTAAGAAGTGTCATAATACAAAGATATAAATACACACCGTACACATTTGAGGACATTTGGACATTCTGCTATTACCTATCAAGATAATAATAGGATACAAAAACTTTAAACAATACCATTGGAAAGTATACAGGCAGGCCCTTGCACTACATGCTTTGGGGAATTCATCCATAAATCTGACCAGTAAAGAGATGGGTATAGTGTGTATGGGTTTGGCAAAGTCAGCAGATAGATGATTAAGGATAGTGAATTGGGATCAGCTGACTTAGCAGTTGGGGGAGGGAGGGTTACTAAAAATTATTTGGGGACACCACAAAAAAAAGCCTCTGGCACTCTGCCTGAATTTAAAGCTAAAATAACATTTTCAAACATTTTAGGGGGTGTTTGGGGTAAAGCACTACTATGGAGCAGATAAAATACATTGTTAAGTTACTACATGAGGTGAATATAGGGCAAGAGACACCATGCTGGGGAGGTTAGTGAAGGGCAAATATGTATGAAGGACCTAAAATAATAATTACATAAAAATCCAGCATGCATGAGGACAAAGGGGACATTCACAGCATATTACAATCATGGTAATTAGGGAATGAGGAAAGAAATACAATACATTATCAAACATTAAATACAATAAAATGTGATATAAAAGGATAAAAATCTTACCTTCATATACTCCTTCTGCAGGACCTGGATGATGGCAGAACAGGTCTCTGGGATGATGATACCCAGAGCCTGGGGGGAGATGCCTGTCAAGAACTTCAAGTCCTGCAGACTTCTCCCTGTGGCCAAATACCGCAGGGTAGCGACCAACCTCTGCTCCGGAGTGATGGCTTGCCTCATGCAGGTATCCTGCCTGCTGATATAGGGGGTCAGCGAAGCCAACAAACGGTGAAACACGGGGTCCGTCATCCTGAGAAAGTTCCTGAAATCATCAGGATTATTCTCACGGATCTCACGGAGCAAAGGTATATGAGAGAACTGGTCACGCTGAAGCAACCAATTCTTGGTCCATGAACTCCTCCCCACCCTGTTCATGGACTGGACTTGTGTCAAGGTCAGGACCCCAACACCAAGCCCCCGCACAGCACGAACTCTACGAGGAGTACGCATACGAAACATGGCTAGAAAATGGTCGGCTGCTCAGAACAAAGTAACAGAACGCACTGAAGAACAGCAAGGCCTGTGAAGAGCGACCTGAAAAACAGTAACGAACGAACAAGAATACAATGACTACCTAAAGTCACGCGGAACTTGCTGCATGCACTGAAGAGCAGATACAAACCCACAAGCACAAACTGAACGGCAGAAAACGATCTGAAAGCCACGAGTCTGAAAAAGCGCGAATCGTCTCTCACCAAACTTTTACTAACACGAGATTAGCAAAAGGAGCCCAAAGGGTGCCGCGCTTGGTTCTGAACCGGCCTTTTCTAGTCTTGTCGTACGTGGTGTACGTGACCGCGTGGTTGGCGATCGGAAATTCCGACAACTTTGTGCGACCGTGTGTAGACAAAACAAGTTTGAGCCAACATCCGTCGGAAAAAATCCTAGGATTTTGTTGTCCGACCGTGTGTACACCCTATAACTGTAAATAGTCTAGCTGCCTGACTGTGGTACTAATAGGATCAAAAGAACACCATCAATTTTCTTCAGGTAGCTGTAAATACTGTAACAAGACAAGCCTGCCTGTCAGTAGGAAGATAACAGGAACGGATCTAGCTAAACTGAATACAGTGTATATATATATATATATGCAAAACCTGGGATGCATATATATACACAATACACTGTAAGTGCAGCTAACTCACTGATTGTCCTGCCTAATCTAGCTAACTCAAATGAAATGACACTGTCTCTCTGTCTATCTATGTATTTCAATGCCGGAACACACACTACACAGGGCCGCCGTGCAGGCGACCTTATATAGTGTGGGGCGTGTCCTAAACTCCCTGAGCCATAATTGGCCAAAGCCACCATGGCTTTGGCCAATTACAGCTCTCTCTACCGACAACGCTGTGATTGGCCAAACATGCGGGTCATAGTGCATGCTTGGCCAATCATCAGCCAGCAATGCACTGCGATGCCACAGTGAATTATGGGCCGTGACGCCCCACATGAATTTGGTGCGAACGGCCCATAACGTTCGGAATTCGACGAACGATCGAACAGCCGATGTTCGAGTCGAACATGGGTTCGACTCGAACACGAAGCTCATCCCTAGTCATGGTTATAACACTGCTCGAATTATTTATCTTTGTTTTTACACACTAACGATTCATTTTGTTTTCAAGTTTCTTTTTTGTTTTGCTTGAAGTAGACTTCAAGCAAAACAAAAAAGAAACTTGAAAACTAACTGAATGTGTAAAAGAAAAAATATATATTTGCCATCAGTTGATCAAATATTATCTCATTGCAGATACTCTTGTTACGCATTTTCTTTTCTTCTCTGTTTTACCCAAGTGTTGCAGCCATCTATAATCCCAGTGCATTGAAGTTCTCATGAGGCACCATCCTTACACATCCTAAAAAGTAAGTACAGCCCAACATATAAAACTATCTCCTTTGCCCCAAATGGTCAGAGGGCAATACTATATTTTCATATTAACTTCAACTCAGGCTACCACACGAATCTCTACATTTGTCACCATGCCATTTAATATTGTCTCCCTAAATGCCAAAGGACTAAATCCTCCCTGGAAATGCTACTTCCTGTGGGCTGAAGCACGTAAGCTCCAATGCGATATACTATGTCACCAAAAGACTCACTTTTGCAAAGATAAAGCACCCTCCATGAGACACAAGAACTTTCCACATATATTTTCAGCAACTTCTCCCAAAAAGTAAAGAGTAGTGGTCATTGCCATAAAAGACACAATGGGGTTTATTTACGAAAAGGCAAATCCACTTTGAAATGCAAGTGCACTTGAAAGTGCACTTGGAAGTGCAGTCGCTCTAAATCTAAGGGTTAGATCTGAAATGAGTGGAACCTCTGCTAATTTTATCATCCAGTCATGGGCAAGTTAAAATGCTGTTTTTTATTCTCCTTGCATGTCCCCCTCAGATCTACAGCGACTTTACTTCCAAGTGCACTTTCAAGTGCACTTGCAGTGCAAAGTGGATTTTCCTTTAGTAAATAACCCCCAGTGTCTTTTTCCTTGAATACCACAATTGATGATCAAGGACGCTATATCATTCTTATAAGTAAAGTAAACAACGTAACTTATACGATTTTCAACATGGACAAAAAATACAGAAACAAAAACTAGGCCACATTCTCATATGTGAAGACTTTAACCTAGTCTTAAACATCAAGGGCTCTAAAGCTAAAAGAGCATGCACATCTACGTCATCTTTTCTTCACTCAACCAACCTATAAGACGTTTGGAGGTGTCAGCATTAACTAGAGAGAGACTACTCCTTTTTTTTCGAAAACCCCATTCCACCTATTCATGGCTCAACCTATTTGTGGTGAACAAGCAGCTACTACAAAATGTTTATGCCTCTGACATCCATACCATTACATGGTCGGACCATGCGCCCATCTCAACCCAGATTGGTGGTAAAAGCGATAAAGCACATATCAGCAAGTGGCGCAAGGAACCCCTTGCTGATGTCATCTGCATCAAACACTAAACTTATACAAGACCATTTAAAGGACTTTTTTGAACTTAATGTTTCCTCAGTTGATGACTCCTTCCTTGTCTGGGCCTCCCACAAGGCCTATATAAGGGGAATCTTGCTTAAACTGAGTTCCAGAGCTAAACGCCAAATAGCACAGCAGCTTGATAACCTTTTGCTCCTATTATAACTCCCTATACAATCTAAAAGATAATCCATCCACTCCACAGCCTTCAGATTCTGAAATTTCCGGATTTCTAGAGTCTTCAAATCTACCTAACCTATCTGCCTCCAAATTAGAGGCTTTCAATGTCCCCATCACTGATAGAAGGAACCATCTCCTCACTCCCAGACAGTAAGGCACCTGGACCGGAAGGCTTTTTAGCTGAATATTATAAACTATTTCCGAAATTCTAACCCCTCATTTGAACCAAATTTTCAATGCTGCTGTGTCCTATGGCAAATTTCCAGAAATGCTCACGGCAACTATAATAACGCTTCTGAAACCAGGGAAGGAACGGGTATCCCCCCAAAAAATTTTTGCTCAATTTCCCTACTAAACACAGATATAAAATTTTATGCAAAAATTATGGTGAAAAGGCTGGCCCCCATTATGCAACAACTGGTCTATGCAGTTTAAGTTGGTTTCACACTGGGGAGACAGGCACCCAATGCCACTCAGAAAATAATCAACTTATTGTACCACACCAAATCTGCGAAAACCCCTACCATATTCTTAGCACTTGACTTGCACTTGAGAGAAAGCTTTTGATAAAATTCAATAGGGCTATCTGAACCACACACTAGATTTAATGGCAGAACTCTCTCACCAATTATGACCTTATATTCATCACTATCAGTTCAGGTCTTCTTGATCGGAGTGCTCTCTGATAAATTCAACATAACAAATGGTACAGGGCAATGGTATCCTCTCTCCCCACTAATAGTCACTCTCTTGATGATGGAACCATTAGCACAAAAGATAAGTAGTCACAGTTCCTTCACAGGTATAAAAATAGCAGACAAAGAATATAAAGTCACATTATTTGCAGATGATGTTACTTAACGGACCCGGCTTCTTCCTTTCCAGCAGTGTATGAAGTGCTATCCTCCTTTAACCGCTTCTGGACCACCCCACGCACATATACTGCGTCAGGGCAGCCCTTCAACGTGAAATCATGTACCTGTACGTCTTTTTTTGTTTCCGGGCCTGGGGCACACATGCGAGCTGCCGGCAAACAGCTCCCGCTGTGATTGGACACAGCGGGAGCCAATCAGCGGGTACGATGGACCCAATGTTCACTGGCACCCGGCAATCATTCCCGAGAGATGCAGAACAAGGCAGATTGCTGTTTTTCCAGATGGGAAGTTGGAGATCCTGTCATCCACATTTAACCCTTATGTGATCGCCCCTTATGTTAACCCCTTCCCTGTCAGTATCATTAGTACAGTGACAGTGCATTTTTTTAGCACTGATTACTGTATTGGTGTCACTGGTCCCCAAAAAGTGTCACTTAGTGTCAGATTTGTCCGCCGCAATGTCGCAGTCCCACTAAAAATTGCTGATCACCGCCACCACTGGTAAAAAAATAAATAAATAAAAATTCCATAAGCCTATGTAGACGCAATAACTTTGCGCAAACCAATCAATATATACTTTTTGGGATATTTTTTACCAAAAACATGTAGCAGAATACATATTGGCCTAAATTGATGAATAAACTTGAATTTTTTTTACATTTTTTTATTGGATATGTTTTATATCAGAGAGTAAAAAATATTTGTTTATAGCGCAAAAAATAAAAACTGCAGAGGTGATCAAATACCACCAAAAGAATTTGTGAGAAAAAAAGGACATCAATGTTATTTGGGTACAGTGTCGCACGACCGCGCAATTGTCAGTTAAAATAACGCAGTGCCGTATAGCAAAAAATTGCCAGGTGATGAAGGGGGTAAACCTTTCGGAGCTAAAGTGGTTAATGCTATATCGTATTATAAGATTAATGAATCTAAATCAAACAGTCTTATTCCGCGTACACACGATCGCACATTCCGACAACAAAATCCATGTTGATGTTGGCTCAAACTTGTCTTGCATACACATGGTCACATAAATGTTGTCAGATATTCCGATCGCCAAGAACGCGGTGACGTACAACACATTCGATGAGCCAAGAAAAATGAAGTTCAATAGACAGTGCGGTTCTTCTGCTTGATTCCAAGCATGCATGGAATTTTGTGTGTCGGAATTGTGTACACACGATCGTAATTTACGACAACCAATTTTGTTGTCGGAAAATTTGAGATCCAGATCTCAAATTTTGTTTGTTGGAAATTCCGACGGAAAATGTCCGATGGAGCCTACACATGGTCGGAATTTCTGACAACAAGCTCCCATCGAACATTTGTTGTCAGAAATTCCGACCACGTGTACGCGGCATTAGTGTGAATATTAGTGAACCCACCAAAAAATGTCTACAAGCTAAATTTCCCTTTCAATGGGTCTCCACATCCATGACATAACTAGGAATTTTCCCGACTCCCTCCACAAAAAAAAAACTTTACTTGGCTAATTATGTCCCATTTCTGCATACATGTAAACAAGAGCTAGCTAAACTTAGTAACCAATTTATCTCCAGGGGAGGCAGAATGGCCGCCTTCAAAATGTTAATCCTACCAAAACTATTATATATATATTTAGAGTCTTATTAATTTAAATCACGTTATTCGCTGATACAAAATGGTTACTGAGTACCTATGACTGGAAAGTCAAGAGACCGCGATGCCCTTATGCAACCTTAATAAGACATAAATGAGCAGGAGGCATGGGCTTCCCTGACACCAAAGATTACTATGCTGCGGTAATACTAGACCAGCTTAGACACTGGTTTATGTCCATTTTTGCAGTGGAGAGATATTGAACATCACTTTATCCCCCCGGGAACTTGAGCACCCTCCTACTTGCCCATTCCTTTACAGACATGCAATGCAAATTTTCACACCTAACACTGTCAATCTGGCAGTATTTTCTTTAATCTACTAAAGATTCCACTTCTACTGTACTTACCCCTATTTCAGAGTCTCCTCCTTCCTCAGGGGTGGGGAAGATATCAAATCTCTACAATGCAAATGCAGACATCAATAGTTATTCAAATACATACATACTATTCAAAATATATGTAGTTCCGCATCTAAAACTTACAGTCACTTCAGTTGTGTATCTGAAAACACTCCATGTAAGTTAAAAACAAACAACACTGCCCAAGAGAATTGCTGCTGCTTTCTCCATCCACATCAGGTGTCTGATAGGTCCAATTGTAGATGTAAGTAAAAACAAATATTCTACAAATAGTTCAGGGGAGTATCAAAGTGACTCCCCTGTGCATGGGAAGTTCAGACCCACTGAGGCCTGTAAATAGAATCCTGTAAATAAAATATGACAATAAATAGTATGTGTACCGAAAGGGGCAAATCTTAGTTATACATACAAATGTGTACAAAAATGTGTATATTTTAACAATCAATCAATCAGGTAAGGTAAATATAAACCTCAGATTTGGGATTTTAAAGGCAATGTAACAAAGGATAGGATTACAATAATTTATTGATATACAAAAATTCATAACATACAAAAATAAAGAAAGACTTCAATAATCAAGTGAATTTTTAAAATCAATTTGCATGATGATGTAAAGAAAAAGAATATTATATATTAGACCATGATACATTCTGCTACGAGATACAATCACCACCAATCCGATACGGTGGCGTCAAGTAACAGTATTCCAGTATTATACATGTTTCAACTTATAGCTTCAAAAGAGTCTTCCTCAGGGAAAATTGTATCACATTCTAAGAAAGATCAAAATACCAATGTTACCAACTGCATGCATAAATCCGTAGGATGATGAAGTATATAAAATTCACCAAAACAACTTACATTTTTCATGCATACGTGAAAACCTACTAAAGGGCATTCCCAGTGCCTAGGTAAGAGAGTCTCTACCATCCTTTGTCCTTGCTGCCCTTAAATCCTCTACAGGATGACCAGATAATTTAGTAAGAAATCCCAAGATATGGTGAAAAAAAGCAGAACTTGAAAGCTGTATGAACAAAAGGTACAAGGTGTAAGGAAGCTGGGAAAGAGAATCCCCCCCAGGGAATAAACTTCCCCAGGATATTCCCATCCAGGTAGTTCCATTTTGTCCATTAAGGGCTTACCTTGTAAAACAAAGAGACCGGGTATGTTTCAGGCTGCAGGTGCACCTGCAGTGAGAAGCCTTCACAGCAGTGTTCCTCTCGGTCGAACACCAAGGGAAGGAATAACGCCATTTGCCATCCCTGGTGTCCTTATATAGGGTGTGGGCATGGTAACTGAAGGGAGGCATCGTGTCTCCACAGCGACGCCACACCTCTCATAAGGAAAGTAGACTGACATGCCGCCCCGCCGTAGCGGCGTGGGTGGAATTACTTAAGGGAAAGAGGCGGCTCCTGTGTGGGTCTGACGCCCCACGTCGCCGTGACGTGACCAGGCGTGATGGGGCGTGTCAGCTCCAGGGATGATAAACATCCCCTCAGATGATAACGCCACCAACTTGGAAAAGGGTAAATTGCCCAAAACGCCAGGTGGAGGGACAAAAAGTCCCTTTTTGGGACTTGGGAGGGGCAGTGAAATAATGCATAGTTTCTGGGCTAAGAATTGTAGCACAATGCATATAATTAACAGGCCCTGGAGAAAAGTGACGTCGTAAGTGGCAATAGTCCCGTCCTTGTGGACGGCTAAAAGCTGCCATTACACCCCTAGGGATCAATATCTCCCCATGTCTCAAACTTTGAAACCAGGGGGAGATAGAGCCCTAAAAGGACTAAAAAACCACTGACACAGATAGTTCCCTGGTCTGAAAAGTCAGAACCAGGGGATAGGGATGCCTCAGTGTACAACACTGTGGCCCCCCTGTGCTGGGTAGGGATAGGGGGATAGGGGAAGCAAAAGGACAGAATCCTCCCATGGGAGAACCGGAGGCATAAGGAGACTCAAAATCTTGGCCCTGGGAAACAAAATCAGTGTGTTTAGATTGATATTTTGTTATGATCATATATAAACATACAGTTACAATCAAAACGTATAGTGGATACCAATGAACCAGTCCTCATATAAAGGATAACCAAGTATATTAAATTGATCAACATATGGTTGTAGTAAAAACATAAAAAAAGGAGAAATGGATAGATAAATATAAACCCTCCTAGAATTCAATGTCAAGTTTAGTATATCCCTGACAACCTGGGGTTTCACAGAGGACCCCCTTGGGGGGGACCCTGGGAGAGGAAAAGACCCCATCCACATAGAGTACAGATTTAAATTCTGGGTGGAAGGAGTCACTGTTTGGAGATGATTTTTCTTATTTCATGGTGTTCATTCGAGAATCTCATAATGATCCTAGTAGTGGTGTCTTCTCTATTGTGTTTTTTGGTTCTAGAAATGAAATCACGCCTATCGGTTTGTTTGACCTGATTAAAGGCCTTTTTAAGGGCAGATTTCGTATAGCCCCTATTCATCAACCTGATAGTAAGTAAATCTGCCTCATGTTGGAAATCTTCAAGGAATTGGCTGAAGGGAATGGATTTCTTAAGAGGGTCAGGGTGAAAGCTATCGGCATGCAACAGCGTGTTGCCAGTGGCTTCTTTCCTGTAGAGCCTACTGGAAAGACCACCTGTGTGATCCTTGAAAATGGTGACATCCAAAAAATTGACCTCTTGGAGGTTGAAGGTCATTGTAAAAAAAGATTGAAATTGTTTTGATTCATAAGGTTTAAACAGTCTTTTAACTCTTCCTTAGGGCCATCCCAGATAATTAATATGTCATCTATGTATCTCTGCCACATACAGATGTGGCGAGTATACACAGATGCTGATTCCCCTAATAGAAAATCCTTCCCCCACTCCCCCAAGTACAGGTTGGCATATGAGGGTGCACAGCACGTCCCCATAGCCACTCCCTGCACCTGGAGGTAGTGGGAGCCTTTAAACAGGAAGGTGTTATGCCTCAGAATAAAGTCCAACATGTGAAGAACAAAAGCATTTAACTTCCAATCAATGGTTGCCCTTTGACTCAGGACACGTTCAATGGCTGAAACGCCCAAATCATGCGGGATACTGTTATACAGTGATTCCACATCAACTGTAACAATATGGCAGAGTTGGGGATGACCAGATTGTGCAAGATTTGTAATAGATGAATTGTATCTCTTGTATAAGAGGGCAGGTCCATAACATGAGGTCTAAGGTATTGATCTATAATTTGACTGATTCCCTCCATGATGGAACCATTCCCGGAGATTATGGGCCTTCCTGGGGGGTCGTAGAGCTTTTTGTGCACCTTCGGCAGGGCATAAAATGTGGGCTGACGAGGGTGCTTTGTTCGTATAAAGTCCCACATATCCTTGTCAATTACACCCTCGTTGAGGGATTCATCAACAAGGGAAAACAATTCCTGGTTGAATTTATCAACCATAGTCGGGAAGATTTTTTTATAACATTTGGTATTATTAAGTATGTTCAGGCACATCCTTTCATAATTAGCATTGTCCCCGCCTTGTCTGATGTTTTAATTGTAATGTCCATTTGTTCTTTAGGGTATTGAGTTCCTGTTGGTATTCAGGACTCAGATTGTTTTTGGTGGTGTGTTTTTTTAATTATTCAATTTCTCTAGTGGTTTGTCTCACAAACAAAGCTATGGCGGGATTTTGGTTGAGGGACGGGAACTTATGAGATTTCCTTTTGAATTTTTTGGTGGAACCCTCATAAGAATCCTCCCGTTCTTCCTCACTAGCTGCACTATCCAATTCTTCATCCCAAAATTCCTTAACAAACTCACTTTCCTGCAATAATAGATTGAGGCCTCTCAAGGCTTTAAAGTCAGCCGCCTTTAAATTGGGTGCTAATTCGGGTACAGCAGTGGCTTGTTTCGTATAAAGGCTTTTAAGTAGGAGCTTCCTTGATAATATCCTTGATGGTCTCAAAACTGTCCATACTTCGTTTAGGACATAAAGAGAGACCCAAGGATAGTACCTCTTGTTTAGCTGTTGTTAGGTGGTGTGATGAAAGATTGATAACATTCAATCTTCCTTCAGAGGTGGAATCCCTGTAGATAACATTGACAGCTGTGTCAGAGGAGGCGGGGTGAATGGTGGTGCATTGTTTTTGTCTAAAAAACTATCAAGTTGAGTTTGCTGAGTTTTGGGATATGCTCCCTGATCTTTATAACTTTTCTTGGAATTAGAAGAGGGGGGCCTCTAGGGTTCCTCTGGATTGCACCTCTCACCATGCTGGTCCCGCTTCCTCTTCCACCCCTCGATGACTCTATAGGTTGTGAATCTGTGGTACGTTTTTGGTTGGTTTGGTAAATTTCGCCTTCCATTTCCTGATGTTTAGGAAAGGGTCCTTTCCTTTTACCTCGGAATCGACCTACAAGTGAAGAAGAGGAGTTATTGGAAGGTGTGTCAGATAGGTAATCATTGGATTGATTGACATTATCCTGATGTGAAGATCTGCGATTTTTCTTCCTGGATTTCTTATCTAAGTTCCACTTGTAAGCCCTACCCTCCCTAAAGGCATTCTTATCCCTTATCATTTTCTGTTTCTTGATAAGAATAGTTTTACTAAAGATTTCTAAATGCTCTTTGAGTTTCTTTTCGTGGGCCGCATACTGTTCATGTTTTTTCAAAGGGGAAAGTCTGGCATATAGTGTATTTATTTCTATATCCATACCTTCTAATTGCTGTCGATACTCATTCTGTCGTAACAGCATAAGAGATTTTGAACAGTTATTCAGTTTCATTTCCCAATTGTTTTTAAGTTCCTTGGTGATATTATCTAGGATAGGGAATATTTGTATCCTCAAACCAAAAGGATTAATGCCCTCCCTAATATACCTTCCAAGTGGTTCAATATAAAGAAAAAAGTTCAGTGCGCTACTCAAATAATAATGTGAATATAAAAAAATGAAAAAAATATAGTTCATATGGAAAATGATGATATCATAAACCGGAGGTGTGATTCCTCTTTAAATCTTCAGTAAATCTTCTATGGATCTTCTTAGACAGTGCAGAAATACCAGATTTGATGGATCTCCACCACAGAGATCATGCGAGCCTGAACAAACTCTTCTCGGGGTCAGGAACAGCTGGTCTTTGAGTAGAGACAGACTTCCCTCCACGCCTGGTAGTTGAAATTTCAGAGGGGGCAGTCAGGAACACTCTCCTCCATTAGCTGCTCCAGCAAGACCACTCGTAGCAGGAAATAGTATATTTTAAAAGAAAAAGAGGCGCTTAATTGTGCAGTAGTTTAAAATGCTTTAATCCATGAATGGACAACTGACATCAAAGCATTGGCAGGGTAAAACACTGTAGCAATTAAAAAACACAGCCGACGCCGAAGCTGATCAGCTGAGAGTGTGGTGACGTAAGGTCCTCTGGCTCCACCCAACGTACGTTTCTCCTAAACAAGCATCGACTGGGAGAGGAGGCTATGGCCAGACGTCACCCACCACACCTTTAAATACCTCAGTGCATCGTTGACACGGGAAATGGATTTGGGATCACATCCTGCACAGCCCACTATGTGCATGGACATGAAACCAACCATCCTCCTTGTCAGCCAAAAAATTAGTATGTACTAGCTAAAGCACATCACAAATAGTGTATATAATTTCATAGATCATAATATGTTACAACCAAGCAATATATTCAGAGTCCTATTGCTAAAACATAGCGAATATAGCATTTTACAGTGAAGCATTCACTATAGAATTCGCCCCACTGGAAAATATATTACCATATATAAATCTGACATTTATCATGGAAACAAGCTGATAGAAATAAATAGGTAAAAATATAAAAATTATTATTTACTTTATTCTAAAACCAACAAAACAGGAAAATTATTTATAAATTCGTTAACCCATGTCTATGAGCCAAAGTCATCCAAAGGAATTTACTATGAAATAGGGACAACATCTGAATATGTGTTAAAATGAATTGTCCCTAAAATCCAACAATCCCCATGCAACCAAAAATTACTAACTTTGTTACAGGAAAGGAAGGAGACAATGGTTCCCTGACACATGATTATGTGCTATAGCCGCTCACAAGAACATGTTATAGGCAAGTGCAGTACACTGACATATGTCCTACCAATTCCGTGCAAGGAAGGTGGGATGCCGAAACTTCAATTAAAAATATTGTACTGGAGGATAGTGGCAGTGTTAGCAGCCCCATTCGGATTGTCCTAAAAATCCAACAATCCCCATGCAACCAAAAACTACTAATATAATTCCTTTATTACAAAAAAGGAAGGAGACAATGGTTCCCTGACATATGATTATGTGCTATAGCCACAAGACATGTGCAGGATGAAAAAATTTGTTTAGTTTAGTTTCGTTTCGATTCGTTATTTAACTAAATTTGTTTAGGTAAATTCGTTGTATTCGTTACATTCGTTTTTGGAATAAGTTTTGTTTCATATTTGAATTCGAAAAAATTCGACCGCATTCGAAAAAATTCGACCGCATTCGAAAAAATTTGACCGTATTTTAAAAAACTATCAAATTCCGAAAAAATTCTACCACATTCGAAAAAAACTGTCAAATTCGAAAAAATTCTACCACTTTCGAAAAAAACTGTCAAATTCGAAAAAATCTACCACATTCGAAAAAAACTGTCAAATTCTAAAAAAAATTATACCACAATCGAAAAAAACTATCAAATTCAAAAAAATTCTACTGCATTCGAAAAAAAAACATTAACTGAATTTGAAAAAGTAAACTATATATAACCATTTTGTGAAATTTGAAATTCGTATAGAATGAAATCGAATTCCAATAGAAAAGATTAGGATAGAATAGAAAATATAAAAGAATAGTATAGAAAAACAATAGAACAGAATAGAAAAAAATATAATATATTCTATTCTAATCTTTTCTATTCGAATTCAAATTCATTCTGTACCAAATTCCAATTTCGGAAGATGGTTATATATATATTATATTTTTTTTCTATTCTGTTCCATTGTTTTTCTATGCTATTCGTTTCTATTCTATTCTAAACTTTTCTATTCGAATTTGAATTAATTCTATGCGAAATTCGAATTTCGGAAGATGGCTTCTAAAATTAGAATTTCGTATAGAATGAATTCGAATTTGAATAGAAAAGATTAGAATAGAAAATAATAGAAATAGAATAGACTAGAAACACTATAGAACAGAAGAGAATAAAATATAATATATATATTATATTTTTTTCTATTCTGTTTCATTGTTTTTCTAGGCTATTCTTTTTTATTCTATTCTAAACTTTTCTATTTGAATTTGAATTCATTCTATACGAAATTCGAATTTCGGAAGATGGCTTCTGAAATTCGAATTTCGTATAGAATGAATTCGAATTTGAATAGAAAATAATAGAAAAGAATAGCCTAGAAAAACAATAGAATAGAACAGAACAGAAAAAAAATTTTTTTTAATTATTTTTTTTTTTCTATTCTGTTCTATTGTTTTTCTATTATTTTCTATTATACTGTAATCTTTACTATTTGAATTCAAATTCTATCTATACGAAATTCGAATTTCGGAAAATGGTTGTATAGAAATAGAATAGAATAACAATAGAACAGTATAGAAAGAAATAATATATATATATATATTATATATATATATATATATATATATATATATATATATATATATATATATATATATATATATATATATATATATATATATATATATATATATAAATAAAACCATCTTCCGAAATTGGAATTTGGTACAGAATGAATTCGAATAGAAAAGATTAGAATAGAATATTTTATATTTTTTCTATTCTGTTCTATTGTTTTTCTATGCTATTCTTTTATATTATTTTCTGTTCTATTCTAATCTTTTCTATTTGAATTCATTCTGTACCAAATTCCAATTTCGGAAGATGGTTTTATTTATGCATGCGTCCGAATTTCCGAATAATGAAAAATTTGTCCGAATTTCGATTTAGAACGAAACGAAATGCACATGTCTAATAGCCACTCACAGGAACATGTTATAGGCAGGTGCAGCACACAGACATATATACTACCAATTCTGTGCAAGGAAGGTGGGATGCTGAAACTTCAATTAAAAATATTGTACTGGAGGATAGTGGCAGTGTTAGCAGCCCCATTCGGATCTATGTGAAATTGTACCTAAAAAATGCCTCAAAACATGGGGACATCTGCTTCCCCCCTTAACTATTATTTATATAGCAGTTTATGTCCCACTCGATGTTGAGGCCCCAGGGGCTGTAGCACTGCATGTCAAATATCCATCAAGTTTTTCTACGCAAGATATGGCGTTTTAAATTATTTCCCCTCCAGTGAGGGGTATATTTCTCGATGGCAATGACTTTTAGGAGGGACAGATCTTGATTATGAACTTGGCGAAAATGCCACGAAACACTATGTCCAATAAATCCTCTCCTGATGTTGGACAAGTGTTCGTCTATTCTGATTCTAAGGGCACGGGTGGTCCTACCGATGTACTGGAACCCACATGGGCAACTAAGGAGGTATATTACCCCTATAGTTCCACATGTGATGAAGTCCTTGATATGGTAGGTCTTAGAAGTAACAAATGATGTAAAAGTAAAACTTTTCAAGGTTTGTGACGATCTACAGACTGCACAGCCTTTGAAAGGAAAAAAGCCTTTCAAATGGCCAAACATTTGTACCTTCGGGGGAGGGTCAATAACACTGGGTGCCAAAAGGTCCTTTAGATTTTGATTTCTTCTATACAGAACTTTGGGATGATCAGGGAGCTCCGGGCCCAGAACCTTATCACACTTTAGAACCTGCCAGTGTTTTTGAATTATTTTATTTACCCACCAAAAATGGGAAGAGAAAGTGGTCAAAAAGGACCATTCCAAATCCTTTTTGGTTTGGTCACAATTTTTAATTTAAGGCACCAGCAAGTTGGATCTATCCCTAAACACGACCTCTTGTAAATCTTTATCCAATTGGAGGGGTTCATATCCTTTTTCTACAAAACGGTTTTTAAGAATTTCTGCCTGGGTTTCAAAATCTGTAAGATGTGAACAGTTTCGTTTTATACATAAAAACTGACTTTTAGGTATGGCTTTAAGCCAATTAGGGTGATGACCACTGTCTATTGGTATATATCCATTGCGGTCTGTATTTTTGAAAAATGTTTTGGTCAACAAAGACCCTCGTTCTTTAAAGATAACCAGGTCTAGAAAGTTAACCGACGTAGTACTGCATTCATATGTGAATTTGATCCCCCAATCGTTGGCATTGATTAATGTCATGAATACCTTGAGTGATTTAACATCCCCTTTCCATAGAAAGAAGGCATCGTCTATGTAACAACGCCATAGTAGGAGGCGGGGCTCATTTAAGGAAAAAAGTTGATCATTTTCCCAAAGGGCCATGAACAGCCCAGCCAGGCTGGGGGCAAATTTGGCCCCCATGGCTAACCCGGTGCTCTGGAGGTAAAACTGGCCACCATAAAATAAGTAATTACTGTATATACTCGAGTATAAGTCGAGTTTTTCAGCACATTTTTTTGTGCTGAAAGTGCCCCCTCGACTTATACTGGAGTCAAGCACTTTTCTGCAGCAAAAAATGTCATTTTCCGAACCGATTTTGAGGCCCTGTATCTCAGGGCCACTTGGTTCTAGGAACCCCAAATTTGGTGTGCAAACCCAGTGTAACTGGTACCACAACATATCCAAAGCTGAAGTTCCTAGCACTAAGTGGCCCCGAGATATGGGGCCCCAAATTGGGTTCGGAAAATGTCATTCTCTGCTGCAGAAAAGTGCTTGACATTTTCTGAACTGATTTTTGGGGCCCTGTATCTCGGGGCCACTTGGTGCTAGAAACCCCAGCTTTGTAAATTTTATGGTGCTAGTTCCACTGGGTTTGCACACCAAATTTGGGGTTCTTAGCACTAAGTGGCCCCGAGATACGGGGCCCCAAATTCGGTCAACTGTGTCCATCTGCAGCAATGTCATTTCGGGACCCTTTGATTTCAGAGACCCCAAATTTTGGCTGCAGCTAGGGGGCATCTAGGAACCCTTAACTACCGAGTTTGAAGTTCAGGGGACCTATGGCTGTAAATGGGCACAGTGAGGCATGCAAATGGGCACTGTGATGCTGCAAATGGGCATTGTTGACCCTCTTTTCCACTTACAGTAGCTGTGCATTTCTCACCCTCGTCTAATACTCGGGTCAATACGTTTTTCCCATATTTTTGTGGTAAATTAGGGCCTCGACTTATACTCGGAACGACTTATACTCGAGTATATACGGCATGCTCCATCGCAAACTTAAGCAGTTTTAGAATAAATTCCAACTTAGAGGTCTTTTTTAAGAAAAAATTCCGCGGCTTTAAAACCAAGTTCATGGGGTATAATAGTGTACAAGGAGGCCATGTCTGTGGTGACCGGCAAAACGTCATCCTCCACTGTGTATTCAGACACTTCCTTTATGATCTGCATAGAGTCCCTCAGAAAGGCTGGGGTTTTGTTCACAACTGGCTGCAAAAAATTATCTACAAATTTTCCTACCCTTGATGTCAGGGAGTCTATGCCGCTTACTATGGGGGCTGTATAGGGTTTTTATGAATTTTGTGAATATAATATATTATGGGTGTTCTTGGTGCCAATGGAATTAAAAATTCACATTCCTTATCATTAATAATCCCCTTCCTATGACCATCCTGGATTATATTTCTATGGAATTTTTTATATTTGTCTACTGGATCTTTGTTTAGGATAGTGTATGTATTCCTATCTGATAATAGGAGCTCCATCTCCTTCAGGTAATTATCCTTTTTGAGGACAACAATCCCCCCCTTGTCCGCTGGTCATATAATGAGCTCTTTCCTCTTACACAGGGAAGCAATCCCTTCTTCATTCTTTTTTACACATTCCTTCTTAAAGTTCACCCGTTGCAAGTCCTGTAAAACCAGTTCCTTAAATACAGTAATACTGGGAGCTGGTTTACCAGGAGGGTTGAACAGGGATGCATTTCTTAGTCCTGTTCCTCTTACTTGGGGTCCATTTTTGAAGTATAATTTCTCATAATGGGGTTAGAGAGAAAATACTGTTTTATGTTTAATTTTCTGGTGTATTTTTGTATGTCCAAAAACATCTGGAATTTATTTAATGACTTCTTGGGGGCATATTTTAAACCTTGATTTAATGTTAATTTCTCAGATCTAGTTAATTCTTCCCCACTGAGATTGAAGACACCCTCACATTTTATCTCCTCCTTTTTTTGGGGGTAGCTGCGCTTCCCTCCTCGTCATCCTCTCTTAGTCTTCCTTTTCTGTTTTGGCCCCTTCCTAAAAAATTGTCCGTCTTATTTTGCAGGGGGGCCGCCCCTGGGGGAATATCCTGAATACGTGTCTGTGAATTCCCTCAATGGTCTGTGTTCAGTATTAGAATATTGTCCTGTCTCCTCTGTGTTTACCCCATATCCCTGTAATTGGCCATATTGGTTCCTAACGGGTATGTCATACCCCCAAGGGGCTTGTGGGGAATAAGGGGGGTCATCTCTATATGGGTCCCTGGGGGGATTCTGCTGTGATCGGTCATCATAGTATCCCCAATGATCCATATCTGATTGTCTAGCACGGGGATGTGTGTATGGGCCAGAATAGTGTGGGTTAGTTTAGGGTAGATGTCGATTGCCCCTCCTACCTGAATAGTGACCTCTCCCCAGATTTTTAGTATACTGGTGGGTATATGGTGGATAGGAATTGTGTGATCCATTATTGGAAGGTCTATTAGTGTCATAGTTTCCACTCCTGGTAGGGTTAGACGTTGCATTACTCCCCATTGGGCCTGGTCCTGGGTCTCTGGGGCGGGGGTAGGTGGGCCTGGCAAGGATCTTAATGAGCCTTTAGAGGAGGGTGCTGGTTCACTGACGGCCATTGTCTCTTCACTGAAATTGCACACATCAGATGCATTAACAAAGCTGTCATGACAGTTCTCCTGCCATCTAAATACATTATGTGATTTATAATCCTCCACATCCCTGAGGTATTTCTTTCATTTTTTTAATTTTCTGCTCTTCCTCTTCTTTTATCATGATTTCTTTCAGCTCTTTCATATAAATTTGGTATACTCCCTCTTTATTCAAGGGGGGTAATTTCTCTTTGATGGTACCTATTTCCTGTTGCAATTTAGCTACTTTAGCTCTCTTTCTTGCAACCAAAAATTAAAGAAAAGCTATACCAGCATCATCAAAGTATAAAAACCATTCTTGAAGCTCGGTGTCACCTTTGTCTGGGTACACATGCCATCTGAGGCTCATCGGGATCATTTTCTCCTTGAGATATCTCTCAAGGAAAACAATATCCCAAGTGGCATGTAACTCTCGTTTTCACTGCATTGTCACAGCCCTAGGCACAGGTCACTTCACTTTCCACTTCGCTCCTCTCACTCTATGTTAGCCTCCTGACTGTCACTATTTTCTTGGATTCCCCCACCCTAGTCAGTCCATCTATCTATCACACACACGCCCCTTGCACTTAGTCCCACCATAGTTCATTTTTCCTTTCCACTTACACTTAGGTGTTCCATGGCCTACTCTGGTAGACGCCTTTTGGGGGATTTCGGGCGAGACCTCCGCCGCAGCTCCCGGTGGGGAGCACGCCTTCGGACGGCATATGGTGCCTGACACCACACGGCCAACATGCGAACCTCAGTAAGTCCTCAACTTTGGGTTAGGGGGTTGTTAGCCCATTATTCCTTATTTGTACATACATCCCACCAACTGATCAATCCTTCTCACCCACAGATACATCTTGTGCTTGCTCCTGACAAGTGGCCCTCTAGCCACGAAACGCGTAGAGCTGCCATACGCCATGACTAGAACACCTATTACCTGCATACCAAGCTTAACTGTATTTCCCTCCTCTTGGACCATAAAGGTCATAGACCTTGCAAATACTACCATGGTTTACTGTTTTATTCAACGACATTTGGGTGCCCTATGAATGAATTTTGTTTGCTATTGATGTGATATTATTTATGCAATGTTGGTCATACTGTGTTACCCAATGGTAGCACCATGGAAGAATCTTATATGTGATACTGCTTGTATGATATTATGCATCCTGATTACCAGTGTACTATTGTTACATGTTGTACCTGTTTTATTTGATTGCACCCTGTGGCAATCGACCTCAATACAAATTACTCAACAACAAGATTCCATATTGTTCACCTTTCATTCTTTTGCCACCACACGCTTCATTTAAAGTCCCACCCCCTTGTTCTTGTCCCCCTTTTCTTGATATATGATAGGGATGGAAACATGTGACCCTACCTGGCCACATTTTCATTTAAAGTCCCAAGGGATGGAACAGTTGGCTTTACCAGGCCACAGGTTCACTCAAAGTCCCTTAAACCCCCATTTTTTATTCCATTGGCATGTAACTCTGATATTAGCACATTTTTAAGTCGCATAAAAATGCCCCGTATCCCTTCCGTGGGTGAATTGGTTTGATCAAACACCACTTCAGGGTTAATTTTCCTATTACAAAAGTCAAACACATCCATATTGCTACAATGTGAACACCTAAGAGTGTGTCAAAAAATAAAATAAGATAAAATAAAGTGAATCTTTCTACAAACAGATACAATTATTTAAATAAACAGATTAAGCTGTATCGGATGGGGGAAGCAGCGAGAAAGATATATTCAAAACTGTGGGACAATATAGCCTTACACTGGCATATTGAATCACAATGGGGACAATATATGGTAAACATTCCGCGCTACCCCCAACTGTGATAAACCAATGTGAAATTCAAATTAGTGAAAATCTATTTTAAAGGTGCATAAAAAAACACACAAAATCGCAAATATATGAAACATAAATAATCCTGAGTGCTGCAACTAAAAAACCTTGAACATGAGGTTTTATACAGTATAAAGAAAAAAGTTCAGTGCGCTACTCAAATAATAATGTGAATATAAAAAAATGAAAAAATTATAGTTCATATGGAAAATGATAATATCATAAACCGGAGGTGTGATTCCTCTTTAAATCTTCAGTAAATCTTCTATGGATCTTCTAAGACAGTGCAGAAATAGGAAAAGGGGGCTGCTTACCAGATTTGATGGATGGACAGAGATCATGCGAGCCTGAACAAACTCCTCTCGGGGTCAGGAACAGCTGGTCTTTGAGTAGAGACAGACTTCCCTCCATGCCTGGTAGTTGAAATTTCAGAGGGGTAGCGGAGGCAGTCAGGAACACTCTCCTCCATTAGCTGCTCCAGCAAGACCACTCGTAGCAGGAAATAGTATTTTTTAAAAGAAAAAGAGGCGCTTCATTGTGCAGTAGTTTAAAATGCTTTAATCCATGAATGGACAACTGACATCAAAGCATTGGCAGGGTAAAACACTGTAGCAATTAAAAAACACAGCCGACGCTGAAGCTGATCAGCTGAGAGTGTGGTGACGTAAGGTCCTCTGGCTCCACCCAACGTACGTTTCTCCTAAACATGCATCGACTGGGAGAGAAGGCTATGGCCAGACGTCACCCACCACACCTTTAAATACCTCAGTGCATCGTTGACACAGGAAATGGATTTGGGATCACATCCTGCACAGCCCACTATGTGCATGTATGCAAAATTAGTATGTACTAGCTAAAGCACATCACAAATAGTGTATATAATTTCATAAACCATAATATGTTTCAACCAAAGCAATATATTCAGAGTCCTATTTCTAAAACATAGCGAATAAAGCATTTTACAGTGAAGCATTCACTATAGAATTCGCCCCACTGGAAAATATATCACCATATATAAATCTGACATTTATCATGGAAACAAGCTGATAGAAATAAATAGGTAAAAATATAAAAATATAAAAATTATTATTTACTTTATTCTAAAACCAACAAAACAGGAAAATTATTTATAAATTCCTTAACCCATGTCTGGGTTAGTTTCATGTCCATGCACATAGTGGGCTGTGCAGGATGTGATCCCAAATCCATTTCCTGTGTCAACGATGCACTGAGGTATTTAACCGCTTGCCGACCGCCTAACACAGATATACTGCGGCAGAATGGCACGGGCAGGCAGAATCACATACCCATACGTGATCTGCCTCCCGCGGGCGGGGGGTCCGATCGGACCCCCCCCCCCGGTGCCAGCGGCGGTTGGCATTTGTCTGGGAGCGTTCCGCGATGAGGGGGAGGCCATCCGATCGTGGCCCCCCCCTCGCGATCGCTCCCAGCCAATGAGAGACATCCCCTGCCTGTGTATAGTGATGTCATCTCTCCTCGGCTCGGCAGTTTCCGTTCCGGCGCCGAGGAGAGAAGACATGTGAGTGCACAAACACACACACAGTAGAACATGCCAGGCATACTTTACACCCCCAACCCCCCCGATCGCCCTCGATCCCCCCAATCACCCCTCCCCCCTGCCTGTCACACCGACACCAAGCAGTATTTTTTTTTTTTTTCTAATTCCTGCATTGGTGTCAGTTTGTGACAGTTAGAAGTGGTAGGGCAGTGAGTGTTAGCCCCCTGTAGGTCTAGGATACCCCCCTAACCCCCCCTAATAAAGTTTTAACCCCTTGATCACCCCCTGTCACCAGTGTCGCTAAGCGATCATTTTTCTGATCGCTGTATTAGTGTCGCTGGTGACGCAAGTTAGGGACGTAAATATTTAGGTTCGCCGTCATCGTTTTATAGCGTCAGGGACCCCCATATACTATCTAATAAATGTTTTGACCCCTTGATTGCCCCCTAGTTAACCCTTTCACCACTGATCACCGTATAACCGTTACGGTTGACGCTGGTTAGTTCGTTTATTTTTTATAGTGTCAGGGCACCCGCCGTTTATTACCGAATAAAGGTTTAGCCCCCTGATCGCCCGGCGGTGATATGCGTCGCCCCAGGCAGCGTCAGATTAGCGCCAGTACCGCTAACACCCACGCACGCAGCATACACCTCCCTTAGTGGTATAGTATCTAATCGGATCAATATCTGATCCGATCAGATCTATACTGGCGTCCCCAGCAGTTTAGGGTTCCCAAAAACGCAGTGTTAGCGGGATCAGCCCAGATACCTGCTAGCACCTGCGTTTTTCCCCTCCGCCCGGCCTAGCCCACTTAAGTGCAGTGTCGATCGATCACTGTCACTTACAAAACACTAAACGCATAACTGCAGCGTTCGCAGAGTCAGGCCTGATCCCTGCGATCGCTAACAGTTCTTTTGGTAGCGTTTTGGTGAACTGGCAAGCACCAGCCCCAGGCAGCGTCAGGTTAGTGCCAGTACCGCTAACACCCACGCACGCACCGTACACCTCCCTTAGTGGTATAGTATCTGATCAGATCAATATCTGATCCAATCAGATCTATACTAGCGACCCCAGCAGTTTAGGGTTCCCACAAACGCAGTGTTAGTGGGATCAGCCCAGATACCTGCTAGCACCTGCGTTTTGCCCCTCCGCCCGGCCCAGCCCAGCCCACCCAAGTGCAGTATCGATCGATCACTGTCACTTACAAAACACTAAACGCATAACTGCAGCGTTCGCAGAGTCAGGCCTGATCCCTGCGATCGCTAACAGTTTTTTTGGTAGCGTTTTGGTGAACTGGCAAGCACCAGTGGCCTAGTACACCCCGGTCGTAGTCAAACCAGCACTGCAGTAACACTTGGTGACGTGGCGAGTCCCATAAGTGCAGTTCAAGCTGGTGAGGTGGCAAGCACAAGTAGTGTCCCGCTGCCACCAAAAAGACAAACACAGGCCGTCGTGCCCATAATGCCCTTCCTGCTGCATTCGCCAATCCTAATTGGGAACACACCGCTTCTGCAGAGCCCGTACTTCCCCCATTCACATCCCCAACCAAATGCAGTCGGCTGCATGAGACGCATTTTCTATATGTCCTCCCGAGTACCCCTACCCAACAAACCCCCCCAAAAAGATGTTGTGTCTGCAGCAATCGCGGATATAGGGGTGACACCGGCTATTATTGTCCCTCCTGTCCTGACAATCCTAGTCTTTGCATTGGTGAATGTTTTGAACGCTACCATTCACTAGTTAAGTATTAGCGTAGGGTACAGCATTGCACAGACTAGGACACACTTTCACAGGGTCTCCCAAAATGCCATCGCATTTTGAGAGACCCAAACCTGGAACCGGTTACAGTTATAAAAGTTACAGTTACAAAAAAAAGTGTAAAATAAAAAAAAAAAACACATACAAAAATATAAAATAAAAAAAATAGTTGTCGTTTTATTGTTCTCTCTCTCTCTCTATTCTCTCTTTATTGTTCTGCTCTTTTTTACTGTATTCTATTCTGCAATGTTTTATTGTTATTATGTTTTATCATCTTTGCTTTTCAGGTATGCAATTTTTTATACTTTACCGTTTACTGTGCTTTATTGTTAACCATTTTTTTGTCTTCAGGTACGCAATTCACGACTTTGAATGGTTATACCAGAATGATGCCTGCAGGTTTAGGTATCATCTTGGTATCATTCTTTTCAGCCAGCAGTCGGCTTGCATGTAAAAGCAATCCTAGCAGCTAATTAGCCTCTAGACTGCTCTTATAAGCAGTGGGAGGGAGTGCCCCCCCCCCCCCACCGTCTTTCATGTTTTTCACTGGCTCTCCTGTCTCAACAGGGAACCTGAGAATGCAGCCGGTGATTCAACCAGCTGACCATAGAGCTGATCAGAGACCAGAGTGGCTCCAAACATCTCTATGGCCTAAGAAACCGGAAGCTATGAGCATTTTATGACTTAGATGTAAACAGCGCCATTGGGAAATTGGGAAAGCATTTTATCACACCGATCTTGGTGTGGTCAGATGCTTTGAGGGCAGAGGAGAAATCTAGGGTGTAATAGACCCCAATTTTTTCAAAAAAGAGTACCTGTCACTACCTATTGCTATGATAGGGGATATTTACATTCCCTGAGATAACAATAAAAATGATTTAAAAAAAAATGAAAGGAACAGTTTAAAAATAAGATAAAAAAAAAAAAAATATTAAAGAAAAAAAAAAAAGTACCCCTGTCCCCCCTGCTCTCGCGCTAAGGCGAACGCAAGCATCGGTCTGGCGTCAAATGTAAACAGCAATTGCACCATGCATGTGAGGTATCACCGCGAAGGTCAGATCGAGGGCAGTAATTTTAGCAGTAGACCTCCTCTGTAAATCTAAAGTGGTAACCTGTAAAGGCTTTTAAAGGCTTTTAAAAATGTATTTAGTTTGTCGCCACTGCACGTTTGTGCGCAATTTTAAAGCATGTCATGTTTGGTATCCATGTACTCGGCCTAAGATCATCTTTTTTATTTGATCAAACATTTGGGCAATATAGTGTGTTTTAGTGCATTAAAATTTTAAAAAGTGTTTTTTTTTCCCAAAAAATGCGTTTGAAAAATCGCTGCGCAAATACTGTGTGAAAAAAAAAAATGAAACACCCACCATTTTAATCTGTAGGGCATTTGTTTTAAAAAAATATACAATGTTTGGGGGTTCAAAGTAATTTTCTTGCAAAAAAAAATAATTTTTTCATGTAATCAAAAAGTGTCAGAAAGGCCTTTGTCTTCAAGTGGTTAGAAGAGTGGGTGATGTGTGACATAAGCTTCTAAATGTTGTGCATAAAATGCCAGGACAGTTCAAACCCCCCCAAATGACCCCATTTTGGAAAGTAGACACCCCAAGCTATTTGCTGAGAGTCATGTCGAGTCCATGGAATATTTTATATTGTGACACAAGTTGCGGGAAAGAGACAATTTTTTTTTTTGCACAAAGTTGTCACTAAATGATATATCGCTCAAACATGCCATGGGAATATGTGAAAATACACCCCAAAATACATTCTGTTGTTTCTCCTGAGTACGGGGCTACCACATGTGTGAGACTTTTTGGGAGCCTAGCCGCGTACGGGACCCCGAAAACCAGGCACCGCCTTCAGGCTTTCTAAGGCTGTCAATTGATTTCACTCTTCACTGCCTATCACAGTTTCGGAGGCCATGGAATGCCCAGGTGGCACAAAACCCCCCCAAATGACCCCATTTTGGAAAGTAGACATCCCAAGCTATTTGCTGAGAGGTATAGTGAGTATTTTGCAGACCTCACTTTTTGTCACAAAGTTTTGAAAATTGAAAAAAGAGAAAAAAATTTTTTTTCTTGACTTTCTTTCAAAAACAAATGAGAGCTGCAAAATACTCACCATGCCTCTCAGCAAATAGCTTGGGGTGTCTACTTTCCAAAATGGAGTCATTTGGGGGGGGGTTGTGCCACCTGGGCATTCCATGGCCTCTGAAACTGTGATAGGCAGTGAAGAGTGAAATCAAAAATTTACACCCTTAGAAATCCTGAAGGCAGTTATTGGTTTTCGGGGCCCCGTACGCGGCTAAGCTCCCAAAAAGTCCCACACATGTGGTATCCCCATACTCAGGAGAAGCAGCTAAATGTATTTTGGGGTGCAATTCCACATATGCCCATGGCCTGTGTGAGCAATATATCATTTAGTGACAACTTTTTGTAATTTTTTTTTTTTTGTCATTATTCAATCACTTGGGACAAAAAAAATGAATATTCAATGGACTCAACATGCCTCTCAGCAATTTCCTTGGGGTGTCTACTTTCCAAAATTGGGTCATTTGTGGGGGTTTTGTACTGCCCTGCCATTTTAGCACCTCAAGAAACGACATAGGCAGTCATAAATTAAAGGCTGTGTAAATTCCAGAAAATGCACCCTAGTTTGTAGGCTCTATAACTTTTGCGCAAACCAATAAATATACACTTATTGACATTTTTTTTACCAAAAACATGTGGCCGAATACATTTTGGCCTAAATGTATGACTAAAATTGAGTTTATTGGATTTTTTTTAGAACAAAAAGTAGAAAATATCATTTTTTTTCAAAATTTTCGGTCTTTTTCCGTGTATAGCGCAAAAAATAAAACTGGCAGAGGTGATCAAATACCATCAAAAGAAAGCTCTATTTGTGGGAAGAAAAGGACGCAAATTTTGTTTGGGTACAGCATTGCATGGCCGCGCAATTAGCAGTTAAAGCGACGCAGTGCCAAATTGTAAAAAGTGCTCTGGTCAGGAAGGGGGTAAATCCTTCCGGGGCTGAAGTGGTTAAATAACGGGGGTAGGGCCACCCGGTGACCCCGCCCCCCTCTGACGCACAGGACATGACGGGACTTCCCTGTGGCATTCCCCGTGACATCACAGGGAAGTCCCGTCAAGTCACCGTGCGTCAGAGGGGGGCGGGGTCACCGGGTGGCCCCGCCCACCGTTATTTAAGAACCGTCAGACGAGGAGACTCCGTCACACAGCGGGAGCCTCCCTCCATGCCAGCATGGGCGCGGAGCGGCCCAGAGAAGAAAATGAAGAAGAGAAGAAGGAAGAAGAGAAGAGGATGAAGAAGAAGATGAAGAGAAGAGCGGGAGCCTCCCCCCCATGCCATGGGTGCGGAGTGGCCCGAGGAGAAGAAGATAGAAGACGCCGCGGAGGAGATGCTGGGTAGGGATGAGCTTCGTGTTCGAGTCGAACCCATGTTCGACTCGAACATCGGCTGTTCGGTCGTTCGCCGAATTGCGAACAATATGGGCCGTTCGCGCCAAATTCGTGTGGCGCGTCACGGCCCATAATTCACTGCGGCATCACAGTGCATTGCTGGCTGATGATTGGCCAAGCATGCACTATGACCCGCATGCTTGGCCAATCACAGCGCCGTCAGTAGAGAGAGCTGTAATTGGCCAAAGCCAGGGTGGCTTTGGCCAATTATGGCTCAGGGGATTTAGTACACACCCCACACTATATAAGGCCGCCTGCACGGCGGCCCTGTGTAGTGTGTGTTCCGGTGTGCTGAGAGATAGAGAGAGAGAGAGACAGTGTCATTTGATTTGAGTTAGATAGATTAGGCAGAACAGTCAGTCAGTTAGCTGCACTTACAGTGTATTGTGTATATATATGCATCCCAGGTGTTGCATATATATATATATACACTGTATTCAGTTTAGCTAGATCCGTTCCTGTTATCTTCTATCTAGACTATTTACATTTAGTGCAGTGCGTCCTGCTCACAGTGTTCAGCTAGATCCGTTCCTGCTATTTACATTTAGTGCAGTGCGTCCTGCTCACAGTGTTCAGCTAGATCCGTTCCTGCTATTTACATTTAGTGCAGTGCGTCCTGCTCACAGTGTTCAGCTAGATCCGTTCCTGCTAATTACATTTAGTGCAGTGCGCCCTGCTCACAGTGTTCAGCTAGATCCGTTCCTGCTATTTACATTTAGTGCAGTGCGTCCAGCTCACAGTGTTCAGCTAGATCCGTTCCTGCTATTTACATTTAGTGCAGTGCGTCCAGCTCACAGTGTTCAGCTAGATCCGTTCCTGCTATTTACATTTAGTGCAGTGCGTCCAGCTCACAGTGTTCAGCTAGATCCGTTCCTGCTATTTACATTTAGTGCAGTGCGTCCTGCTCACAGTGTTCAGCTAGATCCGTTCCTGTTATCTTCTAGACTATTTACATTTAGTGCATTGCGTCCTGCTCACAGTGTTCAGCTAGATCCGTTCCTGCTATTTACATTTAGTGCAGTGCGTCCTGCTCACAGTGTTCAGCTAGATCCGTTCCTGCTATTTACATTTAGTGCAGTGCGTCCTGCTCACAGTGTTCAGCTAGATCCGTTCCTGTTATTTACATTTAGTGCAGTGCGTCCTGCTCACAGTGTTCAGCTAGATCCGTTCCTGCTATTTACATTTAGTGCAGTGCGTCCTGCTCACAGTGTTCAGCTAGATCCGTTCCTGCTAATTACATTTAGTGCAGTGCGCCCTGCTCATAGTGTTCAGCTAGATCCGTTCCTGCTATTTACATTTAGTGCAGTGCGTCCAGCTCACAGTGTTCAGCTAGATCCGTTCCTGCTATTTACATTTAGTGCAGTGCGTCCTGCTCACAGTGTTCAGCTAGATCCGTTCCTGTTATCTTCTAGACTATTTACATTTAGTGCAGTGCGTCCTGCTCACAGTGTTCAGCTAGATCCGTTCCTGCTATTTACATTTAGTGCAGTGCGTCCTGCTCACAGTGTTCAGCTAGATCCGTTCCTGCTATTTACATTTAGTGCAGTGCGTCCTGCTCACAGTGTTCAGCTAGATCCGTTCCTGCTATTTACATTTAGTGCAGTGCGTCCTGCTCACAGTGTTCAGCTAGATCCGTTCCTGTTATCTTCTAGACTATTTACATTAGTGCAGTGCGTCCTGCTCACAGTGTTCAGCTAGATCCGTTCCTGTTATCTTCTAGACTATTTACATTTAGTGCAGTGCGTCCTGCTCACAGTGCTCAGCTAGATCCGTTCCTGTTATCTTCCAGACTATTTACATTTAGTGCAGTGCGTCCTGCTCACAGTGTTCAGCTAGATCCGTTCCTGTTATCTTCCTACTGACAGGCAGGCTTGTCTGGTTACAGTATATAAAGCTACCTGAAGAAAATTACAGGTGTTCTATTTGATCCTATTAGTACCACGGTCAGGCAGCTAGACTATTTACATTTAGTACAGTGCGTCCTGCTCACAGTGTTCAGCTAGATCCGTTCCTGTTATCTTCCTACTGACAGGCAGGCTTGTCTGGTTACAGTATATAAAGCTACCTGAAGAAAATTACAGGTGTTCTATTTGATCCTATTAGTACCACGGTCAGGCAGCTAGACTATTTACATTTAGTACAGTGCGTCCTGCTCACAGTGTTCAGCTAGATCCGTTCCTGTTATCTTCCTACTGACAGGCAGGCTTGTCTGGTTACAGTATATAAAGCTACCTGAAGAAAATTACAGGTGTTCTATCGCAGCTTAGTGCAGCTACAGGCCATTAGTATGTCTGGAAGGCCAAGAAGGAGAGGCAGACAGTCACAAGCCAATAAGAGAGGGCAAGCAGGCTCTGTGTCTAGTGCTGGTCGTGGAGACGGTGCATCCTCATCAGCACGTGGCCATGGGACACGCTTGGCCTTTTTTTCGGCAGCTGGCCGTGTTGAGCCGCAACATGCGGAAGACTTGGTCGAGTGGATGACCAAGCCGTCCTCATCCTCCTCATCCTCTCTCACCCATGCCCAGGGTGCTTTGTCTGGCAAAGCAGCGGCTCTGATGATGATACTGAGCTCGATGAAGGCAGTAACATGAGCACGGACAGAGGGGGTGCCCAAGAAGGACAGCAATCTGGCAGTCATGCTCCCCCCCCTGCTGCAGCATACTGCCAGGTTTGCTCCAGTGATGAGGAGGGAGGGGATGATGAGGTCACTGACTCAACGTGGGTGCCTGATAGGAGAGAGGAGGAGGAGGAGGAGGAGGAGGAGGTGGCACATCACCAACGAGGCAGGATGCCCTCCAGGGGCTAGCCTAAGGGCAGCACATTGACTGCATCACACCCCAAAGCTCCACATGTGCAGGGCGCTGCAGTCTCTGCGCGTTATTCAAAAAGTTCTTTGGTGTGGGCCTTTTTTTAGAAGAGTGCATCAGATCGCACCGCTGCTATTTGCAACATATGTCTCAAGCGTATCTCGCGTGGCCAAAACATCTCCCGCTTGGGTACCACATGCTTGACCAGACATATGTTGACCTGCCATGCAGTTCGTTGGCAAGCGTATCTAAAAGACCCACACCAAAGAACAAAAAGGATCTCTCCTTGCTCCTCATCAGCTGAGATTTCCAACCCCACTAGACCTTCAGTCCTCTCTGAGACCTGCAGTGAGAGGAATGAAGGTGTAGAATTAGGTGTGTCACAGCCAAGTACTTGTGGGCAATCTGCTTTTGGTACACCGACGTCAGATTGTACCAGGCAAATTTCCCTGCCCCAGCTGCTGCACCGCCGAAAGAAGTTTGCTCCCAGCCATCCACATGCCCAGCGGTTGAATGCTAGCTTGGCAAAATTGCTAGCACTTCAACTGCTGCCTTTTCAGTTGGTAGACTCTGCCCCCTTCCGTGAGTTTGTGGAATGTGCGGTTCCTCAGTGGCAGGTACCCAAACGCCACTTTTTCTCACGGAAGGCGATTCCGGCTCTCTACCGGCATGTGGAAGGCAATGTCCATGCCTCGCTGGACAGGGCGGTCAGCGGTAAGGTGCATATTACCGCTGACTCATGGTCCAGCAGGCATGGACAGGGACGTTACCTAAGTTTCACGGCGCATTGGGTGACTCTGCTGGCAGCTGGAAAGGATGCAGGACAAGGTGCAGTAGTGTTGGAGGTTGTTCCGCCACCACGCCTCCAAAATGCTGATTGTGACACACCTCTCTCCTCCACCCCCTCCTCTTCTTCTTCCTCCATGGCCTCTTCCTCGGAACCAGCGGTGCTCCGTAGGCGTTCAAGGGGCTACGCAAGTACGCAGGCCAAAAGATGCCATGCGGTGCTTGAGCTGGTGTGCTTGGGGGACAGGAGCCACACTGGGGCAGAGGTTCTGTCAGCTCTGCAGGGGCAGGTTCAGAGGTGGTTGACGCCACGCCAACTTAAGGCAGGAATGGTGGTTTGCGACAATGGCACCAACCTCCTCTCTGCCCTCCGACAGGGACAAATGACCCATGTGCCCTGTTTGGCTCACGTCCTTAACTTGGTGGTGCAGCGGTTCTTGGGCAGGTACCCGGGCTTACAGGATGTCCTGAGGCAGGCCAGGAAAGTCTGTGTGCATTTCCGCCGGTCATATAATGCCAGTGCTCGGCTGACGGACCTCCAAAAGGAGTTTAACCTGCCCAAGAACCGCCTAATCTGTGACATGCCCACCAGGTGGAACTCAACGTTGGCCATGCTGCAGCGGCTGCACATGCAGCAGAGGGCCATCAATGAGTACCTGTGCGACTATGGCACCAGGACAGGGTCAGGGGACCTTGGTTTTTTTTCCCCACGCCAGTGGGCCATGATCAGGGATGCATGCACTGTCCTGTCACCATTCGAGGAGGCCACGAGGATGGTGAGCACTGACAGTGCATGCATCAGTGACACTGTCCCCCTTGTCCACCTGTTGGAGCACACGCTGCGTGGAATAATGGACAGGGCACTTGAGGCAGAACAGAGGCAGGAAGAGGAGGACTTCCTTAGCTCTCAAGGCCCCCTTTATCCAGACAGTGTTCCTGCGTGCCCGCCGATCACACAGGAAGAGGACGAGGAGGAGGAGGAGGAAGATTGTGTCAGTATGGAGGTGGAGCCTGGCACTCAGCATCAGCAGCAGTCTTTAAGGGATCAGTCCCAAGGAACACATGGACTTGTACGTGGCTGGGAGGAGGTGGCTGCGGACGTTGTTGTCCTTAGTGACCCAGAGGACTCCGGACCGAATGCCTCAGCAAACCTACGCTGCATGGCCTCCCTGATCCTAAAAAGCCTGCGTAAGGATCCTCGTATTCGTGGTATCAAGGAGAAGGACCAATACTGGCTGGCAACCCTCCTTGATCCACGTTACAAGGGTAAGGTTGCGGACCTTATCTTGCCATCGCAGAGGGAGCAGAGGATGAAACATCTTCGGGAGGCCTTGCAGAAAGGTCTGTGCAACGCGTTCCCAGAGACTGGGAGGTTACAAACTCCTGTTTCTGGACAACGTGTTGCTGAGGCTTCGGTCAGTCAAAGAAGGAGCGGTGGAGAAGGTGGCCGTCTGACCGATGCGTTCAGACAATTTTTTGGTCCGCAGCCCCAAGGTATGATCGGTTCCAGCAACCATCGCCAGCGTCTGTTTTACATGGTGCAGGAATACCTAGGGGCAAGATCAGACTTGGACACCTTTCCCACCGAAAATCCTCTGGGTTACTGGGTCTTGAGGATGGATCACTGACCAGAGCTTGCACAGTATGCAATTGAGCTACTGGCCTGTCCTGCATCCAGCGTTCTTTCGGAACGCACATTCAGTGCTGCTGGAGGCGTGGTAACCGATCACAGGGTGCGTCTGTCCACCGACTCGGTCGATCGGCTGACCTTCATAAAAATGAATCAGTCTTGGATCACCACCAGCTACCAAGCACCTGATGCAGATGTAACCGAATAATTTTTTTTGAAATCTCAGATCCCTTCAAAGACTGCCTATGCTGATGCTGAGTGACTATCCCTGAGTAATTATCCTCTTCCTCCTCAATCATCACGCTGATAGCTTGTAAGAACATTTTTGGTTCTGGGCGCCACCACCAGTGCCTAAGGCACAATTTTTCAGCCCCTGTTTAACAGGGGCGTGTAATTACAATTTTTGATGTAATACTTTGCAGCAGGGCTCGTTCCTGCATTCCAACTAGAGTGTCTGTGAGGGGTTGCAGTGTTGTGGCACCAGCACCAGTGCCTAAGGCCCAATTTTTCTGCCCCTGTCTAACAGGGGCGTGTAATTACAATTTTTGATGCAATACTTTGCAGCAGGGCTCGTTCCTGCGTTCCAACTAGAGTGTCTGTGAGGGGTTGCAGTGTTGTGGCACCAGCACCAGTGCCTAAGGCCTAATTTTTCAGCTCCTGTTCAACAGGGGCATGTAATTACAATTCTTGATCTAATATTTCACAGCAGGGCCCTGTGAGGGCTTACAGTGTTGTGGCCACAGCAACACCTAAGGCCCAAATTTCTGCTGAGTATATAGAGCAGGACCCTACTTTCAAACATCTAACTTACAAACGACTCCTACTTGCAAACGGAAGGAGACAACAGGAAGTGAGATGAAATCTACCCCTAGGAAGGGAAATTCTCTCCTGTAAGAGTTAATATGGGAAAACAATTTCTCCTTTCCACTGATGCTTTCCAATCCTTGTTCCACAAAAAAACCCAAATTTTCAAAAAACATTTTTCATTGGGACAAAAAAGTGAGGTGAAATCTTCTGAAGAGGAGGAAAGACGCAAAACAATTGTCACAGGGGTGATAACCCTTCCCTATGTTTTCCAAAAAGCTTAGAAAAGATTTTTTGGCTGGAGCTAAACACGTTAAAAATGTTCAAAATTACAAACAGATTCTACTTAACAACAAACCTACAGTCCCTGTCTTGTTTGCACCGCCTGTATACTGCTGTTCAGAGTATATAGGGCCTGGTGGCCCCACACCTTTCCTTATTTTAATTTGGGTGTGGGGTTCCCCTTAATATCCATACAAGACCCAAAGGGCCTGGTAATGGCAACCCTCCTTGATCCACTGTTTGTCTCACTGATTTTCATCCATATTGCCATGACCCGACATGACATTAAACCCGCAAGCAGTTTTAAATGAGATTTTTTCCTTTAAAAATGACATTTGGTGCAGGGACTGTTCTAAACATGGGAAACACGCGTCACTTTACAGGCATACTATAGACACCCCCCAGGTACGATATTTAAAGGAATATTTCACTTTTTTTTTTTTTTACTTTAAGCATCATTAAAATCACTGCTCCCGAAAAAACGGCCGTTTTTAAAAGTTTTTTTTGCATTGATACATGTCCCCTGGGGTAGGACCCGGGTCCCCAAACCCTTTTTAGGACAATACCATGCAAAGTAGCCTTTAAAATGAGCACTTTTGATTTCGAACGTTCGAGTCCCATAGACGTCAATGGGGTTCTAACGTTCGTGCGAACTTGCGGTCCGTTCGCGGGTTCTGGTGCGAACCGAACCGGGGGGTGTTCGGCTCATCCCTAATGCTGGGCGAGAACGCTGGAGGAAGAACCAGAAGAGCCAGAAGAACCAGAAGAAGAAGAAGATGAAGGAAGATAGAAGAAAGAAGAAGCATTTAAATAAAGGAATTGTCAAAAACTGTCTCTTGTCATATTTAACATTTTTGACAGTTTTTTAGTGAAATGGTAGGGGTAAGTACCCCTTTACCATTTCACACAGGGGGGGTGGGATCTGGGGGTCCCCTTGTTAAAGGCGGCTTTCAGATTCTGATAAGCCCCCCGCCCGCAGACCCCCACAACCACCGGCCAGGGTTGTGGGGATGAGGCCCTTGTCCTCATCAACATGGGGACAAGGTGTTTTGGGGGGCTACCCCAAAGCACCCTCCCAATGTTGAGGGCATGTGGCCTGGTACGGTTCAGGAGGGGGGGTGCACTCTCGTCCCCCCTCTTTTCCTGCGGCCTGCCAGGTTGCGTGCTCGGATAAGGGTCTGGTATGGATTTTTGGGGGGACCCCACGCCGTTTTTTTTTTTTTTTTTTGGCGCGGGGTTCCCCTTAAAATCCATACCAGACCTGAAGGGTCTGGTATGGAATTTAGGGGGAACCCCACGTCATTTTTTTTTTAAATTTTGGCCGGGGCTTCCCCTTAATATACATACCAGACCTGAAGGGCCTGGTGTGGAATTTAGGGGGACTCCCAAGTCATTTTTTTTAAATTTTGGTTCGGGGTTTCCCTGTGGGGAATTCCCATGCCGTTTTTATCAATGAACTTCTATGTGTATTGTCGGCAATGCAATAGCCGCGGATAGTTTTAAATGGGTTTTTTCCTTCCAAATGTCATTTTGCTGTCAGACTGTTCTAAACACGGGAAACATGCGCCCCTTTACAGGCATACTATAGACACCCCCCAGGTCCGAAATTTAAAGGGATATTACACTTTTATTGTTTTACTTTAAGCATTATTAAAATCACTGCTCCTGGAAAAACGGCTATTTTTAAAACTTTTTTTTGCATTGATCCATGTCCCCTGGGGCAGGACCCGGGTCCCCAAACACTTTTTATGACAATACCTTGCATATAAGCCTTTAAAATTAGCACTTTTGATTATTCATGTTAGTGTCCCTTAGACTTTAACGGTGTTCGAATGTTCCAGCAAACTTTTTTCCTGTTCTCATGTTCTGGTGCGAACCGAACAGGGGGGTGTTTGGCTCATCCCTACTGTACATACCAATTACAAACCAAAATACATTCTGCTGAGTAAAGGGTAAAGAAAAGATTACCTGCAGTTTTAGTAGTGCAGTGGTCCACAGAGAAGAGCATCGGTCCAGGTAGCAGGCAGGAACGTAGACAGCGACAGCAAAACAGGCAGCAGGCAGGAATAGTCAGTACAGGTAGAGATGTCAGCACAGCCAAAGCATTAGTCCAGATAGCAGGCAGGGATGTGGTCATCAGCAGCAAAAGGATCAAAGGATCGTCCATGCAGCAGGCAGGAATACTGTCCATAGTTAGTACATGCAGCAGGCAGAGGTATGGTCAGCACAGCCAGAGTATTTGTCCAGGGAGCAGGCAGTACCATCAAGCTTAGGGCATCGGTCAGGAAAGAATGGGGACGGGGTAGAGGCTTCTCCCACCCAAATCGCGTTGAAGCCTCCGGGCAACTAGACCCTGTTATGGGAACACAGAAAACCAAAAACTGGTTTTCTGAACTCCGAACACTATTCTGGAGCTCCTCACATATGTGAGACCCCTGTGTAGCATCGTGAAATATCAATCCAAGGGGCAGGCAAAAACATGGTCAACAGGCCGAGGTCAGTGCAGGTAAAAGGCAGAAATAGACAGTAGGCAGAGGCATAGTCGATACAGTCCAGGGTCAGTTCACGTGAAAGGCAAAAACATGGCGGAAAAACAATGCAGACGGTAGGCAGAGGCATAGTCGAGAAACAGGCCAGGGTCAGTTCACATGGATGGCAATGATATGGTTGGTTGAGGAAGGGAAATATTCAGGACAGAAATGAAAAACGGGGAAATGGCAGTATTAGAAATATGGACTAATAATTTTCCAGAGTGTGATATCGCCTGAAGCATTCTCCGATGCAAAGGCCATGTTGGGAGGGACAGTCGGTACAATGGAAGCTGGTATCTTTCCTAAATCCTTTTTTGGTGCACACCCGACATTTTTTTTGGCATCGTCTTCCGGATCCTGTTGGTGGAATATGGTCCGGGAAATGGCGCTCATGTAGTCTGTTGACAGAATCTGAGCGAATGCTTTCTGGGGGGGATACTTGCTGATAAATCAGGGCAGTGACAATGTCTTCAATAAACTTTATGAAGGTGGTGGGTGTTTCTGTTGATTTTTGGTAGATTATGAAAGAATTTAAAAGGGCCAAATGAAAAAAGTAAATTGCGACTTTTTTTGTACCAGAATAAGGATTTTCTTGTTGAAAGATAGGGCTGCAACAACTAATCGTTTAAATCCACCCCCCCCCATGTATTTATTGTACTCAGTGATACAGGTAGGCTTGCGAACGGTACCGCGTCTTCTGTGAAGTTCCACCGAGGTGTCATCGTGGATGGTGGACATGATGTACACATCTTTTCTATGCCTCCACTTCACAGCCAACACTTCTTCGTTCCTCAAGCTTGACGATTCTCCCCTTTGAATGTTTGTGGTGACAAGACACTGTGGGAAGCCCTTTCGGTTTTTTCTTGTTGTACCATAGGCCAAAGTTTGTTTGAGATATAGGTGGCGGAGAAGGGGCAAACTAGTATAATAATTGTCCATATAAATATGGTACCCCTTTTGGAGGAGTGGGAATGCCAACTCCCAAACAATTTTCCCACTTATTCCCATGTACGAGAGACACTCAGGGGGCTGGAGCTGGCAATCTTTGCCTTCGTACACGCGGAATGAGTGCACATAACCAGTGGCGCTTTCACAAAGCTTGTTAAGCTTCAAGCCGTACCTCGCCCTCTTACTGGGGATATAATGCTTGATTCCCAGCCGGCCTCTGAAATGCACCAGGGATTCGTCCACAGAAAGGTTTTTTTCAGAGACATAAACTTCGGCAAACTTCGGGGAAAAAAAATTAATTAGGGGGCGAACTTTATATAGTTTGTCAAAGTTTGAGTGATTTCGGGGGGGGCACTGTGAGTTGTCACTGAAATGCAAGAAGTGCATTATGATTTCATATCGGGACCTGGACATGGCTGATGAAAAAACTGGCATATGGTGGATGGGTTTGGTCGACCAATACTTATGAATTTCATTTTTTTTGTAAGCCCCATGTTGAGGGTTAGGCCTAAAAACAATTTTAGCTCCACTACTGTTAGGGGTCTCCATTCAAAAGGGTGGGCATAGCTGGAGCTGGGGTTGGTTGCAATGAATTGTTGGGCAAAGAGATTAGTTTGGTCCACGATGCCTTGAATCAATTCATTAGGGAAAAATAAATTTTAAAAATCCATTTGTGAAAATCCTGCAGTGTTGACCTGCACACCCGGCTATGCTGTAAAAGGGGGGATCGTGGCTGACCCTGTGGTAGAAGGCAGCCACAGTGGGTTTGCCAAGGAATCTGGAAGATGGGTTTGGGCCCTACTTCTTTGGCGTGCACTTGTGTTGGGCCTTTCCTCCTGGGGTCTAGCAGCGCTTGTACTGGGCTCCTCCTCCTGGGGTCTACCGCCGCTGGTACTGCTGGTAGCTGCCTGGTGTTCAGACCGTCGTCTTTTTGGATGGACTACTTCCTCCTCTGATTCGGATCCTGATGTTCTGCCTTCGGGGGGCTCATATTCCGAATCAGAACCAGAATCTGAACTGAGCGGTGAGAGCTCCCCGTTGCTCTCATCGGTCAGACTCAGTATTTGGTATGCCTCTTCTGGGGTGTACACCTTTCTGGACATAGTGGATGACTGGCTGTATGTACTCTGGTGGCAGGTGGTGAGGTGGCAGGTACTCTGGTGGCAGGTGGTGAGGTGGCAGGTACTCTGGTGGCAGGTGATGAGGTGGCGGGTACTCTGGTGGCCAGTGGTGAGGTGGCAGGTACTCTGGTGGCAGGTACTCTGGTGGTGAGGTGGCGGGTACTCTGGTGGCAAGTACTCTGGTGGCAGGTGATGAGGTGGAGGGTACTCTGGTGGCAGGTGATGAGGTGGCAGGTACTCTGGTGGCAGGTGATGAGGTGGCGGGTATTCTGGTGGCAGGTGATGAGGTGGCAGGTACTCTGGTGGCAGGCGATGAGGTGGTGGGTACTCTGGTGGCAGGTGGTGAGGTGGCGGGTACTCCTGATAGACAGGTACTCTAGATGACAGGTACTCTGAGATGACAGGTACTCTGAGATGACAGGTACTCCTGATGACAGGTTCTCTTTATTTAGGAGGGGCAGTCTGGGCACAGTAGTAAATATATTAGGTAACTCACTGTTATCTGATCTCTTCTCCTCACACTGGATCGGTGTGTGAGGAGAAGAGCCCAGCAACAGCAGTTGCTCACAGTGTTTGTGCTGTTTACATTAGTGACCGGCTGTGATTGGACACAGCCGGTCATGTGATGACGAGCCATGTCATTGGCTACAGTGATCAGGGCTGAGCTGTATCCAGGGGAAAAGCCTCAGCCCCAATCACCGCTCTGCTTGTCACCGGAACCGCTAGAAGAGATGATACACGCCACTTCCCAGTGCCGCTCTGCATTGACAGATCCGCCGTTACCGGCGCTCTGCCGCCCGCCGCCCGCTGCCGCCCGCTGCCGCCCGCTGCCGACACTTCAATACCCCCATCGGGGAACGGCTGTGTCCTGAGGGACACAACGGTACCCCGATCGCCGCTCTGCGGGCCCACGGGGGCCCGCAGTAGCGGCGGAAAGCCGAGGCCGTCATATGACGTCCACCCAGGATGGGAGATCCCATCTGTGGACGTCATTTGACTATGGCCGGGTATTGAAGTGGTTAAGAACTGTCAGACGAGGAGACGCCGTCACACAGCGGGAGCCTTCCTCCATGCCAGCATGGATGCGGAGCGGCCCGGAGAAGAAAATGAAGAAGGGAAGAAGAGAAGAGGATGAAGAAGAAGATGAAGAGAAGAGCGGGAGCCTCTCCCCATGCCATGGGTGCGGAGCGGCCCGAGGAGAAAAAGATAGAAGACGCCGCGGAGAAGATGCTGGACAAGAACGCCGAAGAAAGAACCAGAAGAGCCAGAAGAACCAGAAGAAGATGAAGGAAGATAGAAGAAAGAAGAAGCATTTAAATAAAGGAACTGTCAAAACTGTCTCTTGTCATATTTAACATTTTTGACAATTTTTTAGTGAAATGGTAGGGGTAAGTACCCCCTTACCATTTCACACGGGGGAGGCCGGGATCTGTGGGTCCCCTTGTTAAAGGGGGCTTCCAGATTCCGATAAGCCCCCCGCCCGCAGACCCCCACAACCACCGGCCAGGGTTGTGGGGATGAGGCCCTTGTCCTCATCAACATGGGGACAAGGTGTTTTGGGGGCTACCCCAAAGCACCCTCCCAATGTTGAGGGCATGTGGCCTGGTACGGTTCAGGAGGGGGGGCCGCACTCTCGTCCCCCCTCTTTTCCTGCGGCCTGCCAGGTTGCTTGCTCAGATAAGGGTCTGGTATGGATTCTTAGGTGGAGCCCACGCCATTTTTTTTTTTTTTTGGCGCGGGGTTCCCCTTAAAATCCATACCAGACCTGAAGGGTCTGGTATGGAATTTAGGGGGAACCCCACGTCATTTTTATTTTTAAATTTTGGCCAGGGTTCCCCTTAATATCTATACCAGACCTGAAGGGCCTGGTATGGAATTTAGGGGGACTCCCACGTCATTTTTTTTTTAAATTTTGGTTCGGGGTTTCCCTGTGGGGAATTCCCATGCCGTTTTTATCAATGAACTTCTATGTGTATTGTCGGCAATGCAAAAGCCGCGGGTAGTTTTAAATGTCTTTTTTCCTTCCAAATGTCATTTTGCTGTCAGACTGTTCTAAACACGGGAAACATGCGCCCCTTTACAGGCATACTATAGACACCCCCCAGGTCCGAAATTTAAAGGGATATTGCACTTTTATTGTTTGACTTTAAGCATTATTAAAATCACTGCTCCTGAAAAAACGGCCGTTTTTAAAACTTTTTTTTGCATTGATCCATGTCCCCTGGGGCAGGACCCTGGTCCCCAAACAATTTTTATGATAAAAACTTGCATATAAGCCTTTAAAATTAGCACTTTTGATTTCTCCCATAGACTTTTAAAGGGTGTTCTGCGGCATTCGAATTTGCCGCGAACACCCCAAATTGTTCGCTGTTCGGCGAACTTGCGAACATGAGTTTGGCTCGAACTTGAAGCTCATCCCTAATGTACAGTATATGCTATGTGTTAGGAATATGAAGGGCCTTCAACAATGTGATAGGTTGGCAGGAGTTTGTGTGTAATGTATGCTCCTAGAACAACTGACAGTGCTACTTGGATGTTGGGCCTCTGTATGTGGCCAGGCTGGTGGTTGAGATAGGTGGTTGAGAAATGAGATGTGTAATTTATGCATGTAGAAAGCCTGACGGTGCTACTTCAATGTTGGGCCTCTGTATGTGGCCAGGCTATGTAAAAGTCTCACACATGTGGTATCGCCATACTCGGGAGGAGAAGCAGAATGTATTTTGGGGTGTCAGTTTTGCTATGTACATGCTATGTGTTGGAAATATCTTATAAATGGACAACTTTGTATTAAAAAAATGCATTTTCATTTTTTCCCACATATTCCAAAAACTACTGGAAAAAAATGAACCGTTCAAAAGACTCATTATGCCTCATAGATTATACGTTGGGGTGTTAGCTTTCCAAAATAGGGTCATTTTGTGGGCGTTTCCATTGACCTGGTGCTCCAGGGCCTACAAAATGTGATAGGTTGTCATCAAATGAGATGTGCAATTTATGCTCGTAAAACGCCTGACGGTGCTAGTTGGATGTTAGACCTCTGTATGTGGCCAGGCTGTGTAAAAGTCTCACACATGTGGTATCACTATACTCAGGAGGAGTAGCAGAATGTATTTTGGGGTTTCATTGCAAGTATGCATGTGCTGTGTGAGAGAAATAACTTGTAATTTTGTGCAAAAAAAAAATCTCCAAGAATTGTGGGAAAAAATTACAACTTCAAAAAACTCACCACGCCTCTTACTAAATACCTTGGAATTTCTGCTTTCCAAAAAGGGGTAATTTGGGGGGTATTTGTACTCTCCTGGCTTGTTAGGGCCTCAAGAAATGAGATAGGCCTTCAGTACATCAGGTGTGATCAGATGTGATCATTTTTCAATGATTTGCACCATAGCTTGTAGACTCTATAACTTTCACAGAGACCAAATAATATACACTATTTTGGGTTATTTTTACTAAAGATATGTTGCAGTATACATTTTGGGCCAAATTTATGAAGAAAAATTACTTATTTGCAAAATTTTACAATAGAAACTAAAAAAAAGTGTCTTTTTTCAAAAATGTCTCTCTTTTTTTGCTTATATTGCAAAAAATAAAAAAAACAGCAGTGATTAAATACCACCAAAAGAAAGCTATGTTTGTGAGAAAAAAATGATAAAAATTTGGTTTGGGTACAGTGTAGCATGACTGAGTAATTGTCATTCAAAGTGTGAGAGCGCTGAAAGCTAAAAATTGGTCTGGGAAGGAAGGGTGTATAAAAGCCCTGTATTGAAGTGGTTAAACTAAAGAACCTTAAACATATGTATAGTATAAACTAGGAAGGGTCCACATCCAGCCGTCTGAGTCAGAAGGTGAGGTATGGGTGTATTGTCCACCCTGGGTATAAAGTAGAAAAAGTATTTGCTCAGAGGATTGGATGTGTCATTGCCATCATCCCATAGATAATTAGAAAGCAAATATAAACCTCAGATTAGGGATTTTAAAGGCAATGTAACAAAGGATAGGATTAAAATAATGTATTGATATACAAAAATTCATAACATACAGAAATAGAGAAATAGACTTCAATAATCAAGTGAATTTTTAAAATTAAGTTGCATGATGATGTAAAGAAAAAGAATATTAATCATAGACCGTGATACATTCTGCTACGAGATACAATCACCACCAATGCGATACGGTGGCATCAAGTAACAGTATTCCGACGCATTTCAACTTATAGCTTCAAAAGCGTCTTCCTCAGGGAAAATTGTATCATATTCTAAGAAAGATCAAAATAACAATGTTACCAACTGCATGCATAAATCCATAGGATGATGAAGTATATAAAAATCACCAAAACAACTTACATTTTTCATGCATACGTGAAAAGCTGTATGAACAAAAAAAAAGGTACAAGGTGTAAGGAAGCTGGGAAAGAGAATCAGGTAAGGCATACCTTCATATATAGGCTTGATGACAAGTGAACCTTGTGCTAATGGATGCCAGGAAAACACTATAAAATTGAAAGTATATATGCATAAGTACAGTCACATACACATATATCTATCAAAAAATGTTGATCACATGGGATCAGTATGTGGTGTGGGGGTACAGATTTCATCCTGAACCGATGGCCACAGATGACTAAATACATCCATGTGTAAGCCTCCAAGGATTCTGGACATATCACTTAATGCTACACTATTGTAATGAATGCCTAGATTAGAGCTTTAAATATGGTCAAAAACATGGATGTATGTACAGAATTGGCAAAACATTAAAGAGTTAATACAATGAAAAGAAGCCACAAAGGCTCCTCAAATAAATATATTAAACAGAGAGATTCCCTAAACCACATAAGACACAAATGTAACTGTCAGCAGATAAAATCCATGCGGTGTTCAAAATGCTAGCCATAACGCACAAACACCCAGATCAGATTCATGTCCACATTTGGTCCTGGCCTCCAACAGACAGGTTGCATTCCCTTTCAGAGATCAAGAAGTCTGTCCATATATCTATAACTATACGATTAGCTACACTAGCATGGTCGTTTTGGGTTTGAGAAGTACCAAATCTAAAAGGGATTACACTCTCTTATATCCTTTTACAGTTCAAATACACATTTGTCAAAAGTTCAGCTTTAAAAAAATTAGAACTAGACTTAGGTATGGCTTTTTCTGATACACATTGGATGCAAGCGATCCACTATAATCACGAATCAACTAGATGCATAATTTGTTGGAAAATTGTTGACTCAAAAATTCCACAACAGATGATATCTCACACCTGTCCAACTGATTACATTTTCTAACATAGAGCATGATAACTGCTGGGAAGGATGCTCTCAAAGTGGTCCTTGCTACATGTTTTATGGGAATGCCCATAATTATATTATAGGTTTTTGGAACAAAGTGTTTTCCATGATATCTGACATCACTGGTTATCTCGCCTCTCCTTCCCCACCCCTAGCTTCTCTAAGTATTGGTATAGACAAATTTCCACATGACTTTAGGCAACTGATTATGCAAGTGCTATTTGTGACTAGATTGATGATTGGCAGAAAATGGAGACGAAATCTGGCCCCTAATACATCAGATGTGCGCCTCCAAATAAATCAGATTGTGAACTATGAAACAGTTTTGGCACTACAGTCAGATTCTCTCAAAAAATTGGCCCTGTGTAGTGTGTTGCTGGCATATAGAGACATAGATAGAGAGAGTTTCATTTCATTTACTTTGAGCAGGCAGTTGATCCAGTTTAGCTAGATCTCACTGCAGACCGTTCATGCTGTACTGTTTCTAAACTACTTCAGGCAGGCAGTTGATTCAGTTAGCTGCAGTGTATTTAATATATATATACAGTCAGACTAATATATATATATATATATATATATATATATATATATATATATATATATATATATATATATATATATATATATCCACTGTATCCAGTTTATTTCACTGCAGTCCATTCCTGGTGTACTGTTTCTAATCTACTTCAGGCAGGCAGTTGATTCAGTTAGCAGCTAGCTGCAGTGTATTTAATATATATATATATATATATATATATATATCCAGTTTAGCTAGATCTCACTGCAGACCGTTCCTGCTGTACTATTTCTAATATACTTCAGGCAGTCAGTTGATTCAGTTAGCTGCAGTGTAATATATATATATATATATATATATATATATATATATATATATATATATATATATATATATATATATACAGTATATATATATATATATACAGTCAGACTGCTATATATATATATATATACACACTGTATACAGTTTAGCTAGATCCCACTGCAGACCGTTCCTAGTGTACTGTTGCTAATATACTCCAGGCAGGCAGTTGATTCAGCTAGCTGCAGTGCATTTAATATATATAAATATATACAGGCTTGTATATATATAGTCTAGCCAAGCCTATACCTGACTGTAAATTAATAAAAATTGGGACTTTGAATGAGGTCATGGAAAACATGCAGGTAACAGGGGTAGCAGTACAATTTTATTATATAAAATTGTATATATTGTATAAAATTGTATAATATATATATATATATATATATATATATATATATATATATATATATATATATATATATATATATATATATATATAGTCTAGCCAAGCCTATACCTGACTGTAGGCCTATCTTGGAGTACTGTTTTTAATAAACTTCAGGCATTGCTTTGCTAATCTAATTGTACAGTATGTCTGGAAGGCCACCAAGGAGAGGCAGACGCTCACAGGCCACTAAAAGAGGGCAAATATCTGATTGTACCAGGCAAATTTCCCTACCCCAGTTGCTAAACCGGCGAAAGAAATTCGGTTCCAGCCATCCACATGCTCAGCGGCTAAATGCTAATTTGGCTAAATTGCTAGCACTCCAACTGCTGCATTTTCAGTTGGTAGACTCTGCCCCCTTTCGAGAAATTGTGGAATGTGCGGTACCTCAGTGGCAGGTTCCCAAAAGCCAATTTTTTTCTCGGAAGGCCATTCCGGCTCTCTACCGACATGTGGAAGGCAATGTCTTGGCCTTGTGGGACAGGGCGGTGAGCGGTAAGGTGCATATTACCGCTGACTCATGGTCCATCAGGCATGGATAGGGACGTTACCTTTCTTTCACAGAGCACTGGGTAACTCTGCTGGCAGCTGGGAAGGATGCAGGACAGGGTGCAGTATTGTTGGAGTTTGTTCCGCCACCCTGCCTCCAAAATGCTGGTAGTGGTGATTCTGCCACACCTCTCTCCTTCCACCCCCTCCTCTTCTTCTTCCTCTATGGTCTCTTCCTCTGCAGATTTATCCTCGGAACCAGCGGTGCTCCGTAGGCGTTCTAGGGGCAAAAGATGCCATGCGGTGCTTGAGTTGGTCTACCTAGTGGACAGGAGCCACACTGGGGCAGAGATTCTGGCAGCTCTGCAGGGGCAGGCTCAGAGGTGGTTGACGCCACGCCAGCTTCAGCCAGGAATGATGATTTTGCAATGAAATTTAAATCTGTACTGAGTGGTACACAATCACCCCCGTGACAAAATTAAATTGTGGCGCTCTCTCTAAAGAATTTGAACATCTCCTACAGTGAAAAATAAAAAATCTAAAATCTAAATCTAACCCACACCCTAATAATGTGCAACGACAAGTCCTTCTGCTGTGAGCATGTGAGTTGTGAGTCAGGAGGTCACAACCTGCACAGTAAGTTATTCAACGTGGACAAGCTACCTTGCCTTTTTATTACATGAAAACTACAATGGGAGAAAAGGAATCAAATTCTGCCAGTGTGTCTCTGCAAGAACGAGCCTCCTGGATGGACATGGTTTAACCCTTGCCAGTAGCAGCAGTCATCTATGCCTTTTTAGCCTCATACGAAAGTGGAGGCATGAGGAGCTGGTGAGTGACTGTCCATAGGGAGAGTGGTCACTGAGCACAGAGGTGTGGTGGAAGATTTCTTGTGGAAGAACTCACATGCTCACAGCAGAAGGACTTGTCGTTGCACATTATATGTTGGTTTTGATTACCATCACGGACACTATTTTTTGCATTATGTTTTTGCACTTATATATATAGATTGTAGACCTATCTAGTATATTTATATCTATATAGCAACATCTGATTAATATTAGCACTGAGTCACGTTATGTATTAGGTATTTTGGTGTCACTATTGTTTTTTCACTTACTTCTTACAATGAACACATTGTGAGGGTACCAGTAGGTATTTATCAGATATCTGTTGTACAGTTGTTTATCATTCAGATACACACCACTATTAGGGTGTGGGTTAGATTTAGATTTTAGATTTTTTATTTTTCACTGTAGGAGATGTTCAAATTCTTTAGAGAGAGCGCCACAATTTAATTTTGTCACGGGGGGTGATTGTGTACCACTCAGTACAGATTTAAATTTCATTGCATATTTGTCTTATATATTAAGTGGCAGCTATAGGTAGGTGTCATTTCACCGGATGTGTAGCACCATCTGGGTGAAACATCCTAGGCGCAGTGGGGGTTGACCTAGTAGAGGGTGGATTTTATCTAGGAATAACCGTTTAGTCACAGGAATGATGATTTGCGACAATGGCACCAACCTCCTCTCCTCCCTCCGACAGGGGCACTTCACTCATGTTCCCTGTTTGGCTCACGTCCTTAATTTGGTGGTGCAGCTGTTCTTGAGAAGGCTTACAGGATCTCCTGAGGCAGGCCGGGAAAGTCTGTGTGCATTTCCGCCATATAATGCCAGTGCTCAGCTGGCTGACCTCCAAGAGGAATGCAACCTGCCCAAGAACCGCCTCATCTGTGACATGCCCACCAGGTGGAACTCAACATTGGCAATGCTGCAGTGGCTTTTTTTGCCATGCCAGTGGCTCATGATCAAGGATGCATGCACTGTCCTGTCACCATTTAAGGAGGCCACGAGAATGGTGAGCAGTGACATGCATCAGTGATATTGTCCCTCTTGTCTATCTGTTGGAGCACACGCTGCGTGGAACAATGGACAGGGCACTTGAGGCAGAACAGAGGGCGGTAGAGGAGGACTTCCTTACCTCTCAAGGCCCCCTTTATCCAGACAGTATTCCTGCAGGCCTGCCTATCACACAAGAAGAAGAGGAGGAGGATTGTGTCAGCATGGAGGTGGAGCCTGGCACTCAGAATCAGCAGCAGTCTTCAAGGGATCGTTTTCAGGCCCCAGAAACTGATGGACTTGTACGTGGCTGGCAGGAGGTGGCTGCAGATCAGGTCGTCCTTAGTGACCCAGAAGACTCCGGACCGAATGCCTCAGCAAACCTAAGCTGCATGGCCTCCCTGATCCTGCAAAGCCTGCGAAAGGACCCTCAGATTCGTGGTATCAAGGAGAGGGATCAGTACTGGCTGGAAACCATTCTTGATCCACGTTACAAGGGTAAGGTGGCAGAACTTATTCAGCCATCGCAGAGGGAGCAGAGGATGAAACATCTTCGGGAGGCCTTGCAGAAAGGTTTGTGCAATGCATTTCCAGAGCCTGGAAGGTTACAATTTCATGGTACTCCTGGACAACGTGTTGCTGAGGCTTCGGTCAGTCACAGAAGGAGCGGTGGAGAAGGTGGCCGTCTGACAGATGCGTTCAGACAATTTTTTAGTCCGCAGCCCCAAGGTCTGATCGGTTCCAGCAACCATTGCCAGCATCTGTTGTACATGGTGCAGGAATACCTAGGGGCATGATCAGATTTGGAGACCTTTCCAACCGAAAATTCACTGGGTTACTCGGTCTTGAGGATGGATCACGGGCCAGAGCTTGCACAGTATGCAATTGGGCTACTGGCCTATCCTGCATCCAACGTTCTTTTGGAAAGGAATATTCAGTGCTGCTGGAGGCTTTGTAACCATTCACAGAGTGCGCCTGTCCACCGACTCGGTTATCGGCTCACCTTCATAAAAATGAATTACTGGTAACTGAATTATTTTTTTTATGAATGTGAGATCCTGTCAGAAACCATGAATCAGACCGAGTACAGTTAATCACACTTGTTTAATAATAATAAAAAGGTGAACAGAGTAAGCGTAGTCAATACATAGCCAGAGTTCAGTAACCAGATCGGGTATTCAACCAATGCCAATGTCAGAGAGCCAGAGATCAACGTAGTAGTACAGCAAGCAGGATCAGGAGCCAGAAGGGGATGCCAGCCGAGCAAGTCTTCAACAGGAACACAGAAGAAAGTCTCTTAGATGTGACCAAAGGCGAAGGCAGAGATGAAGTGAGCTGGACAGCTTTTAGTAGCCAGGACTGACGAGCAGATCATCAACAGCACTGTGGAGAAAAAGGAGCTGGCAATTAGCCGACAGCTGAGCGGCCAGCTTAGAGAAGGAAGGGCTGAGCCCAGCCCTGACAGTACCGCCTCCTCAAGGACCCCTCCCCCTCGGAGGACCACCGGGTTTGAGGGGAAAACGTCTATGGAAATCACGGAGGAGGAGAGGGGCATGTACATCCGAGGATGAGACCCAAGAGTATTTCTCCAGGCCGTACCCCTTCCAATGCACCAGGTACTGTACGCGCCCACGGAACCTACGGGAGTCTACAAAGGATTTTATTTCATACTCCTCATGGTTCTCAACCTGTATAGGGTGAGAACGTGGCACCGAGACATGAAACACATTAGAGATGCGCATACTAGGAGGAAGGTCCAATGTGTAAGCCACTGGGTTAATCCTGCGAAGGATACGGAAAGGCCCAATAAACCGAACTTCAAAGAAGGAACACGAAGTGGGAGGTTGCAAGATGACAGCCAGACTCTGTCCCCAACCTGGTAGGAAGGCGCAGGCAGGCGCAGGCAGGCGTCTGCGGTCAGCATGGAGTTTGTACCTATCGTTAGCATGTCGCAAAGCCTCCTGGACTTGTGCCCAAGTGGAACAAAAGCCAAGGAGATGCTCCTCTAACGCAAGAATACTCTGCGGAACAGGCAGGCAACACAGAAGGTCGGAAACCATAGTTCGCCATAAATGGGGACAAATGGGAAGCTGAATTCAAGGCACTATTGTGAGCAAACTCCGCCCATGGTAAGAGGTCTGACCAGTTGTTATGATGGTCAGAAATATAGCAACGTAGGAATTGCTCCAAGGACTGGTTGGCTCGTTCTTCGGCCCCATTAGACTGCTGATGATACGCAGAGGAGAAAGCAAGCTGAATACCCAACTGTGCACAAAAGTCTCGCCAGAACCAGGACACAAACTGACTACCCCTGTCTGAGACAATCACCTTGGATAGCCCATGTAAGCAGAAGATCTCCCGAGCACCATAACCACCATAAGGATAACTGTTTTGCCCTGGGAGTCGGGTAACTCCACAATGAAATCCATAGACAGGTGGGTCCAGGGCCTCTCTCCATTGGGTATGGGTTGTAGGAGGCCAACTGGAAGGTGTCGTGGAGTCTTACTCTGAGCACATACAGAACAGGCAGCTACAAAGGCGGTTACATCAGCACGTAGACTTGGCCACCAGAATTGTTGGGAAATGGCCCAAAAGAGTTAATTCTTCCTAGGGTGGCCAGCAGCCTTGGGAGAATGGTAAGTCTAGAGCACAGCAGTACAGAGACTCTCGGGAACATAGCAGCGGTCACAAGGTTTCTCAGGAGGAGCATCCACCTGAGCAGCAAGAATTTTGTCACCCAAAGGAAAAGTAAGACTGGTGCGAAACGTAGCCAGAATATGATCAGGAGGAATCACAGGAACCAGAACCAACTCCATCTTGGAAGTGGAGGAAAATTGTTGTGACAAGGAGTCAACCCTTACATTCTTAGACAAGAATGTGAGATTCTTATGGTCAGTAAGAATGAGAACCGGCACAGTGGCACCTTCAAGGAGATGTCTCCATTCTTTCAGGGCTAAAATGATTGCCAACAGCTCTCTGTCACCAATCTCGTAATTGCGCTCTGCCGGTGACAATTTCTTGAAAACGTAGCCACACGGATGCATAGCGCACTCAGAGTTAGGACGTTGAGACAGAAGGGCGCCAACTCCAGTCTCAGAAGCATCAACTTCTAGGATAAAAGGCAACGTAGGATCAGAGTGTGCCAACACAGGAGCAGAAACAAAGGCAGCCTTGAGACTCTCAAAGGCCTTAATAGACTCTGGAGACCAACTCTGTGGGTTGCCGTCTTTCCTGGTCATATCAGTCAGGGGCTTGACCAGTGACGAGAAGTTACGAAAAAAACTTCCGATAATAGTTGGCAAAGCCAAGAAAACGTTGCAGAAGACGTAAACCCACGGGTCGAGGCCACTGTAGGACCTCTGAAAGTTTCTCTAGGTCCATCGAAAAACAAGCAGTGGAAATGACTGTCATAAACAGGCGTGACCAAATTGTGTGGACTGCAAAGAGGAAACCAAAATGCATGTGAAGTGAATAAGAATAATGTTTATTTAGGATAAGTGATATTAATAAAAAAAAAAACAAATACAAATAGTGCTCAACCAACCAACAGAAACCCACAGACAACAGATAATATATACAGCCAAAGGGAAGTACCGAAATCAAACACGTTAGCCAGGCCAGGGTCATACACAGGGGATCAGCAACTGAACAAGGGCAGGATAGGAGAGGGAGATAATGGATGGGATCAGGCTTGCAAGGGAACTCGAACACAGGAGTAGGGATGAACACCCCCCCGGTTCGGTTCGCACCAGAACCTGCGAACGGACCGAAAGTTTGCGCAAACTTTAGAACCCCATTAAAGTCTATGGGACTCGAACGAAATCAAAAGTGCTAATTTTAAAGGCTAATATGCAAGTTATTGTCCTAAAAAGGGTTTGGGGACCCGGGTCCTGCCCCAGGGGACATGTATCAATGCAAAAAAAAGTTTTAAAAATGTCAGTTTTTTCGGGACCAGTGGTTTTAATGATGCTTAAAGTGAAAAAAAAAGTGAAATATTCCTTTAAATATCGTACCGGGGGGTGTCTATAGTATGCCTGTAAAGTGGCGTGTGTTTCCCGTGCTTTGAACAGTCCCTGCACAAAATGACATTTTTAAAGGAATAAAAGTCATTTAAAACTGTTTGCGGCTTTAATGTAATGTCGGGTCCCGGCAATATGATGAAAATCAGTGAGACAAACGGCATGGGTACCCCCCCCAGTCCATTACCAGGCCCTTTGGGTCTTGTATGGATTTTAAGGGGAACCCCACACCCAAATTAAAAAAATGAAAGGCGTGGGGCCCCCAGGCCCTATATACACTAAACAGCAGTATACAGGCGGTGCAAACAAAACAGGGACTGTAGGTTTGTTGTTAAGTAGAAACTGTTTGTAATTTTGAACTGGTACATTTTTAAAGTGTAGCCCCAGCCAAAAAATCTATTTTTAAGCTTTTTGGAAAACATAGGGAAGGGTTATCACCCCTGTAACATTTGTTTTGCTGTCTGTGCTCCTCTTCAGAAGATTTCACCTCACTTTCTGTCCCAATGACAAATGCTTTTTGAAAATTTGGGGTTTTTAGTGAAACGAGTAAGTAGGAGTCGTTTGTAAGTTGGATGTTTAAAAGTAGGGGCCTGCCCATATTTACTGCCCATATTTACTGTGCAGAAATTGGGTCCTTAGGTGTTGGTGTTGCCACAACACTGTAAGGCCTCACAGTTACTCTTGGTGGGCCCAGGAACGGGCCCTGCTGTGAAATATTAGATCAAGAATTGTAATTACATGCCATTGTTGAACAGGGGCAGAAAAATTTGGCCTTTGATGGTGGTGGTGGTGCTGGTGCCACAACACTGTATGTCCTCACAGTTACTCTTGGTGGGTGCTGGAATGGGCCCTGCTGTGAAATATTATATCAAGAATTGTAATTACATGCACCTGTTGAACAGGGGCACAAAAATTGGGCCTTTGGTGGTGGTGGTGGTGTTACCACAACACTGTAAGCCCTCACAGTTACTTTTGGTGGGCGCAGGAATGAGCCCTGCTGTGAAATATTAGATCAAGAATTGTAATTACATGTCCCTGTTGAACAGGGGCAGAAAAATTGGGCCTTAGGCACTGGTGCTGGTCCACAACACTGCAACCCCTCACAGATTCTCTTGTTAAGTGCAGGAACAAGTCCTGCAGCAAAGTATTGCATCAAAAATTGTAATTACACACCCCTGTTAAACAGGGGCTGAAAAATTGGGCCTTAGCCACTGGTGCTGGTGCCACAACACTGCAACCCCTCATAGATACTACAGTTGAGCGCAGCAACGAACCCTCCTGCAAAATATTGCATCAAAAATTGTAATTACACACCCCTTGGGCCTTAGCCATTGGTGCTGGTGCCACAACACTGCAACCCCTCACAGATACTCTAGTTGGAGAGTGCAGGAACGAGCCCTGCTGCAAAGTATTGCATTAAAAATTTTAAATTACACGCCCTTGTTAAACAGGGGCTGAAAAACTGGGCCTTAGGCACTGGTGCTGGTGCCACAACACTGCAACCCCTCACAGATACTCTAGTTGAGCGCAGCAACGAACCCTCTTGCAAAATATTGCATCAAAAATTGTAATTACACGCCCCTGTTAAACAGGGGCTGAAAAATTGGGCCTTAGCCACTGGTGGAGGCGCCCAGAACAAAGAATGTTCTTACACGCTATCAGCATGATCATTGAAGAGGAAGAGGATAATCACTCAGCATAACAGGATAGTCACTCAGCATCAGCATAGGCAGTCTTGAAGGGATCTGACACTTCAAAAAAAATTATTTGGTTACATTAGCATCAGGTGCCTGGTAGCTGGTGGTGATCCAAGACTGATTAATTTTTATAAAGGTCAGTCGATTGACCGAGTCGGTGGACAGGCGCACCCTGTGATCGGTTACAAAGCCTCCAGCTGCACTGAATGTGCATTCCAAAAGAACGCTGGATGCAGGACAGGCCAGTAGCTCAATTGCATACTGTGCAAGCTCTGGTCAGTGATCCATCCTCAAGACCCAGTAACCCAGAGGATTTTCGGTGGGAAAGGTGTCCAAGTCAGATCTTGCCCCTAGGTATTCCTGCACCATGTAAAATAGATGCTGGCCATGGTTGCTGGAACCGATCATACCTTGGGGCTGCAGACTAAAAAATTGTCTGAACACATCGGTCAGACGGCCACCTTCTCCACCACTCCTTCCTTGACTGACCGAAGCCTCAGCAACACGTTGTCCAGGAACAGGAGTTTGTAACCTCCCAGTCTCTGGGAACGCGTTGCACAGACCTTTCTGCAAGGCCTCTCGAAGATGTTTCACCCTCTGCTCCTTCTGTGACGGCAAGATAAGGTCCGCAACCTTACCCTTTGTAACATGGATCAAGGAGGGTTGCCAGCCAGTATTGATCCCTCTGCTTGATACCATGAATACGAGGATCCTTCGGCAGGCTTTGCAGGATCAGGGAGGCCATGCAGCGTAAGCTTGCTGAGGCATTCGGTCCGGAGTCCTCTGGGTCACTAAGGACGACATGATCCGCAGCCACCTCCTCCCAGCCACGTACAAGTCCATGGGTTTCTTGAGACTGTAAGTGATCCCTTAAAGACTGCTGCTGATGCTGAGTGCCAGGCTCCACCTCTATGCTGACACAATCCTCCTCTTCCTCCTCCTCATCCTCTTCCTGTGTGATCGGCGGGCACGCAGGAACACTGACTGGATAAAGGGGGCCTTGAGAGGTAAGGAAGTTCTCCTCTTCCTCTGTCTGTTCTGCCTCAAGTGCCCTGCCCATTATTCGATGCAGCGTGTGCTCCCACAGGTGGACAAGAGGTACAGTGTCACTGATGCATGCACTGTCACTGCTCACCATCCTCGTGGCCTCCTCAAATGGTGACAGGACAGTGCATGCATCCCTGATCATAGCCCACTGGCGTGGGGAAAAAAACAAGGTCCCCTGACCCTGTCCTGGTGCCATAGTCGCATAGGTACTCATTGATGGCCCTCTACTGCGTGTGCAGCCGCTGCAGCATGGCCAATGTTGAGTTCCACCTGGTGGGCATGTCACAGATTAGGCGGTTCTTGGGCAGGTTATATTCCTTTTGGAGGTCAGCCAGCCGAGCACTGGTATTATATGACCTTCCGGAAATGCACACAGACTTTTATGGCCTGCCTCAGGACATCCTGTAAGCCCGGGTACCTGCCCAAGAACCGCTGCACCACCAAGTTAAGGACGTAAGCCAAACAGGGCACATGGGTCAGCTGTCCCTGTCAGAGGGCGGAGAGGAGGTTGGTGCCATTGTCGCAAACCATCATACCTGCCTTAAGCTGGTGTAGCGTCAACCACCTCTGAACCTGCCCCTGCAGAGCTGACAGAATCTCTACCCCAGTGTGGCTCCTGTCCCCCAAGCATACCAGCTCAAGCACCACATGGCATCTTTTTGCCTGCGTGCTTGAGTATCCACTTGAACGCCTATGGAGCACCGCTGGTTCCGAGGACAAATCAGCACAGGAAGAGGCCATGGAGGAAGAAGAAGAGGAGGGGGTGGAATAGAGAGGTGTGGTAGAATCACCACTAGTAGAATTTTGGACACTACTGCACCCTGTCCTGCATCCTTTCCAGCTGCCAGCAGAGTCACCCAGTGCGCGGTGAAAGATAGGTAACGTCCCTGTCCATGCCTGCTGGACCATGAGTCAGCGGTAATATGCACCTTACCGCGAGGCCAAGATATTGCCTTCCACATGCCGGTAGAGAGCCAGAATAGCCTTCCTTGAGAAAAAGTGGAATTTGGGAACCTGCCAGTGAGGAACCGCACATTCCAAAAACTCACGGAAGGGGGCAGAGTCTACCAACTGAAAAAGCAGCATTTGATGTGCTAGCAATTTAGCCAAGCTAGCATTCAAGCGCTGGGCATGTGGATGGCTGGGAGCGAACTTATTTTGGCGGTGCAGCAGCTGGGGCAGGGAAATTTGCCTTGTACAATCCGACGTCGGTGCACCGATAGCAGATTGCCCCCAAGTACTTGGCTGTGACACACCTAATTCTACACCTTCATTCCTCTCAGTGCAGGTCTCTGAGAGGACTGAAGGTATAGTGGGGTTGGAGATCTCAGCTGATGAGGAGCAAGGAGAGGTTCTCTTTGTTCTTTGGTGTGGGTTTTTAGGTACGCTTGCCAATGAACTGCATGGCAGGTCGACATATGTCTGGTCAAGCATGTGGTGCCCAAGCGGGTGATGTTTTGGGCACGCGAGATACGTTTGACATATGTTGCAAATAGCAGCGGTGATGATGCACTCGTCTCAAAAAAGGCCCACACCAAAGAACTTTTGGAATAACGCGCAGAGACAGCAGCGCCCTGCACATGCGGAGCTCTGCGGTGTCATGCAGTCGGTGTACTGCCCTTAAGCTGGCCCCTGGGGGGCATCCAGCCTCATTGGTGATTTGCCTCCTCCTCCTCCTCTCTCCTATCAGCCACCCACGTGGAGTCAGTGACCTCATCATCCCCTCCCTCCTCATCAATGGAGCAAAGCTGGCAGTATGCTGCAGCTGGGGAAACATGATTGCCAGATTGCTGTCCTTTTTGGGCACCCTCTCTCTCTGGGCTCACGTTACTGCCTTCCTCTAGCTGGGTACCATCATCGGAGCCTTCAAAACGCTGGGCATCCTCCTGGAGCATGTACCCAACACTGTGGGCAAACAGTTCGGGGGACTCCTCAGGAGGACATGGTGAGGCTTGGGAAGGAGTGACTGATGCCATTGAGCCAAGGGAAGAGGCTGCGTTGGCAGCTGCTTTGCCAGACAAAGTACCCTGAGCCTGGGTGAGAGAGGATGAGGAGGATGAGGACGGCTTGGTCATCCACTCTACCAAGTCTTCCACATGTTGCGGCTCAACACAGCCAGCTGCCGAAAAAAAGGACAAGCATGTCCCACAGCCACGTGCTGATGAGGATGCACCGTCTCCTCGACCAGCACTAGACACAGAGTCTGCTTGCCCTCTTTTATTGGCTTGTTACTGTCTGCCTCTCCTTGTTGGCCTTCCAGACATACTAATGGCCTGCAGTGAGATGTAGCTGCACAAAGCTGGGATGTATATATATACTGATACTGCAGCTAGCAGAATCAACTGCCTGCCTGTAGTATTATTAGTATGAGAACACCAGCAATTGTCTTCAGGTAGCTTTAGGTGCACACTGTGCAGAGGACACACTACACTAACTGTAAATACTGTAGCTGCCTGCCTGTGGTATTAATAGGAGCAGAACAACAGCAACTGTCTTCAGGTACTTTAGGTGCACACTGTGCAGAGGACGCAGTACACTAACTGTAAATATTGTAGCTGCCTGCCTGTGGTATCAATAGGATCAGGAGAACACCACCAATTTTATTCAGGTAGCTTTAGGTGCACACTGTGCAGAGGACGCCGTACACTAACTTGTAAATACTGCTGCTGCCTGCGGTACTAATAGGATCTGAAGAACACCACCAATTTTCTTCAGGTAGCTTTAGGTGCACACTGTGCAGAGGACGCACTACACTAACTTGTAAATATTGCAGCTGCCTGCAGTACTAATAGGATCAGAAGAACACCACTAACTTTCTTCAGGTAGCTTTAGGTGCACACGGTGCAGAGGACGCACTACACGAACTTGTAAATACTGCAGCTGCCTGCGGTACTAATAGGATCAGAAGAACACCACCAATTTTCTTCAGGTAGCTTTAGGTGCACACTGTGCAGAGGACGCACTACACTAACTGTAAATACTGTAGCTAATAGGACTAATAGGATCAGAAGACCACCAGCAATTTTCTTCAGGTAGCTGTAAATACTGTAAAACACCTGCCTGCCTGTCAGTAGGAAGAAAATAACAGGAACGGATCTAGCTAAACTGAATTCAATGTATATATATATATATATATATATATATATATATATATATATATATATATATATATATATATATATATATATATATATATTGTAGCAGAGCGTCCCAGAGAGAGCAAGGAAAAGTCCTGTTTGGGGTTTATACATCCCCTAGGCTCCTCTCATACACGTTCAGGGATCTCTGATCCATGGTCCAGTTCAGGTCTTGGTCCTCTCCCCCAGGCTAATTTAAGCTCACCTGAGCAGACAGCCTTTGCTCTTGGCCTGGGAACCTCAGACAACTTCTGTGTAGGAGAGCAAAATGTTGGTAGAAGCTATTAAGCTGTGAATGTGGAAGCTGACAAGCTTTAGGCTTGCTCAGCCTGATAGTTAGGATCTGTAAATATTGTTTAGTTAGTGCCGAGACATGGATAGGTTTTGTTTTTGCTATTTTTTTGTTCCTATTTGTTTTTGGAACACTGTACAGCACCTGTATATAGACTTGTATATATCACAAATAAACACCGCACTGTTTGTCACTACTTCACTGGATTTGGTATCTGTGCCTGAAAGACTGCTCATCCCAGGGAACTTTGTACCTGCTACCTGTCCCCCAGGTTACATATGGTGGAGAATGCGGGCAGTTGTAGTAAGTTATTACTTAAAAGGCCAGTACCTAGAGTGACTAAACATGGAGGAAATCCTAAAACAATTGGTGTTATCCAACGCTGCACAGCAGCAAGCAAACGCTGCACAACAGCAAGCCAACGCTATCGCACAGGAACAAACCAAGGCGCTACGCCAACAGATTGGTGCTGTACAGGAGCAATAACAGAGGCTGTTTGAACAGCTAGCCACTGATGCAAAAGCGGATAGGAAAACCTTGACTGATGTTGTGGAGACGCTAGCACAGTGGTCGTTGTTGGAGACAAGCCCTCAGCCATGCATGTGGGTCGCTTTCTTTCTAAGATGACTGCAGATGATGATCCAGAGGCCTTTCTCCTAACGTTTGAATGGACCGCTGAGAGGGAAGGTTGTCCCAAAACAAAAAAAGAATCGCAGAAGGCCTACTATGATTTGGAGTCAGCAGAAGCAGGAGACTATGAAAAGGTCAAGCGGGAAATCCTGGTGCGACTTGGTGTCACCTTGGCAGTTCGAGCACAGTGGGTCCACAGCTGGTTCTTCCAAGATGAGAGGCCCCCAAGATCGCAGATGTTCGACCTAATTCACTTGGTGAGGAAATGGCTACAGCCGGAGTCCCTGTCTGGGCCACAAATAGTGGAGCGTGTGGTCATGGACCAGTTCCTGAGGTCACTACCAATTCCCCATCAGAAGTGGGTGAGTCAAGGAGACCCCAACTCGGCTGACAACCTTGTGGAACTCGTTGAAAGGTACTTTGCTGCAGAGAGCCTGGTCACCACCCTTACAGTCACACGGACTTTCCACCCAAAGCCACGGTCTCCCCAGGCAACCGTTAAGACTGTTCCAGGGGAAGTGGGTGGTAAGCATGGCAAGGAAATAGGGGGGAGGATTTTGGTGCCAGGACTGAAGTTTGGCGTCCCAAACAAGGGAAGCTACTGCCTGTCAGCAAACCAAACTGGGGAAACATTAGGTGTTTCCTTTGCCAAGAACATGGACATGTTGCAGTAAACTGTCCATTGACAGATGAACCAATGCAGTGTGATCTATCTATTAGAAGGCAGTCTATGTTTGCTGCTGTTTCATGCGCTGCAGCACCAAATATGGGAAAACACATGTGTCAAATGACTGTTAATAATAAGCCTATTACGGCCTTGCTGGACTCTGGAAGTTTAGTGACTTTGGTTACCACTGAGATGGTTGAAACTGTGAATTTGCATGCTAAAAAAGTTGCTGTGATCTGTGTACATGGGGATACTCGCGAGTATCCTATAGCCACTGTTCAGTTTAAAACTGGCTTAGGTACGGTGACCCATCCGGTCAGACTTGTGCCCCACTTGGTGCACAAGGCCATCGTTGGTAGGGACTTCCCTAAGTTTTGGTAACTGTGGGATTGTCCCGACCCGGTCGCAGTAGCTGACTCAGTGACAGGGCCAGAACTCCTGGCCACTACTGACAATGTGGGTTCAGGGGACTCTTCTCAGGGCTCCCCGGGTTTTCTTTTCTCAGTTATGGCAGGAGAGCTGGAGGAGCCTGAGGAGGTCCCCACAACCAGTGGAGCTAGACAGCCATCTGCTGAATCTGAGTGTCAGGGAAGACCAGCCAGTACTCAAGATGACCGAAGGAGAAGTCGACCTGTGACCACAGCCTGTCAGGGAAGACTAGCCAGTACTCAAGATGGCCGAAGGAGTGGTCTACCTGTGACCTCAGCCTGTCAGGGAAGACTAGCCAGTACTCAAGATGGCCGACGGAGAAGTCGACCTGTGACCTCAACCTCTGTCAGAACACCTTCGGTTCACCTGTGTGCACATTACCAAGGGGCTATTTAAACCTGGTCTGTGCTTGCATCCAGTGCTGCACATTCTACAGCATTCCTGTGTGCTCCTGCCTGCTTTACCCGTGATACCTGCACCTGTTTACCGACCCGGCTTGCCTCTGACTCTGCTACCTGCTGCCTGCATCTGACCCGGCTTGTTCTGACTCCGCATCTGCCTGCTCCTTCTACTACCACGCTGCCAGCCCGTTGCCGACCCTGCCTGCATCCAGACTACGCACCTGCCTCCGCTTCTGTTCCTGACGTTCCTGCTAGTGTTTGACCCGGCTTGCCCGACCTGCATCTTCCGCTCATTGGAGAACCCTGCTCCAGCACCGTGCCACCTGCCGCTGTTCTACATTACAGTGAAGACGAACTGTTTGGCACTTGTGCGACTCTGCACTTCTGCTCCTCCTGTCTACTCTATCAGGGGGCCAGAATCAGAGGAGCAAGAGAGGCCGTTCCCTGCGCATCAGGCTCTACCGTCAGGTACGTGACACTGAGCCTACATTTGAGTTTGCTGACCTTAATGTACACAAGGAAAATTTTGGTACCGAGCAGAAAAAAGACCTTACCCTTGCCAGGGCCTGGGAAAATGTAATAGTGAATAATGATGTACCTGTCGAACCAGGGGACAGGCTCTGTTTTCCTTATTTCAGCAGCAATGAGGATTTACTGTATCGTGTATGTAAAAAGAATGATGAAGTGGTTGAACAGTTGGTGGTCCCTAAGCCATACAGACGGGTGGTGTTGGAACTTGCTCATGGGCACTTGCTAGGAGGCCATTTAGAGGTTGAGAAAACTACTGAAAGGGTGTTGTGCAGGTTTTATTGGCCCAGGATACAGAAGGATATTGAGAATTATTGTCAATCCTGTCCTGTGTGTCAGATGTCAGCCCCACTACCCCACTTTTGAAGTCCTTTAGTACCCTTGCCCATTATTGAAGTGTCCTTTGAGAGGATTGCCATGGACCTTGTGCGTCCACTCCCCAAGTCTGCCCGGGGGCATCAGCATATCCTTGTAATCATGGATTATGCTACCCGTTACTCCGAGGCAGTTCCCTTACACACCGCGTCTGCTAAAAACATTGCCAAAGAGCTGTTTATGGTGTTCAGTCATGTTGGCATCCCTAAAGAGGTCCTTACAGACCAGGGCACCCCATTTATGTCACAAATAACTAGGGACCTCTGCAAGTTATTTAAGGTGACGCAGTTGCGAACCTCGGTGTATCATCCTCAAACGGATGGCTTGGTGGAACGCTACAATAAGACATTAAAGAGTATGTTAAAAAAGGTTGTTGACAAGGATGGGAAAAACTGGGACTTCTTTATACCATACTTGATGTTTGCCTTTAGAGAGGTTCCCCAGTCCTCTACGGGGTACTCTCCATTTGAGTTGCTTTATGGGAGACACCCTCGGGGACTCTTAGACATAGCCAAAGAAACTTGGGAGGGGGAGCAGACGCCCCATAAAAGTGTCATTGAGCATATCGCTCAAATGCAGGACAGGATTGCAGCAATCATGCCGATGGTAAAAGAACACTTACTGCAGGCCCAAGCAGCTCAACAAAGGATATACAACAGGGGGGCCCAACTCTGTGTTTTCTCACCTGGTGACAGAGTCCTGGTGTTAGTTCCCACTGTTGAGAGCAAGTTCCTGGCTAAGTGGAAGGGCCCCTTTGAAGTAATTGAAAGAGTTACATACATAGTTAGTAAGGTTGAATAAAGACACCAGTCCATCCAGTTCAACCTGAGTGAGTGTGGGTGCGTGTCTACAATTATCCCTATTTATTTAAGGTACCCATATAGCGCCGTCAAACTACGCAGCACTCCACATATACATCACACACTCACATCGGTCCCTACTCTCAAGGAGCCCACAATCCAAGGTCCCCAACTCACATTCATATACTAGGGCCAATTTCGGACAGAAGCCAATTAACCTACCAGCATGTTTTTGGAGTGTTGGGGGAGAGTTAGGGAGGTCAATTACAAAGTATATCAACCAGGAAAAAGGAAGCCCAAACACATTTACCACATAAACCTGTTAAAGCCCTGGAAGGATAGACTGGCGTTAACTGCGAGGTCCCTCCCGGTAACGCCTAAGGGTACTGAGTCCCCTCTGATCCCTGAGGTCACGATTCCAGACACCCTGTTATATTCCCAAAAACAGGAAGCTAGAGAGTTCCTGATAAGGAATAAAGAGAAATTTTCAGAGTTACCTGACATGACTTCAGCAGTTCAGCATGACATTGTTACTGAACCTCAGGTCCATGTTAAGCTCAAACCGTACCGAATTCCTGAAGCACGGAGAAAGGACATCAGCGATGAAGTTAAAAGAATGTTGGATCTAGATGTCATTGAGGAATCCAATAGTGACTGGTCTAGCCCCATCGTGTTAGTCCAAAAACCAGATGGCACTTGGAGGTTCTGTAACAACTTCAGGAAGCTTAATGCAGTGACAAAGTTTGACACATACCCAATGCCCAGAGTAGATGAACTTATAGACCGACTTGGCAAGGCTCGCTATCTGACCACTTTAGACTTAACAAAAGGTTATTGGCAAATATCCCTGACTGGTAGCGCCAAAGAGAAGACTGCATTTGTGACCCTGGAGGATTCCTTTCAGTATAAAAAATGCCTTTTGGCTTGCAAAATGCCCCTGCGACATTTCAGAGGGCCATGGGCAGGACCCTAAGACCCCACCGATGATATGCAGCAGCCTATCTAGATGACATAGTGGTACATAGCACTGACTAGGAGTCTCACTTGCCCTGTGTACAGGCTGTCCTTGATTCCCTCTTCAAAGAAGGTTTTACGGCAAATCCAAAAAAAAGTGCCATCGGTCTAGAGGAAGCCAAGTATTTGGGCTACACTATTGGCCGTGGTGTCATAAAACCTCAAGTGAGTAAAATAGAAGTCATCCAGGAATGGCCACGTCCTGCAAACAGGAAGCAGGTCAGGGCCTTTCTTGGCATTGCAGGGTATTATAGAAGGTTTATCCCAAATTTTGCAACTATAGCTGCTCCACTGACAGACCTTTTGAAAGGGAAAGACTCTGTAATGGTGAAATGGTCCTCAGTAGCAGAGGAATCTTTCCGAGTCCTGAAGAAGGCTTTTTGTGCACAGCCAGTACTGTACTTCCCCGATTTCTCCAAAGATTTTTTGGTTCAGACGGATGCGTCTGATGTTGGTATCAGGGCAGTACTATCGCAGGTACATAATGGGAAAGAACACCCTGTGGTGTACCTAAGCAGAAATCTCAATGACCATGAGAAAAGGTATGCAGTCATTGAAAAGGAGTGTTTAGCCATAAAGTGGGCCGTGGACGCGCTCAGGTACTATTTGTTAGGGCACCAGTTTGAGTTAATAACTGACCATGCTCCCCTGAAATGGATGGCCCAAAAGAAGGAAACTAATAGACAGGTGAACTGGTGGTTTTTGGCTCTACAGGATTACTCATTCACTGTAAAACACAGGCCAGGTGTTGAGATGGGGAATGTAGATGCCCTGTCCCGTGTTCACTCCTGTTGGGCTACAGGTGTTCCAATCCTGGGGTTGAAAGAAGGGGGAAGGACATGTAGCAGAGCGTCCCAGAGAGAGCCAGGAAAAGTCCTGTTCGGGGTTTATACATCTCCCAGGCTCCTCTCATACACGTTCATTTTAATCTAATTTAAGCTAATCTGAGCAGACAGCCTTTGCTCTTGGCCTGGGAACCTCAGACAACTTCTGTGTAGGAGAGAAAAAGGTTGGTAGAAGCTATTAAGCTGTGAATGTGGAAGCTGACAAGCTGTAGGCTTGCTCAGCCTGGTAGTTGGGATCTGCAAATATTGTTTAGTTAGTGCCGAGACATGAATAGGTTTGTTTTGGCTATTTTTTTGTTCCTATTTGTTTTTGGAACACTGTACAGCACCTGTATATAGACTTGTATATATCACAAATAAACACCGCACTGTTTGTCACTACACTGGATTTGGTATCTGTGCCTGAAAGACTGCTCATTCCGGGGAACTTTGTACCTGCTACCTGTCCCCCAGGTTACAATATATATATATATATATATATATATATATATATATAATATATATATATACACACACACACACACTCAACACCTAGGATGCATATATATACACAATACACTGTAAGCGCAGCTAACTGACTCGCCTGCTTACTCTATCTAACTTAAATCAAATGACACTGTCTATCTCTCTCTCTCTCTCTCTCTCTCTCTCTCTATCCAGTTGAGTTTACCTCTGGACGATGTAGGCAAACACTTGAGTATGTTTTCCAATGCTTTATTGAACAAGTAATAAAGGAAGTAGCAGGAAAGAGGTGGAAGGAAAGGGAAGCTCAAATACCTTTCTTTAGTATTCTTCAGAATATTATTTGGAATCGAACACTTGTAGTTGGTTGTACTCCCCTTGTGGGATTCAATCTTTGCCCGCCTGGATAGACCTCTCTCACCGATCTAGCAGCCAGCACGCAGCATGAACAAAAGTCTCCGCCACGGACTCGTTTGGAACAAAACCCTACGATCCTCTGCCACAGGATGCATTGGCTTAGGACGAACGTCAGACACAGTACTTGAACCCTTAAGCCAACCCGGCAGTACTATGCAGTAAGATTACTTCAGGATACTTCCTCCAACTGAGTCACCAGGCCCCTCTCCAGACCAGCACTCTGCATGATACTTCCATGACGGGTCCTCCCCTGGGATCTCCTCAGTTGTCCAGCTTCTTCACTCAGGATAGACAGCTCAGGACCATTCCTCTGCTGCTGTGGTAGGCCCCAGACAGGCTTCAGGGCCCACCCACACGCTGCAGCGACATGGGCCTCCGGAACGGAGGACCACGAGGTAGTATTCCTTTCGCATACCTGACAGCCAGGAGGGCCAGCAGGTGGCTGAAAATGAACCCCTAAACATGGTGTCTGTTCCATAAATACCCTCTCCCAGAATGCAACTCGGAGGACCACCTCCACGAGTTGTCTCCGGGACAGAGGAGCACTCATACACTTCAACACGTTGCCTTTCCAAGACCAGCCCATGGGAACAACGACACCCACCGGTGCAGTGTGGAACTACATGCAAATCAGCCAAGCTGGAACAGAGGCAAACCTAACTTCACCTAACAAATAACCCACTAGATTTACCTATCTGCAGTAGAATAAAAATCTACCAGCGCTACACAGGTTATAGGTTGCAGGTACAGGTCAGGGCGCAAGGAAGAATGATACCAAGGCAAGCATGTGAGGGCTTGCCAGGTATTTATGGGACTGCCAGTGATTGTCCTCATGTAACACCTGAGCGCAGGGAGTGTTGTCTGCTCCATACTGCCAGGATCCATCCATGGATGTCAGTACTGCGGCCCAATGATGACATAACACCAGCAGGGAAAGACTCTCCTGAGAGTTCCAAACTGCCAGGAGACACCTGCTGGTGGACCTCAGTACTGCACGCCAAATGATAGATCTTACCAGCGGATGGACCCTTTCCTGACAGTACCCCCCTTAAAGGAGCCGCCTCTGGACGCTCCAACTAGTTTTAATTGTCCATAGTCTATGCCATCGAGCAGAACGTTGGAAGAGAGTACTTCAGGCTGGTCATCAGGCACACCCGGGCAGACAGCGGGCACATCCGGGCAGACAGCGGGCACCTCTGGGCAGACAGCGGGCACCACCGGGCAGACAGCGGGCACCGGGTCATTGAGCTGGGCAGCAGGCTCCCTACAGGCACTGACTCGGCAAGCAGAGTAACTGGCATCGGTTTGACAGTCTGGGGCACCAATATCAAGACAACAGGCTGGAAGGCAGGCACCAAGACATCAGGCTGGAAGGTGGGCAACGAGACATCAGGCTGGAAGGCAGGCACCAAGCCATCAGGCTGGAAGGCAGGCACCAAGACATCAGGCTGGAAGGCGGGCAACTTGACATCAGGCTGGAAGGTGGGCAACGAGACATCAGACTGGAAAGCGGGTACATCAGACTGGAAAGCAGGCACATCAGACTGGAAAGCAGGCAATGAGTCATCAGGCTGAAAGGCATGCAGTGAGACATCAGGCTGAAAGGTAAGCTTCGAGACATCAGGCTGGAAGGCAGGCACTGAGACAACAGGCTGGAAGGCAGGCACCGAGGCATCAGGCTGGAAAGCGGGCACATCAGACTGGAAGGCGGGCACATCAGACTGGAAGGCGGGTACATCAATCTGGAAGGCAGGCACATTGGACTGGACAGCAGGCACCGAGACATCAGACCGGGCAGCAGGTACTGGAACTTCAGACTGGGCAGCAGACACAGGCGCTGGCACATCAGGCAGAACAGCATGTGCTGGCACAACAGGCTGAACAGCAGATGCATCGGACTGGATAGCAGGTACTGGAACTTCAAACCGGGCAGCCGATACTGGAACTTCAGACTGGGCAGCAGGCACAGGCGCTGGCACAACAGGCAGAACAGCAGGTACTGGCACAATAGGCTGAACAACAGGTACATCGGACTGGACAGTAGTCACTGGAGCGTCAGCCTGTAACATGGACACTGGGATGTCAAGCTGAGCAGCAGGCACTGGGACCTCAAACTGGACAGCGTGCACAGGCATTGGCACAACAGGCTGAGTAGCAGACACTGGCACATCAGGCTGGGCAGCGGACAGGAACACATCAGGCTGGGCAGCGGACAGGAACACATCAGGCTGGGCAGCGGACAGTGGCACATCAGGCTGGGCAGCGGACAGTGGCACATCAGGCTGAGCAGCAGACCGGAATACATCAGGCTGGGCAGCAGACAGGAACACATCTGGCTGGACAGCGGACACTGGTTGAACGGTAGGCACATCAGACTTGTCGGCAGGTATTGAGAAATCAGAGGGGAACATGGACACAGGAACATCGGATTGGGGCACAGGAACTTCAGGTGGAGACAATGGTTGAAAAGCAGGCAGAGGTTAGGCAGAATCAGGTGGGTCTGGCAGGTTCAGCTGGCATGCAAGCAGACTGGAGCAGGTTGGTTGGTGTGGAAGCAAGTTGGGTTACTGGCAGGATCGTGTGAGTGGGGAAGAACTTCTGTTTCTTCTTTGTCTTAACTGCTGAAGATCTGTAGGTGGTTGTAGGACTGTAGGTAGGAGGTGGGGCATACTGAAACGAAGGGCTGGGATATGGCAAGGGGGAACAGCGGCCAGAGGAAGTTTTTTTGGGGAAGTTGCAGGTAGTAGAGAAGAGGCAGGTGGGTTAAAGGCAGGATAGGTGCAGGAAGTAGAAACAGGGTATTGATACTTGGTGGGGAGCAGGATATATTGGACTATAGCTGAGGTTGCCATGGGTGATGGGAGAAAGGACGTCTGAGCAGGCAGGTGTTTAGTAGCAGGTCTGGGTTGTGGAGAGCTGACAGAAGCTGGGCATAACAGGTCTGACCATGCCTGAAGTACAGGTAGCACAAAAGTGGGCTCACATACCCTCTGTCTGACCAGGGACTGCACTTCATCTATACAATCTTTCAACAACTGTTTGGGACAAACCGAGTAGTGCTCCAAAAAGGATGCAGAGTCATCCTCCAACAGCCATACTAAGGACGCAACCTGGTTAATGCTGAAGGGGGAAAAAAGTCAACATGGCCCTTTGGGATACAGGGCAGAGCCAGCTCTGTACACATTCCAATCAAAAGATGAACATCCTCAAACAGTATACTGTCCTGATCAACCACAGAGTGAGCTAAACGGATAATTTCCAGCAGCTGATCACTGGACCACCCTTTCAATGTCTGGTGGAGATATTCAGAACTCTCTGCTGCCAGCAGAGCATAATAAACAATTATATCTGACTTCATCCCAGCAACGTGAAACAGAACTGAGATGGTTCCCATGTGCAGCCACTTCTGGTCAGAGATGGCCTTGGTATACTGTCATAAACAGGTGTGACCAGATTGTGTGGACTGCAAAGAGGAAACCAAAACGTATGTAAAGTGAATAAGTATAATGTTTATTTAAGATAAGTGATATAAATAAGAAAACACCCCAAATATCAACCAACGAACAGAAACCCACAGACAACAGATAATATATACAGCCAAAGGGAAGTACCGAAATCAAACACGTTAGCCAGACCAGGGTCATACAAGCAGATCAGCAACTGAACAAGGGCAGGATAGGAGAGGGAGATAATGGATGGGATCAGGCTTACAAGGGAACTGTAACACAGGAGGGACGGGATCAGGATGGGATCAGGGACAGGCTCAGGTTCAGATACAGGTTACAGGTCGCAGGTACAGGTCAGGGCGCAAGGAAGAATGATACCAAGGCAAGCATGTGAGGGCTTGTCGGCTATTTATGGGACTGCCAGTGATTGTCCTCATGTAACACCTGAACGCAGTACTGACATCCACCAGCAGATGGCTCCATACTGCAAGGATCCATCCGCTGGTGGATGTCAGTACTGCGGCCCAAAGATGACATAACACCAGCAGGGAAAGTCTCTCCTGACAGTTCCAAACTGCCAGGAGACACCTGCTGGTGGACCTCAGTACTGCACGCCAAATGATAGATCTTACCAGTGGACGGACCCTTTCCTGACAATGACATAGCCCAGGAATTTAACCTGTTCACAATGGAATTTGCACTTTTCCAATTTACAATAGAGATTGTTCTCTCTTAGTCTCTGAAGCACACGACAGACATCTGTGTGGTGGCTCTCCAGGGACTTGGAAAATATGAGGATATCGTCAAGATAAACCACCACACATAACTGCAACAAATCTCGGAGGACATCAGTAATGAACTTCTGGAAAACTGCCGGAGCGTTACAAAGGCCAAAAGGCATTACAAGATACTCATAATGACCTGATCTGCTATTAAACGCAGTTTTCCACTCGTCCTCCTTAATCCTGACAAGATTCTATGCCCCTCTCAAATCAAGCTTTGTGAAAACCGTTGCTCCCTTGAGGCGGTCAAATAACTCCATAATCAATGGAATGGGATAGGCATTCTTAATCGTGAAACGATTGAGACCCCTAAAATCGATACAAGGTCTCAGTTCACCACTCTTCTTCTTCACAAAAAAGAAACCAGCACCAGCCGGAGACGAGGATTTGCGGATGAAACCTCAAGAAAGTGCGTCTGCAACATATTCCTCCATGGCCTTTTCTTCAAGACCGACAAAAGGTAAACCCGGCCACGAGGGGGTATGGCACCAGGTTGAAGGTCAATTGGGCAATCATATGACCGGTGTGGAGGCAAAGTACCGGCTTTGTCAAAGACATCGCTAAAATCGCGGTACTCCACTGGCAGGGAGGAGAGAGTGAAGAGGTGCACAGGACCTTGGCTACCTTCTGGAAGCATCTCTCACTGCACTGTGGTGACCAGGACAGAACCTCAGCACGAAGCCAATCAAAAGAAGGGTTGTGCCACTGTAACCAAGGATAACCAATAACCAGCAGAAACTTAGGTGAGGAAATAACTTGGAATTGGATTATCTCATGGTGAAAGGCCCCTACGGCCATAGACAACGGAACAGTCTCATGAGTCACATGGGCAGGCTGTAGAGGTCTCCCGTCAAGAGCCTCAATGGCAAGTGGAGTGTCACGCAGCTGCAGCGGAATCCAGTTTTTCGATACAAAGGCAGCATCAATAAACAGGCCTGCAGCCTAGAGTCGATTAGAGCCTGTATCTCGACAGATGACTCAGCCCAAGACAGGGTAACCGAAACCAGGGGCTTATCTTTCTGGGAAACTGGAGACGAAACAACGCCACCTAAGGTCTGTCCATGACAGGACCTCAAGGTTCAGGCGTTCCCTGGATGGGTAGGGCAAGACTTCAAAAAGTGACCAGCCTGGCCACAATAAAGGCACAATCTCTCCCTCCTCCTAAGGGCTCTCTCATCCGCAGAGAGACGCGTGAAGCCGAAGTGCATGGGTTCATCTTCAAAGACCGACTCGGTAACAGGAGGCATGGGAGGTGAGGGAGGCAAGGGTGGGACTGCAAAGTTCGGAGACAAATGTACAGGAGGCTTGCGCCAGTGCTCCTTAAAAGAGAGTCTTTCTCTGAGTCTGGAGTCATTGAGTATGGCAAATGTGATCAACCTCTCCAGCTCAGTGGGTATATCTCGGGCTGCTATCTCATCCTTGATGTTATCCGAGAGACCATGAGAGAAGGCAGCCAAGAGGGCCTCATTGTTCTTAGCAACCTCTCCTGCCAGAGTACGGAATTCAATGGCGTAATCAGCAACATTTCTCTGTTTGATGGACGTGAGGCTCTTGGCAGCAGAAGCGGAGTGTGCGGGAATGTCAAATACCCTTTTGAAGGAAGCCACAAATTCTGGGTAACTCAGGATCATGGGTTATTGCGTCTCCCATAGAGGGTTTGCCCAGGTCAAGGCTCTCTCAGAAAGCAAAGATATCACAAAACCTACTTTGCTTCTGTCCGTGGGAAATGCCTGGGGCAGCATCTCAAAGTATATATCAACCTGCTTGAGAAACCCTCTGCATTGAACTGGATCGCCCTCAAATCGCTGGGGAAGCGGAGCGAAACCAGACATGCCTCTTATAGAGGTAATTCTCGAGGTGGGTGCCTGCACAGAGACTGGAGCAGCAGCAGGGACGGCCTGCAACACAGGTTGTACCGGAGCAGCCATAGTGGAAGATTTCCAATCATCTGAAAAAAATATTACCAACAAGTGGACTGACTGCATCTTCTGAATTCATGGCCTTCGCCTACTGTCAGAAACCATGAATCAGACAGAGGCAGAAGTACAATTAATCACATTTGTTTAATAATAATAAAAAGGTAAACAGAGTAAGCGTAGTCAATACATAGCCAGAGTTCAGTAGCCATATCAGGTAGTCAGCCAATGCCAATGTCAGAGAGCCAGAGACCAACGTAGTAGTACAGCAAGCAGGATCAGGAGCCAGAAGGGGACATCAACCGAGCAAGTCTTCAACAGTAATGCAGGAGAAAGTCTCTTAGATGTGACCAAAGGCGAAGGCAGAGATGAAGAGCGCTGGATGGCTTTTAGTAGCCAGGACTGACAAGCAAAATATATATGAAACCCTGCGAGCCACTTACGGATAAATGCCTACAAAATAATAAGTGAACAGTGGAGACCAGCTGCAAACACTCAGTCACGTTCCATATTCGTGCAAAGTATTAAAATAAAAAAAACAATGTGTCTGCGCTAGAAAAAATCGCTGCACTCAAAGTGCAGTACTGGTAAACATAAACAACATGGGTGTTGATATATATGTGCATGCGTAAAAATACCCCTAGGTGCTAAAGTATAAAGTGCACAGTGCTATGTGAAACACAGCAAGTGAGTGATCAAACAAAACAACATATCCATTAAAATATCAAAATAAAATACAAGAGGATATAACAAACAGTGAATAAATGAAGTCCAAAAACGTGTATATCCAATGATATAAAAGTGCCCAAATAAATTAGTCCAAAAATTTGGTGAATTTCACATATCCTATCTTCCAAACTGTGCCACCAAAAAACATGCTGTGGTGTCTTCCAGCCGCCCCCACAGGTGTATATGCTCACCTTCCTGTGTGTGACACAGCGATTAGACTATGTCAAACAAAGCCTTGGAGCCACTCCTGTGCTCATTAGGAACCAGCTGTGCAGACTTCCAATGTTCTCAAGTGGAGATGGTTTATGCAAGAGAAAAAAACTCCATAGCGCAATATGTAGGTATAAAGGATTTTAATCAAATAATCAGCTCCCCTCACATATATGTGCATGCGTAAAAATACCCCTAGGTGCTAAAGTATAAAGTGCACAGTGCTATGTGAAACACAGCAAGTGAGTGATCAAACAAAACAACATATCAATTAAAATATCAAAATAAAATACAAGAGGATATAACAAACAGTGAATAAATGAAGTCCAAAAACGTGTATATCCAATGATATAAAAGTGCCCAAATAAATTAGTCCAAAAATTTGGTGAATTTCACATATCCTATCTTCCAAACTGTGCCACCAAAAAACATGCTGTGGTGTCTTCCAGCCGCCCCCACAGGTGTATATGCTCACCTTCCTGTGTGTGACACAACGATTAGACTATGTCAAACAAAGCCTTGGAGCCACTCCTGTGCTCATTAGGAACCAGCTGTGCAGACTTCCAATGTTCTCAAGTGGAGATGGTTTATGCAAGAGAAAAAAACTCCATAGCGCAATATGTAGGTATAAAGGATTTTAATCAAATAATCAGCTCCCCTCACTGGGGTACTCACATATTGTGGGTGCGTGAGTGCACCATCCTTAACAAGCATAAAACGGTCAATCTCTCGGTGTGGTGTGCGGTGCGGCGTGTGTAACGAAAATCTCCTGCTCTCTCTCTGCTGACAGCTCCGTCCTTTTTTTTATTTTTTTTTTTTTTATTTTAGGACTGACAAGCAGATCATCATCAGCTGAGTCACTGTGGAGAGAAAGGAGCTGGAAATTAGCTGACAGCTGAGCGGCCAGCTCAGAGAAGGAAGGGCTGAGCCCAGCCCTGACAGATCCCTTCAAGACTGCCTATGCTGATGCTGAGTGACTATCCTGTTATGCTGAGTGACTATCCTATTCCGCCTCAATGTTCATGTTGATAGCTTCTAATAACATGTTTGGTTCTGGGCACCACCACCACTGGCTAAGGCCCAATTTTTCTGCCCCTGTTTAACAGGGGCGTGTATTTACAATTTTTGCTGTAATATTTTGCAGCAGGGCTTGTTCCTGCGCTCAACAAGAGTATCTGTGAGGGGTTGCAATGTTGTGGGGCACCACCACCACTGCCTAAGGCCCAGTTTTTCTGCCCCTGTTTAACAGGGGCATGTAATTACAATTTTTGCTGTAACATTTTGCAGCAGGGCTCATTCCTGCGTTCAACAAGAGTATCTGTGAGGGGTTGCAGTGTTGTAGGGCACCACCACCAGTGGCTAAGGCCCAATTTTTCTGCCCCTGTTTAACAGGAGTGTGTAATTACAATTTTTGATCAAATATTTAACAGCAGGGCTCGTTGCTGCACTCAACAAGAGTATCTATGAGGGTTTGCAGTGTTGTGGCACCACCACCACTGCCTAAGGCCCAATTTTTATGCCCCTGTCTAACAGGGGTGTGTAATTAAAATTCTTGATATAATATTTCACAGCAGGGCCCGTTCCAGCGCCCCACCAAGAGTAACTGTGAGGGCTTACAGTGTTCTGGTACCACCTACATCTAAGGCCCAATTTTCCGCAGAGTGTATAGGGCAGGTCGTATCGTATATACAGGCGGTCCCCTATTTTCAAAAATCCAACTTTCAAACGACTCCTACTTACAAACGGAGGGAGACAACAGGAAGTGAGAGGAAATCTACCCCTAGGAAGGGAAATTCTCTCCTGTAAGAGTTAATATGGGAAAAGGGTGTCTCCTCCACTGATTTATCACCAATCCTTGTTTCCCTTAAAAACCACAAATTTTAAAAATCCAATTGTCATTGGGACAGAAAGTGAGGTGAAATCTTCTGAACAGGGGCACAGACAGCAAAACAAATGTTACAGGGGTAATGATAACCCTTCCCTATGGTTTCCAAAAAGCTTAAAATATATTTTTTGGCTGGAGCTACACTTACAAAATGTACAAAATTACAAACAGATTCTACAAAAAAATAAACCTACAGTCCCTGTCTTGTTTGCACCGCCTGTATACTGATGTTCAGTGTATAGAGGACCTGGGGGCCCCACGCCTTTTCTTTTTTTAATTTGGGTGCGGGGTTCCCCTTAATATCCATACAAGACCCAAAGGGCCTGGTAATGGACTGGGGGGTACCCATGTTGTTTGTCTCACTGATTTTCATTCATATTGTCGGGACCAGCAATTACATTAAAGCCTCAGACAGTTTTAAATGACTTTTATTCCTTTAGAAATGTAATTTTGTGCAGGGACTGTTCTAAGCACGGGAAACATGCGCCACTTTACAGGCATACTATTGACACCCCCCAGATACGATATTTAAAGAAATATTTCACTTTTATTTTTTCACTTTAAGCATCATTAAAATCACTGCTCCTGAAAAAAACGTCCATTTTTAAAACTTTATTTTCCATTGATACATGTCCCTTGGGGCAGCACCAAGGTCCCCAAACCCTTTTTAGGACAATAACTTGCATATTAGCCTTTAAAATTTGCACTTTTGATTTCTCACTCTCGAGTCCCATAGACTTTAACGGTGTTCGAATGCCCACGCGAACTTTCGGTCCGTTCGCATTTTCTGGATGTGAACCAGGGGGTGTTCGGCCCATCCCTAGTGATAACCCAAATTTTTGAAGGTGAAGGACATGAGGTGTGGATTCAAGCACAAAAGAAAAACTGTTGGCATTAAGCACTTTGCACTTCATGGTGGATTGAAGATTGTGGACTTTGTTGTTTTTTACTTTCATTTAAAGTGGTTGTAAACCCACTTTGAAAAAAAACTAACACCTGCAGGACAAAGGTATACTGAGCTAGCATGCATAGCATACTAGCTCATTATGTAATACTCACCTGAGATCGAAGTCCTCACTGCGGTGCCCGTATACAGCACCGGCCAGCAACAACATTCCCGGGGGTTACTTCCGGGTATCGCGGCTCCGGCACTGTGATGCGATGATGTCACTCCCGCGCATGCCTGTGGGAGCCACCGGTAACGGCACAGTCTAACTGAAGCAACGGCACGTACGTGTCATTTCTTCAGTATGCTTCAGTGCGCATGTACCGATGAAGTCGGCACATGTAAATACAGGGGATATCTCCTAAACCATGCAAGTTTAGGAGATATACGCAGGTAAGCGTATAATAAGGCTTACCTGCGTAGCTACAGGTAAGCCTTATTTTAGGCTTACCTGTAGCAAAAAGTGGTCTGTAAGGGTTTACAACCACTTTAAACACTTGATCATATAGACATTTTTTGGACACTTTTGGACTGAATTTTATGGATGAACTATTTTTGACCTTTAGCAGTTTTCACTCAGGCAAGTGTTCAGAGACTGGTCATCAGAAGTTGTGTCATTGCTCTGAACCTGGGGAGCGCTCTGCAGCTAACTGACACAATAGCCACAAGTCTAGAAAGCGCTTTCTTCACCACTTGATTATCAGTGCAGATGTCCCCTTTCACACTAGCTGGTTACCAGCTCTCTCTTCTCCCCACGCTGTGACAGAGTGAGAAAAGGAATGCCGGTAACCAGCAAGTTACATCAGGGTCCTCAGAGAGCCTCCCCCTTACATCAGGGTCCCCAGAGAGCCCCAGGGCTCAGGAGTGCGCTACATATAGAATGCAGGGCTTAGCTGTGCCCAGCTATGAAGCCTCACCTGTGCCCAGGAATGCAGCCTCTCGTTTGGCTGCACTTCTCCTGTGGATTACAGAAATGTGGTTAATTTTGCACTCCTATGACCCATTTTCAGCAGACAGCGGGCTGAAGTCCACTTTCTGCTGATGTCACAGAAATCAGTCTAGGCACTGCCTCATCATGACCACTGAGTCAGGCTCTGCCAGGTCCCTGGACCGACACCCGGCTCAGCCTCTCAGTGAACCCGCTGAGAGCCTAAGCCGGCCACTGACAGTCAGCAGCTCTCTGCTCACAGAGTTGTGAGAACTGAGTGATTGGCGATGTTTGATCGCTCGGTTCTCAGATGCAGCATCCACGAGGTAAGTATGATTATGATTCTAAAGAAAACAGATATCCGTACTTCTCTTTTAAAAAGCCAGTTATTAAGCATTGCTCACTAAGCAAGGTATAAAGCACTGCTCACAAAGCCAGATATACAGTAGTACTCTTTTATAACTGACTTTGTGAGAAATGTATTACATCTGGCTTAGTGAGCAATACTTTATAACTGGCTTTGTGAAAAATGCTTTATAACTGGCTTTGCAGTACTTACGAAGCCAATTATAAAGCATTGCTCACAAAGCCAGATATAATGCATTTCTCACAAAGCCAGTAAATTGTGGGCAGGTGGAGACAGTACAGAGTGGGCAGGAGTGAAGGGTGCAGGGCAGGCAGGAGGGTACAGTGCAGAACAGGCAGGAGTGTACAGTGCAGGGGTGGCAGAAGGGTACAGTGCAGGGCAAGCAGGAGGGTACAGTGCAGGACAAGCAGGAGTGTACAGTACAGGGCGGGCAGAAGGGCACAGTGCAGAGTGGGCAGGTGGGCGCAGGGCAGGCAGGAGTGTACAGTACAGGGCGGGCAGGAGGGCACAGTGCAGGTGGACAGGAGGGTACAGTGCAGGGCGGGCAGAAGGGCACAGTGCAGGGCAGGCAGGATTGTACAGTACAGGGCGAGCAGGAGAGCACAGTGCAAGGTGGGCAGGAGTGTACAGTACAGGGTGGGCAGGAGGGTACAGTACAGTGTGGGCAGGAGTGTACAGTACAGGGTGGGCAGGAGGGCACAATGCAGGGTGGGCAGGAGGGTACAGTGCAGGGTGGGCAGGAGGGCACAATGCAGGGTGGGCAGGAGGGCACAATGCAGGGTGGGCAGGAGAGTACAGTGCAGGGAGGGCAGGAGGGCACAGTGCAGGGAGGGCAGGAGGGCACAGTGCAGGGTAGGCAGTAATGTACATTACAGGGCAGGCAGGAGGGCACAGTGCACCTGGGCAGGAGGGTACAGTGCAGAGCAGGCAGAAGGGCACAGTGCAGGACAGGCAGTAGTGTACAGTACAGGGCAGGCTGGAGGGCACAGTGCAGGGCAGGCACCTCCTCCAAGCTCTGTACTGTTTTCTGCTGTCACTTCTGTCTCAACTTTACTGTTCACTGTATTAGTTCACTGCAAGGCTGCCACTACCCCGTTCCCCCCTCCCCTTGTCCTGGCCCTCTGCATTCTTTTCTGCTCAGGCACTGTCTGTGTCTCTTTCCTGACCTTATCCCAGGGGAACATTCCATCAGGAAACTTGTTAAGGATGCAGAGCTTTGTGACCTGGAACGGGCATAGTAACCAGGAGTAAAGTGACCATCTGAAGGGCAAAGGCATCCAGAACTCCTGCGTGTAGCTCCAGTTGCTCTGCTCTCATGCCTCTCAGCCAAGGGGGGAGAGATAACACACACTTATCTGTCACTTGTCCACTCAGCCCGGCTGGTATGTTCTCTGCAAGCAGTGGGGGAGTGGACCCCTCTCTGCGTGCACTTTGAACGGCATTAGGCAGGAATGGGAAAATACCAGGTTCCCAAGATCTTAAGCACAGCAGCCCCCGCCCCTGTAGTTACGCCACTGCTTACACAACCTGTTGAAAACCCCATCCACAGCCAACATGGTCTCCCCTTCAGCTAGTCGCATGGCTACTTATGGAGAGGAATGGTCAGAGACAAGAGGTGCACACTCAGAAAACAGAAGCCTGGCCATAAGTCAGCTGATAAAAGATTGCCGCTGCCACTTACTACTGCATTGTCTGACCCCAGGGCACTAGACTCCCTCACTGCACAGATGGATAGTGCCAATAACAGCGTGAAGAGAGGTGGGCTGGAACCAGCCACACTGCTTCCCTTATACAGCCGCTGAATAAAACCGGCTTTTGCGTGTGGGAGGTGTTTTTTCAGGATTGCTCTGACGTGCCAAGTCTGGTATGTGTCCAGGGGCTTGTCAAGTCCTGTCCTAGAGACTCTGGGCTATAACCCCAAAAACACTTAAATCCAAAAACAAATATGTAATATATTGCAGTTTACTAGCCCTTAGATGAGGTGTCTGCATTTGTTTTCTTTTTCCTTTTTTTAAGCGTTTTTTCCTTTGATTTTACCTGGGGATTCTGCCAGTAGCATACATTCAGCTCTAGCATGACATTTCAACACATTCACCATACGAGGACAACCGAAACAAGATTATGAAAGACTATGAACTATCAAACCCCACCCCTCTCCTGTTCTCTATATGAAAGAGGGATGTGGCTATGTAGTCCTCAGAGACAGGGCCGGACTGGAAATAAAAACCAGCCCTGGAAAAAACGTCATACCAGCCATATGAAAGCACATAGAGCTTTATACTATATATATATATATATATATATATATATACACAATGGTATGCAAAAGTTTAGGAACCCCTGACAATTTCCATGATTGTCATTTATAAATATTTTGAACTATCAGATAACTGAAGGACACAGTAATATTTCAGTAGTGAAATAAGGTTTATTGGATTAACAGAAAATGTGCAATATGCATCAAAACGAAATTAGACAGGTGCATAAATTTGGGCACCCCAACAGAAAAGTCACATCAATATTTAGTAGAGCTGGGGGCATGGCCTAACTCCGGACCAAGATGGACGCTTAATCCGAGCTCTCCAGCACACAGGAGCAGCTAACTTGTGCTACAGGACGAATCACACTTACCCCAGCATGGGAAAGGGAGACCAGAGCTCCTCATCCACCCGGGAACCACAGGAGGCAAGCCAACAACACTTTAATAACATCCCCGCGATGTTCCGAACATCGCAGGGGGAAGGCCCCAAAGCCGCAGCCTCGCATAAACCTCCCGTCCAGCTCGGCAGCTCCAGCCCTACAACGGATGGCGCGAATGGCGCCCAAAACCCTGCAATGCAATCAGGACAGCCAGAAAAGCAATCACAAGCCCTTTGCCTGACAGACTTACAAGCAATAGCCCTGGATATAAAGCGAACCCTAGCTGCAGCCATCACAGACCTCAAAACAGACATACAAGGAGTAGCAGCAAGGATGGGAGCGGTGGAGCAGGCTACAGCACGTCATGCAGAAGCCATCAAACAGGTACAGAAAACTTCAGATATGCACATATATCACATTATTTAAATTCATCGTCACTTAGAGAACCTAGATAACAGAGGAAGACCTCACAATATAAGAATCAGGGGGGTCCCAGAAATAGCAGATCAAAACCCAATAGAACAGACTGTTGCAACAATTTTCAATGATCTGTTGGACAGACCCCCAGATTCTCCCATTGATTTTGAAAGGATTCACAGAGCCCTCAGACCGAGAGGAAGGGACACAGACCCTCCCAGAGACATTATATGTTGCTTGGTAAACTTTCCTCTGAAAGAAGCCATTCTAAAAAAAGCAAGAGAGAAAAACAGTCCTCTTTAATGGAAATGAAATTAAGCTATCCCAAGATTTGTCAAATATCACATTACAGCAACGCAGATCTCTGCACCGATTCTTGATCAACTGCGTACCACAGGAATACGGTATAGGTGGAAGTTTCCATTCTGTCTACCAGCCACATGGAGAGGCCACACAGCACTGTTATGCACACCGGACGATCTTCAATCGTTCTGCGAAACATTGAATATCCCTACAATTGATGTCCCAGAATGGTATAATTCATTCATGCTAAACGACACATGGATCAAAGTAACCAACAACTACACTCCCAGAGCTAAAAAAAAACAGGGATCGCCGTCGCAGATCACCATCAGCTCAACATAACATAAGAGGAGTAAACCAAGGAAGCCCTGGAATTTCACCACCCAGACGCAGAGATCGCATGGACACCTGAAATCCAACTGCCTATAGTTCTGATTGTCACTCTCTGCCCACACAATCATGTGCAACTAGCTTACAACATCACATTTCTATAATATTCAGAGGAAACAGAAACAAGAAGACTTCTATCCAACCACAGAGATTTAAGTTTACATTTAAAAGTTTACTGTTTGTTTTTACCCCTCCCCCTGTTTTACTTTCTTTCCATTTACAGCTATGGTATGTAGTGCTGGTAGATTTGCGATCTACCATATGTTAGGTATATTTAGTAATTTGTTCGTTAAGAAGGTTAGGTTTGCCTCTGTTCCAGCTTGGCTGACGTTGCGTGTGTTTCCATGCCGGTGGGTGTCGCTATTACCACTAGTTAGTGTTGGAAAGGCAGCGTGTCGAAGCGTATGGATGCTCTTCTGTTCCGAAGACAACTCGGTGGAGGTGGTCCTCCGAGTTGCATTCTGGGCGAGGGTATATATGGGAAAGACGCCATTTTTTGGGGTTTGTTTTACAGCCACCTGCTGGCCCTCCTGGCCGACAGGTATGCGTTAGAGAGCTATGTTGTGGTCCTCCGTTCCGGAGGCTCACGTTTCTGCGGCGCAGGGGTGGGCCCAGAAGCTTGTCTGGGGCCTACCACAGCAGCCGAGGAATTGTCCTGAGCTGTCGATCCCGAGTGAAGAAGCTGGGCAACAGAGGAGATCCCAGGGGAGGACCCGTCATGGAAGGATCATGCAGCGTGCTGGTCTGGAGAGGGGCCTGGTGACTCGGTTGGAGGACGTATCCTGAAGTAACTATACAGCATAGTGTAGCCGGGTTGGCTTAAAGGTTCAGGCACTGTGACTGACGTTCATTGCAGAAAACCAATACATCCTGTGGCAGAGGATCGTACAGGTTTACCCCCTAACAAGTCTGTGGCAGAGACTTTTGTTCGTGCTACGTACTGGCTGCTAGGCAAGTGAGAGAGGCCTATCCAGGGGAGCAAGGAGTGTGTCCCACGAGGGGAGCGCATTCTATAGTAATTTCCAAATCCTATCAGGACATTTGTCAAGAATCCTACAAGAAACTACTTCCTTTGTCAAGTTGTTAAATAAAGCATTGAAAACGTACTCAAGTGTTGGTGCGTGTATCGTCCAGAGGTAAACTCAACGGAACCTTAGACCCGGTGCCAGTGAAACAGAGGGAAGGAGAGTGAAGGTAACAAGCCCGCTTAAACCAGCAGCTCCACCATGAGTTATTGCTACAGGTACATACCACAAACAAGGCAAGTCTACTACACTCAAGTATACTAAATTATCTACAAATCATGTGTGAAAAATCATTATCACAATGGTATGACAATTGGGCCTGAACTATGGGAGAATACTTGTAAGTACTGTACTCTCTGCTTCTATTCTGATAGTCAGGGAACTTAAATAATATAAATATAATAATCATAACCTCAGTTACCCAGTGCCAGATATGCCTTACAATCTAAAAATCATAATATTTACATGCACTGGATTCCCCAGAAAACAAACAGAACTTTAACTGAGCATATCCTGAGTTTGAACTGGAAAATGTTTTATTATAAAACTATGGGGGAAATTATTAGTGGCTTTGGATATAGTTCACGGATCCAAGCTAAGGGTACGTTTATATTGTTCAGTCATAGTTTAAGATACTATTACTATATTCCGTTAATATAATGCCTGATCAAACTCAATATAGAAGAAAGGTATCAAGGTGGAACACAATAAATGGACTCAAAACTTAAACATTTAAGGTAATTGATACAAAGGTACGCAGCCTTTCCCTCAAATAGCCTATGAGGGAAATTTATAGTACAGCTAGACAATGCCTCTTCAATCAGCCCGGATGCCTCAGACACATTAAAACAACATACAATTGATTTGACCACCATGATGCCTTTCATATATATATATATATATATGATGAAAATGTAAATGCAAGTATTTACTATTATTTGATCTGTTCAATAGAAGGTTAAACAGTTGCTTAATCATTATGGTATAGCTTACTTAATCACTATATTTTTACATAAGATATGCAATATAATTCTCTAACTTGCATGAAGCATATATTTCTTAATACAATGGTTCCCTCTAGTGGCCAAACTGCATAACTGCAAAAGATATCCTTACTAATTTTTTACCTGATTAGATCTACTCAATCCTGAGCGCTTGATATATCTAATTAATTTATGGGTTTATGTATTACCACATCCGCATACAGAATTTAATTACTCCCTAGCCCACAAAGTATAATAGACAATATCTAACCTATCTAATACGGTATCCTTTCCCAAACTTAATGTAATATACCTAACTCCTGAGATATTAGAACATCATATTATGCTAGCTGCTCCGAAGTGCTAAAAGATAGAAACAAGACAGAAAGGACTGATTTATCTCTTTCTGCTTAATAAAAATAGAAGGAGAGAAAGAGAAACACTATAAGAACCCATTTTGCCATACTTAGACCTCAAACCCACACAAAGGGTAGACATTTTTTTTTTACCCTTTGATCCTGCCGGGCCTTTTCTTTACAGGGTAGACTAGCTGGTCTAACCTACCTCCGGAACAACTATTCCCCCCACCCCCAGTGGGATTTTTCTTTTTTCTTTTTCTTTATTCCCCCCCAACCCGGCTTATACTTCTCAAACCAACACAAAGACGAACAGATAAAATACTCTAATAGGGCGTACACACGGTCGGACTTTGTTCGGACATTCCGACAACAAAATCCTAGGATTTTTTCCGACGGATGTTGGCTCAAACTTGTTTTGCCTACACACGGTCGCACAAAGTTGTCGGAGTTTCCGATCAACAACCACGCGGTCACGTACGCCACGTACGACGAGACTAGAAAAGGCCGGTTCAGAACCAAGCGCGGCACCCTTTGGGCTCCTTTTGCTAATCTCGTGTTAGTAAAAGTTTGGTGAGAGACGATTCGCGCTTTTTCAGACTCGTGGCTTTCAGATCGTTTTCTGCCGTTCAGTTTGTGCTTGTGGCTTTGTATCTGCTCTTCAGTGCGTGCAGCAAGTTCCGCGTGACTTTAGGTAGTCATTGTATTCTTGTTCGTTCATTACTGGTTTTCAGGTCGCTCTTCACAGGCCTTGTTGTTCTTCAGTGCGTTCTGTTACTTCGTTCTGAGCAGCCGATCGTTTTCTAGCCATGTTTCGTATGCGTACTCCTCGTACAGTTCATGCTGTGCGGTGGCTTGGTGTTGGGGTCCTGACCTTGACACAAGTCCAGTCCATGAACAGGGTGGGGAGGAGTTCATGGACCAAGAATTGGTTGCTTCAGCGTGACCAGTTCTCTCATATGCCTTTGCTCCGTGAGATCCATGAGATCCGTTTGTTGGCTTCGCTGACCCCCTAAATCAGCAGACAGGATACCTGCATGAGGCAAGCCATCACTCCGGAGCAGAGGTTGGTCGCTACCTTGCGGTATTTGGCCACAGGGAGAAGCCTGCAGGACCTCAAGTTCTCGACAGGCATCTCCCCCCAGGCTCTTCTTTGTGGACATTTACTGCTTGTGTTTGTTTGAGCTGACCCTGACAGAAATGTGTGGAGTCCAGAAAATGTTGTGATTGTGTACCCTTACAAAGCACTGTTGGCTGTTATTTACTAAATGCAAAGACACTTTTCACTACAAGTGCACTTGCAACTGCACTGAAACTGCACTTGTAGTGCAAAGTGGATTTGCCCTTAGGAAATTACCCCCATTTTCTCATAAAACAACAATTACATCACCCCAAAAGTGTTGTAGCGTTGAGACAATAATCCACACATTCTTGATGAACAATCTTTTTAATACCTGCACAATCACATGTGCATTTACCAAAGGTTTTTCTGACAAACCAACATGTTTGTTGTATAACAATTTTTGTGGTGGCATTATCTAAAATCAAAATGTGCATTTTATAGAAAACAGGCCTGTGTAAAACCAACAAGAAAGACACAAATCTTGATCTTACAAAGTTCACATTTGGTAGAACTTGAAGGCAATATCAGACATGAGTATTTAGGAACTGTGTTTGATATTGCGTTCAGATGGGGGGAAATCAACCCAGGAAAAGCCAAATTTGGAAGATGCACACAAATTTCACAATGTCAACATGAGCTATCTGCCATCACGGGGGATCAAGGGACGTGTTTTGGGGGAGCAAGCCCTTCCTCTCAGCTATTTTATTATTGAGGAAGGGGTTGCACCCCCAAAACGCGTCCATTGATCTCCCGTGATGGCAGATAGCACATGTTGACACACTGTGTGCATCCTCCAAATTTGGCTTTGGGAAAAATCACAAAAATATTTCGCACATTGTAGCACACAAAAGAAGAAAGTGATTTGGAGGGGTTTTAAACTCACCCCAAAACATCAATGATGTTTTTATAGTTTGGAATAACATTGATGTTTTGCTTGATGATTTCCAATTGTAAATTACACCCCATGATCTCCCCGATCAGGATCTGGGCACTTTCGGATGTGAAAGGATCTTCATCCACAACCTCACGATCACCTAAAAAGAGAGGAACCCCAAAATAAATTAGGTTTCAAAAAAATGCCGCCATCCATCTTTTATCTGAGCCTGTGGTTGCAGACACTCACCTGTTGTGGTGACTAGTTCCACCACGTCTTCTTCCTCCTGCTCTTCTTGGGTTGGTGGGATTTCCCCTTCTTCCAGAGGGGGGGGGGCTCTGGTCTCCTCAGATGAGGGGTGTCCTCCGAGTCTTTTCTCCCCTATGTAAAACAAAAATGTTATAATTAGCAAACAGATATTTAATGTCAGAACTATAAAGATGAAACATTGCTTGTGTCACGGACAAATACTCACCGAGGCCGAGATGCCGAGAGCGGCTCGCCCTTACGACCACGCGCACCCAGACCCCCGAAATGGGTACAGAAGGCTGGGGGCACGCGGAGGCACGGGCTTCCGGTAGGGTGGTTGGTACCAAAGGCTGGAAGCGGGTGTCTTGGGATCCGCAGGAAGCAGAGCTGAGAACACAAGCAGAGGTTAGAGAACAAGCAGGTCGTAATCAGGGTATCACAAGATCCAGCAGAGCGGTGGTTAAGCAGGCCAGGGTTCGGTGCACAGATCAGGCAGGTATAATCAAGACAGTCCAGCAGAATAGTAGTTAAACAGGCCAGGGGTTTGGTACACAGGTCAGGCAGGTTATTGACAGGATAGTCCAGCAGAGTAGTAGTTAAACAGGCCAGGGGTTTGGTACACAGATCAGGCAATAGGTACAGGGGCAATCCGGGAGAGTAGTGGTTAAACAGTCCAGCAGAGGTTCGGTACACAGATCAGGCAATAAGTACAGGGGCAATCCGGGAGAGTAGTGGTTAAACAGTCCAGCAGAGGTTCGGTACACAGATCAGGCAATAAGTACAGGGGCAATCCGGGAGAGTAGTGGTTAAACAGTCCAGCAGAGGTTCGGTACACAGATCAGGCAAGTCACAGGTAACACAGGCTCAGGGAACAGGGAGAGCTGACGACAAACCAGCAACCCGACTGGGCGCTGGAGCCGTCAGATATAGCCTCCCTGCCCGGCGAGCGCGTCAGTGTGACGTGCTACCGGGCACCCGCACGGGCTACGGCGCGCACACGGGGACCGCCGTGCACCCGCGCGCGCCGCACCATCAGGCCGCGGACGGGTGTGCGGCGAAGCGCTCGTCCCGTGCGCATGCGCACCGGAGCCCGGCGAGCGGAGACGCTCCCTGGCTCCTGACAGCTTGGAAGTGGGGTACAATTATCTATTTTAGCAGAGTTCCAAAATGTAGCTTTTTTAATGCCCTTTGTCAAGCTTCAATACTTTACCTGTTTTGTCCAAGCTTCACAGATATAGCCCCCCCTATAGTATACACTGGAGCACCTGGGTCCCCCCCCACTAATAAAAATGGTGTTCTTTTGTCCCACACTAGTGCTCCAGCGTCCAGATGTGAAAACTGCTGCTCAGTGTTCTCTCCTTACACACAATCTAGTTTGCATTTCATTCTAGTAACAAAGCCATCTACACAACCCAATTCTTTGAAGCCAAGTATAGGGCGTCAAAATGGTGGCCAAATGCTTATGGGCTAAACAATGGTATTTTATAGTCTGAAATAAAAATGTGTGATCCGAACAAATAATGTGCCCATGAACATGAAAGTTGCCATTTTAAACTGTACAACAGTTCCTAAAAGCACATGGAGCAGCACGAACGTAATAAACACAAAAAGAATAGGAACACAGCACAAATACTTACTTTTTGCAGCACTCTCCGGATCTTTCTGTACTGCTCATGTTCTTCTAATTTCAGGTCCGACCACCGCTTCCTGAGCTGATCTTTCGATCGTCGTACCCCGAATTTCCGGTGCAGACTCCTGACCACTTTCGCCATGATCTTGGCCTTTCGGACATTGGGGTTGGGGTAAGGCCCATACTTTCCATCATAGTCGGCCCTCTTCAGGATGTCCACCATCTCCAACATCTCCCCAAAGGACATATTTGAGTCCTTTAATCTCCCTCTGGATCGGGACGTTTCAGGCTCCGACCTTTCCTTCTCCTCCTCCTCCTCCTCCTCGTTGCTACAATTAGCACGATCCTGCTGTCTATCCGCCATGTGCTCTTCCCCCACTGCGCCGAACGAAAAGGGGCGGGTAATAGACTAGAAAGGACGTCGGGGCGGGCGGAGTTATACGCATGCGAAGTGTGTATAAATCGTAACACGCGCGCGTCTTTCGTACGATCTGTGAGCGGAGGAAGGAGCATCGGAGACGCCGATCGTGCTAACGAAGGTAGGATCTAAACTTGGGCCTATACTGCTTCGAAATGGAAGCCTATATTGTAACAAGATTAGGGGAGTTTGGCCTGACATTAGGGTTTGTCTTGTGTTGTGTCTTGCAGAGAAAATGGATGGGTTCAACGACCACAATTTCCTGCCCCTGTTTATTGACAAGTACAGAGAGCTGCCCTGTCTGTGGCAGGTGAGACACCCCCACTATAATCACAAACAGAAGAGGCAGGCAGCGCTGGAGAAACTGCTGGAGTTGGTGAAGCTGGTGGTCCCCACAGCAACCATCCCTTATTTAAAAGCTAAAATTGGTGGCCTGAGGAGCACTTATCTTAGGGAGCGCAAGAAGGTCACAGATTCCCAGAGGTCCGGAGCTGCAGCAGATGACGTTTATGTCCCCAGGCTGTGGTACTACGAGAGACTGCGATTTCTGTCAGACCACACTGAAGTCAGGGAATCCCTCTCTACTCTTCCTTCCACGCTTCCTTCCATACCAGCTGAGGCTTCCAATGTCCAACCTGGGCCTTCCAGCCAGGAAGAAGTGGAGGAGCCCAGCTGGAGTCAGGTATAGCATTCTTCTACAGATTTCTGGGCAATAAATAAATGATGTTTACTAGATGTTATTATTGATCATTAATTGCTGATTAAAAAAAGTGTTTTACATATCAATAGACAGTAGTGGGCACCCAAAATTGGGACAAGAATGCAAAATGCTGAGCTCAGAAGGATAGTCTGTTATATTTGTTAACATTCAATTTGCAGCAGTCAGGAGGTGAAAATTGTGTGTGATTGATGTAAAAAATACTAAAACTATGTCCCTTTTTCATACACAGGAAGACCTCAGCCAGGAGGAGGCTGTGGAATGTGGCAGCCAGGAAGAGGCGGGGATTAGTGGCAGCCAGGAGGAGGCGGGGATTAGTGGCAGCCAGGAGGAGGCGGGGCTAAGTGGCAGCCAAGAGAAGCCTGGGACAAGTCGCAGCCTGACTGAGTCTCTGGTTCCTCCCCTCCTCCTGCCATACAAAAGGGCCAGGAAGGCCACTCCCAGTCCTGTGCAGGATTCAGCATACAGGCTGATCCAGGAGGTTTCTGCGTCCCTCAGAGCCTTCCCCAGTCCTGCAGAGGCCTTTGCCTGCATGGCTGCCACCAAATTGCAGGGCATGCAGGAGGGCCAACGCAAGCTCTCTGAGGACCTGATTTATAAAGTCCTACGTAAGGGGGAGAGTGGGGAACTGACACCCAAGACGGATGTCATTGAGATCGACAATCCTCCTCCTCCTCCTGCTGCCACAACTCCACCACCACAGCCAAAGCCTGTAAGGAAGCGTGGAAGGAAGACCAAAGAGTGATTGCCCTGGGTTCAGTCTGGTCTGACAGAAGATGCAGTCTCTCGTATGACCACAGCCTGGGGACATAGATGTTATCTGCTGCTTTCCAGATCTCTGGGACTTCTGGACCAGACTGCCCTCCCTTAGATATGGACTCCTCAGGCCACCAATTTTGCTTTTAAATAATTGATGTCTGCCCTGGGGGTCCAAGGCTTTGCCCACTTCTGCAGTTTCTCCAGCATTGCCTCCCTCTTTGTTTTTTTATAGTTGTGACCCCTTAATAAAATTTTTTTAGGTAAATTCTACTCTCCTGTGTGTGTTTTCATCCAAAAATGACAGTTTGTTGGTGACGATTCAGGTACATTTCTAAAGTACAATGTGAAATTAACAAGGGACAACAACACCAAACAATCTCCTACAGATAAAATAGAACAACATATCAATGGTGTTGTGGGAACTTGTCACCAAAAACACACAAACATTTTCGGGAGTACAAATTAAAATCACCAAAAAAAAAAAAAAAAAAAGAGAAACACAAAAAAAGATTCTACATTAAAGGCAAAAAAAAAAATAAAATATACAAAAATATGTTGTCAGATGTGAGAAATCAAAATATATTGAGGGAATCCCGATAAATAGTAACGAAAGAAGTTTGTGAGAAGTGTGTGTGAATATGAGCAGCAAAACTACTTAATTCTTGTCACATTATAAAGAAGAAGAGAGTGCGCTGTATTAAACCATTTTTAACATTGCAGCGTGACGAAAGTGCTGTATCCATTGCGAACGCTAAGTTTACCAGAACGAGCTGTCCCGTCTCGGAATTCCTTCTGAGCATGGGTGGCACTTTGTGCGTCGGAACAGGCCACACACGGTCGAAATTGACGCGATCGGATTTTGTTGTCGGAAAATTTCATCTCCTGCTGTCCAACTTTGTGTGTCGGAAAATCCGATGGAAAATGTCCGATGGCGCCCACACACGGTCGGAATTTCCGACAACACGCTCTGATCGGACATTGTCCATCGGAAAATCCGACCATGTGTACGGGGCATAACTCTTCAAAACACAGAGCCTTAATACAACATCAACATCCTGAAGGTCATTAATTTGAAAGACTTAAAAATAAGCTCCAAGATGCCTACCCAAAAACAACAAACCATTTTATCACCAATAAAATTACTTTCAGTAAATGCTAAAGGACTCAACATACCAGAAAAAAACAAAAAGAACCAAATTTCTTAATGAATTCCAAATTCCAGAAAGCAAATATCATTTGCATGCAGGAAACTCACTTTAAATTCCACAAAATTCCAAAAATACAAGACAAAAGATCTCCAACAGCATTTCACACCACCAATCCAGAAGGGAAAACTAAAGGAGTATCAATACAAAAAACTAAAGGAGTGTCATGATACAATGCTAGATCTGGGGGGAGATACATATTTCTGAAAGGAAAAATGGTTCCTCACCCCATAACAATAGCAAACATTTACGCCCCTAATTCAAAACAGATAGCTTTCTTTCACAAGATAAAAGATCTGTTAACGACCTTCGCCTCAGGCATACTTATCCTTGGAGGAGATTTCAATATTCCTCTAAATCCCCTCATAGACACCTCGAGTGGCACATCGAGCCTCCCTTATAGAGCACTGAAACAAATCAAAATTCAATTACAGGAACTAATGATGCACGACGCTTGGAGAACTCTAAACCCTCAAACTAAAGACTTCACTTATATCTCTTCTGTCCATCAAAAATACTCGAGAATGGACTACTTTTTTCTTTCACAACCTGATCACGACTTACTGACAAACTCCACAATCAAAACCATAACTTTATCCGATCATCACGCGATCACCATGACACTGACTTTCCCAGAGAAAAAGATTATAACTAAAACTTGGAGACTCAACATCACCATACTAAAAGACCCCATATATGTAATACATTTTAATGACACACTAAAAGAATACTTCTCACAAAATGAAATTGATGAGACATCCTCAATCACACAATGGGAGGCGCACAAATGCATAATTAGGGGAGAATTTATCAGGAAACTGGCCAGTCTAAAGAAAGAACAACAATCCAAAATAAGATTATTGATAAACCAAATCCACAGACTAGAAATAACACAGAAAAGAACTGTTGCACTCTCAACATTCGAAGAATTAACAAAAGCAAGAACGTTACTATCAGAAGAAATCAACATGAAAACTAAAAGACAATATATCTTAAGACATAAGATATATTATGAACAGGGAAACAAGAGTGGGAAATTACTTGCAAAAGCAGTTCAAAATAAGAAAGTTGCTTCAACAATACATCAGATAAGAGATAAACAAGGTACACCACATTCTTCGAACGAGGAGATTGCTAAACAGTTTGAGCTCTATTACCAATCTCTATACAACATTCCTTCCAATCCCAACTGCCCACACAACACAGACAAAAGATTAAAACTCATTCAAGATTTCCTAGAGAAACATAGCCCCCCTCAAATAGCAGAAAATAAGCCCAAGAACTTGAAGCCCCTATATCAGGCCCAGAATTTGACAAAGCAATAAAGGATATGAAAATAAGCAAAGCCCCAGGCCCGGATGGACTACCCTTACAATACTATAAAACATTTACCAATATATTGAAACCCAGATTTTTGAAAACCTTCCTATCACTACACACTGAACAACAACCCCCAAAACAACTATTAGAAGCACATATAAATGTGATTCCCAAAGAAGGTAAATATATAAATCAGGTTACTAACTACAGACCAATTTCACTAATTAATGTTGACATAAAGATATATGCCAAAAAATTAGCTAATAGACTTCTACCCTTACTAACCTCCCTTATCTCTTTGGATCAAGTTGGCTTTATTCCAGGTAGAGAAAGACACGACAATACAATCAAAGCATTAAACATAAATCACTGGTTAACATCCAATAAGAAACAAGGATTCTTTCTCTCCCTAGATGCTGAGAAGGCGTTCGACAGAGTGGCCTGGGACTTTATTGATACAGTATTAAAACATATAGGCATTCTTCCTCTAATGAGATCATACATTAGAGCACTATATTCAAACCCAACAGCACGAGTGCTTGTCAATGGCCACCTGTCGAATGCCTTCAACTTACACAACGGTACTAGACAGGGATGCCCCTTATCTCCACTTTTGTTCATCCTCACACTAGAACTATTACTAAATAAAATCAGATCCAATCCAGATATAAGGGGAATAGAAATCCAGAATCGTACGTATAAGTCGCAGCTTTTGCGGACGACATGCTTCTCTTCCTCTCAGAACCCCACATCTCTATACCCAATCTTGTACAAGATCTAGAGCACTTTCAATTATTATCAAATCTAAAAATCAATCACTCAAAATCTAATGCCCTCAACATCTCACTATCCACCAACCTCAGTAGAAGTTTGCAAAAAAAAACTTCCCCTTCTCATGGGCCAATCATAGTATTACATATCTTGGAATTGAAATACCTACAAATTTAAATGATCTCTTCAAACTTAACTTCACACCTATCCTAAAATAAACACATGACAATTTAAAAAGATGGAATTCCTTGAATGTATCTCGGTTTGGAAGAGCTTCTCTAATAAAAATGACAATCTTACTCCGATTTCTTTATGTCATGCAAACAATTCCCATTAGACTACCAACATCATTCTTTGAGTCCTTCCGCAAAGCACGCTCCACCTTCATATGGAGGAGTAAATCTCCCAGAGTCAAATTCACTAGACTTAATCTACCCAAAAATAAAGGGGGGTTGCATTACCTGATCTAAAGAAATATCATCAGGCAGCCCTCCTAGCACAAATTGTAGACTGGAACATCCATCATACAGTTAAGGACTGGGTGTCCTTAGAGCAAAAGCAATTCTCCCAACAGATTAAATCTCTACCATGGATACATCCTAAAAATCACTCAAAAAAAATCAAAGCCCATCCCCTAATAGGCCCTACACTAAAAATCTTTTGCAGCACCTTTAAAAAAATGAAACCATCTCCTTGGCTCAGCCCCCTTACACCACTTAGAAACAACCCAGACTTCCCCCCAGGTCTGGAACAAAACTTCCTGTCAAATTCCTGGCTACATAAAGAAATCCTGGTCAGACATTTCTTTAAGAATAGGAAACTCCTGTCTAGAGATGAACTAAATAAAGACATTATTCCAATCCTGCTCCCACAATGGAACTATATACAAATCAGACACTTTCTGACACTTTCTGACCAATCATGGACAAGACACCTCACAACGCTATAGAAACTATGTACAAAAAAACCCCCACAAAGACACATCATATATACCCTCTACAACTCGCTTTTTGGGGGCAAAACGGAGTGTACATGTACGCACATAAAGGATCTCTTATTGTAGCCCAGGGGCGGATCCAGGGGGGGCAACAGGGCAATTGCCCCCTCCGAGAATGCTGGTGAGAGGGCAGGCAGGTGGCTCCGCGGGAGAGAGAGAGCTGACGGCCGGGCGGGTGACAGTCTGAGACTGACAGTGGGCGGGTGAGAGAGCAGACGGCCAGGCTGGTGATAGTCTGAGACTGACAGTGGGCGGGTGAGAGAGCGGATGGCTGGGGGGGCTGGTGAGAATCTGAGACTGACAGTGGGCGGGTGAGAGCGGACGCCCGGGCTGGTGACAGTCTGAGACTGACAGTGGGGTGGGCGGGTGAGAAAGCGGACGGCCGGGAGGCTGGTGACAGTCTAGACTGACAGTGGATGGGTGAGAGCGGACGGCCGGGCTGGTGACAGTCTGAGACTGACAGTGGGCGGGTGAGAGCGGACGGCCGGGCTGGTGACAGTCAGAGAGTGGGCAGGTGACATTTAGAGAGCGGCTGGTCTGCTGGCCAATCAGGGAGCCGGCGGGCGGGGGAGCAGAGAGATGACATCATCTCTCACCGCCCGCCCTGCATCCCTTCAGTTCCACCCTCACTATGCAGGTAGCCACGGCAGCAGAGAGATTACATCATCTCTCTGCTGCCTGACTGGTAGTCTGCTGCCTCACCCTCTGGGAAACAGAAAGTGACAATTGTAGCTGTAGCAGGCAAGTGACAATCCGCAACGTGTGGCAGATGATGTGGCAAGTGACAATCCGCAACGTGTGGCAGCTGATGTGGCAAGTGACAATCTGCATCTGGTGGCAGGCGACGTGGCAAGTGACAATCTGCATCTGGTGGCAGGCGACATGGCAAGTGACAATCCGCAATGTGTGGCATGTGACGTGACAATCCGCATCTGGTGGCAGGTGACATGGCAAGTGACAATCTGCATCTGGTGGCAGGCGACATGGCAAGTGACACTCTGCATCTGGTGGCAGGCGACGTGGCAAGTGACAATCCACAATGTGTGGCAGGCGACGTGACAATCCGCATCTGGTGGCAAGGTGACGTGGCAAGTGACAATCCGCATCTGGTGGCAGGTGACGTGGAAAGTGACAAACCGCATCTGGTGGCAGGTGACGTGGCAAGTGACAATTGTAGCAGGCAAGTGACAATCTGCATCTGGGGGCAGGTGACGTGGAAAGTGACAATCTGCAATGTGTGCCAGGGGATGTGGCAAGTTACAATCCGCAATGTGTGGCAGGTGACGAGGCAAGGTGACAATCCGCATCTGGTGGCAGGCAACGTGGCAAGTGACACGCTCGGGGCTCCCACTAATTCTGCAGTATGGTGAGTTGAACTATTTCATTTTATATAACAATGTAATAATAGAAAAAATGTGCTTCAATCATCCTGACACCATAACAACCATGGTGCTGTGATGATTGAAGCGCCAACACCAGCCATTTCCCTAAAAAATTCCCCCCAAAAAAGGTATTTTCTGGCAGTGCCCCTCCTGAGACTAGACTCTGGATCCGACCTGATGTAGCCACCCAGGAATGTGGCTTCAAAATCATTACCAGCTGGTACAGAACACCCACCCTATTGCACAAATTCTCCCCCCAGATTTCTGACAGATGTTGAAGATGCAAACAGGAGGAGGGCCTGATGATTCACATTTGGTGGTTGTCACGGAACGTCCCACACTCCGCTTGAGTGCTTCCGTCAGTATACCGCTTCCTAAGTTCTGGAACACGAGTCCAATGGATCTGGCTATAGGAACCCCCAAGAACTAGACAACACCAGTCTTGGAGTACATCAGAACTCACTCTTTATTTGAGATCTCACACACATTTATACAGCAGGCTGACCCAAAGCTAACCTAATTAACATGAGCTAATTTACTACAAAATTTACCCAGACCAGATGACAGACTTGTGGGCACCGAGCTTCACACAGTAGTATAAACACAATAGCTAATTAACCTAATTAACATGAGCTCCAATAGGAGTCGTCCCGTCTCCTACATTGTATGGAGGACAATGTGTTCAGCTCATTCAATTAACATAAACAAAGGTAGTTGGAGTTGATGACACCAGCATCTCCTCACAGGATGTGTCCCAACAGTATAATTCAGTCTTATCATTCTAATATGGCATATAAAGGGTTCCCTGAGTTTGTGTTTTTTGGGGGGGACATGGAGCTGAATCCAAAGTAACACCAACCCCAGGGTCCCCAGGCATACAGCTCACAGAGAGCACCATTCCCCCAAATGCTAGGGCCCATAATCGGTGGGCAAGAGGCTTGCGTTCAGTCCCCTCCAATAGCCTCTGTCCTGGGTGAGTCTGTCACAGTGGTCATGCTCTTTAATCCAGAACTTCTGAGAAACGGTTCATGAAACCATTATTTCACTTACTTCAGAGAACTTAAGTTTGAATCCAGCACAATACCTCCTACACTACAATTCAATCCCCAAAAAATCCCCAAAAACAATATCTAAAATCTCTACCTATGTTCATGATAAATGCAGCAAGACACTGTATGCCATGTCACTGGGGTTCAAACACTACTCCATCAAAAAAAGAATGGTTCCGGAGAATAAACGATATAGAAAAGATAGAAGAACTTATAACTATATCACAGGAGAAGATATCTAAATTTGCATTAACATGGTACAATTGGACTGAATTCAATAACTCACAGGCTTACAAAACAATTATTAATTAATTAAAGAATCCTTCCACAAAAAATAAATCATACAGGAATGCCGAAAAGACTACTAAACTACTACAATAGATGAATCGTCTTTACTCACCTTCCCCTCCCATATTTTTTTTTAATATTTACTATATAAGAATGTTTAGATATATGATAAGTACATGCTTAACCACTTGACAACCGCCTCACGCCGATGTACATCGGCAGAATGGCACGGACAGGCAGAATCACGTACATATACGTGATCTGCCTTCCGCAGGTGGGGGGTCCGATCGGACCCCCCCGGTGCCCGAGGCGGTCGCCATTTCTTCCCGGGCGATGAGAGGTGAGGGGGAGGCCATCCATTCGTGGCCACCCCCTCCCGATCGCTCCCGGTGAATGAAAACGCTTCCTTTCCCTCTGTAATGTAAACAGAGGGAGAGGAAGTGATGTCATCCCTCCTCGAGCCGGTCTTTTCGATCCGGAGCCAAGGAGAGAAGACATCCAAGTAAGTGCACCAACACTACACTTCCAGTAGAACACGCCAGGCACACTTTTCACCCCCCATCACCCCCCGATCACCCCCCTGTACCCCCTGTCACACTGACACCAATAGCAGTTTTTTTTTTTGTTTTGCATTGGTGTCAGTTTGTAACAGTTATAAGTGTTAGGGCAGTTAGGTTAGCCCCCTTTAGGTCTAGGGTACCCCCCTTTAGGTCCAGGGTAGCCCCCTAACCCCCCCTAATAAAGGTTAACCCCTTGATCACCCCCCCATCACCAGTGTCGCTAATCGATCGTTTTTCTGATCGCTGTATTAGTGACACAGGTGACGCTAGTTAGGGAGGTAAGTATATAGGTTCGCTGTCAGTGTTTTATAGCGACAGGGACCCCCATATACTACCTAATAAAGGTTTTAACCCCCTGATTGCCCCCTAGTTAACTCTTTCACCAGCAATCACCGTATAAGTGTTACGGGTGACGCTGGTTAGTTAGTTTGTTTTTATAGTTTTAGGGCACCCGCCATTTATTACCTTATAAAGGTTTAACCCCCTAATTGCCCGGTGGTGATATAAGTTAAGTTTTTAGGGTCAGATAAGGTCTGCGTCGCCCCAGGCAGCGTCAGGTTAGCGCCAGTACCGCTAACACCCACAAACGCAGCATACAACTCCTTTAGTGCTATGGTATCTGAGCGGATCGATATCTGATCCGATCAGAGCTATACTAGCGTCCCCAGCAGTTTAGGGTTCCCATAAACACAGTGTTAGCGGGATCAGCCCAGATACCTGCTAGCACCTGCGTTTTGCCCCTCGGCCCAGCCCTGCCCAGCCCACCCATGTGCAATATCGATCGATCACTGACACTTACAAAACACTAAGCACACATAACTGCAGCGTTCGCAGAGTCAGGCCTGATCCCTGCGATCGCTAACAGTTTTTTGGTAGCGTTTTGATACAGTCGCTGACAGTCAGGAGCTTTTTTGCCTGTGAGTCTCACTAGTGTACCCCTAAATTTAGAGCCCAAAATGTCAAATCGAAGGTACATTAGTGAAGAGGCCTACACGTTTCTGAGAATGACAGATAGTGAAGATGAAGTCACTCATCTGTCAGATTCAGGGTCAGAATACGATCCTGTAGAGGACAGCGGCTCCATGACAGATAGCTCTGACGATGGAGTTGTGGTCCCTGCCAAGGTCAGGCGTACCAGACCCCAATCTTCTTCTTTTGTCCTTGAAGTGCAAGAACCGCAGGGCTCTCGTATGGAGCAGAGAAGTACTAGTGCCGCTATTCCTTCTGGTGAACTGGCAAGCACCAGCGGCCTAGTACACCCTGGTCTTACATCCAGCACTGCAGTATCACGTGGTGACGTGGCGAGTCCCATAAGTGCAGTTCAAGCTGGCGAGGTGGCAAGCACAAGTAGTGTCCCGCTGCCACCAAAAAGATGAACACAGGCCCGTCGAGCCCATAGTGCCCTTCCTGCTGCATTTGCCAATCCGAATTGGGAAGCCACCACTTCTGCAGCAACCATACTTCCCCCATTCACTGGCCAACCCGGAATTCAGGTGGAAACAGTTGATTTTACACCACTGGATTTTTATTTGCTGTTTTTTACCGAAGATCTCTATAGATCTATTGTGGACCAAAGCAATTTATCTGCTGGTCAACACATCGCCGCTAATCCCCAGTCCTCCCTTGCCAGAGATTGGAGACCAATTACGGTCTCCGAATTTAAGATGTTTCTGGGCCTTTCCCTCAACATGGGCATAAATAAAAAGGGTAAGTTGCAGTCATATTGGTCCACTGACCCAGTTTACCATATGCCCGTGTTCTCTGCTTCCATGGCCAGGGCACGATACGAGCAGATTTTGCGGTTCATGCACTTCAGTGACAATGAACTCTGTCGTCCTCATGGAGACCCTGGATGCGATCGGCTCTACAAAATTCGGCCCCTCGAGTGTTCTTCTGTTTTTTTGAAGTTTAATATTTATAATAAAGATTTTTATATATGCCCTATTCACATCGTTACAAAGAATCAGAACCCACGATTAGCCTTCCATTCAAACTGCATGCTGGCGGGTCTGCGTCTTCTCGGAGTTTGGCGTAGTGTGACAGCCACCTCTGAAGGATGCACAGGCGAGATGGGGGCGTTCCGCTCCATCGCCATGGAAACACATCAACAATTTGGCCCCCTCCCACTGAATACATTAGCCATACCTTTTACCAACCAAGAAAATGGCCGCACACATGGGTGACCTAATGATGGCCGGCGCGGCTACAAGAAAATGGCCGCCAATCTATTCTTATGGGAGAGACTATTTAAGACTAACATCAGCCTATTTCGTTTATCCCCTGAAGAAGTCACGTGGTCAAGTGACGTCACGCGTAGGGACGGAATAGGCTTGTTTCGTTTTACCTTCCTTGCTGAATGCATTGCGAGCCCGCTGCTCGTAGGATACCATGCTTTGTAAGAACAACTGCTAATGTGAGTACCTTGCATATGGTTTATGTGAATAAAGTGACCTATAAAAACATACTTCACTATCTGGGTACTTTATCCTATATCTTACATATAATGGAGATATGATGTGGAGGAGGAGCTAGGAGCTGCACTGTCCCAGGACCTCAGCTAGGCATATCCCAGCCCCCCATAGGATCCTGTAGAGTCAGCAAGTCTGGACACAGAGACACAGGAAAGACCCAGGACCTCGAGAGTTAACAACTTATATGCGGTTGACCTAGCACCGCTAGGTAAGGGGCCATTACCTACACTAGTGCATGCTGCATGAAGAAGATATAGAGTGTCTGATCTACAAATAACACCCCACTGTCATTGGAGTTATTGCGTATAAGCACTGGCTGTGTGAACACTATATATATATATATTTTTTTTTTTTTTTCTTTGGACACTTGAATTATTATTTTTGCTCTGGACACTAATTATCAGAGTGGGTTTATTCACACACGTGAATTTTCACAATATATTTGCACTGTCGCACAGGGTTGCAATATAAGGATCAGGCGACCATTTTTGTTTTCCTTGTTTGCTTCACTTGTTTTCTGTTTATTTCCACTTGATATATGACTCGTTTGTTTTTATTTCATTTTTGCACCTTAACATATGTATGAGTTTGATCTTGAGATTTAAGGCACAAGAGCACGAGCACTTTGGCTATATTGAATTATTACACATTTTTAACATATGTAAAATTGTTTTTTATTACTTTCCTAATCAACTGATACACCAGTATTTATTTTTATATCTATAGCATTGATTGGATCTATATAATTAATCTTGAGTCACTACATTCAAGCATACTCTTTATTTTTATCTATGCGATTTTCTGACGTTTCTCACCACTTTAATTCTCGTGATCTATGGAGATTAGGAAATATCACCTATTTCTATAAGCTGAGACCCTTCTGGTTAGCGCAGCACCACCCCCCTCTCTCTCTTACCATTTAATTTGGGCTGGTGTTTGAGCCCTTGTTTTCGGTGCATGCAGCTTTCCAACAAGAGAAGTTGCATATAGTCTCAAAAAAATCGAGTATTAGACCTACTTTCCCAATTGGTAGCGCAGGAATAACCCCCATTTTTACTAAGTTGCAGTCATATTGGTCCACTGACCCAGTTTACCATATGCCCGTGTTCTCTGCTTCCATGGCCAGGGCACGATACGAGCAGATTTTGCGGTTCATGCACTTCAGTGACAATGAACTCTGTCGTCCTCATGGAGACCCTGGATGCGATCGGCTCTACAAAATTCGGCCCCTCGTAAACCACTTCAACCAATGTTTTGAAGACTTGTTTACTCCCCATCAAGTTGTCTGCGTTGATGAGTCCCTGATTAAATTTTCTGGCCGCTTGTCATTCAAACAGTACCTTCCCAGCAAGCGTGCCAGATACGGGGTCAAGATGTATAAGCTCTGTGACAGGGCCACAGGCTATACATGTAGTTTTATGGTTTACGAGGGCAAAGATAGTCACGTAGAGCCGACAAACTGCCCTGACTACATAGGAAGCGCTGACAAGATAGTGTGGGACTTGGTGTCACCCTTATTCAGGAAAGGGTTACCACTTGTACGTGGACAATTATTACACGAGCGTGCCACTTTTTAGTCACTTGTTTGATCAGCAGATTGGAGCATGTGGCACCGTGCAACCTAATCACTGGGGCTTTCCCCAGCGGCTTTTAGATTCCCGTCTTAGGCTGGGGGAGAGAGCCTGCTTCAAGTGTAATAACTTTCTCGCTATGAAGTGGAGAGACAATAAGAATGTTTTCGTTATTACCTCCCTTCATGCAGACACGACGGTCCAAATTACTACGGCGACTGGTGTTGTGGAGAAACCCCTCTGTGTCCACGAATATAACCAAAATATGGGAGGGGTGGACCTCAACGACCAGTTGTTGGAGCCGTACCTAGTTGCCCGTAAGGCCAGACGCTGGTACAAAAAAGTGTCTGCTTATTTATTTCAATTGGCTTTGCTGAATGCTTATGTGCTATACAGAGCTTCAGGACAGACTGGATCCTTCCTTAAATTCCAGGAAGAGATCATCAGAGCCCTTCTGTATCCAGACAGTGCTTCACCTCACCTTCCCCAACCAAATGCAGTAAGCCGGCTGCATGAGAGGCATTTTCCTTATGCCCTCCCGAGTACCCCTACCCAAAGAGCCCCCCAAAAAAGATGTCGTGTCTGCAGCAAGCACGGATTTAGGCGTGACACCCGGTGTTATTGTCCCTCCTGTCCTGGCAATCCTGGTCTTTGCATGGGTGAATGTTTTGAACGCTACCATTCACTAGTTGAGTATTAGCGTAGGGTACAGCACTGCACCGACTAGGACACACTTTCACAGGGTCTCCCAAGATGCCATCGCATTTTGAGAGACCCAAACCTGGTACCAGTTACAAAAGTTAAAAGTTACTAAAAAAAGTGTAAAAAAAAAATAAAAAAATAAAAAAGTAAAAAAAATAAAAACACAAAAAAATATAAAATAAAAAAAACAAAAATAGTTGTTGTTTTATTGTTCTCTCTCTCTCTATTCTCTCTCTATTGTTTTGCTCTTTTTTACTGTATTCTATTCTGCAATGTTTTATTGTTATTATGTTTTACCATGTTTGCTTTTCAGATATGCAATTTTTTTATACTTTACTGTTTACTGTGTTTTGTTGGTAACCATTTTATTGTTTTCAGGTACGCCATTCAGCTGCAGAGTGGATTTATTTATCTTGACAGCAACAGCGTTTGCTCCCACGATACATAAAGCCGTGACTCCAGTGCTGTCGGGGGTGATTCCACCACCACAGTTACATAATTCAGCATATATGCCGAAGCGTGGGGGCAGCAGTGGGTGGAGGAGCGATTTGCTCCTGCCTTTTGTGGGAGGATGCCCCCATGCTTCGGCATATATATATTTTAGGCACAGGTTGCGTTAAATGTTTTATTTTTTACTATGTTTTTTTTTGTATTTGCTTTGCAGGTATGGTAAGTCTAATGCCCCGTACACACGGTCGGATTTTCCGATGGACATTGTCCGATCGGAGCGTGTTGTCGGAAATTCCGACCGTGTGTGGGCGCCATCGGACATTTTCCATCGGATTTTCCGACACACAAAGTTGGACAGCAGGAGATAAAATTTTCCGACAACAAAATCCGATCGCGTCAATTCCGACCGTGTGTGGCCTGTTCCGACGCACAAAGTGCCATGCATGCTCAGAAGAAATTCCGACACGGGACAGCTCGTTCTGGTAAACTTAGCGTTCGCAATGGATACAGCACTTTCGTCACGCTGCAATGTAAAAAATGGTTTAATACAGCGCACTCTCTTCTTCTTTATAATGTGACAAGAATTAAGTAGTTTTGCTGCTCATATTCACACACACTTCTCACAAAGTTTTATTTGTGTTTTTTTAGTGGGATTCCCTCAATATATTGTTATTAGTTGTCACATCTGACAGTTTTATATTTTTTATGTTTTTTTTTTTTGTTTTTAAGCCTTTTTTTTTCTTTAATGTTTGGATTTTTTCCAAGGCTGATCTTTGTTCAATGTTATTTTTATTTTTACTCCAGAATATTTTTGTGTGTGTTTTGTGTGGCAAGTTACCCCAACACCATTGATATCTTTTATTATTTAATCTCCATGAGATTTTTTGTTGTTGGTGTCCCTTGTTCATTTCACATTGTATATTAGAAATGTACCTGAATCCTCACAAACAAACCATCATTTTTGAAGTAAAACACATAGGAGAGTATAATTCAAAACAAAAATCCTTTATTAAGGGCTCAGAACCAAACAAAGAGGAAGGCAACACTGGATCAACAGGAGAAATTAGTGAAGCCTGGGACCCCCACGGCAGACATCAATTCTTAAACCTCACAATTGGTGGCCTGAGGAGTCCATATGTAAGGGAGGGCAGTCTGGTCCGGGATTCACAGAGATCCGGATAGCAGCAGATGACATCAGTGTCCCCAGGCTGTGGTACCACAAGAGGCTGCATCTTTTGGCCGACCAGACTGGATCCAGGGTCCTCACTGTCTGGTCTTCCTTTCACACTTCCTTCCGGGCTGTGGCTGTGCAGTTGGAGATGTGGCAGGAGGAGGAGTAGGACCTGGAGGAGGAGTAGGACCTGCAGGAGGAGGAGGAGGACCATCGCGAAGGTGTGTTTGAGGTGTAATTTGGCCCCTCATACCTTTCGCCAGAGCCTCTGATATGAGGGCCTCACACATGGCTTTTTGGCCCTCCTCCATCCTCTGCATTTTATAGGCTATGAATGCAGCAATGTTCTCCTGCCTGGTGTGGGGTGCTCCCAGGACCTCTGTAGCCCTACAAAAAAATCTGATAGCAGCCTCCTCTAGGGTACTCCTCCTACTGCCACTTTCTGTTTCCAGGGGGGGTGGAGGGACCTGCAGATCAGCCAGCCGGCTCGGCCCGGCCACCTCCTGGCTGAGACTTCCCTGTGTATGAAAAAGGGACATGGTTTTAGTTTTTGCATCATCAATCACAATCATAAATTAGTACTCCCAACTAACATCTAGTTAACATCATTGATTGGACAAGCAGAATTCTTTAGAGGAATGCTATACCTGGCTCAATCTGGGCTCCTCCACATATGGCCTGGAAGGCCCAGGTTGGGCGTTAGAAGCCTCAGCCGGGGGGGAAGGAAGCATGGAAGGAAGACTGGAGAGGGATGGCCTGGGTTCAGTCTGGCCTGCCAGAAAGTGCAGCCTGTCGTAGTACAACATCCTGGGGACATAGATGTCATCTGCTGCTCCGGATCTCTGTGAACTAAGGACTTTATTGCGCTCCCTCAGATATGTGCTCCTCAGGCCACCAATAAAAATCTTTAAAAAAGTGATGTCTGCCGTGGGGATCACCTGCTTCACAATTTCACACAATTGCTCCAGTGCTGCCTTCCTCTTTGCTTGGTTCTTGTAATGGGGGTGTTTAATCTCCCACAGACAGGGCAGCTCCCTTAGCATCTCTATGAAGACTGAAATGAAGTCCTGATCTTTCAGTACCATATCCATGTTCACTGCAAGACACAACACAAGACAAAGCCTAATGTCACACCAAACTCTCCTAATCTTGTTACAATATAGGCCTCAATCTATAGAAGCAGTATAGGCCCAAGTTTGTCTCTTACCTTCGTTCTTACGATCGCCGCGTTCAATGCTCCTTCCTCCGCTCACAGATCAAACGTAATACGCACGCGTGTTACGCTTTATACACACTGCGCATGCGTGTAACTCCGCCCGCCCCTGACGTTCTTTCTAGTGTATTCCCCGCCCCTTTTCGTTCGGCGCAGTGGGGGAAGAGCATGATGGCGGACATACAGCAGGTGCGGGCTAATTGTAGCAACGAGGAGGAGGAGGAGGAGGAAAGGGCGGATCCAGGCACGTTCCGATCCAGAAGGAGACGTTTTACGGCCACAAATATGTCGTTTGGGGAGATGTTGGAGATGGTCGACATCATGAGGAAGTCCGACTATGACGGAAAATATTGGCCTTACCCCCACCCCAACATCCGAAAGGCCAAGATCATGGCGAAAGTGGTCAGGAGTCTAGAGCGGAATTTCGGGGTACGAAGGTCTAAAGATCAGCTCAGGAAGCGGTGGTCGGACCTGAAGTTGAGAGAGCCAGAGCAGTACCGAAAGATCCGGAGAGTGCTGCAAAAAAGTAAGTAGTTGTGCTGTGTTCTTATTCTTTCTGTCTTTATTACGTTCGTTCTGCTCCATATGCTTTGATTAGTTGTAACGTTTCCAAAGGTCAACTTTAATGTTCATGGGCACATTATTCCTTCGTATCAAACATTTTTCTTTCGGCCTCTAGAACACCATTGTTAAGGCCATATGCATTTTCACACATTTTTGGGGGCCTACTTGGATGCCAAATATTTGTTTGTGTAGATGGGTTTGTTACTAGAATGAAATGCAAACTAGATTGTGTGTAAGGAGAGGACACTGAGCAGCTGTTTTCACATCTGGACACTGGAGCACTAGTGTGGGACACAAGAACACCATTTTTATTAGGGGGCCACACAGGTGCTCCAGTGTATACTATAGGGGGGTCTCCATCTGTGAAGCTTGTACCAAACAGGTAAAGTATTTGACAAAGGGCAATAAAAAATATACATCTTGGAACCTCGGCTAAAATAGACAATTGTACCCCACTTCCAAGCAATGTTTCCTATTTCTATAGTTCTGCCATCAAATATCTGTGTGCTAAGTATACCATTTTTGTTTTACATAGGGGAGAAAAGACTCGGACACCCCTCATCCCAGGAGACCAGAGACCCCCCCTCTCTGGAAGAAGGGGAAATACCAACCCAAGAAGCTGAGCAGGAGGAAGAAGAAGACGTGGTGGAGATTGGCACCACAACAGGTGAGTGTCTGCGACCACAGACTCAGGTAAAAGAGATGGCTGGTGGCAGATTTTTGAGACCTTTTTTTTGTTCTTTATCTCTTTTTAGGTGATCGTGATGTGAGGGATCCAGAACGCTTTACATCTGAAAGTGCCCAGATACTGATAGGGGAGATCATGGGGTGTAATCTCCAATTGCAAAACATACATCAACAAATCAGTGATGTTATTAAAAAAAATAATAACATCATTGATGTTTTGGGGCGAATTTAAACCCCACAAAATCACCTGTTTTATCATACCAAACTTTTTTCAATGTTTAGAAAAGCCAAATTTGGAGGATGCACACAGTGTGCCAACATGTGCTATCTGCCATCACGGGAGATCAATGGACGTGTTTTGGGGGGGGAACCCCTTCCTCAATTATAAAGTAGCGTTGAGGAAGGGCTTGCTCCCCCCAAACACGTCCCTTGATCCCCCATGATGGCAGATAGCACATGTGGACATTTGTAAATTGGTGTGCATCTTCCAAATTTGGCTTTTCCAGGGGTGATTTCCCCCCATCTGAACGCTATATCAAACCCAGTTCCTAAATACTGATGTCTGATATAGCCTTCAGGTTTTACCTAATGTGAACTTTGTAAGTTCAAGTTTTTTGGCTTTCTTGTTGGTTTTACACAGGCCTGTTTTATCTGAAATGGATATTTTGATTTTTCATAATGCTACTGCAAACATTGTTATACAACAAACATGTTGGTTTGTTTTAAAAACCTTTGGTAAATGCGCATGTGATTGTGCAGGTATAAAAAAGTGCCTTACTCAAGAATGTGTGGATTATTGTCTCAACACTACAACACTTTTGGGGTGATGTAATTGTTGTTTTATGCAAAAATGGGGGTTATTTCCTAAGGGCAAATCCTCTTTGCACTACAAGTGCAGGTTCAGTGCAGTTGCAAGTGCACTTGTAGTGAAATGTGTTTTTGCATTTAGGAAGTACCAGCCAACACTGTTTTTTATAAGGTTACCCAATCACGACATTTTCTGCACTCAACACATTTCTGTCAGGGTCAGCTAAAACAAACACAAGCAGTAAATGTCCACCAAGAATTTCTTTTGGTTGTTTTTTATTTGAAAAAGGTGTCACATATTGTCTGGCATATTGATAGCCCCCCTACCCGCAAAGAACTCCAGGTATCGTAACCGGACATCACGGGCATTCAGGGAGGGCAAGCCAGGACGGCCGCTTTCGAGTGCCGTCATTGTTGATGTATTTGGGATTCCGGCCTCAGGCCCAACTGAGCCAGCATAGTTGGCTGAATGTTTTCGTAGAAAATTATGGAGAACACAGCAGGCAAGTATTATATGGTTCAGTTTATACTCCGCCATATGGATGGGTGTCATAAATAATCGAAACCGGCTGACTAGGATTCCAAATGTGTTCTCCACCACTCTTCGGGCTCTGGCCAGCCGGTAATTAAAAACCCTCTGTTCCGGGGTGAGGGTCCTCATCGGGAATGGCCGCATCAGGTGGTCCCCCAGCGCAAATGCTTCATCAGCAACAAACACAAATGGGAGACCTTCAACATTGTCCTCTGGAGGTGGCAAGTCCAAGCTGCCATTCTGGAGATGCCTGTAGAACTCCGTCTGGGCGATCACTCCACCATCGGACATCCGGCCATTCTTCCCCACGTCCACATACAAGAAGTCGTAATTAGCCGACACCACCGCCAACATCACTATACTATTAAACCCCTTGTAATTATAATAGTACGACCCCGAGTTGGGTGGTGGGATGATGTGGACATGTTTCCCATCAGTTGCCCCTCCGCAGTTAGGAAAGTCCCACCGCTGGGCAAAGTGGGAGGCCACAGTCTGCCATTCCTGTGGCGTGGAAGGAAACTGTTGAGGAAAAAACAATAAACATTACTATTTTTTCACAGAAACCTGGCAAGCAGATTAGACACAAACATTATGGGTCAACCTCCAGATAGCATTTATTAAGGGGAATTTAACAACAAAGTATAAGGTACACCTATCATATTCCCCCCCCCCCCTCTCATGGGCCATTTCTAACAATATAGGGGGGGGAACTCTTGGACAGGTAACCCTCTTCACTTCATTGAGAGATGAATGCCTAAATACAGGGTATTACTTGGAACAGCCCCTCCTTAGTTACACTATTGGCAGCCCACTGGACAGGTAAGAAGTGTCATATTACAAAGATATAAATACACACTGTACACATTTGAGCACATTTGGACATTCTGCTATTACCTATCAAGATCATAATAGGATACAAGAACTTTAAACAGTACCATTGGAAAGTATACAGGCAGGCCCTTGCACTACATTCTTTGGGGAATTCATCCATAAATCTGAGCACTAAAGAGGTGGGTATAGTGTGTATGGGTTTGGCAAAGTCAGCAGATAGATGATTGAGGATAGAGAATTGGGATCAGCTGACTTAGCAGTTGGGGGGAGGGAGGGTTACAAAAAATGTGGGGACACCACAAAAAAAAGCCTCTGGCCCTCTGCCTGAATTTAAATCAAATATAACATTTCAAAACATTTTAGGGGGTGTTTGGGGTAAAGCACTACTATGGAGCTGATAAAATACATTGTTAAGTAACTACATGAGGTGAATATAGGGCAGGAGACACCATGCTGGGGAGGTTATTGAAGGGCAAATATGTATGAAGGACCTAAAATAATAATTACATAAAAATCCAGCATGCATGAGGACAAAGGGGACATTCACAGCATAATACAATCATGGTAATTAGGGAATGAGGAAAGAAATACAATATATTATCAAACATTCAATACAATAAAATGTGATATAAAAGGATAAAAATCTTACCTTCATATACTCCTTCTGTAGGACCTGGATGATGGCAGAACAGGTCTCTGGGATAATGATCCCCAGAGCCTGGGGGGAGATGCCTGTCGAGAACTTGAGGTCCTGCAGGCTTCTCCCTGTGGCCAAATACCGCAAGGTAGCGACCAACCTCTGCTCCGGAGTGATGGCTTGCCTCATGCAGGTATCCTGCCTGCTGATATAGGGGGTCAGCGAAGCCAACAAACGGTGAAATACGGGGTCCGTCATCCTGAGAAAGTTCCTGAAATCATCAGGATTATTCTCACGGATCCCACGGAGCAAAGGCATATGACAGAACTGGTCACGCTGAAGCAACCAATTCTTGGTCCATGAACTCCTCCCCACCCTGTTCATGGACTGGACTTGTGTCAAGGTCAGGACCCCAACACCAAGCCCCCGCACAGCACGAACTCCACGAGGAGTACGCATACGCAAAATGGCTAGAAAACGGTCGGCTGCTCAGAACGAAGTAACAGAACGCACTGAAGAACAGCAAGGCCTGTGAAGAGCGACCTGAAAAACAGCAACGAGCGGACAAGATCGCACAGAAAACTCCAATACGAACTGACTGCACGCAGTGAAGAGCAGATACAAACCCACAAGCACAAACTGAATGGCAGAAAACGATCTGAAAGCCACGAGTCTGAAAAAGCGCGAATCGTCTCTCACCAAACTTTTACTAACACGAGATTAGCAAAAGGAGCCCAAAGGGTGCCTCGCTTGGTTCTGAACTGGCCTTTTCTAGTCTCGTCGTACGTGCTTGACGTCACCGCGTTCTTGGCGATCGGAAATTCCGACAACTTTGTGCGACCGTGTGTAGGCAAAACAAGTTTGAGCCAACATCCGTCGGAAAAAATCCGAGTATTTTGTTGTCGGAATGTCCGAACAAAGTCCGACCGTGTTTCCGGGGCATTACTGTTATACTGTAATGTTACTTTGTTTTATTGTTAACCATCATTTGCTTAGCAGGTAAGCCATTCAGTTGCAGCGCAGATTTATTTATCTTGACAGCAACAGCGTCTGCTCCCACGATATATAAAGCCATGACTCCAGCGCTGTCGGAGGTGATTTCACCACCACAGTTACATACTTCAGCATTTATGCCGAAGCGTGGGGGCAGCAGTGGGTGGAGGAGCGATTTGTTCCTCCCTTTTGCGGGAGGATGCCCCCATGCTTCGGCATATATAAATGGTGCATGTATGCCCATCATTAGATGTGGGTGGATGAAGGGAGGTATTCTAATGGTGGGCATACCCACCGATCAATATCTTTTTTTCGTTCAGTCCAACAAGGACCAGCAACGTGCTGGTATGTTGCTGGATTTTGAGTGGTTATACCAGAATGATGCCTGCAGGTTTGGGTATCATCTTGGTATCATTATTTTCAGCCAGCGGTTGGCTTTCATGTAAAAGCAATCCTAGTGGCTAATTAGCCTCCAGACTGCTTTTATAAGCAGTGGGAGGGAATGCCCCCCCCCACCGTCTTCCATGTTTTTCTCTGGCACTCCTGTCCCAACAGGGAACCTGAAAATGCAGCCGGTGATTCAGCCAGCTGACCATAGAGCTGATCAGAGACCAGAATGGCTCCAAACATCTCTATGGCCTAAGAAATTGGAAGCTACGAGCATTTCATGACTTAGATTTTGCCTGATGTAAACAGCGCCATTGGGAAATTGGGAAAGCATTTTATCACACCGATCTTGGTGTGGTCAGATGCTTTGAGGGCAGAGGAGAGATCTAGGGTCTAATAGACCCCAATTTTTTCAAAAAGAGTACCTGTCACTACCTATTGCTATCATAGGGGATATTTACATTCCCTGAGATAACAATAAAAATAATTAAAAAACATAAAAATGAAAGAAACAGTTTAAAAATAAGATAAAAAATAAAAAAAATAATAAAGAAAAAAAAAAAAAAAAAAGCACCTCTGTCCCCCCCTGCTCTCGCGCAAAGGCCAACACAAGCGTCGGTCTGGCGTCAAATGTAAACAGCAATGTGAGGTATCACCGCGAATGTCAGATTGAGGGCAGTAATTTTAGCAGTAGACCTCCTCTGTAAATCTAAAGTGGTAACCTGTAAAGGCTTTTAAAGGCTTTTAAAAATGTATTTAGTTTGTCGCCACTGCACGTTTGTGTGCAATTTTAAAGCATGTCATGTTTGGTATCCATGTACTCGGCCTAATATCATCTTTTTTATTTCATAAAACACTTGGGCAATATAGTGTGTTTTAGTGCATTAAAATTTAAAAAAGTGTGTTTTTTCCCCAAAAAATGCGTTTGAAAAATCGCTGCGCAATTACTGTGTGAAAAAAAAATGAAACACCCACCATTTTAATCTGCAGGGCATTTGCTTTAAAATATATATATAATGTTTGGGGGTTCAAAGTAATTTTCTTGAAAAAAAAAATTTTTTTTTTCATGTAAACAAAAAGTGTCAGAAAGGTCTTTGTCTTCAAGTGGTTAAAAGAGTGGGTGATGTGAGACATAAGTTTCTAAATGTTGTGCATAAAATGCCAGGACAGTTCAGCACAAAGTTGTCACTAAATGATATATTGCTCAAACATGCCATGGGGATATGTGAAATTACACCCCAAAATAAATTCTGTTGTTTCTCCTGAGTACGGGGATACCACACGTGTGAGACTTTTTGGGAGCCTAGCCGCGTACGGGACCCCAAAATCCAAGCACCGCCTTCAGGCTTTCTAAGGGCGTAAATTTGCTATTTGCTGAGAGGTATAGTGAGTATTTTGCAGACCTCACTTTTTGTCACAAACTTTTGAAAATTGAAAAAAGAAAAAAAAATACATTTTTCTTGTCTTTCTTTATTTTCAAAAACAAATGAGAGATGCAAAATACTCACCATGCCTCTCAGCAAATAGCTTGGGGTGTCTACTTTCCAAAATGGGGTCATTTTGGGGGGTTTTGTGCTATCTTGGCATTTTATGGCCTTCGAAACTGTGATAGGTAGTGAGGAGTGAAATCAAAAATTTATGCCCTTAGAAATCCTTAAGGCGGTGATTGGATTTCGGGGGCCCCGTATGAAGCTAGGCTCCCAAAAAGTCCCACACATGTGGTATCCCCATACTCAGGAGAAGCAGCAGAATATATTTTGGGGTGTAATTCCACATATGCCCATGGCATGTTTGAGCAATATATCATTTAGTGACAACTTTGTGCAAAAAAAAAATTGTCACTTTCCCGCATATTGTGTCAAAAAATAAAATATTCCATGGACTCAACATGCCTCTCAGCAAATAGCTTGGGGTGTCTACTTTGCAAAATGGGGTCATTTGGGGGGGGGGGGGGTTGTGCCATCTGGGCATTTTATGGCTTTCAAAACTGTGATAGGTAGTGAGGAGTGAAATCAAAAATGTATGCCCTTAGAAATCCTGAAGGCAGTGATTGGTTTTCGGGGCCCCGTACGCGGCTAGGCTCCCAAAAAGTCCCACACATGTGGTATCCCCGTACTCAGAAGAAGCAGCTGAATGTATTTTGGGGTGCAATTCCACATAGGCCCATGGCCTGTGTGAGCAATATATCATTTAGTGACAACTTTTTGTAAATTTTTTTTTTTTTGTCATTATTCAATCACTTGGGACAAAAAAAATAAATATTCAATGGGTTCAACATGCCTCTCAGCAATTTCCTTCGGGTGTATACTTTCCAAAATGGGGTCATTTGGGGGGGGGTTTGTACTGCCCTGCCATTTTAGCACCTCTAAAAATGAGACAGGCAGTCATAAACTAAAAGCTGTGTAAATTCCAGAAAATGTACCCTAGTTTGTAGACGCTATAACTTTTGCGCAAACCAATAAATATACGCTTATTGAAATTTTTTTTACCAAAGACATGTGGCCGAATACATTTTGGCCTAAATGTATGACTAAAATTGAGTTTATTGGATTTTTTTATAACAAAAAGTAGAAAATATCATTTTTTTTTCAAAATTTTCGGTCTTTTTCGGTTTATAGCGCAAAAAATAAAAACGGCAGAGGTGATCCAAAAATTCAATCAAAAGAAAGCTCTATTTGTGGGAAGAAAAGGACGCAAATTTTGTTTGGGTACAGCATTGCATGACCGCGCAATTAGCAGTTAAAGCGCCACAGTGCCAAATTGGAAGAAGTCCTCTGGTCCTTATGCAGCATAATGTTCCGGGGCTAAAGTGGTTAAAATCTAACTTTTAGTATTGTCTATAACCATTTTGATACCGTTATCTATTGTAAATTGTATTACAACCCAAATGTGACTAATATGATTATGTGATTATACCAATACTATGTTGTATTATTTTTCTATGTTCAACCAATAAAAATTTGTGAAACAAAATATTTAGTAGAGACTTCTTTAGCAGAAATAACAGCCTCTAGACGCTTCCTATAGCCTGTAATGAGTGTCTGGATTCTGGATGAATGTATTTTGGACCATTCCTCCTTACAAAACATTTCCAGTTCAGTTAGGTTTGATGGTTGCCGAGCATGGCTTCAAATCACTCCACAGATGTTCAATGATATTCAGGTCTGGGGACTGGGATGGCCATTCCAGAACATTGTACTTGTTCCTCTGCATAAATGCCGAGTAGATTTTGAGCAGTGTTTTGGGTCGTTGTCTTGTTGAAATATCCAGTCCAGTGTAACGTCAACTTTGTGACTGATTCCTCAACATTATTTTCAAGAATCTGCCGATATTGAGTGGAATCCATGCGACGCTCAACTTTAACCAGATTCCCAGTACGGGCACTGGCCACACAGCCCCACAGCATGATGGAACTTCCACTAAATTTTACTGTGGGTAGCAAGTGTTTTTCTTGGAATTCTGTGTTCTTTTGTTGCCATGCATAACGCCCCTTGTTAAGACCAAATAACTCAATCTTTGTTTCATCAGTCCACAGCACCTTATTCCAAAATGAAGCTGGCTTGTCCAAATGTGCGTTTGCATACCTCAAGGGACTCCAATTGTGGCGTGTGTGCAGAAAAGGCTTCTTTTGCATCACTCTCCCATACAGCTTCTCCCTGTGCAAAGTGCGCTGAATTGTTGAAGGATGCACAGTGACACCATCTGCAGCAAGTTGATGTTGTAGGTCTTTGGAGGTGGTCCGTGGGCTGTTTTTGACCATTCTCACCATCCTTCGCCTTTGCCTGTCCAATATTTTATGTGGCCTGCCACTCCTGGCCTTAACAAGAGCTATGCCTGTGGTCTTCCATTTCCTCACTATGTTCCTCACAGTGGACACTGACAGCTTATATCTCTGCAATAACTTTTTGTAGCCTTCCCCTGAACCATAATGTAGAACAATCTTTGTTTTCGGGTCATTTGAGAGTTGTTTTGAGGCCCCCATGTTGCCACTCTTCAGAGGAGAGTCAAAGAGAACAACAACTTGCAATTGGCCACCTTAAATACCTTTTCTCATGATTGGATTCACCTGTCTATGAAGTTCAAGGCTTAATGAGCTCACCAAACCAATTGTGTGTTCCAATTAGTGCTAAGTAGTTACAGGTATTCAAATCAACAAAATGATAAGGGTGCCCAAATTTATGCACCTGTCTAATTTCGTTTTAATGCATATTGCGCATTTTCTGTTAATCCAATAAACCTCATTTCACTACTGAAATATTACTGTGTCCTTCAGTTATTTGATAGATCAAAATGAAATTGCTGATCCAAACACTCAAATATTTATAAATGACAATCATGGAAATTGTCAGGGGTTCCTAAACTTTTGTATATATATATATATATATATATATATATATATATATATATATATATATATATATGAATCTATATGTATAAGCAAATTCCAGTTAAAAGTAGTAAAAGTGGTCAATCATCAAGGGGGACCCCAGGAACTCTGGGAACATTGGGGGGAGACAGGGGACTCTGGTAACCAGAGACCACCTTCCACAGAAAGAATACACTAAGGCAAGGGGGGGGGTTACTGCTATAAGGGGGAAACCTTTATATCAGTGCCCCCTTACATTATTGTTTTCACTCCCCCTTACATCAGTGACTCCCTCCCCAGACTGACATGGCGGCTCTTACACTGTCCTCTTCTCAGGTCCATGGTGCACGGTGCATGGCTCAGTCAGTCGGTTCCAGCTTGGTTTTATCCTCCAGTCTCCTCTCCACAGTCCACACACGTCTGACTTTTCCCATTATTGACTCCTCTCCAGACTCCCTCAGAGACTGAAGACATGATATAAGACAAGAGCTGATCAGAGGTTGCAGACATGATACAAGAGATGGTTAGAGGCTGCAGACATGATACAGGAGGTGTCAGAGGCTGCGGGCATGGTACAGGAGATGGGTAGAGACTGAGGACATCATACTAAAGATGATCAGAGACTGCAGACATAATACAAGAGATGGTCAGAGACTGCAGACATGATACAAGAGATGGTCAGAGACTGCGGACATGATACAAGAGATCACTGCAGCCTCACCAGTGCCCATCAAATGCAGCCTACCACTGCCCATCAAATGCAGCCTTACTGTGTCCATCAATGCAGCCTCACTGTGCCCGTCAATGCAGCCTCACTGTGCCCGTAAATGCAGCCTCACTGTGCCCATCAAATGCAGCTTTACGGTGCCCATGAATGCAGCCCCACTGTGCCCATCAATGCAGCCTCACTGTGCCCATCAAATGCAGCTTTACGGTGCCCATCAATGCAGCCTCACTGTGCCCATCAATGCAGCCTCACTGTGCCCATCAATGCAGCCCCACTGCCCATCTATGCAGCCTCACTGTGCCCATCATCACAGCCTCACTGTGTCCATCAATGCGGCCTAACTTTGCCCATCTATGCAGCCTCACTGTGCCCATCACCATCATCACAGCCTCACTGTGCCCAACACCATCAATGCAGCCTCACTGTGCCCATCCTCGCAGTCCCACTGTGCCCATCATCGCAGCCTCACTGCCCATCAATGCAGATTCACTGTGTCCATCAAATGCAGCCTCACTGTCCATGAATGCAGCTTTACTGTGTCCATCAAATGCAGCCTCACTGTCCATGAATGCAGACTCATCATTGCCTGCCCTGGATCACACACACAGTGGGCATCTCCTGTTGTGTGTCACGGTGCTGGGTCTATGTATGTTGTCGGCAGCGCTGTAACAAGGTCCCACCCCCCTAGAACGGCTCGTGTGATTCAATCAGTATTCCATCTACTATCACACGAGGGGGGTGAGACCTTGTTGCAGCCCTGCCGACAACACAAACAGACCCACCTCCGTGACACACAGCGCTCTTGCTGTGTGTGACAAACAAGAGGAGGAGGTGGGAGGGGAGCATTGCAGCCAGAGATCAAAGCGGCCCCAGAGCAGACAGCCTGCAGGGAAATTTCCCGGTATCCCGGTAGGTCAGTCTGGCCCTGCTCAGAGATACTTGAGACATATGTAACTGATAACAGTCAGCACAGACAGAGAAACAAGGAAGTTATCAGGTGACAAAAGCTAAATCAACAGGATTTTTTTCTAATTTATCAAACAGATATAATAAAACATTAATATTACATATATTTAGAGACCAAAGGGGAGCAAATTTTACATTTTTGGTTTTTGTTTTAGACACAATTTAACATCCTCCTTGGAAGTTCCCTGTGCCACGTGGGCATTTATTGAAATCCTCTATTTGCAGTTTCAGCACCCCCTGGAAATCACTCTGATCTCCAGGAGGAAGTTGCAAGTTGCTATGAGGGATGTGGAAGATATGATCGGTAACCATTAGTTGTTTAACATGTTTAACTTTGTTAATGTGACTGTGGTAGCTATGTTAACGCAGGACAATGAAAAGACAAAAAGGAAACAGCAGCTACAATAACGGCCACGGCTTATTTTCTTTTACTGATGCTACTTCCTAATTTTATGGTAGAAATGTTCCAAGTGGCTGTACTATCACCCAATCATTTCTACAGATGTGCAAGTAGGCCACCTCTTAGGGCCAGTTCACACCAGAATTGCACAGGAATGTGGTCCTGTGCGATATTTGTGCATTTCCTTGCTGTGCGACTTTGTAGCTCACTCATTGGAATAGATTGAAATGCACAAAAATGAAGCGCATGTACTACTTTTGAAAAATGTGCAGCATCAAATCATATGGTACTGCGGTACCATGCGATCTGGTGACTGCAATGCACTGTTAACAAAAGTTACATATAGTTACATAAAGTGGCGGCTGGTGCTCCATTTTTTGGGGGGGCAGCAAAGCTGCCATTTTGCTATTGTCACACAACTGGGTGGGCTGAAACCCCATTGGAATCCATGAGTCCAGCACACTGCAGGTAGATTAGGGGCCGGATGCATGGATTAGGGGAGCAGCGGCCCTGCGCCCCTTATGGATGATCCGCCACTGGTTACATAGTTAGTCAGGTTGAAAAAAGGCGCAAGTCCATCTAATTCAACCAATAAAAGGGAAAAAAAGAATTACAATCCTACAGTATATACACAAATCCATACCCACAGTTGATCCAGATGAAGGCAAAAAAAAAACCCCAGCAAAGCATGAACCAATTTGCTCCAGCAGGGGAAAAAATTCCTTCCTGATCCCCCTAGGGCAGGGGTCTCAAACTGGTGGCCCTCCAGCTGTTGCGAAACTACAAGCCCCATGAGGCATTGTAAGGCTGACAGTTACAAGCATGACTCCCACAGGCAGAGGCATGATGGGACTTGTAGTTTTGAAACAGCTGGAGGGCTGCCAGTTTGAGATCCCTGCCCTAGAAGGTATTCCCCGGATCAACTTTACCTAGGAATGTTAGTAACCAGTTACCGTATTTATCGGCGTATAACACGCGCCGGCGTATAACACACACCCCAAGTTTAGGAGGGAATTTTAAGGAAAAAAACTTTTAGGAGTAAAGTTAAAGGAAAAAAAACTTACATTAAAATGCCCATCAATGCAGCCTTATCGTGTTCATCTGCAGCCTTGTCAGTGTCATTGCAGCCTTTTCGGTGTCAGTGCAGTCTTGCCCCAGTGTCCATTGCAGCCTTGTCAGTGCAGCTTTGCCCCAGTGCAGAATTGTCAGTGCAGCCTTGTCAGTACAGCTTTGCCCCAGTGCAGCCTTGTCAGTGCAGCCTTGTCAGTGCAGTTTTGCCCCAGTGGTCAGTGCAGCCTTGCCCTAGTGGTCAGTGCAGCCTTGCCCCAGTGGTCAGTGCAGCCTTGCCCCCCAGTGTCCAGATCGCCGCCGACATACACATAGCATGTAGTTTTAAATATGGCGCCGCAGAGTTGGGAGGGCGCCGCCGAGATACACATAGTCGAGTGTACTCGGCTTTTTCCGGCGCCGCTCACAGTCCCGCCCAGTCCCGCCCTATGATGGACATAACACAGGTCCAATGGCGGGACTGGGCGTGACTGTGAGCGGCGCCGGAAAGAGCCGAGAACACTCGACTATGTGTATCTCGGCTCCGCCCAGTCACTGTGAGCTGAACGAGCGCCACCGAGTCCCTCCGAACTCCGCTGCGCTATATTTAAAACTACACGCTATGTGAATGTCGGCTGCGATCGCGGCGATCGCTCCGACAGATCACAATTATAGCGGGGATCGGCGTATAACACGCACCCACTATTTTCTCCTGATTTTAAGGGGAAAAAAGTGTGTGTTATAAATACGGTATATTATGTACATTTAGGAAATAATCCAATCCTTTCTAAAGCAATCTACTGAGCTGGACAGAACCAGCTCTTGAGGGATGCAGGGGGTGATTAGAGACTTGAATGCATGGCTAAAGACCTGGTGTAAGGAGGAGGAATTTGGGTTTTTAGAGCACTGGGCTGACTTTTCATTGGGGTGCAACCTATATGCTAAGAAGCTACAAGGTTTGGGACTTTAGATGAGGCAGGTAATAACACAGAAGTAGAAGATAAAGGATAAATGACACATTTATTCACATGGGCAATGATGACCCATGGCACAAATAGGGTACATAAAGGATAAAACCCTGGACATGCAAAACACATCAAAATAGAAAAAAACAAATACACATAAAATGGGACCGTAATTAGACAGTATATAAAAAACGCATGTAAAATAGGTAGATATAGTAGGGTAACCATAGTAGATGAACATGAAATAGGATATTGCCATATATATAATAGAGGCTGCATCCTGTAGAGTTTGACACGTTTCATCGGTAATTCCGACTCATCAGGAGCGGATGCTGCATAATCTTTTTTTTTTTCACAATCAAAGGTTTATTAAAGCTTGTGATGTTACAATTAACTGCATTCAATACAATTTGAAAAGCAAAACAATTATCTATAATTTAAAGGAATTACATTTAGTATCTGTTGCTTGCGGGTGAAATTTCGTCATGTGGCTGAGTAAGTAACTTTTGAAGTTTATGAATATATTTATAAACTTTTTTTTTTTTCAGGGAAGGAAATGATTGAGGTATAAAGGAGGAGGGGAGGGGGGGGGGGTAGGAATAAAGGGAACAGAAGAGGGGGAAGGGGGGTGGGGGGGTTAGGTAGGGAAGAAGGAGGGAAGAGAGAAAGGGGCAGGGATAAGGAGTACTGTAGTAAATAATAATAATAATCTCACTATAGTGAAAGGCGGTATTTGAAGATTGTGACAGTTAAGTACATAAGATGATATAATCATTAACCGACATTAAAGGAAGGCTTAAGTAATGTTGAATCATAATGTGGCAAAGAACAATCTTATAATGGAGCAGCAATCTGTTTCTTAAGAGGTATTAGTTAGTGAGTGAGTTAAAAACAGAAGAGTGAACAAATAATAACCATGGTTGCCAGGTACGATTGAAATTTGTGCTATTTTCTTTCTTCATAGCGGCGATCTCTTCCATCTTGTATATGTAATTTATTCTTTCTAACCAATCTTTAATATTTGGAATGTGTGTGGTCTTCCAATGGAGGGGTATAAGTGTTTTAGCAGCTAGTAGTAGATGCCTAGAGAGGGACTTTTTGTATCTGCTTATGGAGAGTTCATTTACGTTTATTAGGCAAGTGGCAGCATTAAATTCAATTTTAGAATCTGTTATGAGTTTAGTCCATTTTATTACTGTTTTCCAGAAAACATGTAGTGGTGGGCATTCCCACCATATGTGTAGAAAGTTACCGACATCTGCTCCGCAACGCCAGCAGGTGTCTGAGGTTGTAGGGGACCATCTCCTGGCTTTATGTGGTGTGATATACCATTGGGTGAGTATTTTGTAAGAGATCTCCTGATATTTTATGCTTAAAGAGCATTTATGAGTCATTATACAGGCATTCTCCCATTGTTTAGAGGAAATCTTGGTTTTTAAATCTTTTTCCCACTTTTCTTTGTGTTTTGAGTCATCTGTGTGCTGTTTTTGATTTAACCAGCAATAAGCTAGAGAAGTGGTATTAGTTACTGGTGATCTTTTAAAGCATAGTTCTTCTAGAGGGAGTAATGGTAAGCTGTAAAATGATCTGTATTTGCTATTTAACAGGAAGCTTTTGAGTTGCATATAGAGCCACAAGCCAGGAGGTGATCCTTCCCACTCTGTCTTGAGTATGTCTAGGGGTTTGATCTTAGAGTTTACCAGGCATTGGGAGGCTGTGCGGGTCGGCATGTTCCTCAGGTGTAGACCTGGAAGAAAGTCAGGGTTATTAGTAATAGGAGTCAGTGGACCGGGGATTGAGGCTAAGTTATGAGTATGAGCTACCTTATGCCAAACTTCAAGTGCGTTTGCGATTAGGGGATGTTTTATAGTCTTATCTGTTTTAGAATGTATGGACCATGGATAAAAGGTTAGGTTGAAGGGGCTTAGAGCTTGTTCTAGTTGGATCCAGTCTTTATTTGTGCTATGGCAGTGCCAGTCAATGATTCTTGTAATGTGGGATGCTTGATGGTATTTTTTAAAATTTCAGAGTCCTATTCCGCCTCTGTACTTGGGTAGTGATAGTAAGTTGAGATTTATTCTGGGTTTTCTGTCAGCCCATAGAAAGCGTCTTTGTGTTCTGAAAAGGTTTGTGAAGAAGGTTTCGGGAATTTTGATGGGGAGTGTATTGAAAAGATAAAGTAACCTCGGTAAAATTGTCATTTTTAGGATTGAAGCTCTCCCGAACCAAGAGAAAGGTTTGGTTGACCATTTTTGAAGGTCTCTATTCAATGTGGTGAGAAGGGGTTTGTAGTTATAAGAATATAGAGAGTATATATTGTTGGTTAGATTTATCCCTAGATATTTCAAGGTATTTTGTTCCCATTTATAATTATGATTGTCTTTCATCAATTTGAGTTGGTCTGTTGGTAAATTAATGTTCAGTGCCTCAGACTTGGATTTGTTAATTTTGAAGTTGGAAATAAAGCCGAAGATTTTGAAGTATTTCTCAAGGTTTGGAATAGAGATGTGTGGGTGTGTCAAGAAAAATAAGAGATCATCCACATAGGCGTCAATTTTATATTCTTTGTCTCCTACCCTGAAACCTTTGATATCCGCAGATAATTTGATTGTTCTTATTAGGGGTTCTAAAGAAATGATAAAAAGAAGGGGCGAAAGGGGGCAGCCTTGACGAGTCCCATTTCGTATTTTAATTATGTCTGAGAGAATATTGTTGACTTTAATTTTAGCTTGGGGGTTTCGATAGAGTGCTGAGATCCATGAGAGCATACTTTCATTTAGTCCAATATGGGAGCAAGTAGACATCATATAGTCCCATGAGACTCTATCGAAAGCCTTCTCGGTGTGGTAAATTAAATTAAGTGCTTTGGTTGTATTGTCGCGTGCCTCTCTACCTGGCATGAAACCTACTTGTTCTGGGCCTATGATCTTTGAAAGGAGGGGTTTCATTCTATTTGCCAATATCTTGGCCAAGATTTTTAAATCTATGTTTAGTAAAGATATAGGTCTGTAGTTGGCACAGTCTGTATGGTCTTTGTCAGGTTTGGGGATTACTGCGATATGGGCCATGAGGAACGAGTCGTGGTCATGATTATGTTTTGCCAGGTAATTGAAAGCTGAGATAAGGGGTTTAGTTAAAGCGTGAGTGTATGTTTTGTAATATTATGAGGTGAAGCCGTCTGGGCCTGGACTTTTCCCTGTCTTAAGATCTTTAATAGCTTCTAGTAATTCATTTGTGGAGATAGGTTCCTCTAGCTTGTTTATGTCGACTTGGGGAAGCGAGGGTATTTTGCTGTCTTTCAAAAATTGATGTATCATTTCTTGTTTCGTCATGGTTAGATGTGGGGGTTTTATGTGTTTCAGGGAGGTTGTATAATTTTGAGTAAAATTTATGAAAAAGGTCCACTATATCGGTAGGTTTATGTCTGAGTATTCCGTCTTTGTCTCGTATGGCATGTACTTTTCCCGCTTGTGTCAAATCTTTGAGAGCTTTGGCTAATAGTTTCCCACTTTTGTCCCCATATTCAAAATATATGCTTTTTTTGAAGAAAAGTGCTTTTTTGATCTTCAGGTCTAGTAATGATTTTAGGGAGTTCCTACAACGGATCAATTCCTCCTCTGTTGAGATTAAGAGGGATTGTTTGTGAAGAGTTTCTAATTTTGCTATTTGTGAGGTCAGTTTGGAAATTTCCTTTTCTTTCTCTCTTTTTAATCTAGAACCCTATTTCATTAGATGACCTCTTATAACGCTTTTGTGAGCTTCCCAATTAGTCAAAGGGTTGGTGTCTGTATCTAGGTTATTCCTAAAGTAATCAGTCAAAGTGTCCTGTATTTCGTCTTTCACTCTTTGGTCAATTAGAAGTGATGTATTGAGTCTCCAATTAAAGGTCGTTTGCTGGGGTGAGTCAAATCGCATAGATATACCCGTGGGGGCATGGTCTGAGAGAGCGACTATGCCTATCTCTGCTGCTTCTAGTTTGTTTAGATCTCTCTGTGAAACGAAAATTAAGTCAATCCGGGAGTATCGTTTGTGTGGGATTGAGAAAAAGGTGTAGTCTCTTTCATTCGTGTGGGTGAGTCTCCAAGTGTCTACTAGTAATAAGGAATTTATGAGTAATTTAAGGCGTCTGAGGATTCTGTATGTTAGGATGGTGTGGCCTGTTGATGTGTCTTTTTGGGGGGAGAAGGGAACATTGAAGTCTCCACCCAAGATGATGCATCACTCAGCAAACCATTTTAATTCGTCTATGATTTTACGACAAAATGGGATGTGGGTTGAGCTTGGGAAATATACATAAGCTAATGTGACGGGTGATCCTGCCCATTCTCCTTTAAGGAAAAGGTAGCGTCCTTCTGGGTCTACAAGTTTTTGTTGTATTTTGAAAGGGGAGTTTTTGTTAATGAGGATTGATACTCCTTTTGTTTTGGCTAAAGGGTTAGTGGCGTGGTACATTTCTGTGAATATGTTGTCTGTAAATTTGGGTATATGTTTGCTTTTAAAATGTGTTTCTTGTAAAAACACTATTGACGGCATAGTTTTTTTCAATTCTTTAAGCATTTTTGTTCTTTTTTCAGGTATGTTCAGGCCGTTAACATTGTGGGAAATTAGAGTTGGTGCTTTTCCTAGGAATTTATATGTCATAATGTAAGTTGTTGGATAATTCAAGTGTAGATATTGAGGCAAGTGGTTTTTGTCTAATAATTATTTATTATGTGAGATGTTCTGATCTCTTTTGGCGTACTCCAGGGGAGAGGAGGAAGGGGGACAAGGGAGGTAGGATAAATTGGGGTGGATTGAAAAAGGGGTGGTTGAGTGTGTGCTCAAATCTCACCTAGGAGGTGAGGAGCTAGTTAGTGACCTAGATATATTAGGCACTAATGTGTACTCTGGGGGGAAAGTGGGAGGCACCTTAGTGTTGTTATACCTTATTTGTTATGTTTGTGAGTTTGGTAACTGGGTCTGTCTCGTAGGATACTGCGAGACCCGGGTGTGTCAAAAAGATAGTATGAGAGGTGAGTTTTTGGCCGCTTATTATCATGTAGAAGTATCGCTATCCACAGTCTGATCAGCTACGAAGGGCGATAGCCTGCTTAAATGTTAAAGAAGAGGATATAAGTCAGATACCTGTAAAAATAGAAAAAAAATACCGTACATCCCATCTGTTACATATATTTTGTGATGTTCTGCATAGGATGGATAAGGTGGTTAACATGTAAAACATTTGAAAAAGAAAAGAATAATAAAAAAAAAGAGAAATCAAAACCTTTCAAACCAATTAACAGTTAACATCGTGAGACCGTAACCCTGAGTATAGCAGGGTATTCTCTGTTCTAATCTAGTATAATATAATAACTTGAAGTGAGTTAGGAAATCTAATCTATTCTTATGTTTAAGTAGGTCTCAAGATCAGAAACTCAAAAAGTACTGAATAAAGATTAGAACTTCTGTATTAGTACTCAATGGTTCAGGTTCTTATAAGCTATATGAAGTTATATCTGATTCTGCAACCTGATGAAAAATGAGGATTCTGTAAGCGAGTCCACTTGGAAGCTTCCTCTCGAATGCCTAAGTAAAGGTAAGTCCAAGCATATGAGGTCTCATAGTGTCCGAAATCCTTTCAATCTGGTGGTATTTGAAGCTCCTACAGTGAGAGGGTAGGGTGTTGTAAATTGGCATACATGCAGCCGTATATCTGTGTATTCACTGCATGGCTAGAGATATCACAGGTGGGCCGAATACTCAAACTTCTGGCTATGCTTCATAGTCTCAGGGTAAATGTTGAGTGTGTTTCACCACTTGTTTCTGGATACTGAGAAAAACCAGAATGAAGAGGCTTGTTCAGTTGGTAACAGTTTCGTGGTTTTAAGTGTATATTTCTTGTAGGCATTTATAGCTCCTGTGAAAGAGAAGTTATTAAGAGTGGATTAATATTGAGAGTCTGATTGTCATCCAGGTAAATTCCCATGTCGGATATATCCTTCAGTATATGTGTCTCTTATCCCCTGATTCCCTCTTCATCTATATAGAACCTGCGGTTTTTGATAAGTGCAGGTAGCAGGCAGTGGCGGCTGGTGCTCAATTTTTTTGGGGGGGCGCAAAGCCCTAACCAACCCCAGCCACACCCCCCCCCCCCGCCGGTCTCTCGCCCGCAATAGATAGATAAATAGACAGATAAAAGGACACATAGATAGACACTGGGTGGGATGGAGGGATAGACAGGGGGGAGGGGGAGAGAGATATACACTGGGGGGGTGGGAGAGAAAGAGATATACACTGGGGGGGTGGGAGAGAAAGAGATATACACTGGGGGTGGGAGAGAGAGATATACACTGGGGGTGGGAGAGAGAGAGATATACACTGGGGGTGGGAGAGAGAGATATACACTGGTGGGTGGGAGAGAGAGAGAGATATACACTGGTGGGTGGGAGAGAGAGAGAGATACACTGGGGGTGGGAGAGAGAGATACACTGGGGGTGGGAGAGAGAGAGAGATACACTGGGGGAGGGAGAGAGAGATATACACTGGTGGGTGGGAGAGAGAGAGAGATATACACTGGTGGGTGGGAGAGAGAGAGAGATACACTGGGGGTGGGAGAGAGAGATACACTGGGGGTGGGAGAGAGAGAGAGATACACTGGGGGGAGGGAGAGAGAGATACACTGGGGGTGGGAGAGAGAGAGAGATACACTGGGGGTGGGAGAGAGAGAGAGATACACTGGGGGAGGGAGAGAGAGAGAGAGATACACTGGGAGTGGGAGAGAGAGAGAGATACACTGGTGGGTGGGAGAGAGAGAGAGATACACTGGGGGTGGGAGAGAGAGAGAGAGAGAGAGAGATACACTGGGGGTGGGAGAGAGAGAGAGATACACTGGTGGGTGGGAGAGAGAGAGAGAGAGATACACTGGTGGGTGGGAGAGAGAGAGATACACTGTACACTGGGGGTGGGAGAGAGAGAGAGATACACTGGTGGGTGGGAGAGAGAGAGAGATACACTGGTGGGTGGGAGAGAGAGAGAGATACACTGGTGGGTGGGAGAGAGAGAGATACACTGGGGGTGGGGGAGAGAGAGAGAGATACACTGGTGGGTGGGAGAGAGAGAGAGAGATACACTGGGGGTGGGAGAGAGAGAGAGATACACTGGGGGTGGGAGAGAGAGAGAGAGATATACACTGGGGGTGGGAGAGAGAGAGAGAGAGATACACTGGGGGTGGGAGAGAGAGAGAGAGATACACTGGGGGTGGGAGAGAGAGAGAGATACACTGGGGGTGGGAGAGAGAGAGAGATACACTGGGGGTGGGAGAGAGAGAGAGATACACTGGGGGGTGGGAGAGAGAGAGATACACTGGTGGGTGGGAGAGAGAGAGAGATACACTGGTGGGTGGGAGAGAGAGAGAGATACACTGGGGGGTGGGAGAGAGAGAGAGATACACTGGGGGTGGGAGAGAGAGAGAGATACACTGGGGGTGGGAGAGAGAGAGAGAGATACACTGGGGGTGGGAGAGAGAGAGAGATACACTGGGGGTGGGAGAGAGAGAGAGATACACTGGGGGGTGGGAGAGAGAGAGAGATACACTGGTGGTGGGAGAGAAAGAGAGATACACTGGGGGGTGGGAGAGAGAGAGAGATACACTGGTGGGTGGGAGAGAGAGAGAGATACACTGGGGGGTGGGAGAGAGAGAGAGATACACTGGTGGGTGGGAGAGAGAGAGAGATACACTGGGGGGTGGGAGAGAGAGAGAGATACACTGGGGGGTGGGAGAGAGAGAGAGATACACTGGGGGGTGGGAGAGAGAGAGAGATACACTGGGGGTGGGAGAGAGAGAGAGATACACTGGGGGGTGGGAGAGATACACTGGTGGGTGGGAGAGAGAGAGAGATACACTGGTGGGTGGGAGAGAGAGAGAGATACACTGGGGGTGGGAGAGAGAGAGATACACTGGGGGTGGGAGAGAGAGAGAGAGATATACACTGGGGGTTGGGAGAGAGAGAGATATACACTGGTGGGTGGGAGAGAGAGAGAGAGATACACTGGGGGTGGGAGAGAGAGAGAGATACACTGGTGGGTGGGAGAGAGAGAGAGATACACTGGGGGTGGGAGAGAGAGAGAGATACACTGGGGGTGGGAGAGAGAGAGAGAGATATACACTGGGGGGTGGGGGAGAGAGAGAGATACACTGGGGGTGGGAGAGAGAGAGATATACACTGGTGGGTGGGAGAGAGAGAGAGATACACTGGTGGGTGGGAGAGAGAGAGAGAGATATACACTGGGGGGTGGGGGAGAGAGAGAGATACACTGGGGGTGGGAGAGAGAGAGAGATATACACTGGTGGGTGGGAGAGAGAGAGAGATACACTGGTGGGTGGGAGAGAGAGAGAGATACACTGGGGGTGGGAGAGAGAGAGAGAGATATACACTGGGGGGTGGGAGAGAGAGAGAGATACACTGGGGGTGGGAGAGAGAGAGAGAGATACACTGGTGGGTGGGAGAGAGAGAGAGATACACTGGTGGGTGGGAGAGAGAGAGAGATACACTGGTGGGTGGGAGAGAGAGAGAGATACACTGGGCGTGGGAGAGAGAGAGAGATACACTGGGGGGTGGGAGAGAGAGAGAGATACACTGGATGGGATGGACACACACACATAGATCAGTGATGAGGACTTACATATTAATGAGGCTCTGTCTTGCAGCCTGCAGTCCATGGCTAGTGACACTGTCCTGACACCTCCTCTGCCTCAATCCTTCCATATGCTGGCTGGGAAGGATGTCTTATCTCCTTCTTATCTCCATGCATTCAGTCACACAAGGCTGGTCTCCTAATTTCTACAGGATGGATGGATGGGGATGATTCACAACATGGGCTGTGTGTTTAACAAGAGCCTTCACTGACACTGCCAAACGGAGACACAGCAACACCAGTGGAGATAATAGAAGCACTGACGATCGGCACTTGTGAAACACACAGCCCATGTGAAGCTTCCCCATCCATCCAGTAGAAATAAGGAGACCAGCCTTGTGTGATCGTCAGTGCTTCTATTATTTCCACTGGTGTTGCTGTGTCTCGGTTTAGCAGTGAAAACATTCGGCTTTGAAGTTGAAGGCAGTGGAGGAGTCCGCTCCTCCGCTCGGGCGCACTGCTCTGACACAGGGAAAACCGGAAGTGACAGACTACTAACTAGTCTGTCACTCAAAGCACAGAGCCATAGTAATACACTATGGGCGCTGGGCGGATGACGATCGGCGTTTTGCTTTGCGCCACAAGGCGGGTTAAAACCCCGCAAATGAAGCGCCTCGTCTGCAATCTTGTGATTGCATAGACGTGGCGCTTTCCATAGTGCACTGTGCCCGGCGCCCCTAACACAGTGCACTTAAGGACTTTTTTCAATTTTTTTTTTTTTTTAAAGGGCCATTTAAAATTTTTTTTTTTTTTTTCAAATTTTTTTTTTTTTCAAATTTTTTTTTTTTTTCAAAATTTTTTTTTTGACTGCCTGGAGGGTGGGGGGGGGGGGGGGGGGGCGGCGCCCGGGCGCCCCCTATGGACGGGCCGCCACTGGTAGCAGGAAATATTTCCAGTAGGTATTGAGCTTTGTGTATTCCCAGGAAGGAATCTTTAGAAGTGAGAGTATGATGTTAACTGTTGTGTAGGATTGCCCTCTAGTGGATGTACAGAGAAGGGATCCTGCAGCAATTATAGTGCTTACAGCTTTTGGTCAACATATTAGTGAGGATTTGAGGCAAAAGTATTGAAAGAAAAATGAAAAAGAAAAAGAAAAAAAAAATTCCTTTCTTTCCATCCTTTCTTTCTCCAAGAGATAAAATAGAGACAAAAAGTGGTAGTTCTGGCGAAAGGGGATGAGCGGAAGATTAGTAGTCTGTCTTAGGTATAATCCAGGTAAGTGTCACTATGGCTGGTTTGTGAATGTCCAGTAAATCAGATTTATTTTAGTCTTTGACTTTTGGCGCTTTTGGAGGAAGAAGGAGAGTCGTAACTGTTTCTGTTGGCGTTTCTGCAGTTTTTTCCCTGCTGAGAGGGTGAATGGAACACATCTGATCCGCCGCAGGATGGAGGGTTGGTAATTTTAGGGGGAAGCAAGAATTCTGTGTACCAGTCAGGCAATGCTACTGGCATAATTTGGAGCTTTTCATTGGGGGTTCTGAGTGGGTATTGTTTGCCCATGTATGAAGCTTGGAGAGCAAAAGGGAATTTCCATCTATAGTTTATGTTCCTTTCTTTTAGAACCTCAAGGAGGGGTTTCAGTGCCCTTCTATTCTTCAGTGCTATGGGTGATAGGTCCTGGAACAATTGTATTGTGTTATCATTAAACAAGATCTGGTCATTGGATCTTGCTTTTTGTAATACTTCTTCCTTTAAACTGAAATTGGGAAGACAGCATATGATGTCCCTGGGAGGATTATCATCCGGAGCTCTGGGTCTGAGAGCTCTGTGAGCTCTATCAAAATCTATGGGGGAGTGTTCAGGCCTATTTAGAAGGCCAGTGAATATGGAGGTCAGTGCAGGCTTGATTTGGTCTGGGTTAACAGTTTCTGGTATTCCACGGACTCTTATGTTGTGCCTTCTTCCTCGGTTGTCTAAATCTTCTAAGTGTCTGTTCATATCGATTAGGTGCTGGTTATGTGCATTGGTAATGTCGTCTAGTCTGGACAGTGCTTTATCTCTCCTCCTCCCAGCGCGCTCAGACACAGCCATTTGTTCAGAAAGTTTCAATAGCTCTGTTTTAATGTCAGTTATAGCTGATGTAAACGATCTTTTGATATCTGCAGCTATGTCGGTCATGCTAGCATAGGTCAGAGGTTTGTCTTTATCAAAATTACCTGCAGAGTCTTCAGATGCTGGCAGGGACACCTCGTCATCCTCTATGTCTTCCTCCATGCTGTGTCTGTGTGTCGGCGCCATCTTGGCAGATCTCCCACCTCCGCTGTATCTGAATTTGCTGAGGTTTCCTGGGGAGATATTCTTTTTGGGGGTAATCAGAGAGCGGAGAGTGTGTCCGTGTGTCGCCCTCCTTAGCTGAGTGGACATATTCATTTTCAAAGCGGCGGTAATCTGGACCCGGGCCTCACAGCCTCCCGAAGCTCAGTCACAGTGCGGCCGTTAACATTGCGCGCCAAGCCACGCCCCCCTGCATAATCTATAAAAAATATGTAAAATAGGAATAAGGAAAGTGTCTATAATGGTCTAGATGGAAATACATTTTGTTGAAAAATATATATATATATGAATAGGGATGGGCTGTCTGTTCGAGTCGAAATTAGTTTGACTCGAACATTGTCTGTTCACCCGCTCGCCGAATAGCGAACATTTTGGGGTGTTCGCGGCAAATTCGAAAGCCGCGGAACACCCTTTAAAAGTCTATGAGAGAAATCAAAAGTGCTAATTTCAGAGGCTAATATGCAAGTTATTGTCATAAATAGTGTTTGGGGACCTGGGTCCTGCCCCTGCTCTTGCAAAAAAAGTTTTAAAAACGTCCGTTTTTTCGGGAGCAGTGTTTTTAATAATGCTTAAAGTGAAACAATAAAAGTGAAATATTCCTTTAAATTTCATACCTGGGGGGTGTCTATAGTATGCCTGTAAAGTAGCGCATGTTCCCCATGTTTATAACAGTTTAAGAACAAAATGACATTTCTAAAGGAAATAAAAGTCATTTAAAAGTGCTAGCGCTAGTGCCGGCTATTAATGAATTGTCGGTCCCGAAAATACCCATAAAAGTCATTGAAAGGCATTGAAAAATAAAAAAAATAAAAATGCGTGGGGGTCCCCTAAAATTCCATTACCAGGCCCTTCAGGTCTGGTTTGGATATTAAGGGGAACTCCGGGCCAGAATTTAAAAAAAAAAAGGGCGTGTGGTTCCACCCAAAAATCCATACCAGACCATCCAGGTCTGGTATGGATTTTAAGGGGAACTCCGCGCCAAAATTTAAAAAAAAAATGGCGCGGGGTTTTGAATGACTTTTGAATGACTTTTTTTTCCTTTAGAAATGTCATTTTGCTCTCGGACTATTATAAACACGGGAAACATGCGCTACTTTACAGGCATACTATAGACACCCCCAGGTATGAAATTTAAAGTAATATTTCACTTTTATTGCATTGATACATGTCCCAGGTCCCCAAACATTTTTTATGACAATAACATGCATATTAGCCTTTAAAATTAGCACTTATGATTTTTCACGTTCGAGTCCCATAGACTTTAACGGTGTTCGCGTGTTCGAACAAATTTTTTGCCTGTTCGCATGTTCTGGATGCGAACTGAACCGGGGGGTGTTCGGCCCATCCCTATATATGAAGAAGAATAAATGATCTGACCCAAAAGACGTACAACCCATTAGAGGTTCCGCCTGAGCGGTACTGGTGTGAGAGGGTCGCCATATGTGCATCTCCCGGGAGCTGAGGTGTTGGGATCTGCAGAAACACTGGGCAAAAGACGAGTGTCCCCAGAAGGATAAAAGTCATTGAGATATAGTAGAAATTGTGCCAAAAATTGGCTATAATGGGTCTGTAAAGTAAATAAAAAGTTGTTATATGTAGCAAATTGGGTGGCACTGCTGAGAAAGGTGTAAGGAAACCAATATCCAATAGGGATACAAGGAAACCCAGATTGTGAAGTTACATAGTTACATAGTTACATAGTAGGTAAGGTTGAAAAAAGACACAAGTCCATCAAGTCCAACCTATGTGTGTGATTATGTGTCAGTATTACATTACATATCCCTGTATATTGCGGTCAATCAGGTGATTATCTAATAGTTTCTTGAAGCTATCAATGCTCCCTGCTGAGACCACCGCCTGTGGAAGGGAATTCCACATCCTTGCCGCTTTTACAGTAAAGAACCCTCTACGTAGTTTAAGGTTAAACCTCTTTTCTTCTAATTGTAATGAGTGGCCACGAGTCTTATTAAACTCTCTTCTGCGAAAAAGTTTTATCCCTATTGTGGGGTCACCAGTACAGTATTTGTAAATTGAAATCATATCCCCTCTCAAGCGTCTCTTCTCCAGAGAGAATAAGTTCAGTGCTCGCAACCTTTCCTCATAACTAAGATCCTCCAGACCCTTTATTAGCTTTGTTGCCCTTCTTTGTACTCGCTCCATTTCCAGTACGTCCCTCCTGAGGACTGGTGCCCAGAACTGGACAGCATACTCCAGGTGCGGGCGGACCAGAGTCTTGTAGAGCGGGAGAATTATAGTTTTATCTCTGCAGTTGATCCCCCTTTTAATGCATGCCAATATTCTGTTTGCTTTATTAGCAGCAGCTTGGCATTGCATGCCATTGCTGAGCCTATCATCCACTAGGACCCCCAAGTCCTTTTCCATCCTAGATTCCCCCAGAGGTTCTCCCCCCAGTGTATAGATTGCATTCATATTTTTGACACCCAAATGCATTATTTTACATTTTTCTACATTGAACCTCATTTGCCATGTAGTCGCCCACCCCATTAATTTGTTCAGGTCTTTTTGCAAGATTTCCACATCCTGCGGAGAAGGTATTGCCCTGCTTAGCTTAGTATCGTCTGCAAATACAGAGATGGAACTGTTTATCCCATCCTCCAGGTCGTTTATGAACAAATTAAATAGGATTGGTCCCAGCACAGAACCCTGGGGGACCCCACTACCCACCCCTGACCATTCTGAGTACTCCCCATTTATCACCACCCTCTGAACACGCCCTTGTAGCCAGTTTTCAATCCATGTACTCACCCTATGTTCCATTGCAACGCACCTTATTTTGTACAGTAAACGTTTATGGGGAACTGTGTCAAATGCTTTTGCAAAATCCAGATACACCACGTCTACGGGCCTTCCTTTATCTAGATGGCAACTCACCTCCTCATAGAAGGTTAATAGATTGGTTTGGCAAGAACGATTCTTCATGAATCCATGCAGATTACTGCTAATGATATCATTCTTATTACTAAAATCTTGTATATAGTCCCTTATCATCCCCTCCAAGAGTTTACATACTATTGATGTTAGGCTAACTGGTCTGTAATTCCCAGGGATGTTTTTTGGGCCCTTTTTAAATATTGGTGCTACATTGGCTTTTCTCCAATCAGCTGGTACCATTCCAGTCAATAGACTGTCTGTAAAAATTAGGAACAACGGTCTGGCAATCACCTGACTGAGTTCCCTAAGTACCCTCGGATGCAAGCCATCTGGTCCCGGTGATTTATTAATGTTAAGTTTCTCAAGTCTAATTTTAATTCCGTCCTCTGTTAACCATGTAGGTGCTTCCTGTGTTGTGTCATGAGGATAAACACTGCAGTTTTGGTTACTGAAGCCCCCCGATTCACTCGTGAAGACTGAGGAGAAGAATAAATTCAATACCTCTGCCATCTCCCCATCCTTTGTAACCAGATGTCCTTCCTCATTCTTTATGGGGCCAATATGGTCTGTCCTCCCTTTTTTACTGTTTACATACTTAAAGAATTTCTTGGGATTTTTTTTGCTCTCCTCCGCTATGTGTCTTTCATGTTCTATCTTAGCCATCCTAATTGCACCCTTACATTTCTTATTGCATTCTTTATAAATTCTGAATGCTGTGGATGATCCCTCAACCTTGTATTTTTTGAAGGCCTTCTCCTTTGCTTTTATATGCATTTTTACATTGGAGTTAAGCCATCCAGGATGTTTGTTCGCTCTTTTAAATTTATTACCCAATGGGATACATTGGCTAATGCCCTTATTTAATATGCTCTTAAAGCAAACCCATCTCTCCTCTGTATTCTTTGTTCCTAATATTTTATCCCAATTTATGCCTTTTAGCAAGGTTTGTAGTTTAGGGAAGTTGGCTCTTTTGAAATTCAGTGTCTTTGTGTTCCCTTCATGTCTCCTATTTGTGTGATTTATACTGAAACTAATTGACCTGTGATCGCTGTTACCTAAATTGCCCCGTATTTCCACATCTGTTATCAGGTCTGTATTGTTGGTAATCAGTAGATCTAGTAATGTTTTATTTCTAGTTGGTGCGTCTACCATCTGACCCATAAAATTGTCCTGCAAGACATTAAGGAACTGGCGAGCCTTAAATGAATGCGCGGTTCCCTCCGCCCAGTCTATGTCTGGATAATTAAAATCCCCCATTATGATAACACTTCCCATCCTTGCTGCTAATCCAATTTGTGATAGGAGATCCGTCTCCACTTCCTCCCTCAGGTTAGGGGGCCTATAGCATACTCCCAGTATTATTTTCCCCTTAGCTTCATCCCTTTGGAGCTCTACCCATAAAGATTCCACCTCCTCCCTAGCCCCCTCAGTGATGTCATCTCTCACATTCACTTGTACATTATTCTTGATATATAGGCATACCCCTCCCCCTTTTTTACCCTCTCTATCCTTGCGGTATAGGGTATACCCTTGAATGTTTGCCAGCCAATCATGAGAGCTGTTGAACCAGGTCTCTGAAATTCCCACAAAATCCAAATCCTCCTTGTACAACAGTATCTCTAGTTCACCCATCTTGTCCGCCAGGCTCCTGGCATTGGTGAACATGCCACATAGTTTAGACCGGTCGCATATTGTCCTCGTATTGGGTGTTTCAAGATTGCAACTTGGACTTGCTACTATACTCACCTTGCGTTTTTGTGCTTTGGTTAACCTACCACTAATGCCCCCAATACTACCCTCTGGAATATCTTCCGCGCTGGCTATCACTGTCTCTGGACCCTCTCCCCCATCGCCTAGTTTAAAAACCCCTCTAACTTTTTGGCCATCTTCATTCCCAGCAGATCTGCACCCTCCTCATTTAGGTGCAGTCCGTCCCTTCTATAGTACCGGTTACCGACTAAGAAGTCGGCCCAGTCCTCCAGGAACCCAAACCCCTCCTTACTACACCAGCTCTTCAGCCACTTGTTTACTTCCCTAATCTCCCTCTGCCTCTCTGGTGTGGCTCGATGTACTGGTAGTATTCCTGAGAACACTACCTTGGAGGTCCTTTTCCTCAATTTAGCTCCTAAGTCCCTAAAATCGTTCTTTAGGACACTCCATCTGCCTCTGACTTTGTCATTGGTGCCAACGTGCACCATGACAGCCGGGTCTTCCCCAGCCCCTCCCAGTAATCTGTCCACAAGATTCGTGATGTGATAAGAGAAGATATAATATAGTGGATGAGGTATAATTATGTAAAGTATGCACGTGCATGGAAAACATGCAAGGTAATATTCGTGGAGTCCTGAAAAAATTGACATAGAGAGGAGGAAGTGAGAAGACGAAGTGAGTGTGCAACCGTAACTGAAGGTTACCTAGTGAAAGCAGATCTACGCGGTGTACCTAAGCAGTGCAACCCGATCGCCTGCGATGTTATAAATGGGGATGAGCCCACCAATGAAGCAACAGATCCCCACCAATGTCACGCTGGTATGATAGGAAGTGGGAGGCATCCACCGCCATATGTGGTGCCAAAACGCCCCCGCCACAGACATCAGCCAAGATGGAGAAACCACAACATCTGAGCGGCGCCCAACAAGGACGTCACATGTGCGATAAGAGCGTAGCTTTGATGCATAGAAGGCTAACTGCCCGTCCAATCCCCCATGCCCACAAGTGGACACCAGAGGGATGGGGGGGGGATTTTAGAAGATAATCCAAAGGAGCAACCCAAGCACAGCAGATCATCGGGAACAAAGGCAAATTGGACAAAAAATATTAATGGGTTGTGCAGAAGGGTATATAAAAAAGCTAGAAAGTGTATACTGCAGGATGCATGTATATGGACCCTAATGTCGTGTGAACATACCATGTGTCCAAGGGGTAGGGACCTGTGTATAGTCTCGCTACACCCATGAAAACATATATGGATATGCAAAAAGTAGCCGTAGGCTACCTGATAGGTTAGAACTCTGCCTCCATCCCTAAATCGAGAATACAAAGAAAGGGGGGAATGTATATAACCAATATACTGGGACTTTAAATGGAGTGCATAAAGGGACATGCACCTCCATCCCTAATCTGGATAGAAGCTAAAAGGTTTGGGACTTTAGATGAGGCAGGTAATAACACAGAAGTAGAAGATAAAGGATAAGCGACACATTTATTCACGTGGGCAATGATGGCCCATGGCACAAATAGGGTACATAAAGGTTAAAAGCCTGGACATGCAAAACACATCAAAATAGCAAAAAAAATACACATAAAATGGGACCATAATTAGACAGTATGTTATAACATGTAAAAAAAACCATGTAAAATAGGTAAATATAGTAGGGCAACCATAGTAGATGGACATGAAATAGGGTATTGCCATGTATATAATAGAGGCTGCATCCTGTAGAGCTTAACTCGTTTTGTCGATAATTCTCACTCATCAGGAGCGGATGCTGCATAAGCTTTAAACAATATGTAAAATGTGTGAGAGGGTCGCCATATGTGCATCTCCCGGGAGCTGAGGTGTTGGGATCTGCAGAAACACCGGACAAAAGACGAGTGTCCTCAGAACGGTAAAAGTCATTGAGATATAGTAGAAATTGTGCCAAAAATTGGCTACAATGGGTCTGTAAAGTAAATAAAAAGTTGTTATATGTAGCAAATCAGGTGGCACTGCTGAGAAAGGTGTAAGGAAACCAATATCCAATAAGGGTACAATGAAACACAGATCGTGAAGTAATAAGAGAAGATATAATATAATGGATGAGGTATAATAAAGTAAAGTAAAGTATATGCTAAAGATGGTTTGCACCTAAATGGAAGGGGGTCTACTGTGCTGGGGGAGAGGTTTATGGGAAGGCTGAAGGAATATTTAAACTAGGATTGTGGGGGGAGGGTGAATTAGATTATAATGGGGCAGACAGGTCAGACAGGGGTCAGCCCCTATTGGTGGGTGGAATGGGGAAAGATGGGGGAGGGCTATGGCAGATGATATGAAGGTTCATATGTTACAAACAACCATTGGAAATTGTACTATTTTTGTACTAAAATAAAAAATATGCAACATAGGTTTGCAAAATGTGACAATGACTTAAAAGGGTTTGTTCACCAATGTCAGGAGTCTGCCAAGCAAAATAGGTGAGTTGGAAGCTCTGGGGCACGAGGAGAACTATGATCTAATTGGCATTTCTGAATCTTGGCTTCATTCTTCTCATGACTGGGCTATTAATATTCCTGGCTATGCTCTCTTTCGGAAAGACAGGGTAAAACAGAGGGGTGGTGGTGTCTGTCCCTATGTGAGAAAGGATCTCAAAGTGAGTGTGAAAGAGGACCTAGTTGATGGAGAGTGTGATGAGTCTGAAGCATTATGGGTGGAACTGTACATGGGTGTGCGTACTACAAAGGTTGTCATTGGAGATTGTAATAGACCTCTCAGTGTTAGTGAGGAGGTAGAGACTCAGCTCCTTGCACAGATGGAAAGGGTTGCAAGGGCTGGGTAAGTGATAATAATGGGGGATTTACAACTACCCAGAAATTGACTGGAGTAATGGCACTGCTGGGACAGTTAAAGGGCAAAAATTTATAAACCTATTACAAGACAATTTAATTGTGCAGTTTATTGAGGCCCCGACTAGGAATGAAGCTCTGCTGGACCTGGTAATCTTAAACCTTAATACCAATATAAATATAAAACAACATCTGGGTAGCAGTGACCATAACATGATTTCATGTAATGTTAGCTCTAAGCAACAAACACATATGGGTAAGAAAAACACCTAACTTTTAAGAGAGCACATTTTCCAAGGACGAGGGCTGCTCTCCAGGACTTAGACTGGGAGGGAATATTGGCATCAATGGACACAGAACAGAAATGGGAATTCTTCAAAATGACTGTATGTAAACTCAGTGCAAAGTATATTCCCATGGGCACTAAGTTTAAAAGGCTAAAAATAAAACCTATGTGGCTCACGGCCAAAGTTAAAATGGCTATAAATAATTTAAAAAAAGAGCTTTTAAAAAATGTAAAAATGAAGGAACGCTATCATCATTTAAATGTTACAAAGAATATAACATAATATGTAAAAAGGAAATCAAGGATGCAAAAATGACAGAGTGCAAAAGATAGCAGGACAAACCCCCAAAAATTCTTCAAATATATTAATAGTAAAAAGGTTAGGTCTGAGCATGTAGGCCCTTTACAAAATAATCTAGAGTGGTTGACTGGGGACAAAAAGAAGGCAAATGTAAATAAATACTTTCTTCAGCTCTGTGTATACAAAGGAGCATGGGAAAGCTCATGTCCATAATGGGAATGGTATTGACACAGCCCCAAATGATCCACAATAGCTCAAAAGTGATATGGTCCAGAAAATATTTAGACATAATAAAGGTGGATAAAGCACATGGACCAGATGGCATCCACCCACGGATCCTAAAAGAATTGAGCTCTGTCATTTCAATGCCATTGTTTCTAAAATTTAGGGACTCGTTAATGACTGGAATGGCATAGGGACAAAATGGTGCCCATATTTAAAAAGGGATCAAAGTATTTACCAAGTAACTATAGACCTGTTAGTTTAACTTCTATAGTCGGGAAGACACTGGAGAGTTTAATAAGAGACCACATAGACGAGTTAAAAATATGAAATAATTTTTTTAATGAAAAATATATTAATTTAAAATATTTTAAGCAACAGACAGCACGGATTACCCAGTTGCCGACCGCAGCACGCCAATGTACATCAGCACAATGGCACAGGCAGGCATAAGGGCTTACTTGTACGTAAGGGGCCTGCGGTGGGTGGATTTGTTACAGGAGCAATCCGTGCTGAGGGGGAGGCCACCAATTCATGGCCACCCCCTTGCGATCGCTCCTGACGAATTAAAAGCTTCCTGTGCTCCTGTAATGTAAACAGAGGCAGAGGAAGGGAAGGGATGTTATCTCTCCTCGTGTCGGTCTTTTCGTTCCGGCGCCGAGGAGAGAAGACATCAAGTAAGTCTGCACCAACACTACACTAAAAGTAGAACACTCAGGCACGCTAATCACCCCCCAATCACCCCCGATCACCCCCCCTGCACCCCCTGTCACAGTGACACCAATAGCAGTTTTTTTTTTTTTTTTTACTGATTACTGCCTTGGTGTCATTTGTGACTGTTATAAGTGGTAGGGCAGTTAGTGGTGGGCCCCTTTAAGTCTAGGGTACCCCCCCTAATAAAGGTTTAACCCCTTGATCACCCCCTGTCGCCAATGTCACTAAGCAATCTTTTTTCTGATCGCCGTATTAGTGTCACAGGTGACTCTAGCTAGCCAGGTAAGTATTTAGGTTCACCGTCAGCTTTTTATAGCGTCAGGTACCTCCATATACTACCTAATAAAAGTTTTAACCCCCTGATTGCCCCCTAGTTAACCCTTTCATCAGTGATCACCGTATAACTGTTACGGGTGACGCTGGTTAGTTAGTTTGTTTTTTATACCCACCGTTTATTACCCAATAAAGGTTTAACCCCCTGATCACCTGGCGGGTGATATAAGTTAGCTTTTAGTGTCAGATAGGGTCTGCGTCGCCCCAGGCAGTGCCAGGTTAGTGCCAGTACCGCTAACACCCACGCACGCAGCATACACGTCCCTTAGTGGTATAGTATCTGAACAGATCGATACCTGATCTGATCAGATCTATACTAGCGTCCCCAGCAGTTTAGGGTTCCCAAAATGTTATCAGGAACCAGCCCAGATACCTGCTAGCACCTGCGTTTTGCCCCTCCGCCCAGCCCAGCCCAGCACACCCAAGTGCTGTATCGATCGATCACTGTCACTTACAAAACACTAAACACACATAACTGCAGCATTCACAGAGTCAAGCCTGATCCCTGCGATCGCTAAAAGTTTTTTTTATAGCGTTTGTTACATTTGCTGACAGTCTAGGAGCTTTTTTACTTGTGAGTCTCACTACTGTACCAGTAAATTTAGAGCCCAAAATGGTAAATCGAAGGTACAGTAGTGAAGAGGCCTACACGTTTCTGAGCTTGACAGATAGTGAAGAGGAAGTCACTCTGCTGTCAGATTCAGGCTTAGAATACAATCCTGTAGACAGCAGTGGCTCCATGACAGATAGCCCTGACTACGGAGTTGTGGTCCCTGCCAAGATCAGGCGTGCCAGACCCCGATCTTCTTCTGCTGTTGAGGTGCAAGAACCGCAGGGCTCTCATATGGAGCAGAGAAGTACTAGCGCCGATATTTCTTCTGGTGACCTGGCAAGCACCAGTGGCCTAGTACACCCTGGTCGTACATCCAGCACTGCAGTAACTCTTGATGACATGGCGAGTCCCATAAGTGCAGTTCAAGTTGGCGAGGTGGCAAGCACAACTAGTGTCCCACTGCCACCAAGAAGAAGACAAAGACAGGCCCGTCGTGCCCATAGTGTCCTTCCTGCAGAATTCGCCAATCCTAATTGGGAGCCCACCACTTCTGCAGCACCCGTACTTCCCCCATTCACTGGCCAACCTGGGATTCAGGTGGAAACAGTTGATTTTACACCACTTGATTCTTATTCGCTGTTTTTCACCAAAGATCTCTATAGATCTATTGTGGACCAAAGTAATTTGTATGCTGCTCAATTCATGGGCGCTAATCCCCAGTCCTCCCTTGCCAGAGATTGGAAACCAATTACGGTTTCCGAATTTAAGACGTTTCTGGGCCTATCCCTTGACATGGGCATAGTTAAAATGAGTATGTTGCGGTCATATTGGTCCACTGACCCAATTTACCATATGCTCGTGTTCTCTGCTTCCATGGCCAGGGCACGATACAAGCAGATCTTGCGGTTCATGCACTTCAATGACAATGAACTCTGTCGTCCTCGTGGAGACCCTGGATATGATCGGCTCTACAAAATTCGGCCCCTCGTAAACCACTTCAACCTATGTTTTGCAGACTTGTTTACTCCTCATCAAGTTGTCTGTGTTGATGAGTCCCTGATTAAGTTTTCTGGCCGCTTGTCATTCAAAAAACAGTATCTTCCCAGCAAGCGTGCCAGATATGGGGTCAAGATGTATAAGCTCTGTGACAGGGCCACAGGCTATACATGTAGTTTTATGGTTTACGAGGGAAGAGATAGTCACGTAGAGCCGACAAACTGCCCTGACTACACAGGAAGCTCTGGCAAGATTGTGTGGGACTTGGTGTCACCCTCATTCGGAAAGGGGTACCTTTTGTATGTGGACACTTCTTACACGAGCGTGCCACTTTTTAGTAACTTGTTTGATATTCAGATAGGAGCATGTGGCACTGTGCAATCTAATCGCCGGGGCTTTCCCCAGTGGCTTGTAGATTCCTGTCTTAGGCTGGGGGAGAGAGCCTGCTTCAAGTGTAATAACTTGCTCACTATGAAGTGGAGGGACAATAAGAATGTTTTCGCTCTTACCTCCCTTCATGCAGACACGACGGTCCAAATTACTACGGCGACTGGTGTTGTGGAGAAACCCCTCTGTGTCCACAGGTTGCGTTAAGAAATGTTTTATTTTTTACTACCAGTATGTTTTTTTTTGTATTTGCTTTGCAGGTATGGTAAGTCTTATGTTATACTGTAATGTTACTTTGTTTTATTGTTAACCATCATTTGCTTAGCAGGTACGCCATTCAGCTGCAGCGCGGATTTATTTATCTTGACAGCGTTTGCTCCCATGATACATAAAGCCGTGACTCCAGCGCTGTAGGAAGTGATTTCACAACCACAGTTAAAAACAAAACGGTGCATGTATGTCCCTCATTAGAAGTGGGTGGATGAAGGGAGGTATTCTAATGGTGGGCATACCCACGGATCAATCTCTTTTTTTCGTTCAGCCCACAGGCTGCATGAAAAAAAAGATTACAATATATGCCCAACAAGGACCAGCAACGTACTGGTATGTTGCTGGACTTTGAGTGGTTATACCAGAATGAACAAAAACACAATACTAATCCAGCGCCAATGTGTGTAAACCCAGGGACCTCAATCAAGGCATGTAGAAAACGATCAAATAATACAAATGTAAACCATATGCCATATAGTCAGTCATCCATGTGACATATAACATGTACTAAGTAGATAGACAAGACTTAAAAGGGGGGGGGGGCTTGGGGGAAAGGGGAGGGGGAAATCAGTGCAGCTGGACTAGTCGTAACTGATAGATACAGATTTAAAACAATAACCAAAAGATGTCCAGCGCTCTGAATGTCTCATAAACAATTGCCAGCAGTCCAATAATAAAGGTTAAGAGATTTAATGATTGTGTATGATAAAAACACTATAATAAAAGCAATAAATGAACAGAATGTCATCCTATGTTAATAACACTGTAGGACACTTGAATGAGAAAGTTTCTAACAGCCAGAAGGTCCAATCAGCAGCAGGCAGTTAAAGACTGGAGATCCATCCAAAAGACCTAACCCCAGGCTGGGAAGCAGATGGAAGGGAGTTGGAGGGGAGATGGAAGACCCAGCCCGCCAAACTCAGGGGATCCACACTGTAAAAATCAGCTTAAGGTGGAGAGGCTCACCGATACCGGAGATCTGTGGATGTGATGTGAAGGCAGGCTGTGAATCTACCGGGAGGGAAAGGTCTCGCAGACGCTCTGTGTCAGGGGATGATGACGTCAGCCCAGCTGGAAGAGGAAGGCGCGGCTTCACACAGGGGAACCGCCGGAACAACAGCTGATGGCGCTAGGCAGCTGCAATGCCGGTCTGTGTCCCCTCTGACTGAAAAAACCTCAGTGGGAGGCAGTGACACTTGGTGAAGCCGTAGTGGTGGTGATAAACTTATCAAGAGGTGATAAGGTGGACAGGGGGCCACCAGGGGACAGGCTGGGGGCATAAACCAATGAGTCTGCCGGTTTGTGTCACCTCTGCATGGAGTGAACCTCAGGAAAAAGTGATGGCAATCAGGAAGTCCAGTGAACCACATAAGCTGCCAGCCAGAAGTAGATAGATGGAATTAACAGGCGAATGGGAGAACGCTGTGTGTGGACCATATGAGGCTCCCACGGGTGGGTAAAAGGGAGGATGGATTCACCGTGGCATGGTGCTGAGTGGAAACTCTGTTAGTAGTTGCCTTGACGACGCGTTTCGCGCGTTTGCGCTTTTTCATAGTCAAGGGTTGAGGCAACTTGCAAGGTTTAAATACAAAAATATTGGGTGGGGGAAAAGAAGTGGGAGGGGGGGAAAAGCAGGGGGAGGGGAAAGAAAGAGGGAGGGACACTGCAAAAGGAGGGAATTACAAGTCACATTTTGAAAAAAGGTCAGATTTAAAATAAGGGTGGGAGTGATTAACCCATTATGAGAATAAAAATAATTCTATCTCCAGTCCAAAACCCCTGCTACCCAGTAGACACAACGGCAAGTAACACATAACACAAGTACCACATGCATTGGTATATACATCAATACAGCAAGAATAATTCTACACAAAGCTGCATGTCTCTAATTCCTCATTTAACCCCTTAGGGGCAAGTGAGTCAAACATGTATATCCAAAATACCTCCCGTTTGCACAGTAGGGAAAATCTTTCGTTACTAGTCAGTGTGCCTTTTGGGATAGTTTCGATGGCATAGACTTCTAACACCCTGAAGTCCTTATTGTGGAAGCGTAAGAAGTGTCGAGGGACACTATGTTCATCGCTCCCCTTGGAAATCAATCTACGGTGATCGCCCACTCTGGCCCGTAGGGCCCTGATGGTCCGACCAACGTAAAAGAACCCACAGGGACACCGCAAGACATAGATCACAAAGTCTGTCGAACAAGTAATAAATTGCCTAATCTCATATGTTTTGCCTAGATTAGTCATGATGTTTTTGGTGCCATGTGCAATAAATTGGCATGTAAGACATCCCCTTTTCTTGCACTGAAAGATCCCCTTCCGGTCATCAAAATATGACCTTATGTCAAATGGAGATTTAGATGTTTGGTTGGTTACTTTACTAGGTGCTAGTAGGTTCTTAATGGTACGAGCCTTGCGGAATGTCACATGAGGAACCTCAGGTAAAACTGGAGCTAAACGTTGGTCCAGTAACAAAATGTTATAGTGTTTCTTAATAATTCTGGATATAGATTTAAAACTGTCGTTAAAAGTAGAGATAAATCTAACTGTCTGGCTAGTTCCTACGTCTTCCTTAGGAGCTTTCATTTTAGGGAGAGGGTTCATGTGGGAGAGGTAGGCGTCATTAATCAAATTACATGGATAGCCCTTCTCTTGGAATTTCATTTTCATCGTGGTTCCTTGTTCAACATAATCCTCTACTCTAGAGCAGTTACATCTTAGTCTGTTGAATTGGCCACCTGGGATGTTACCTTTCCACGATGGATGATGGCAACTTTTAAAATGGAGGTAAGAGTTGCCACTAGTTGGCTTGACATGGTTTTTGGTGGAAATCTTATGTTGATCATGGGCCAGTATTAAATCCAGGAAAACAAGTTCGTGGGGGTCTATGACATGGGTAAAAGACAACCCCAGGGGATTAGAATTACAATGGGCAACAAAGGAGGAGAACAGATCTGGGCCCCCACTCCAGATGAGCACAACGTCATCAATATATCGCCCATAATAAACAATGTGCTCAGCAAATGGGTTGCCAGCCCAGATACTGCACTCCTCCCAGTACCCCATGGTAAGGTTGGCATAGACTGGAGCGAAATTAGCTCCCATTGCAGTTCCTCTACGTTGCAAATAGAAGCGATCACAAAAAGTAAAATAATTATGTTTGAGACAAAATTCTGTTGCTTGAACCAAAAATTGAGATTGCAAGGAATTATAGTCTCCACTTTTCATCAAAAAGTGTTGAACAGCTCTCAAACCAACCTCATGTGGTATTGAGGTGTACAGGGAAGACAGGTCAAGGGATGCCCACCAATAGCCCTCTTCCCATTGGTAGCTTTGCAAGGCTTTGATGACTTCATTGGAATCTTTGATATATGACGGTAGTTGACACACAAGGGGCTGTAGGCAAAAGTCAATATACATAGACAAACCATTAGTAAAGCTGTTGGTACTGGCCACAATAGGTCTACCAGGGGGATCAACCAATGATTTGTGGACCTTCGGGAGGTGGTAAAAGTATGGGGTGCTACACTCAGATGGTAAAAGAAATTGTCTCTCTTTGTTAGTGAGTACTCCATTATGCCAGGCTTCCTGTACCAGAGACCTCAGCTCTAGCTGAAATTCAGGTAAAGGATCAGATTGTAGTTTCAAATATGTGTCGGTATCTGCTAGCAGCCGACTTGCCTCCTTAATATAGTCCGTTCGATTCTGTATCACTAGACTCCCTCCCTTGTCGGCCTGCCTAATGGTAATGTTAGTATTGACTGTTAGGTCTTTCAGTGCTAGATTTTCATCTTTACTTAAATTGTGATCTTTCCGCGTTTTTGGACTATCGCAGAGTCGCAAGAAGTCCTTGTAAACTGCTTGGTAATAAGTTTCAATGTAAGGACCTTTTGAGTTAGTAGGGAAAAAAGTTGATTTGGGTCGGAAGGAGGTATGTAACACTGGTGGATCTAAGCCAGCAGTAGGAACATAGCCTTCTATGTGGCCCTCAGCCCATAGGTCTTCCAATGCCTGTAGTGCCTCTTCGTCTAGTTCAGTGGGTGGTGTATGCTCAGATTTTGGAACTAATGTGGAACTAGCTTCCTTCATACCTTTTTTATGTACAGCTAGTGGATTAGGGGCGTAGTGGCGTTTTAACGTTAGAGAACGTATAAATCGGTGTAAATCCTTAAAGAGACCGAATTTGTTTGGGCCTATGGAGGGGGAAAAACCCAAACCCTTCTGGAGTAAAGACTCCTCAGAGGAAGTCAGAATGTGTGAGGACAGATTATATATTTTTATGGTACTGTCCCCTGTATTGATTCTGACCTCTCTTTCTTGTTTGCTCTTCCTAGTAGCACCTCCTCTTCGTCCTCTTCGAGTTTTCTTTTTTCTTTTAAAGCTCCCTTTGGAGGAAGAGACTGAAAATTTTGACTCTTTGGGGATGGTAATGAGCAGTTCGAGCTTTGTAGGTTGTGATCCTCACTATCATTCTGGACTTTGGGCCTCGCGCCCAATAGGATATAATCCTCTAAGTCACGAGACAGAGGACTAAAACTATTTTGAATGGGAACATTATAGGTCAGTTGGGATTGAGTAATGGGAGGTGAAATAATGGTAGCTTCCTGCCTTGCGATGGAGGGGATGAGGGGTGTCATCAAAGGGGCGGAGGACAACAGGGGAGAGGGGTTCAGATCCAAAATGGTGGTGGTCGGTAAGGTGTCTACCGTAGTCGCTGTTTTAGATATTGCGGCTTTGGGAATAGAGTGGGCGATCACCGTTGATTGATTTCCAAGGGGAGCGATGAACATAGTGTCCCTCGACACTTCTTACGCTTCCACAATAAGGACTTCAGGGTGTTAGAAGTCTATGCCATCGAAACTATCCCAAAAGGCACACCGACTAGTAACGAAAGATTTTCCCTACTGTGCAAACGGGAGGTATTTTGGATATACATGTTTGACTCACTTGCCCCTAAGGGGTTAAATGAGGAATTAGAGACATGCAGCTTTGTGTAGAATTATTCTTGCTGTATTGATGTATATACCAATGCATGTGGTACTTGTGTTATGTGTTACTTGCCGTTGTGTCTACTGGGTAGCAGGGGTTTTGGACTGGAGATAGAATTATTTTTATTCTCATAATGGGTTAATCATTCCCGCCCTTATTTTAAATCTGACCTTTTTTCAAAATGTGACTTGTAATTCCCTCCTTTTGCAGTGTCCCTCCCCCTTTCTTTCCCCTCCCCCTGCTTTTCCCCCCCTCCCACTTCTTTTCCCCCACCCAATATTTTTGTATTTAAACCTTGCAAGTTGCCTCAACCCTTGACTATGAAAAAGCGCAAACGCGCGAAACGCGTCGTCAAGGCAACTACTAACAGAGTTTCCACTCAGCACCATGCCACGGTGAATCCATCCTCCCTTTTACCCACCCGTGGGAGCCTCATATGGTCCACACACAGCATTCTCCCATTCGCCTGCTAATTCCATCTATCTACTTCTGGCTGGCAGCTTATGTGGTTCACTGGACTTCCTGATTGCCATCACTTTTTCCTGAGGTTCACTCCATGCAGAGGTGACACAAACCGGCAGACTCATTGGTTTATGCCCCCAGCCTGTCCCCTGGTGGCCCCCTGTCCACCTTATCACCTCTTGATAAGTTTATCACCACCACTACGGCTTCACCAAGTGTCACTGCCTCCCACTGAGGTTTTTTCAGTCAGAGGGGACACAGACCGGCATTGCAGCTGCCTAGCGCCATCAGCTGTTGTTCCGGCGGTTCCCCTGTGTGAAGCCGCGCCTTCCTCTTCCAGCTGGGCTGACGTCATCATCCCCTGACACAGAGCGTCTGCGAGACCTTTCCCTCCCGGTGGATTCACAGCCTGCCTTCACATCACATCCACAGATCTCCGGTATCGGTGAGCCTCTCCACCTTAAGCTGATTTTTACAGTGTGGATCCCCTGAGTTTGGCGGGCTGGGTCTTCCATCTCCCCTCCAACTCCCTTCCATCTGCTTCCCAGCCTGGGGTTAGGTCTTTTGGATGGATCTCCAGTCTTTAACTGCCTGCTGCTGATTGGACCTTCTGGCTGTTAGAAACTTTCTCATTCAAGTGTCCTACAGTGTTATTAACATAGGATGACATTCTGTTCATTTATTGCTTTTATTATAGTGTTTTTATCATACACAATCATTAAATCTCTTAACCTTTATTATTGGACTGCTGGCAATTGTTTATGAGACATTCAGAGCGCTGGACATCTTTTGGTTATTATACCAGAATGATGCCTGCGGGTTTAGGTATCATCTTGGTATCATTCTTTTCAGCCAATGCTCGGCTTTCATGTAAAAGCAATCCTAGTGGCTAATTAGCATCTAGACTGTTTTTACAAGCAGTGGGGGGGAATGTGCCCCCCACTGTCTTCCATGGTTTTCTCTGTCTCTCCTGTCCCAACAGGGAACCTGAGAATGCAGCCAGGTGGTTCCCGCAGCTGACCATAGAGCTGATCAGAGACCAGAATGGCTCCAATCATCTCTATGGCCTACGAAACCGGAAGCTACAAGCATTTCATGACTTTTGCCAGATATAAACAGCTCCATTGGGAAACTGGGAAAGCATTTTATCACACCGATTTTGGTGTGGTCAGATGCTTTGAGGGCAGAGAAGATCTAATAGACCGCAATTTTTTCAAAAGAGTACCTGTCACTACCTAGTGCTATCATATGGGATATTTACATTCCCTGAGATAAATGATAAAAAAAATATATAAATGAAAGAAACAGTTTTAAAATAAAATAAAAAAGCAAAATAAATAATTAAAAAAAAAAAAAAAGCACACCTGTCCTCCCCTGCTCTCGCGCAAAGGCGAACGCAAGCGTCGGTCTGGCGTCATATGTAAACAGCAATTGCACCATGCATGTGAGGTATCACTGTGAAGGTCAGATCGAGGGCAATAATTTTAGTAGTAGACCTCCGTAAATCTAAAGTGGTAACCTGTAAAGGCGTTTAAAGGCTTTTAAAAATGTATGTAGTTTGTCGCCGCTGCTTGTTTGTGTGCAATTTTATGTGCAATGTCGTGTTTGGTATCCATGTACTCGGCCTAAGATCATATTTTTTATTTCATCAAACATTTGGGCAATCTGGTGTGTTTTAGTTCATTAAAATTAAAAAAGTGTGTTTGAAATATCGCTACGCAAATACTGTGTGAAAAAAAAATGAAACACCCACCATTTTAATCTGTAGATCCTTTGCTTTAAAAAATATATAATGTTTGGGGGTTCAAAGTAATTTTCTTGCAAAAATAAAATATTTTTTCATGTAAACAAAAGTGTCAGAAAGGGCTTTGTCTTCAAGTGGTTTGAAAAGTGGGTGATGTGTGACACAAGCTTCTAAATGTTGTGCATAAAATGCCAGGACAGTTCAAAACCCCCCCAAATGACCCCATTTTGGAAAGTAGACACCCCAAGCTATTTTCTGAGAGGCATGTTGAGTCCATGGAATATTTTATATTTTGACACAAGTTGCGGAAAAAAGACAATTTTTTTTTTGCACAAAGTTGTCACTAAATGATATATTGCTCACACATGCCATGGGCATATGTGAAATTACACCCCAAAATACATTCTGCTGCTTCTCCTGAGTACGGGGATACCACATGTGTGAGACCTTTTTGGGAGCCTAGCCGCGTTTGGGACCCCGAAATCCAAGCAACGCCTTCAGGCTTTCTAAGGGTGTACATTTTTGATTTCACTCCTCACTTCCTATCACAGTTTCGGAGGCCATGGAATGCCCAGATGGCACAAAACCCCCCCAAATGACCCAATTTTGGAAAGTAGACACCCCAAGCTATTTGCTGAGAGGTATGGTGAGTATTTTGCAGATCTAGCTTTTTGTCACTAAGTTTTGAAAATTGAAAAAAGGAAAAAAATATTTCTTTCTTCATTTTCAAAAACAAATGAGAGGAGTGAGAGGAGTGAAATCAAGAATTTACGCTCTTAGAAATCCTGAAGGTGGTGCTTGGTTTTCGGGGCCCCGTACACAGCTAGGCTCCCAAAAAGTCCCACACATGTGGAATCTCCATACTCAGGAGAAGCAGCAGAATGTATTTTGGGGTGTAATTCCACATATGCCCATGGCATGTTTGAGCAATATATCATTTAGTGACAACTTTGTGCAAAAAAAAAAAAAAAAGTTTGTCATTTTCCCGCAACTTGTGGCAAAATATAAAATATTCCATGGACTCAAAATACATCTCAGCAAATAGCTTGAGGTGTCTGCTTTCCAAAATGGGGTCATTTGGGGGGGTTTGTCCCATCTTGGCATTTTATGGCCTTCAAAACTGTGATAGGTAGTGAGGAGTAAAATCTAAAATCTATGCCCTTAGAAATCCTGAAGGCGGTGATTGGTTTTCGGGGCCCCGTACGTGGCTAGGCTCCCAAAAAGTCCCACACATGTGGTATCCCCATACTCGGGAGAAGCAGCAGAATTTATTTTGGGGTGTAATTCCACATACGCCCATGGCATGTGTGAGTAATATATCCTTTAGTAACAACTTTGTGCAAAAAAAGTTTGTCATTTTCCCGCAACTTATGGCAAAATATAAAATATGCCATGGACTCAACATGCCTCTCAGCAAATAGCTTGGGGTGTCTACTTTCCAAAATGGGGTCATTTGGGGGGGGTTTGTGCCATCTTGGCATTTTATGGCCTTCAAAACTGTGATAGGTAGTGAGGAGTAGGGATAAGCTTCGAGTTCGAGTCGAACCCATGTTCGACTCGAACATTGCATGTTCGACTGTTTGTCGAATTTCGAAGGTTATGGACCGTTTGCCCCAAATTCGAGTGGCGTGTCACGACCCATAATTCACTGCGGCATCGCAGTGCATTGCTGGCTGATGATTGGCCAAGCATGCACTATGACCCACATGCTTGGACAATCACAGCGCCATCTGCACAGAGAGCTGTGATTGGCCGAAGCCAGGGTGTCTTTGACCAATTATGGGTCAAGCAGTTTAGTACACACCCCACACTATATAAGGCCGCCTGCGTAGCGGGCTTGTGTAGTGTGTTGCGGTGGCGGAGAGAGATAGACAGAGAGACAGTGTCATTTGATTTAAGTTAGATAGAGTAGGCAGACGAGTCAGTCAGCTGCACTTACAGTGTATTGTGTGTGTGTGTATATATATATATATATATATATATATATATATATATATATATATATATATATATATGCATCCTAGGTGTTTTATATATATATATACACACTGTATTCAGTTTAGCTAGATCCGTTCCTGTTATTCTCTTCCTACTGACAGGCAGGTAGGTGTTTTTACAGTATTTACAGCTACCTGAAGAAAATTGCTGGTATTCTTCTGATCCTATTAGTACCACAGGCAGGCAATGAAACAGAAATAAATGCTGGACAGCCTCACTCGTAGATTTGCTTCGTTTATTCAAGAAATTCACATCAAAATTCAAATAACAGCGGACAGGAAAAGAGCTGACGTTTCGCACTAGCATTAGTGCCTACTCATAGCTATTTTTTACCTTTAGCCTGTCTAATCCTCCTGGAGCGGTGATAACTTTTTTACCACAGGCAGTCAGCTACAGTATTTACAGTTAGTGTAGTGCGTCTCTGCACAGTGTGCACCTAAAGCTACCTGAAGAAAATTGGTGGTGTTCTTCTGATCCTATTAGTACCTCAGGCAGCTGCAGTAATTACAGTTAGTGTAGTGTGTCCTCTGCACAGTGTGCACCTAAAGCTACCTGAAGAAAATTGGTGTTCTTCTGATCCTACTAGTACCGCAGGCAGCTGCAGTATTTCCAGTTAGTGTAGTGTGTCCTCTGCACAGTGTGCACATAAAGCTACCTGAAGAAAATTGGTGGTGTTCTTCTGATCCTATTAGTACCGCAGGCAGCTGCAGTATTTACAGTTAGTGTAGTGGGACCTCTGCACAGTGTGCACCTAAAGCTACCTGAAGAAAAATGGTGGTGTTCTTCTGATCCTATTAGTACCGCAGGCAGCTGCAGTATTTACAGTTAGTGTAGTGCGTCCTATGCACAGTGTGCACCTAAAGCTACCTGAAGAAAATTGGTGGTGTTCTTCTGATCCTATTAGTACCACAGGCAGGCAGCTGCAGTATTTACAGTGAGTGTAGTGCATCCTCTGCACAGTGTGCACCTACAGCTACCTGAAGACAATTGCTGTTGTTCTGATCCTATTAATACCACAGGCAGGCAGCTGCAGTATTTACAGTTAGTGTAATGCATCCTCTGCAAAGTGTGCACCTAAAGCTACCTGAAGACAATTGCTGTTGTTCTGATCCTATTAATACCATAGGCAGACAGCTGCAGTATTTACGTTAGTGTAGTGCGTCCTCTGCAAAGTGTGCACCTAAAGCTACCTGAAGACAATTGCTGCTGTTCTGAACCTATTAGTACCACAGGCAAGCAGCTGCTGTATTTACAGTTAGTGCACTGCGTCCTCTGCACAGTGTGCACCTAAAGCTACCTGAAGACAATTGCTGTTGTTTTGATCCTATTAATACCACAGGCAGGCAGCTGCAGTATTTACAGTTAGTGTAGTGTGTCCTCTGCACAGTGTGCACCTATAGCTACCTGAAGAAAATTGGTGGTGTTCTTCTGATCCTATTAGTACCACAGGCAGGCAGCTGCAGTATTTACAATTAGTGTACTGCGTCCTCTGCACAGTGTGCACCTAAAGCTACCTGAAGACAATTGCTGTTGTTCTGATCCTATTAGTACCACAGGCATGCAGCTACAGTATTTACAGTTAGTGTACTGTGTCCTCTGCACAGTGTGCACCTAAAGTTACCGGAAGAAAGCTGGTGGTGTTCTTCTGATCCTATTAGTACCATAGGCAGGCAGCTGCAGTATTTACAGTTAGTGTACTGCATCCTCCAACTAGAGTATCTGTGAGGGGTTGCAGTGTTGTGGCACCAGCACCAGTGCCCAAGGCCCACATTTTTAGCCCCTGTTTAACAGGGGCGTATAATTACAATTTTTGATGCAATACTTTGCAGCAGGGCTCATTCCTGCGCTCCAACTATAGCATCTGTGAGGGGTTGTAGTGTTGTGGCACCAGTTCCTAAGGCCCAATTTTTCTGCCCCTGTTCAACAGGTGCATGTAATTACAATTCTTGATCTAATATTTCATAGCAGGGCCCGTTCCAGCACCCACCAAGAGTAACTGTGAGGACTTATGCCCCGTACACACGGTCGGACTTTGTTCGGACATTCCGACAACAAAATCCTAGGATTTTTTCCTACGGATGTTGGCTCAAACTTGTTTTGCCTACACACGGTCGCACAAAGTTGTCGGAATTTCCGATCGCCAAGAACGCGGTGACGTCAAGCACGTACGACGAGACTAGAAAAGGCCGGTTCAGAACCAAGCGAGGCACCCTTTGGGCTCCTTTTGCTAATCTCGTGTTAGTAAAAGTTTGGTGAGAGACGATTCGCGCTTTTTCAGACTCGTGGCTTTCAGATCGTTTTCTGCCGTTCAGTTTGTGCTTGTGGGTTTGTATTTGCTCTTCAGTGCGTGCAGTCAGTTCGTATCGGAGTTTTCTGTGCGATCTTGTCCGCTCGTTGCTGTTTTTCAGGTCGCTCTTCACAGGCCTTGCTGTTCTTCAGTGCGTTCTGTTACTTCGTTCTGAGCAGCCGACCGTTTTCTAGCCATGTTTCGTATGCGTACTCCTCGTACAGTTCGTGCTGTGCGGGGGCTTGGTGTTGGGGTCCTGACCTTGACACAAGTCCAGTCCATGAACAGGGTGAGGAGGAGTTCATGGACCAAGAATTGGTTGCTTCAGCGTGACCAGTTCTGTCATATGCCTTTGCTCCGTGAGATCCGTGAGAATAATCCTGATGATTTCAGGAATTTTCTCAGGATGACGGACCCTGTATTTCACCGTTTGTTGGCTTCGCTGACCCCCTATATCAGCAGGCAGGATACCTGCATGAGGCAAGCCATCACTCCGGAGCAGAGGTTGGTCACTACCTTGCGGTATTTGGCCACAGGGAGAAGTCTGCAGGACCTCAAGTTCTCGACAGGCATCTCCCCCCAGGCTCTTCTTTGTGGACATTTACTGCTTGTGTTTGTTTTAGCTGACCCTGACAGAAATGTGTGGAGTCCAGAAAATGTTGTGATTGTGTAACCTTATACAAAGCACTGTTGGCTGTTATTTACTAAATGCAAAGACACTTTTCACTACAAGTGCACTTGCAACTGCACTGAAACTGCACTTGTAGTGCAAAGTGGATTTGCCCTTAGGAAATTACCCCCATTTTCTCATCAAACAACAATTACATCACCCCAAAAGTGTTGTAGCGTTGAGACAATAATCCACACATTCTTGATGAACAATCTTTTTAATACCAGCACAATCACATGTGCATTTACCAACGGTTTTTCTGACAAACCAACATGTTTGTTGTATAACATATTTTGTGGTGTCATTATCCAAAATCAAAATGTGCATTTTATAGAAAACAGGCCTGTGTAAAACCCACAAGAAAGACACAAATCTTGATCTTACAAAGTTCACATTTGGTAGAACTGGAAGGCAATATCAGACATGAGTATTTAGGAACTGTGTTTGATATTGCGTTCAGATGGGGGGAAATCACCCCTGGAAAAGCCAAATTTGGAAGATGCACACAAATTTCACAATGTCAACATGTGCTATCTGCCATCAGGGGGGATCAAGGGACGTGTTTTGGGGGAGAAAGCCCTTCCTCACCGTTACTTTATTATTGAGGAAGGGGTTGCACCCCCAAAACGCGTCCATTGATCTCCCGTGATGGCAGATAGCACATGTTGACACACTGTGTGCATCCTCCAAATTTGGCTTTGGGAAACATCACAAAAACATTTCGCACATTATAGCACACAAAAGAAGAAAGTGATTTTGAGGGGCTTTAAACTCGCCCCAAAACATCAATGATGTTTTTATATTTTGGAATAACATCATTGATGTTTTGCTTGATGTTTTCCAATTGTAAATTACACCCCATGATCTCCCCGATCAGGATCTGGGCACTTTCGGATGTGAAAGGATCTTCATCCACAACCTCACGATCACCTAAAAAGAAAGGAAACCCAAAATAAATTAGGTCTAAAAAAAATGCCGCCATCCATCTCTTATCTGAGCCTGTGGTCGCAGACACTCACCTGTTGTGGTGACTAGTTCCACCATGTCTTCTTCCTCCTGCTCATCTTGTGTTGGTATTTTCCCTTCTTCCAGAGGGGGGGGGCTCTGGTCTCCTCGGATGAGGGGTGTCCTCCGAGTCTTTTCTCCCCTATGTAAAACCAAAAGGTATGATTAGCACACAGATATTTGATGGCAGAACTATAAAGATGAAACATTGTTTGGAAGTGGGGTACAATTGTCTATTTTAGCAGAGTTCCAAGATGTAGCTTTTTTAGTGTCCTTTGTCAAGCTGCAATACTTTACCGGTTTAGTACAAGCTTCACAGATGTAGCCCCCCCTATAGTATACACTGGAGCACCTGTGTGGCCCCCCTAATAAAAAGGGTGTTCTGGGGTCCCACACTAGTGCTCCAGTGTTCAGATGTGAAAACAGCTGCTCAGTGTCCTCTTCTTAAACACACTCTAGTTTGCATTTCATTCTAGTAACAAAGCCATCTACACAACCCAATTCTTTGAAGACAAGTATAGGGCCTCAAAATGGTGGCCAAATGCATATGGGCTAAACAATGGTATTTTATAGTCCGAAAAAAAAAATGTGTGATCCGAACGAATAATGTGCCCATGAACATGAAAGTTGCCATTTTAAACTGTACAACAGTTCCTAAAAGCACATGGAGCAGCACGAACGTAATAAACACAAGAACAATAGGAACACAGCACAACTACTTACTTTTTTGCAGCACTCTCCGGATCTTTCTGTACTGCTCATGTTCTCGTAATTTCAGGTCCGACCACCGCTTCCTGAGCTGATCTTTCGATCGTCGTACCCCGAATTTCCGGTGCAGACTCCTGACCACTTTCGCCATGATCTTGGCCTTTCGGACATTGTGGTTGGGGTAAGGCCCATACTTTCCATCATAGTCGGCCTTCTTCAGGATGTCCACCATCTCCAACATCTCCCCAAAGGACATATTTGAGTCCTTTAATCTCCTTCTGGATCGGGACGTTTCAGGCTCCAGCCTTTCCTCCTCCTCCTCCTCCTCGTTGCTGTAATTAGCACGATCCTGCTGTCTCTCCGCCATGTGCTCTTCCTCCACTGCGCCGAACAAAAAGGGGCGGGGAATAGAATAGAAAGAACGTCGGGGGCGGGCGGAGTTATACGCATGCGCAGTGTGTATAAATCGTAACGCGCGCGTCTTACGTACGATCTGTGAGCGGAGGAAGGAGCATCGGAGACGCCGATCGTGCTAACGAAGGTAGGATCTAAACTTGGGCCTATACTGCTTCGAAATTGAAGCCTATATTGTAACAAGATTAGGGGAGTTTGGCCTGACATTAGGGTTTGTCTTGTGTTGTGTCTTGCAGAGAAAATGGATGGGTTCAACGACCACAATTTCCTGCTCCTGTTTATTGACAAGTACAGAGAGCTGCCCTGTCTGTGGCAGGTGAGACACCCCCACTATAATCATAAACAGAAGAGGCAGGCAGCGCTGGAGAAACTGCTGGAGTTGGTGAAGCCGGTGGTCCCCACAGCAACCATCCCTTATTTAAAAGCTAAAATTGGTGGCCTGAGGAGCACTTATCTTAGGGAGCGCAAGAAGGTCACAGATTCCCAGAGGTCCGGAGCTGCAGCAGATGACGTTTATGTCCCCAGGCTGTGGTACTACGAGAGACTGCGATTTCTGTCAGACCACACTGAAGTCAGGGAATCCCTCTCTACGCTTCCTTCCACGCTTCCTTCCATCCCAGCTGAGGCTTCTGATGTCCAACCTAGGCCTTCCAGCCAGGAAGAAGTGGAGGAGCCCAGCTGGAGTCAGGTATAGTATTCTTCTACAGATTTCTGGGCAATAAAGAAATGATGTTTACTAGATGTTATTATTGATCACTAATTGCTGTTTAAAAAAAGTGTTTTACATATCAATAGACAGTAGTGGGCAAAAATAATTGGGACAAGAATGCAAAATGCTGGGCTCAGAAGGATAGTCTGTTATATTTGTTAACATTGAATTTGCAGCAGTCAGGAGGTGAAAATTGTGTGTGATTGATGAAAACAATACTAAAACTATGTCCCTTTTTCATACACAGGAAGACCTCAGCCAGGAGGAGGCTGTGGAATGTGGCAGTCAGGAGGAGGCGGGGATTAGTGGCAGCCAGGAGGAGGCGGGGCTAAGTGGCAGCCAAGAGAAGCCAGGGACAAGTCGCAGCCTGACTGAGTCTCAGGTCCCTCCCCTCCGCCTGCCATATAAAAGGGCCAGGAAGGCCACTCCCAGTCCTGTGCAGGATTCAGCATACAGGCTGATCCAGGAGGCTTCGGCGTCCCTCAGAGCCTTCCCCAGTCCTGCAGAGGCCTTTGCCTGCATGGCTGCCACCAAATTGCTGGGCATGCAGGAGGGCCAACGCAAGATCTCTGAGGACCTGATTTATAAAGTCCTTCGTAAGGGGGAGAGTGGGGAACTGACACCCAAGACAGATGTCATGGAGAGGGACGATCCTCCTCCTCCTCCTCCTCCTCCTCCTGCTGCCACAACTCCACCACCACAGCCAAAGCCTGTAAGGAAGCGTGGAAAGAAGACCTGAGAGTGATGACCCTGGGTTCAGTCTGGTCTGACAGAAGATGCAGTCTCTCGTATGACCACAGCCTGGGGACACGGATGTCATCTGCTGCTTTCCGGATCTCTGGGACTTCTGGACCAGACTGCACTCCCTTAGATATGGACTCCTCAGGCCACCAATTTTGCTTTTAAATAATTGATGTCTGCCCTGGGGGTCCAAGGCTTCGCCCACTTCTGCAGTTTCTCCAGCGTTGCCTCCCTCTTTGTTTTTTTATAGTTGTGACCCCTTAATAAAATATTTTTAGGTAAATTCTACTCTCCTGTGTGTGTTTTCATCCAAAAAGGACAGTTTGTTGGTGAGTATTCAGGTACATTTCTAAAGTACAATGTGAAATTAACAAGGGACAACAACACCAAACAATCTCCTCCTACAGATTAAATAGAACAACATATTAGTGGAGTTGTGGGAACTTGTCACAAAAAAACACACAAACATTTTCGGGAGTACAAATCAAAATCACCAAAAAAATAAAAAAATAAAAAGAGAAACACAAAAAAAGATTCTACATTAAAGTAAAAAAAAAAAAAAAAAAAAATATGTTGTCAGATGTGAGAAATCAAAATATATTGAGGGAATCCCGATAAATAGTAACGAAAAAAGTTTGTGAGAAGTGTGTGTGAATATGAGCATCAAAACGACTTAATTCTTGTCACATTATAAAGAAGAAGAGAGTGCGCTGTATTAAACCATTTTTTACATTGCAGCGTGACGAAAGTGCTTTATCCATTACGAATGCTAAGTTTACCAGAACGAGCTGTCCCGTGTCGGAATTTCTTCTGAGCATGCGTGGCACTTTGTGCGTCGGAACAGGCCACACACGGTCGGAATTGACGCGATCGGATTTTGTTGTCGGAAAATTTTATCTCCTGCTGTCCAACTTTGTGTGTCGGAAAATCCGATGGAAAATGTCCGATGGAGCCCACACACGGTCGGAATTTCCGACAACACGCTCCGATCGGACATTTTCCATCGGAAAATCCGACCGTGTGTACGGGGCATTACAGTGTTGTGGCACCAGCACTACCACCAAAGGCCCAATTTTTCTACCACTGTTCAACAATGGCATGTAATTACAATTCTCGGTCTAAAATTTTACAACATGGCCCGTTCCTGTGCCCACCAAGAGTAACTGTGAGGGCTTACAGTGTTGTGGCAATACCAACACCTAAGGCCCAAATTTCTGCTGAGTATATAGGGCAGGCTCCTACTTTCAAACATCCAACTTACAAAACTACTTCTACTTGCAAACAGAAGGAGACAACAGGAAGTGAGATGAAATCTACCCCTAGGAAGGGAAAGTCTCTCCTGTAAGAGTTAATATGGGAAAAACGTGTTTCCTCTTCACTGATGCTTTATCACCAATCCTTGTTTCACTAAAAACCCCAAATTTTCAGAAAAACTTTTGTCATTGGGACAGAAAGTGAGGTGAAATCTTCTGAAGAGGTGCACAGACAGCAAAACAAATGTTACAGGGGTGATGACCCTTCCCTATGTTTTCCAAAAAGCTTAAAAATAGATTTTTTGGCTGGAGCTACACTTTAAAAATGTACCAGTTCAAAATTACAAACAGATTCTACTTAACAACAAACCTACAGTCCCTGTCTTGTTTGCACCGGCCTGTATACTGCTGTTCAGAGTATATAGGGCCTGGGGGCCCCACGCCTTTCCTTTTTTTAATTTGGGTGCGGGGTTCCCCTTAATATCCATACAAGACCCAAAGGGCCTGGTAATGGACTGGGGGGTGGGGGGGTACCCATGCTGTTTGTCTCACTGATTTTCATCCATATTGCCGGGACCCGACATTACATTAAAGCCGCAAGCAGTTTTAAATGACTTTTATTCCTTTAAAAATGTCATTTTGTGCAGGAATTGTTCTAAGCACGGGAAACACGCGCCACTTTACAGGCATACTATAGACACCCCCCAGGTATGATATTTAAAGGAATATTTCACTTTTTTTTCACTTTAAGCATCATTAAAATTACTGCTCCCAAAAAAACAGCCATTTTTAAAACTTTTTTTTGTATTGATACATGTCCCCTGGGGCAGGACCTGGGTCCCCAAACCCTTTTTAGGACAATAACTTACATATTAGCCTTTAAAATTAGCACTTCTGATTTTGAACGAGTCCCATAGACTTTAATGGGGTTCTAAAGTTCGCGCAAACTTTCGGTCCGTTCACAGGTTCTGGTGCGAACCGGGGGGTGTTCGGCTCATCCCTACTTATCAATAAGCGCAAATCCTGAGGAAGCTATTATAGCGAAAAGACGTTGATTTCACACGCTTACAACATCCAACACAATAAAATAGTTATTTTATATAATTGAAGTTCTTGTTTTTCCTCATTTATTGGCACATTCAAAGGCCCCCTCCTCCTTCCTGCAGGGGATGGTTCTCCATTTTAGAGGGATAACGATGTGGTTTTACATGTATTTCAAAAGGATGGTGCCATTACGAGGACAAAAAAAATTATTTTATCTTTGTCTGGCTCACATCTTCATTTGCATCAGTTGGTTCTCCTATGGGTGGCAAGTTGGAAGGCTGGCCGTAGGCTAGCCTGAATTTGTAGGAGGAGTCTGAGGGCTATATATTCCTCCTCCTCGTCCATCAGATCCTTTGTCGGCTCATTTCCGGGTTAGCCGACACGTAATTTCCGGGTTCACAGGGCATTTTGCGTCACTTCCGGTTTTCGGCTAGCAGAGTAGCAGCGCGTTTGGCTGTGGGGGTCTCGTCTCGGTTCCCGCTCCCGGTGCTCGCGGTTCCGGTAGGTGCGGGCGGGGGGCATCAACGGAGGGCACGCTTCGGATGCCTCCCATCCCGCTCTAGAGGGGGGGTCCATCCGCTCACAGGGGGTGTCCGTCCGTTCTCAGGGGGATGGCTGCCCAGGTGGGGGGTCTGCCAGCTCTTAAGGGGGTGTTAGCCCATTTTCAGGGGGATGGCTGCCCGGGGGGGTCCGTCCGCTCTCAGGGGGGCGTCAGTTCGTTCTCAGGGGGATGTCTGCCCAGGTGGGGGGTCTGCCCGCTCTCAGGGGGGTGTCAGCCCATTCTTAGGGGGGTGGCTGCCCAGGGGGGGTCCGTCCACTCACAGAAGTGCTGGGACAAGGCCATCTGGTGCCCAGGGCAAAGATGGCAAACTGCGCCCCCCCCAGGTATAAAGAGTCAGTGTCCTTTCAAAACCAGAAAACACTTAAAACAATACAACAATACAATACTGTAGCTGCAGCCCTGTTGCAGTATATGTACTGCGGCGGATCAGCAAATGGTTAAATTGTAAGTTCACTTTACAGAAAATCTGTAAGGTGAACTTACATTGGACCCCCTCCCTAACCCCCCTAGTCCTGCTAACCTGGGGTCCAGCGATCCCCCGCACTGACCCCTTTACATTACACAGCCCCCTGCACCTCTTGACCCCTTTACATTACACAGCCCCCTGCACCACTTTACATTACACAGCACCCTGCATCTCTGGACCCCTTTACATTACACAGCCCCCTGCGCCTCTGGACCCCTTTACATTACACAGCCCCCTGCACCTCTGGGCCCCTTTACATTACACAACCCCCTGTACCACTTTACATTACACATCAGCCTGCATCTCTGAACCCCTTTACATCACACAACCCCCTGCACCACTTTACATTACACATCAGCCTGCATCTCTGGACCCCTTTACATCACACAACCCCCTGTGCCTCTGGGCCCCTTTACATTACACAGCCCCCTGCACCTCTGGGCCCCTTTACATTACAAAGCCCCCTGCACCTCTGGACCCCTTTACATTACACAGCCTCCTGCATCTCTGGACCCCTTTACATTACACAGCCCCCTGCACCACTTTACATTATACATCAGCCTGCATCTCTGGACCCCTTTACATTGCACATCCCCCTGCGCCTCTGGGCCCCTTTACATTACACAGCTCCCTGCACTTCTGGGCCCCTTTACATTACAAAGCCCCCTGCACCTCTGGACCCCTTTACATTACACAGCCCCCTGCACCACTTTACATTACACAGCACCCTGCATCTCTGGACCCCTTTACAATACACAGCCCCCTGCACCTCTGGGCCCCTTTACATTACACAGCCACCTGTGCCTCTGGGCCCCTTTACATTACACAGCCCCCTGCGCCTCTGGATCTCTTTACATTACACAACACCCTGCATCTCTGGACCCATTTATATTACACAGCACCCTGCAGCTCTGGACCCCCTGCATGTTACACAGACCCTCTCTTCAGTACAGACCCCCCTTCAGTGTAGCCCCCTGTTCAGTGCAGACCCCCCTTCAGTGTAGCCCCCCGTTCAGTGCAGAAGCCTCCTTCAGTGTAGCCCCTCGCTCAGTGCAGACCCCTGTTCAGTGTAGCCCCCCGTTGAGTGCAGACCCCCCTTCAGTGTAGGCCCCCGTTCAGTGCAGATGCCCCGTTCAGTGCAGACCCCCTTCATTGTAGCCCCCTGTTCAGTGTAGCCCCCCGTTCAGTGTAGATGCCCCCGTTCAATGCAGACCCCCCTTCAGTGTAGCCCCCCATTCAGTGCAGACCCGCTTTAGTGCAGACGCCTCCTTCAGTGTAGCCCCTCGCTCAGTGCAGACCCCCCTTCAGTGTAGCCCCCCCACTCAGTGCAGACCCCCCTTCAGTGTAGCCCCCCGTTCAGTGCAGAAGCCTCCTTCAGTGTAGCCCCTCGCTCAGTGCAGACCCCTGTTCAGTGTAGCCCCCCGTTCAGTGCAGACCCCCCTTCAGTGTAGGCCCCCGTTCAGTGCAGATGCCCCGTTCAGTGCAGATGCCCCGTTCAGTGCAGACCCCCTTCATTGTAGCCCCCCTGTTCAGTGTAGCCCCCCGTTCAGTGCAGATGCCCCCGTTCAATGCAGACCCCCCTTCAGTGTAGCCCCCCATTCAGTGCAGACCCCGCTTCAGTGCAGACGCCTCCTTCAGTGTAGCCCCTCGCTCAGTGCAGACCCCCCTTCAGTGTAGCCCCCCCACTCAGTGCAGACCCCCCTTCAGTGCAGCCCCCCTCCCCCCGTTTAGTGCAGACCCCCCCTTCAGTGTGGCCCCCATTCAGTGCAGTGTGCAGACCCCCCCATTCAGTACCTCAGATCAGCGTGGCCACACATGCTCAGCAGATCCCCTCCCCCTGTTTACACATAAACAGAGAGGAGGGGGAGGTGGCTTCACTCTGCTCGGCTGTACCTGTGTGATATCCGGGATCGCACAGACAGACAGAGGAGGGAATGGTAGAGGAGGGCCAGAGGAGGGGATGGTAGGTGCAGCGGTGTCACCCTGCACCCCCCGCACCCCCCCTCCCCCTCGCATCACAATATAGATCACATCTCAATGCCTGTGCCTGTCACTGCGGCGCTGCAACCGCTTCAATCCCGTGGGGGGGGCGGCCTGACACCCCCCCTCAGTGTGTGGTACCCGGGGCGGCCCGCCCCCCACTTAGTACACCTCTGCACTCGGCACATTCTTTGTAAGCAGGCGCAGCTCTGCAGTGTTGTAGGGGTGGCCGGTGGCAGTTGCTAAGAAAGTTTAACAGCACACTGCCTGCCAGCACTGCGCCCCCTTCCAACAATAAATTGCTCTGCCCATGGTATCCGCCCCTTCTGCCCACCCCTTGTATCGGCCCTGACTCACAGGGGGGGTCCGCCTTCTTGCTGCCATTGATTCTGGTTGAAATTTGACTTAACCTTACAATCCAGGTAACCCCAGGACCCTGCAGCCGGCCAACAGGATGAAGCCCTCCCTGAGCTGGTTTATAAAAAAAAGAGAAATAAAATGTCCTTACGGGTCCATTTCTCTCCAGACAGTTTAGATGTCTCTGCTTTGATGTCTTCTACCTACGTCTAAGTCTACCATTATGTTATGTCCTCAAGTTACACACAGCTATATTCCAAGCCTGTTTGTAATATAAAGCACGTACATATTTGTACACATTTGTGATATTCAGTACGTGTTCTCGCTGCTGCAGGTCAGAATATTTGTGCTGCCTGTTCATGCATCCAAAGGGGTATGCAGGAGGACAAGAGCAGGTGTCAGGTCACACACACACACACACGACATGTGAGGTGCAAAGGTTTCCTGCATGAAACCAACGCGTATATCATCAGCATTCAAATAGCTGTGATTACTGACATTTTTTACAGATTCCATTATTCATGCCGGGGAGTGTGGATGGACGATTTTCCCGCTGGGGGTATTGTATTCTAAACACCCAGTGCCAGTTGGTGTTCGGCTGGCAATTTTTCCGCCCGACTCCTTTGGTTTTGGGTTGAAGGATGTCAGGTTGGGGGAGGGGGGTTGCAGGGCCCGGCCAAGCGCATTTTGGCCAGTTTATTAGGAACTAGACAAACATTTGTTCAGTGTATGACCAGCTTTTAGACTATAGCTCTGAACTGTCTCATTTGCAGGTGCTGCCCCTGTTTTGGTGCCGGGTTTTTCTTTCCCCCTCTCTTCCTTAAATTGTCCGTCCAGGTGTAGTTTGGCTGTAGCTTACCATAGATAGCTTGTTCCATGGCAGTGGTATCATCTTTTCAAGTGAGAGTTTATTTTCAGTTGGCATGATTGCTATCTTGCCTTGGAGAGGGGGAGTGGGACGGAGAAGCCAGCTGGTCTGTCGCTGGAGGTCCGGGGGAGGGGCTACGCATACTGGGACTGGGGCAAGAGAATTTTCAGTGCTCTGAGTATACTACTGTATGACAGACGTTAATACTAGATCTGCTCGATGTTCTTGCTGAGTTTTTACAATCTGTCAGCATCAGTCATTGTTCGCAGCATTTCTGGCGTAGCTTTTGAGGGTAGCATTCCTGTCACAGCTTTTCGGTCGTAGCATTTCTGTCATGGCATTTCAATCGTAGCATTTCATTCGTAGCATTTTCCTGTCGTAGCATTTTCCCATCGTAGCATTTCCTGTCGTAGCATTTCCTTCATAGTTTACGTTCATAGGATTCCTGTCATAGCTTTTCCAGCCGTAGCATTTCCTGTCATAGCATTTTCCTGTCATAGATTTTCCTGTCATAGCTTTCGTTTCGTTTTTAATTGATTGTTGTCCCACAATCTTCTCGTCCGTACACCATACGTCATACTTGCATGTTCACCATTACACCTTTACTATTACCCACCACGGTCTGTGGGTACCTCAGCCCTGAGTGTTCGTTTTTAATTACCTGTCTTGGTGCTGCAGGTTGCTCGGGCTCGCTTACTGCATACACTAGGGTGGTGTTGTCATTAGGTTCACATTCACGCAGTGTTGACTTGTCATTTCTGCACCTACATCCTCATACTTGTCAGATACGAAGGGGTGTTGTTTTCATGGGTTGGTTACCTGTTCTCATTTCTCTAGTTTGTGTTTCCTTAGCTCAGGGCATGTCGCGTGTTTCGGAAGCAGCAAATTCACATTCATCTCTACCGCCGCATGGGGGTTCAGTGCATGGTAGCATCCCATCATTAAGGGATGGGACCATACCAAACTCATAGCTGAGTTTTATCATTGATGTACCCCTTTCCTGGCCTCAGCTGGGGGGGCAGTACTTCTTAGGTTGTTATTCCAAACTCCGTCCCAACCTCTTCCATCCACCAGCGCAGAACATGTTTGTTTTGCATGATTCTTTAACCCAGATTCGTGCGGTACTTAACCACTTCAGCCCCGGACCATTTGGCTGGCCAAAGACCAGAGGACTTTTTACAATTTGGCACTGCGCTGCTTTAACTGGTAATTGCGAGGTCATGCAATGCTGTACCCAAACCAAATTTGCGTCCTTTTTTTCCAACAAATAGAGCTTTCTTTTGATGATATTTTGCCTCTCTGATTTTTATTTTTTGCGATATAAAAGGGAAAGAGACCAAACATTTTGAAAAAAAATGATATTTTCTACTTTTTGTAAAAATCCAATAAACTCAATTTTAGTCATACATTTAGGCCAAAATGTATTCAGTCACATGTCTTTGGTAAAAAAAAAAGTCAATAAGCGTATATTTATTGGTTTGCGCAAAAGTTATAGCGTCTACAAACTAGGGTACATTTTCTGGAATTTACGCAGCTTTTAGTTTATGACTGCCTCTCTCATTTCTTGAGGTGCTAAAATGGCAGGGCAGTACAAACTCCCCCAAATGACCCCATTTTGGAAAGTAGACACCCGAAGGAAATTGATAAAAGGCATGTTGAGCCCATTGGAATAATTTATTTTTTGTCCCAATTGATTGAATAACGAAAAAAAAAAGTTGTCACTAAATGATATATTGCTCACACATGCGTGTGGAATTGCACCCCAAAATACATTTTGCTGCTTCGCCTGAGTACGGGGATACCACATGTGTGGGACTTTTTGGGAGCCTAGCCGCATACGGGGCCCCGAAAATCGAGCACCGCCTTCAGGATTTCTAAGGGTGTACATTTTTGATTTTACTCCTCACTACCTATCACAGTTTCAAAGGCCATAAAATGCCAAGATAGCACAAACCCCCCCAAGTGACCCCATTTTGGAAAGTAGACACCCCAAGCTATTTGCTGAGAGGCATGGTGAGTATTTTGCAGCTCTCATTTGTTTTTGAAAATTAAGAAAGACAAGAAATTTTTTTTTTTTTTTTCTTTTTTCAATTTTAAAAACTTTGTGACAAAAAGTGAGATCTGCAAAATACTCACCATACCTCTCAGCAAATATATTATTTAGTGACAACTTTGTGCAGAAAAAAAAAAAAGTTTGTCACTTTCTCGCAACTTGTGGCAAAATATAAAATATTCCATGGACTCAACATGCCTCTCAGCAAATAGCATGGGGTGTCTACTTTCCAAAATGGGGTCATTTGGGGGGGGGGGGGTTGTGCCATCTGGGCATTCCATGGCCTCCGAAACTGTGATAGGCAGTAAGGAGTGAAATCAAAAATTTACACCCTTAGAAAGCCTGAAGGCGGTGCTTGGTTTTCGGGGGCCTGTACGTGGCTAGGTTCCCAAAAAGTCTCACACATGTGGTAAGCCCGTACTCAGGAGAAGCAACAGAATGTATTTTGGGGTGTAATTTCACATATGCCCATGACATGTTTAAGCAATATATCATTTAGTGACAACTTTGTGCAAAAAAATAAAAAATTGTCTTTTTCCCGCAACTTGTGTCAAAATATAAAATATTCCATGGACTCGACATACCTCTCAGCAAATAGCTTGGGGTGTCTACTTTCCGAAATGGGGTCATTTGGGGGGGGGACTTGAACTGTCCTGGCATTTTATGCACAACATTTAGAAGCTTATGTCACACATCACCCACTCTTCTAACAACTTGAAGACAAAGCCCTTTCTGACACTATTTGTTTACATGAAAAAATATTTTATTTTTGCAAGAAAATTACTTTGAACCCCCAAACATTACATATTTTTTTAAAGCGAATCCCCTACAGATTAAAATGGTGGGTGTTTAATTTTTTTTTTTTCACACAGAATTTGCGCAGCGATTTTTCAAACGCATTTTTTGGGGAAAAAACACACTTTTTTCATTTTAATGCACTAAAACACACTATATTGCCCAAATGTTTGATGTAATAAAAAAGATGATCTTAGGCCGAGTACATGGATACCAAACACAACATGCTTTAAAATTGCGCACAAATGTGCAGCGGTGACAAACTACATACATTTTTAAAAAAACAACCATAAAGTGATCCCGCGCTACAGCAAAAAAAATTAAAATTATATATCCACTATATATTTAGCGAGAGTGGACTGTGATACACTTTAGGTTCTACTGCAGACAGCTGTTGTTGTTATATTAGACTGCACTTTTATGCACTACATGCACTTTATTTATTAATTATTCACTGTTCATTTACCATTTGGTTTTAGTAATTTGCATACAGCACATTTTAGTAGCGCGAAGGCTCTTTTCACATATACATTTTTAAAACCCTTTAAATGCCTTTACAGGTTACCACTTTAGATTTATGGAGAAGGTCTACTGCTAAAATTATTGCCCTCGATCTGACCGTCGTGGTGAAACCTCACATACATGGTGCAATTGCTGTTTACATATGACGCCAGACCGACGTTTGCGTTCGCCTTTGCGTGAGAGCAGGGGGGGGACAGGGATGCTTTATTTATTTTTTAAATTAATGATTTATTTTGCTTTTTTATTTTTGAACTGTTCCTTTCATTTATATATTTTTTTATCATTTTTATTGTTATCTCAGGGAATGTAAATATCCCCTATGATAGCAATAGGTAGTGACGGGTACTCTTTTTTGAAAAAATTGGGGTCTATTAGACCCTAGATCTCTCCTCTGCCCTCAAAGCATCTGACCACACCAAGACCAGTGTAATACAAAGCTTTCCCAATTTCCCAATGGTGCTATTTATATCTGGCGAAATCTAATGCAGCGTACACACGGTCGGACTTTTCGACCGGACTGGTCCGACGGACGCTGACGGGCCAAATCCGGCGGACAATCCGATCGTGTGTGGGCTTCACCGGACCTTCAGCTGACTTTTCCAGTCGCAAATCTGACGGACTTTAGATTTGGAACATGCTTCAAATCTTTACGTCGTATCTCCGCCGGACCCAGAAATCCGCTCGTCTGTATGCTAGTCCGACGGACAAAAAAACGACGCATGCTCAGAAGCAAATAGGAAACAGAAGCGCTCGGTCTGGTAAAACTAGTGTTCGTATTGTAGGTAGCACATTCCTCACGCTGCAAATTCTGTGATCGTTGAATGCAGTGCATTAATTGTCTTCTTTTAGAATGCTAGAAGAACAAAGTTGTTTTGCTGTTCCTATTCACACAGAGTTCTCCCAAACTGATTTCTGGATTATTTCTCTTGATCTCGTGAATGATATTGTATTTGTTTTAAAAGCCATATCTCCATACTAATGTTTACACAATTGTTTTTTGGAGTCATCTTTTATTTTTTATTTCATCAAGATCTTTTTTTATGATTATTGTCAAAATTATTTTCTCTTTATCTCCATATGTCTTATTTTTTTGTTTGTAAAGTTACCACAAAGAACCATTTTTTGGTGGTTTTTTTTTCGTAAATTTACCACAAAGAAACATTTTTTTTTTGTAAAGTTACCACAAAGAACCATTACTTTTGAACATTTTTAATTTTTGTTTTGGTATAAAGTTACCACAAAGAACCTTTTTTTGTTTTTTTGTTTTTTTTTTATTTTTTTGTTGTTGTAAAGTTACCACAAGAACATTATATTTTTTTTTTGCTTGTTTTGCAACCTCAAGGAGGTTGTTGTCCCTTGTTAATTTGACATTGTCTCTAAAAAAAATGATGTTAATTAAAACACATAAAGTATTTTCATAAACTAAAATATTAATTTATTTATGGTAAGCAAAATAAAGATGAAGTCAACCCTGGCTAAACTTTTGGAATTTGTGAATACTTTTGGCCTCAGGGCACACATCAAGTCTGTGGAAAAGAAAATTGTGATCTTGAGGAGTCCATATAAGAGGGAGCACAATCTGGTCCAGGAATCCGGGAGATCAAGAGCAGCAGCAGATGACATATATGTCCCCAGGCTGTGGTACTACACCAGCCTGCATCTTCTGTCAGACCAGACTAAATCCAGGTAATCACTTTCTTCTCTTCCCTGCAGCCTTCCCTCCACGCTGCCCTGCACGCTTCCCCGCAGCCTTCCTTGTAGGCTGTGGCTCTGATGGTTGACTTGTGGCAGGAGGAGAAGGAGGAGGAGGAGGCTCATATATCTGGCTATTCTCAGTTAGCTGGCCCCTCAGCCCCTTGTGAAAAGCATCCAAAAATATTTTTTCACACAGGAGGCGTTGGCCCCACTCCATTTGCAGCAACCTGCTGGCTAAATAACAGCCATAGGCCTCTTCAGCTTCGGGGGGCTCTTGAGAAAATTAGTCGCTTCTCTCATGAGGCGCAGTGATGCCTCCTCTGTCACCGTCCCCTTCCTGGCCCTTTTTGTATGAAGGCGGAGGGGAGGCACTTGGGATTCTGTGAGGCTTCTACTGGGCCCGGCCACCTCCTGGCTGACACTGGGGCCGGCCACCTCCTGGCTGACACTGTTCCCGGCCTCCTCCTGGATGACACTGGGCCCAGCCTCCTCCTGGCTGTCCCTTGGCCCGGCCTCCTCCTGCCTGCCACTTTCCACACCTTCCTCTTGGCTGAGCTCATCCTGTGTATAAAAAAGGAACATATTTTTAGTTTTTGGTTCATCAATGACACACAATTTTCTTATCATGACTTGCAAATTCAATGTTAATACATATATAAGAGTATAGAAATCTGACACCAGCATTTGTTAAAGCAGGTGACAAACATTTTTGGCCACTACTGTCAATTGATATGTATACATCATTTTTAGGTAAAATCCTTAATCAATTCTAACATCTAGTTAACATTGTTAATATTAGGACAATAAATATGTCTAAAATTAATTTACCTGACTCCAGATGGTCACATCCGGTTCTTCCAGGATGGAATACCCAGCTTGGTCCTCATCAGCCTCTGCTGGGGTGGAGGGAAGGGTGCATGGAAGGGTGGAGGGGAGGGTGAAGGGAAGTGTTGAAAGTGATGCCCTGGCTTCAGTCTGGTCATCAAGAAAACGTAGTTTATCGTAGTACCACAGCCTGGGTACATATACATCATCTGCTGATGCTCCTGATCTCAGGGAATTCTGGATCTTGTTATGCTCCCTTCTATACATATTTTGCAAATTCCCAATTTTCTTTTCCAAAATCTCCACGGTTGCTTCTGGGATGAAAGTATGCACAAATGCCAGAAGTCTCTCCAGCGTTGACTTCCTTACTGTTTTGATGTAATATCAAGGGTGTTTGACCTCCCACAGATTCCTCATCTCCCTGTACTTCTCCATAAATGCTGTCATAAATTCTGGGTCCTTAAATTTTGCATGTTTTCTGTAAAGGATAATACACAAGACAAAAACACTAATGTTTCAGCTAAACCCTCATCATCTTAACCCAACATAGGCCTCATCCATCTTTAAGCAGTATAGGCTGCTACATAGTTTACAACTATAAAAATTACCTTAGTTTCTGGTGTTCCGTTCCTCTATACACTACGCACAGAACGTACGTACAACACAATGCGTAATAACTCCTTATACACTGTGCATGTGTAAAACTCCGCTTGCGTCGCCCGCCCCTGACGTTCTTTTTAACGCATATTCTGCGCCCCCCCCTTGTCTCTACGCACAGAACGTACGTACGACACATGCGTAATGACTCGTTATACACTGTGCATTCATGAAACTCTGCCTGCGTAGCCCGCCCGGCGTTCTTTTTTAACGCATATTCTCTGCCCCCCTTGTCTCTACGCACAGAACGTATGTATGACACATGCGTAATAACTCCTTATACATTGCGCATGCGTGAAACTCTGCCTGCGTCGCCCGCCCCTGACGTTCTTTTTTAACGAATATTCTCCGCCCCTTCTCTCTATGGTGCGTAGTAGGAGAAACAATGGCAGAGACACATCAGGTGTGTACTAACTCAGGTAGCGACGAAAGCCCGGAGCCCGGAACGTCCCAATCCGGGAAGCGGATATTTAAGGCCTCCAATATGGCCTTTGAAGAGATGGTGGAGATGGTGAAAATTTTGAAAAAAAAAGATTATGATGGGAAGTATGGACCATACGCCCGGCCTTATTTCCAAAAAGCCAAAATAATGGCGAAGGTGGTGAAGACCTTGCATCTTCATTTTGGGGTAAAGGGCTCAAAAGATCAGCTGAGGAAAAGATGGTCCGACCTCAAACTCCGGGAGCCGGATCAGTACAGACGGATCCATTAAGTGCTTAAAAAACGTAAGTTCTTGTCGTGTGTTCATATTCTGTTTATTACCTTGCATACTGCTCCATGTGATTTTATTTAACGAAGGAGTTTAGACCGTTTTAAACGATCGTAATAAACATCGTTCCATATATACATCCATCCATCTATCTATCTATCTATCTATCTATCTATCTATCTATCTATCTATCTATCTATCTATCTATCTATCTATCTATCTATCTATCTATCTATCTATATCTATCTATCTATATATATATATATATATATATGTAGGAAGGCCAGTATGGTGGCCTGAATTTATGGGAGGAGCCCGGGGGGTATTTAAGCAGCCGCTCACCTGTGGTGCTTGTCGGTTTCCTGTGCGCGATATACGTCACTAGGCCGACTATTCGATATAACAGCGTCCGCAAGTTCTTGCCTCGCAAGTTCCCGTATTCGATATTCCGTACTCAAAACTTTCGAAGTCCGCGTTTTTCGTTCGTAGTTTGTACCACGCGTCTGGCTTGGCTGTCGCAGGTAAGGTCCCGTCGGACTTTTCGTTTTCATATCATGTCACTAAACCGTGATTTCAAATTTTCGTTTCACTCGCATTTCACAACAGCAATGTATATCGCTCGTACTTTCGATATGTTACCATTTCGACAGCACCGCGACGCAGTCGTCGCTTCATTTCTAGCATGTTGGTATTTTAAAAATATACGTCGGTAGACAGCCATAGCGAGTCGCAATTTGCAATTTATTGGATCAAGTCAGTTCGATACCAATCATTTCTCATTTCTGAAACATTTCTAAACTCATTTCTGACATTTCAAATCATTTCAAACATTTCTCATTTCAGTCACCTACCGCGCTCCGATTCGAATCCAGTCGCACCAAAAGATGCACGGATTCGTTCCGGTGTGTCCCAGTTATTGCGGCCTCATTTCTATACATGCTCCAGAGTTACATTATTTTCAGTCATTCGTACCTCTGTCATGGTTATCATTTCATTCCACGTATCACGTTCCGACATGAATTCAGTCGCATGGAAATGCACCGATTCGTCTCGGCGTGCCCCAGGATTGGCCTCATTTCTATACATGCTCCAGAGTTACGTTTTATCAGTCATCCGTACCTCTGTCATGGTTATCATTTCATTTCCACGTATCACGTTCCGACATGAGTTCAGTCGCATGGAAATGCACCGATTCGTCTCGGCGTGCCCCAGGATTGGCCTCATTTCTATACATGCTCCAGAGTTACGTTTTATCAGTCATCCGTACCTCTGTCATGGTTATCATTTCATTTCCACGTATCACGTTCCGACATGAATTCAGTCGCATGGAAATGCACCAATTCGTCTCGGCGTGCCCAGGATTGGCCACATTTCAGTACATGCTCCGGAGTCCGATTCGTAGTCAGTCGCTACAACAGCACGACCGATTCGAGCCTCCGTCATGGTAAACGATATGTTACATCCTCACTTACCGCGCTCCGTTTCGAATCCAGTTGCATCTTCGATGCACCGATTCATTACGGCGTGCCCCAGGGCTCGGCCTCATTTCTGATACATGGTCCAGAGTCCGGATCATAGCTAGTCGCAGATATCGGGCGATTGATCCATATCTCTGTCATGCAATTACTACCATTTCACTCCCACAACGCATCACCGTTTCGAAACCAGTCGCATCTGAGATGCACCGATTCGTCACGGAATGCCTCGCTTGTTTCAATCGCATTCATACCTATACCAGAGCTCGGTTGGTTGCCAGTCGCAAATACCGCACAGCCAATTCAAGCCTCGGTTAAAAAATAATCATTTCTCTCATTCATTTCATACTGTGCTCCGATTCGAATCCAGATGCATCAAACAGGCACCGATTCGTCCCGGGTGCACCAATGTTTTCAGTTGCCTCATTTCAATACATGCTCCAGAGCCCGGTTCACGGTCGAATAAGTCATGACACCACTAGGCCGGACCTCTGTCATGGAGTCCATTCATAATCAAGGCAAACATTTCGAATCATTTCATTGTCACAAAATTGCAAGCACCATACAAATCGTTGCTTCAAGTTAGTTAGCAATCCCTTCACGAATTATCACCTTTTCATTTTCCTCAGGTCAGTCAAAGTTCAGTAGGTCCACCCTGCACCGGGTTGGACGATATCCCCCCAGGTAAATAAAAAAAAAAAAAAAAAGGAATGGGAGAATAAGTCGGGTAAGTATGACTCAGCGGATCAAAGAAAAAACTTGAAATTTATGTCACCCCCAATAGGTCACAGTCAACCAGGAAATAAAGCTCAAGAGATCCGCACCAGAGCAACTATGTCCCAGGCCGGCAGCGAAGACTTCACGGCCCCTCTGTCACCTTCTCCGGTCTCAGAGAGCGGCAGCGTGCAGTCCCTCAGGGGATGGACTATCCCCAAACTGACGGCAGAGCTCAGACGCAGAGGTGTCCCCTTCCCCGCCACAGCGAGGAAAGGCGAGCTCTTCAAACTCCTCTTTCCCCCACCAGCAGCAGGACCCAGTACCCAACAGGCATCCCTCCAGTCAATATCATCGGCCATCTCGCAATTACACACGATGGTGTCATCTCTATCCACCTCAGTCGCAGACGTCCAAACCAGGGTTGCACTTCTGGAGGCCCGACCGGCCACGGCTGTCCCCGACCCAACTGCAACTCAAACCTTGACACCTCTTCCTGCAGGTACCTCAGGCTCGAGCCCCATTGTCTACCCCTCCCATCTGGTCCCAACCAGTATCAGGAAGGACATTTTGGACGGCAAGGACGTCAACCTGGCCTCTCTCCTTATTTCCGTGCATGATTTGGCAGAAAATAAGGCCTACTCCTGGGGCGACATATCGGTGGTCCTTAAAGCCAAAGACCCCAGATTGAACCGCAAGCTATCAGTCCCAGAATTTACCCTGGCCTTTGGCATGCTCAGAGATGTCCTGTGCTCAGCCACCCCTAGCAGGCGGGAAGAGCTGGACTTGTATCTCCATACTGTGGTAGACTTGGGCCACAAGTATGGAGGTTTTGCCTTTTACGATTATCATCGTTCCTTTTCAGCTAAGGCCGCCGCCAGACTCATACAATTCCAGACTACGACAGATTGGAGTCTCATGGACACAGAGCTCTTCTGCCGCCACTTTGCTGGCTTACGCTCACCTCTGTGTGCGATTTGCCAGTCTTCCACCCACACTGCCACCTGGTGCGCCAATGCGGCGATCAGACGGCCCTTCGAGTTCCCCTCTACCTCAGGTACAGTACAGGGTCAGTCGATCCCTGAACCAACACCTCAGGTGGACAAACTCGGACGCCCAGTCCGAACCGTGGGAGGGGCAGCCATCTGTAACAACTTTAACTATGGGTCCTGCAACTTCAGCCAGTGCCATCTACTTCACATCTGCACCTTATGCCAAAGAGCACACCCTAGGAATTTGTGTGAAGTCAAACAACACAAGAGGGCATGACTAAGCCGGATCAACCTCTTATGGTTAGGACTGTATCTCACTTCACATCCCACCCCTTCCCTGGCCACTAACCTTATCCAAGGCTTCACAGCAGGCTTTCACACCGGCCTCATTTCACTACCCCACAGTACTCATGAATGTGCCAATCTTCGTTCTGCAGCCATTGACGAACAAGCCATAGATCAGCTCTTACAGGCAGAGGTAGATCGAGACTACGTGATAGGCCCTTTCACTTGCCCCCCTTTCAGCACATGGAGAGTCAGCCCTATTGGGCTTGTCAAGGGCAAGTTCTCAAATAAATTGCGTTTGGTGTACGACCTGTCTGCGCCTCATTCTTCCCACATACCCAGTCTCAATTCCCTGATCCCCTCCGAAGAGTTTTCCCTTAAATATTCCTCCGTTGACATGGCAATACAAGCGATCATCAAAGCAGGCACAGGTGCCTGGCTCTCCAAAGCCGACATCTCGGATGCTTTCAAGCTCCTGCCCATCCACCCATCCCTTTGGTGCTGGCATGGCATCAAATGGAAGGAAGCATACTATTTTGCTACAAAACTCACCTTCGGTTCGAAGAGTAGCCCGTGGCTCTTCGACACGTTCGCTCAGTCCCTCGTTTGGATACTATTACACAAGGGTCAATGCCATGAAGTCATCCATTATCTGGATGACTTCCTACTGATAGAACCGCCCAGCAAGCCCCCAGGAGATCTCGACAAACTTAGAGTGATTTTTGGAAACCTCAATGTTCCCATCGCCGAGCACAAAGTCGACGGCCCAGCAAACATCATCACCTTTCTCGGGGTCAGCTTGGATACCTGCGCGATGTAAGCCAGTCTCCCCCCCGACAAACTAACATGCATTAGGGCAGTCCTTCACGAGTTTACACACACCAAGGGCTGTACCAAAAAACAGTTGCAGTCTCTCCTGGGTATGCTCAATTTCGCTATGCGAATTATCCCACAAGGCCGCACATTTGTATCACGCCTGCTTAGATTTCTGTCAGAAACTCAAGACCCCGATCAGATTTTGAATCTAGACCCCGCAGCTATAGCGGACCTATCTATGTGGGAGGAATTCTTGTCCGCCTGGAATGGCATATCTCTATTTATACCTATGGTTTCGGTCCATTCACCCCAGGTGGTGACGGACGCTGCAGCCTCCACAGGTTTCGCGGCAATTTTTGGCCATCATTGGTTTTCAGGACCCTGGCCTCAACAGATACTGTTGATACCCGGCTTTTCCCAAACATCTGCCCTCTTTGAGCTTTATCCCATAGTGGCAGCCGCACAACTCTGGGGCCACCACTGGACAGGACAAACCATAGTCTTCACCACCGACAACCAGGCCACGGCAGACATCATAAACAGAGGCAGGTCCAAGTCCCTAGCAGTCATGTCCTTCCTGCGCAGGTTGGTACAACTGTCTTTACAGCATCAGTTCAATATACACTGTGCATTTATTCCCGGCAGATACAACTCAGCAGCTGACGCACTGTCACGTTTCAATTATACCTCCTTTTTCAAACAGGTTCCCGATGCCGATCCAATGTCGGCCCCTATCCCTGTCTGGTCACAACTGACCCTGGACTAGTTCAACATCTACACGGAGCTACGCAACTCATAAATCATTCCCTCTCCCACAACACACTCAAAGCCTACCAGACAGCTTGGAAGGCCTTCAATAAATTCCTCACATCCTGCCGTAAAGGACCAACAGATATCAAACAGGTACTGGCCTTCACTGCACACTGCCACACGCAGCTGGCCTTATCCTACAATACCATCCCGCTATACCTAGCCGGCATTCAACATTTCATGGCGCTTGAAGACCCCACGAAATCTTCACTGTTCTCCTCACACGCCATACGAGCCATTCTAAGGGGAATTCAGAAACAACAACCAGTCATCAGCACTAAGCGCTTACCCATTACGGGGCCCATCTTTAGGGACATGTCAACTATTCTGGCCACTTCGCCATTCGGTCTGCTCCCCAGCACGGTCTTACAAGCAGCCGTATATTTAGCTTACTATGGGTTCTTACGGCCTGGCGAATTCACCTCTAACAAACCCACAGACCAAGTACTATGCAGACGGCACTTGCTTCGATACCAAGACCATTTCATCCTGCACCTCGAGGTCTCTAAAACCCAGCAAACGGGTTCAGGAGTGAACATTCACCTCTACAAAACCAACAACAGCTGGTGTCCAGTCGCTGTACTCAACCGACTCCTGTCACTCCTGCCTGAGCAACTAGACAGCAGTCCCCTTCTACCATTCCCAGTTAAACCCTTAAGCGCCTCTCAGTTTGTGAAACACATAAGGATACTTCTCCGCAATCTTCACCTTAACCCTAGTCAGTATTCCGGACACTCTTTCCGTATCGGAGCAGCCTCCGCAGCGTCCCGCCACGGGGTTCCAGACCACATCATCAAAAGACTAGGCAGGTGGAAATCAGCCTGCTTCGCCCGGTATATCCCCAATCCGCAAACTGAGATGGCACAGGCATTCTCCAAATTGGCTCAATAAATAACTGAAAACCAATAAAATTATAACCCTACCTGAATGTTTTTGCCCCCTTATTTTGGCATACCGGCCATTAGACCAAGGCACACTTTCAGGTCCATTTCATATGGTAAGTCCACACTTTCAGGTCTATTTCCGATGGTAAGTCTTATCTTTACTATAAGTGTTATCTATGTCCATATCGGACATAGGGCTCCAACCATAAGTAGGAAGGCCAGTATGGTGGCCTGAATTTATGGGAGGAGCCCGGGGGGTATTTAAGCAGCCGCTCACCTGTGGTGCTTGTCGGTTTCCTGTGCGCGATACCCACCCTCCCATCCCCATTTCACAGCATTTCTCAAACTATTCATTTCATTCATTTCTCTTACAGAATAATCATTTCTTAAACCAGGGTATGCCCAATTATTTTGGCATACCGGCCATTAGACCAAGGCACACTTTCTGGTCCATTTCATATGGTAAGTCCACACTTTCAGGTCTATTTCCGATGGTAAGTCTTATCTTTACTATAAGTGTTATCTATGTCCATATCGGACATAGGGCTCCAACCATAAATATATATATATATATATATATAAAAATATATATATATATATATATATATATATATATATATATATATATATATATATAGGTATATAGGTATATATCTATATATAGATATATATCTATATATAGATATATATGTATGTATATCTATATATATGTATATATATTTGTTTAAAAAAAAACATATATAGAGGCCTGTTTGTTTAAAAAAAAAATTATAGAGGCCTGTTTGTTTAAAAAAAATATATATAGAGGCCTGTTTGTTTATAAAAAAATATATATATAGAGGCCTGTTTGTTTTAAAAAAAAGAACATATATAGAGGCCTGTTTGTTTAAAAAAAAATTATATAGAGGCCTGTTTGTTTTTAAAAAAAATGTATAGAGGCCTGTTTGTTTAAAAAAAAAATTATAGAGGCCTGTTTGTTTAAAAAAAAAAAAATTATAGAGGCCTGTTTGTTAAAAAAAAAATTAATCTAAAATAATGTAAAAATAAAAAACATAATTATATTGTATAAAAATTAAATATATATATTTTCAAATCTAAAATTTTAACAAACGCACAAGTGAATGTGCACAGATTAATAAAAATTCTGTTATTAATCAACAAGATGTGTGGCTTCTTCTTTCAATGCTCAATACCAGTTTTGGAAGTTATTTGTTGTTTACAGTGACAATGGTGCTTATTTACTAAAGGAAAATACACTTGGTACTACAAGTGCTTAAGGATAACCTAGGAGAAAGCCAAAAAGAAAGGCAAGCAATAAATATAATTTGAGATTTTATCTGATCAGGATTTTTTAATAAAAGAAATTATAGATTGTGTGGCATTTCAATGGCCCCCCACCCGTAAAAAAATCAACATATTGATCCCGAACTTGACGGGCACTTTGGGGGGCCAAGCCAGTATGGCCAGTATCCAGGCCCGTCAGAGGAATGTCGATAAGTCCGGCCTCAGGCCCAAGTGAAACCATATAATTGTTTGAATGTTTGTTTAAATAATTGTGCAGGATGCGGCACGCTAGAACAATGTGATTGAGTTTGTATTCCACCATGTGGATAGCTGTCTGAAACAGGCGGAACTGGCCGGCCAGAATCCCAAAAGCATTCTCCACAACTCTTCTCACTCTGGCCAGCCGGAAGTTATAAACCCCCCTTTCTGGGGTGAGGGTCCTTTGGGGGAATGGCCTTATGAGGTGCTTGCTCAGACCGAAGGCTTCATCTGCTATGAAGACAAAGGGGAGTCCTTCCACGTTATTGGCATCAGGTGGCAATCCCAGGCCACTACTCTGGAGACGCTGGTAGAACTCCGTCTGGTTGAAGACTCCTCCATCCGACATCCGGCCATTCTTCCCCACGTCCACATACAGAAATTCATATTGTGCCGACACCACCACCATTAAGACAATACTATGGAACCCCTTATAATTAAAATAGTATGACCCCGAATGGGGTGGTGGCACAATGTGGACGTGTTTCCCATCTATAGCCCCTCCACAGTTGGGAAAGTCCCAATGAGTGGCAAAATGGGATGCCACAGTCTGCCATTCCTGTGGCATCGAAGGAAACTGGGGAGTCAAACAAGAGAAAACAAAAATCAGTTATTTTGAACATAACATTGCAAGCACATTACACAAAAAACATTAGTGCCCAGCATCAGTATAAATTTAATTGAAATATTATTTAACTGCTTCCCGACCGGCTCCTGTAGATATACGTCGGCAGAATGGCACGGCTGTGCAAAGTAACGTACCCGTAGGTTACTTTGAATTTGCCGCAGTGTGCACGCGCCTGCCGCGAGCTCCGTGAGTCGGGTTGCGGGACCCGCGGACTCGATTGCTGCGGGGATACCCGTGATCATCTCATGGAGAGGACGAACGGGGAGATGCTGATGTAAACAAGCATCTCCCCGTTCTGCCTAGTGACGGTGTCACTGATCTCTGCTCCCTGTCATCGGGAGCAGAGATCAGTGACGTGTCCCACACAGCCCATCCCCCCTACAGTTAGAACACATCCCTTGTACTGACTTAACCCCTCCTCAATCCCTAGTGGTTAACCCCTTCACTGTCAGTGTCATTTACACAGGAATCAGTGCATTTTTACAGCACTGATTGCTGTATAAATGACAATGGTCCCAAAAATGTGTCAAAAATGTCTGACATGTCCACCATAATGCCGCAGTCACAATAAAAATCGCTAATCGCTGCCATTACTAGTAAAAAAAAATTATTAATAAAAATGCCATAAAACTTTCCCCTATTTTGTAAACGCTACAACTTTTGAGCAAACCAATCAATAAACATTATTGCGATTTTTTTTTACCAAAAATATGTAGAAGAATATGTATCAGCCTAAACTGAGGAAAAAAATATTTTTTTTAATATTTTTTGGGGATATTTATTATAGCAAAAAGTAAAAAAAATGTGTTTTTTTTTCAAAATTGTCGCTATTTTTTTGTTTATATCGCAGAAAATAAAAATTACAGAGGTGATCAAATACCACCAAAAGAAAGCTCTATTTGTGGGAAAAAAGGACATCAATTTTGTATTAAAAAAACACGAAACCCCCCTAACGGGGCTTTAATGCAGCCAATGATATATACTTCAAAAAGGTGATAGAATGATCAAATATAGTTTTTATTGGTACAAAGGCTGTAAAACATATTAATAATTGCAGACATTAAAAGTCAAGACATGATCTGTGGTACAAAAATTGTTAAAAAGGGGGAGGCTGGCAACAGTATACAATCCAGTATACAGCAATATACAATCCAGTATCTTATACAATACAGTATATCCGAGGCAACAAGATCAAATTGTATTATACTAATATTGAAGTCCTGACGCGTTTCGACCCTAGTGGGTCTTCTTCAGAGGACAGATGACTAACAGCTGTGAAGATGTAAGCATGTATCACAATCTTTCAAAAAACAGGCAAAACAAGAAATATGGAATCAATTAAATTTATATGTATGCATGAACGTTTTCATATTACGTATAATTACCAGTCAAGTTGCTTCCAGTGGTTACAGATGACCATGATGTTATGAAGTAGTTGTTCCCTCCCCTTTCTCCATTGCTTCCCAGATGGTGGACCAACCCCCCAGGGAGCAGGAATCGAACCAGCTTGCCTTACAAGGGATCACACACAAACTGCCCCCAAACAACCGGAGGAGGGAGGGAGGAAGCGCATGTACCCCACCTATGGTAAAATAAAAGCAATGCTAGTTGAAAGCAAAAAAAAAAAAAAATGTCCGAAATTATTAATATGTTTTACAGCCTTTGTACCAATAAAAACAATATTTGATCATTCTATCACCTTTTTATATATATATATATCATTGGCTGCATTAAAGCCCCGTTAGGGGGGTTTCGTGTTTTTCTTATGCATCCTGTGGGGTGCCCAGCCTTGTTTACCCTACTTCTCTGAGTGTCCCCTTTTTTCACGGACATCAATTTTGTTTGGGAGCCACGTCACACGACCGCGCAATTGTCAGTTAAAGTGACACAGTGCCGAATCGCAAAAAACGCACTGGTCAGGAAGGGGGTAAATTCTTCCAGGGCTGAAGTGGTTAAAGACTAAAATATAAACGCCCACTTATCACATTCCTCACCCCTTCTGATGGCACATTTCTACATTTTAGGGGGGGTTGGAAATTTAGAATCAAGTTAATGACACACAGGGGTTGATTTACTAAAGGCAAAAAGAAAGTGCACTTTGAAAAGTGCAGTTGTTGCACTCTGCAAGTGCAGTTGCTCCAGAGCTTAGTAAATGAGGTAAGGCTTCATGTTGCAAAGAGTACCCAATCACATGCAAGGGAAATTCAAAATAAATCTTCTTTGCTTGCACATGATTGGATGATGGAAATCAGCAGAGCTTCTGCTCATTTACTAAGCCCTGGAGCAAATGCACTTGCAGAGTGCAACTGCATTTTGCAAAGTGCAACATCTATTTGCTTTTAGTAAATCTACCCCACAGACCATTCCGATACATTTTAAGGGGGGGAGGGGATTCTTAATCAACTTAAGTACACACAGACCATTTGCCTAAATTTTAAGGGGGGATTCTTAATCAACTTAAGTACACACAGACCATTTGGATACATTTTAAGGGGGGGAGGGGATTCTGAACAAACTTAAGTACACACAGACCATTTGGATACATTTTAAGGGGGGGATTCTTAATCAACTTAAGTACACACAGACCATTGGGCTAATTTTTAAGGGGGGGGGATTCTTAATCAAATAAAGTACACACAGACCATTGGGCTAAATTTTAAGTGGGGGGGAGGGGATTCTTAATCAACTTAAGTACAAACAGACCATTGGGCTAAATTTTAAGGGCGGGGGGGGTTCTTAATCAACTTAAGTACACACAGACCATTTGGATACATTTTAAGGGGGGGATTCTTAATTAACTTAAGTACACACAGACCATTAGGCTAAATTTTAAGGGGGGGAGGGGATTCTTAATCAACTTAAGTACACACAGACCATTTGGATTAATTTTAAGGGGGGAGGGGATTCTTAATTAACTTAAGTACACACAGACCATTGGGCTAATTTTAAAGGGGATGGGAGGGGATTCTGAATCAACTTAAGTACACACAGACCATTGGGCTAAATTTTAAGGGGGGGGGATTCTTAATCAACTTAAGTACACACAGACCATTGGGCTGAATTTTAAGGGGGGAGGGGTTTGCTAATCAACTTAAGTACACACAGACCATTTGGATAAATTTGAAGGGGGGGAGGGGATTCCTAATCAACTTAAGTACACACAGATCATTTGCATAAATTTGTTTTTTTTCCTTGTCAAAAGAAGTTTATTGAGTATACAATGTTATAAAGATACATAAAGTAAGTTTACAAGGATCTATAAAGTAAGCTCATTGTTTTACAGTAGGGTTTATATAGGTAAATATCATGAAATTTCAAATATTAAACATTGGGTTCACGTAAACCTAAATTAAAGATATATATTTAAATGATTTATACCTACTATACATATTGTTTACAAGTAGAGTGTATATAGGTCAAATAAATTCTGATAATGAGCTTTAATCGTAAGGTGGAGAAAAGGAAAGAGAAAGAAGAAAAAGGGTTGAAAGGTAGAGGTATGGTCCACAAGGTTGTCCCGCTCGTCAGTTTATTATTCTTTTTAGTTCTCTTTGAAGCCTTAGAATGGGTGTCTCTGTAAGTCATTTAATCTGTTACCATGGCAACAGGACAGAGTCATTGAAGTTTGACAGGAACTGTTGTTTTATCCAAGGATGCCAAAGTTTTTCAAATTTTGGAATTTGATTTTGATCGATGGCTACCATCTTAGCATGGGACATTGTATTATTCATTCTGTGAATTGTTTCTGTTAGTACCAATGTAGGAGATTTCCATGCCTTGGCCACTGTTTGTTTTGCAGCCGTTATTAGTTGGATCATAAGTTTGAATTGAGAGAGTGTTAACCATTCCGGTTTTAGATTAAGTAAAGTTAAATATGGATCTGGTTGTATTATTTTTTTAAATATTTTAAATGCAATCACGAAGACTTCCTTCCAGAAGGTTTGGATTACTAGGCATGTCGACCATATGTGTAAATATGTGCCTATTTCTGGGCATCCTCGAAAACAAAGAGTTGAGGTATTAGGTGAATATTTTGCCACTCTAGCGGGTACAAGGTACCAGCGAGTTAGGACTTTATAATTTGTCTCCAGTGCTAAGATGTTGGGTGAAGATGACTTAGACGTGAGCCATATGTTAGACCAGTCCGTGTCTTCTAAAGTTCGTCCCAGGTCCTCCTCCCACCTCTGAACGTAAGAGGGTCTATTAAGATTTGCTACTCCATATAATTGATTATAAAGTGATGAAATTGTACCTTTAGCAAATGGATCTTTTGTACAGATTGATTCAAAAATGGATAATTGGGATAATGGTGTATCCCTCTTTAGGAATGGTGTATAGAAATTTTTGATTTGGAGATATCTAAATATCTCAGAGTTTGGTAGATCATATTTTTCTCTAAGCGATGGGAATGAAAGGAATGATTTAGATGCTATAAAGTCATTTAGTGTCTGAATGCCTGATGTTGTCCAAGCTTTAAAAGAATTTGGGTAGATCCATGCTGGATAAAAGGCCGGATTTCTGATAAAAGAAAGGAGAGGATTGTGTGGAGATTGTAACTGATATTTGGTTTTTAGTTTATCCCAGAGAGATAAGTGTTTAGTTATGGGATTATGAATTTTAAAGCGGTCTTTAGGATCAAGCCATAATAAATTTGATATTAATAGAGGGTCATTTTCTGAAGCCTCTATAAATACCCATAATGGGATTTCCTGTTTTGCATGGTATTTGGACAGACTGGCCAAATGTGCTGCTCTGTAGTAGTTAGTAAAATTAGGGTATCCCAGGCCTCCTTTATTTTTGGGAAGATGTAGTGTGTGTATAGGTATACGTGGTTTAGAAGAGCCCCATATAAACGAAGTTGCTCTTTTTTGTACTATTCTCAAAAAATAGGAAGGAATTGGAATAGGGAGGACTCTGAATAGATAAAGCAATTTGGGTAGAATAGTCATTTTGATTGCATTAATCTTCCCTATCCAGGATAAAGGAAGTTGCGACCATTGTTTTATTACATTTGTGATCTGTCTTAATACAGGAGGATAATTGGTTGAGAATAAGTCAGAACGAGATGCTGTTAAATGAATTCCAAGATATGGGATTGATTTTTCTGCCCATGTGAATGGGAGTGCAGCCCTAGCCGGGATCAATTCCATGTTTGTGAGTGAAATATTAAGTACTAGGCATTTCTTAGATTAATCATAAGGCTGGATAGGGCTGCAAATCCATCAAGAGCTGGTATTAAGTTAGGACCAGAGACCTGTGGTGATGATAGAAAAAGTAATATATCGTCTGCAAATATACATAATTTGTGTGTAATACCTCCTACTTCAATGCCAGTTATAGTTTGGTTTGTTCTGATGTATTGGGCCATGGGTTCGAGTATAAGGGCAAATAATAAGGGAGATAATGGGCAACCCTGTCGGGTACCTCTTTCGATATTAAAGGCTTCAAATTTGTATCCAGCATATTTTATATAGGCTTTGGGTTTATTATATAATGCCTTGATCCATGTTAAAAAGTGGGGTCCAAAACCCCATTTTTGTAATGAATATTGCATATATTGCCAGGATACTGTGTCAAATGCCCTCTTAATATCGAGAGATAGAAAACATAAAGGGATTTTCCGTTTTTTAGCAATATGTGCCAATAACACTGCCCTGCGTATATTATCGCCTGCCTGTCTATTTGGCATGAAGCCTACTTGATCTCTATGTATTAATTTTCCTATAATGCTATTGAGGCGTTTTGCTATTATTTTTGTTAATAATTTAATATCGAGGTTTAACAGAGAGATAGGCCGATAATTCACACAGGAAGTATCATCAGAAAGGGGTTTTGGGATCATACAAACAATTGCCATTAGTGTTTCTAGTGTTTCGAAAAGAATGTCTATCTAGAAGTTTGTTAAAAGTTTCAGTGAGAATGGGAGAGAGTATTTCTGAGAATGTTTTATAGTATAAAGCCGAGTAGCCGTCTGGGCCTGGTCTTTTGTTAAGTTTTAGGTCTTTTATGGCGTTAGCAACTTCATCTATAGTTATAGGCTCATCCAAACTGCTTTTTTGATCCTGAGATAACTCAGGTAAGGTTATTTTTGAGAAGAAGGATTCAGCTTCTGTAGGATTAAATTCATTGTTTGTCTTGTATAAAGTTGCGAGATGTGAGTGAAATTTTTGGACTATTTTAACTGGATTACAAGTGTAAACATTTTTTGATAATTTCAAACGTATTGGTTTGAAAGATTTGTTAGTTGAATTTAATGCCCGAGCCAAATATGTACCTGGTTTGTTTGTATTCATGTAGAAATTGTGTCTGGAGCGTTTGAGGGATTTATCAACTGACTCAGTGAGAAATAGATCGTATTCCAATCTAGATTTTTCCAGATGAGATTTTGTACTCTGAGATGGATTATCTTGAAATGATATGTAGGCTGCATTAAAATTGAGTTCTAGTTTTTTTGCTAGATTTCTGGTATCATTCCTATTGTTAGAAAAATATGATCTATTCTGGTGAAGGTTTGATGAGAGTGCGAGAAATAAGTGAATTTCTTTTTCATTGGGTTACTTTCTCTCCATGAATCTACCAGATTGTATTTGGAAAGAAGTTGAGAAAAAGGTAATCTAGAGGTTATTTTGGGTGGTGTAAAAGGTGATTTATCTAGAAATGGGAGGAGGACCTGGTTCGAATCCCCACACATTATCACTGTTCCTATTTTGTGTGTATTAATCACTTGTAATATATGTGAGAGAAATGGTGTAGGTTGTTTGTTAGGAGCGTAGTAGGAAATCACCGTGATTGCTGTATCCATTATATAACCCATGAGTATCAGGTATCTACCTTCTAGGTCTTTAATTTCTGATGATAAGGTGAATGGTGTGGATCGGTGAAATGCAATTAGAGTTCCCCTTTGCTTGGTACAGGCAGAAGCCGTGTAAATTTGTTGATAAAAGGAGAAATATATTTTGGAGTAGAATCTCTGGTGAAGTGTGTTTCTTGGAGGCATACTATGTGAGCCTTCTTGTTATGGAAAGCACGGAAGGCTTTGGTCCTTTTTTGAGGGACATTTATTCCCTGAACATTCAGGGAAAGTATATTCAGTGGTGCCATGGCAATAGATCAAATAGTCTTGACTTACTTTTTGTTATGCAGAGCTGACTGCGCAGATCAACCTGTGTGGACTGAAGAGATGAATAGATAGAAAAGAAACCAGTGAATTCTGGAGTAAAGAGTAAACAAAAAACATATGAGATTAGATGATACATTGTATAAATTATTTTTTGCAAGTAATCACAATTTACCCGTGAAAGAGAATAAATATCTCTCTCAGGGGAATAAGTGCCTTCGTCACACTCCCACATAATATGGTTGGGAGAATGAGGAGGGCTAATGGGGGTACACGGATCTTCCGCTTACAGGAGAGAAGTGCTATGTCAAAAGACATCAAAATGATGTTTCATTAATTGGAGTGCAGAATATAGTTTTTGTTGAAATGATTTATTCCAGGGTGGTTGTATATGGTTAGTCTTGCCCTAGGCTAAATAATTCATTTAGAAAGGTACTGTTAATAACTTTGGTATTGATGAAGATAGTTTGAATTATTTTGGGATTTTAACCCTTTTAGAGTAAACAATTACATATTTTATTCATATGTAACTGTTTAGATATGTTAACTCATAAAATTGAGGTTGTATTGCTTCAGATTAGAATAAACAAAAACATAGTTCTAGGAACTAGTTAGGTAATAATATATTTGTTTTAAGAAAAGAAAGAAAAAGCTTCCATTACTTCTGGATTATTGAACATATTTGTCCTAAAAAGTAATAAATCTATTGTTATTACCTGATAATATATAACTGAACAAGAATTTCCTTATTTCACTTATATATTCTAAGGCTATATGAATCAGAAGTAATAAGAAATATAACTGGAATGTAACATGATCCCACACAGTGTGTGACTATCAGAATGCAGTTACATTCAGTTATAAATATAGGTTTTTTATAGAGAACCATCTCTTAGTATAATAAATGAAGAGATATCAGGAATTAGGATGTCAGTCCATTGAATCTTCTTGGTCCATGGATGATGTGGCATAACGGCCTCTTTTGTGAGAATGATGATTCCCATTTTGTTCTGAAATTTTCTGGGTGCTGCCTGAAGGTGAAGATGACGCCATTCTTCTGCGTGTGGGAGTGTTGCTGCTTGTGGGTTCTGTCAGATTTAATTTTAAAAGGGTTTGTTGTAGTTCATCTGCTGATCTGCTTCTGTTAATTGTACCTTGGTAGTTAAATCTGACTGAAAAGGGGAAGCCCCATTGATACATAATGTTGTGGCGTTGCAGTTCCATTAGTTGGGGTTTCATGGATCGTCTTTTAGTAATAGTAAGTTGGGATAGGTCAGCAAAAATTTGATAATTGTGTCCTTGAAAAGTAAGTTCCTTTTTTTCTCTTTCAGCAATTAGTATTTGTTCTTTCGTTCTGTAATAATGAAATTTTGTGATTATATCACGTGGGGGTCCATCTTTCTTTTTGGCTGTGATGGCTCTGTGTACTCTGTCCAGTTCTAAACGTTCAATAGGGATATCTGGCTTTAGTTCTTGTAATAGAGCAGTAATAGCAGATTGCAGGTCTGTCACAGTTTCAGGTATTCCCCTTATGCGTAAGTTTGAATGTCTGGCTCTATTTTCGTAATCTTCAAGCTTAGTTTGAAGTATTAAATTCTCTTTTTTTAATTGTTCCAATTCTGTTATATTTTCTTGGGTTGTAATTTCAATTTCATCCATTTTTATTTCTAAGGCTGCGGTGCGGTTTCCCAGCTCTCTTATTTCTTTGGTTAGGCTTTTTGTTATTTGGTCTGAGGTTTGTTTTAAAGCCTTATGAAGCATCTTTTCAAATTGTAATAATATTACTGGGGATACTGAGGAGGCTTGTGGAGAAGTTTGTGAGAGGATTTGTTCTGTATCTGACTCAAATGAAGAGTCTTGCTGTGACATTTTCTGTCTGTGAGAGCGCCCTGATGCTGTATCTTGTGAGGTGACTGGAGCTGCTTCAGCTGCAGTGAGTGCCTATGAGCTCTTTGTGAGGTGATTTTTATTTCTGCCACGGTTTCCTCCCAGTACCATATTTCCTGCCCAAACTTTCACAGTTTGTTCCCTTGGGCAAAAAGGTTCAAATGGATACCTTTTGAGCCTGCAGGCTCCGCTTTGTCCTTCTCTTCTCTCCTCAGCGGTGTGGAGCTCTAACAATGCATGTCTGCTCCGCTAGGCTCCGCCTCCTGCCCCCCCCCATTTGCATAAATTTTAAGGGGGAGGGGATTCTTAATCATCTTAAGGACACACAGACCATTTGCATATATTTTAGGGTAAAGTACTACAATGGAGCTGACAAAATGCATTAACGTGAATATACTAGGTGAATATGAGCTCAGCATTGCATGCTGGGGAGGTTAGTGAAGGCAAATATGCATGCAGGACAAAAAAGAGCATTCAAAAATTACAGCATGCAAAGGGGACATTCACACTATATTGCAATCTTGGAAATTAGTGTTGGAATAAAGAAATACATTACTTTAGCAAACATTAAATACAATAAAATGTGATGTTAAAGGATAAATCTTACCTTAATATAGTCCTTCTGCAGGACCTGGATTATGGCAGAACAGGTCTCTGGGATAATGATTCCCAGAGCCTGGGGGGAGATGCCTGTCAAGAACTTAACCACTTAAGGACCGGACCATTATGCTGCTTAAGGACCAGAGGACTTTTTCCAATTTGGCACTGCGTCGTTTTAACTGCTAATTGCGCGGTCATGTAATGCTGTACCCAAATTAAATTTGCGTCCTTTTCTTCCCACAAATATAGCTTTCTTTTGATGGTATTTGATCACCTCTGCCATTTTTATTTTTTGCGCTATAAACGGAAAAAGACTGAACATTTTGAAAAAAAATGATATTTTCTAATTTTGTTATTAAAAAAATCCAATAAACTCAATTTTAGTCATACATTTAGGCCAAAATGTATTCGGCCACATGTCTTTAGTAAAAAAAAAGTCAATAAGCGTATATTTATTGGTTTGCGTAAAAGTTATAGCGTCTACAAACTAGGGTACATTTCCTGGAATTTACACAGCTTTATGACTGCCTATGTCATTTCTTGAGGTGCTAAAATGGCAGGGCGGTACAAAACCCCCCCAAATGACCCCATTTTGGAAAGTAGACACCCCAAGCAAATTGCTGAGAGGCATGTTGAGCCCATTGAATATTAATTTTTTTTGTCCCAAGTGATTGAATAATGACAAAAAAAATAAAAAATTACAAAAAGTTGTCACTAAATGATATATTGCTCACACAGGCCATGGGCATATGTGGAATTGCACCCCAAAATATATTCAGCTGCTTCTCTTGAGTACGGGGATACCACATGTGTGGGACTTTTTGGTAGCCTAGCCGCGTACGGGGCCCCGAAAACCAATCACCGCCTTCAGGATTTCTAAGGGCGTACATTTTTTATTTTACTCCTCACTACCTATCACAGTTTTGAAGGCCATAAAATGCCCCGATGGCACAAACCCCCCCAAATGACCCCATTTTGGAAAGTAGACACCCCAAGCTATTTGCTTTGAGGCATGTTGAGTCCATGGAATATTTTATATTTTGACACAAGTTGCGGGAAAGTGACAATTTTTTTTTTTGCAGAAAGTTGTCACTAAATGATATATTGCTCACACAGGCCATGGGCATATGTGGAATTGCACCCCAAAATACGTTTAGCTGCTTCTCCTGAGTATGGGGATACCACATTTGTGGGACTTTTTGGGAGCCTAGCCGCGTACGGGGCCCCGAAAACCAATCACCGCCTTCAGGATTTCTAAGGGCGGAAATTTTTGATTTCACTCTTCACTGCCTATGACAGTTTCAGAGGCCATGGAATGCCCAGATGGCACAAACCCCCCCAAATGACCCAATTTTGGAAAGTAATAAGGAAAAGGTTTCGGCGCTCACGGACCCAGGCTTGCAGCCCCCCTTTTTTATTTGCACCCTCACGGGGTGAAATAAGTTAGAGCAGGTTTATAGATGGGGGTAAGTGGCGCTACCTGTGTTGGATACCTGATTAATTAATTATATAGTCTCTGCTAGGTGTGCAAGTAAAAATAAAATAAAATAAAACAAAACAGATTCCAAAAATGAATATGTGCCAATTGAAATTAATGTGCCGTGCCAGTGTGTGCAAATAAATGAGTCCTTATTGTGAAAGAAAGTTGTAAATATACCCACATTGGTGACAGTTGATCAGACAGTATATAGATAATCAGGTAAAAAACGTCCCTCCTAAATGCATTTAAAGGGGTTAAATAAATCCGTGAATAAAAACCTTCTTTTCAACTGATGTGATCATTAACTGTCAATCTGTTACCGATTGATACTATACATCTAATACAAGTGTTAACACATTGACTCCCCAGCAATCAGCTGGGCGGCTGGATACAGCCTAAACACAGTCTAAACACAGTGCATCAGCGTTGCAAAACCAAATTATTAGTAACAAGAGAAATGTGATTAGTAAGAAAAAGTGTGAAATTCATTAGTTGTTAGACCCACATTGGATGTGGAAACAGTGTAATAGTGAGAAAATGAAAAAATATTGATCAAAAAAGTCAAAAATCCATTTGTGAGAGTCCCAGCTTAAAAAGTTTCATATATTTCCATCAGGTTCAAGTATTCTGTGTAAAGTGACTTTTGTGACTGCTACAGTTGATATCCAGTGACTCCGGTGCTCCCCCTCAAGGTTCCCCACTCACCAGCTCCATGCACCCCTGCAGGGGTAATCAGCATATATTCTCCGGCATCCAATGCCGTCTAGGATTCCAGTGAAGTATTCCCTGGGGGTTTCCACTCCAATAGCAATATAGCCTTCAGAACTCCGGGTTCACCTGTTTATCTCCTGTAGATGGTTCTAAAACACAGCTTTAGGAAGTAGGGGTGAAGATCTGATGTGCGACATCAGATCTCACTATTACACTGTTTCCACATCCAATGTGGGTCTAACAACTAATGAATTTCACACTTTTTCTTACTAATCACATTTCTCATGTTACTAATAATTTGGTTTTGCAACGCTGATGCACTGTGTTTAGACTGTGTTTAGGCTGTATCCAGCCGCCCAGCTGATTGCTGGGGAGTCAATGTGTTAACACTTGTATTAGATGTATGGTATCAATCGGTAACAGATTGACAGTTAATGATCACATCAGTTGAAAAGAAGGTTTTTATTCACGGATTTATTTAACCCCTTTAAATGCATTTAGGAGGGACTTTTTTACCTGATTATCTATATACTGTCTGATCAACTGTCACCAATGTGGGTATATTTACAACTTTCTTTCACAATAAGGACTAATTTATTTGCACACACTGGCACGGCACATTAATTTCAATTGGCACATATTCATTTTTGGAATCTGTTTTGTTTTATTTTATTTTTACTTGCACACCTAGCAGAGACTATATAATTAATTAATCAGGTATCCAACACAGGTAGCGCCACTTACCCCCATCTATAAACCATTTTGGAAAGTAGACACCCCAAGCTATTTGCTGAGAGGCATGGTAAGTTATTTTGCAGCTCTCATTTGTTTTTGAAAATGAAGAAAGACAAGAAAACATTTTTTTTTTTTTTTTTCAATTTTCAAAACTTTGTTACAAAAAGTGGGGTCTGCAAAATACTCACTATACCTCTCAGCAAATAGCTTGGGGTGTCTACTTTCCAAAATGGGGTCATTTGGGGGGGGGGGTGTGCCACCTGGGCATTCCATGGCCTCTGAAACTGTGATAGGCAATGAAGAGTGAAATCAAAAATTTACGCACTTAGAAAGCCTGAAGGCGGTGCTTGGATTTTGGGGTCCCGTACGCTGCTAGGTTCCCAAAAAGTCTCACACATGTGGTATCCCCGTACTCAGGAGAAGCAACAGAATGCATTTTGGGGTGTAATTTCACATATTCCCATGGCATGTTTGAGCAATATATCATTTAGGGACAACTTTGTGCAAAAAAAAAAAAAATTTGTCTTTCCCGCAACATGTGTCACAATATAAAATATTCCATGGACTCGACATGCCTCTCAGCAAATAGCTTGGGGTGTCTACTTTCCAAAATGGGGTCATTTGGGAGGTTTTGAACTGTTCTGGCATTTTATGCACAACATTTGGAAGCTTATGTCACACATCACCCACTCTTGTAACCACTTGAAGACAAAGCCCTTTCCGACACTTTTTGTTTACATGAAAAAATTATTTTTTTTTTGCAAGAAAATTCTAATTTTCTAATTTCACACAATTACGCCATTTTCAGGACTCCCCAAATTTCAGTCATAGTCAGCTAAAATAAAGCCAAGCAGTAAATCAAAGCAAATATTTGTTCAGTTTAAAATATATTTTTATTTAAAAAAGGTCTCAGACATTGTCTGGCATATCGATGGCCCCCCTACCCGCAAAGTTTTCCATGTATCTTAGATGGACCTCACGGTCACTCTGGAGGGGGCAAGTCAGGATGGCCATTTTCAAGCGCCGTCAAGGTTGGTTCATTCTGAATTCCAGCCTCAGGCCCAACTGAGGCAGCATAGTTCACAGAATTTCTCCTTAAAAAGTTGTGGAGAACACAGCAAGACAGGATGATGTGATTGAGTTTATATTGTGTATGTGTATCGGTGTAAGAAATAGGCGGAACTGGGTGGCCATTATTCCAAATGTGTTCTCCACCACTCTTCTGGCTCTGGCCAGCTGGTAATTAAAAACCCTATGGGGTGAGGGTCCTCCTAGGGAATGGCCGCATAAGATGGTCCCCCAACGCGAACTCTTCATCTGTAACGAAGACGAATGGGAGTCTTTCCGCATTGTCTACTGGAGGTAGCAAGCCCAAGCTGCCATTCTGGAGATGCCTGTAGAACTCTGTGTGGGCGATGACTCCACCATCTGACATCCGGCCATTCTTCCCCACGTCCACATACAGAAACTCGTAAGTAGCCGACACCACGCCAACATCACAATACTATTGAACCCCTTGTAGTTGTAATAGTATGACCCCGAGTTGGGTGGTGGGACGATGTGGACGTGTTTCCCATCAATTGCCCTGACACAGTTAGGAAAGTCCCACTGCTGGGCAAAGTGGGAGGCCACAGTCTGCCATTCCTGTGGGTTGGAAGGGAACTGTGGAGTCAAACAAGAAAAATAAATTAATCATTTTGCACATAAACATGGAAAGCAGATTATACACAAACATTATTGGCCAACATCAGTATAACATTTATTTTAGGTAGTATTTAAAGACAAAGGTATAAGGTCCACCTATCAGATCCCCCCCCCCCTCTCATGGGCCATTTTAAAAATTTTAGGGGGGGGATGTTTTGGCCAGGTAACCCTCTCCACTTCATTGAGAGATGAATGCCTAAATAATGTGTATTACTTTGGCCAGCCCCTCCTTACTTACACTATTGGCAGCCCACTGGACAGGTAAGAAGTGTCATAAGACAAAGAGATAAATACACACTGTACACATTTTAGCACATTTTTACATTCTGCCATTACCTATCAAGATAAGAATAGGATACAAAAACTTTTAACATTACCATTTCCATAAATCTGACCACCAAAGAGGTGGGTATAGTGTGTATGGGTTTGGCAAAGTCAGCAGATAGAGAATTGGTATCAGCTGAGTTAGCAGTTGGGGGGAGGGAGGATTCCAAATGATTTTGGGACCCCAAAAAAAAAAAAACCTCTGGCACTCTGCCAGAATTTAAAGCACAAATCACAACTTTAAACATTTTAGGGGGTATTTGGGGTAAAGCACTACTATGGAGCTGACAAAATACATTGTTAATTGAGTAGACAAGGTGGATATAGGCCCAGGAAAGCATGCTGGGGAGGTCAGTGAAGGAAAATATGTATGAAGGACAAAAAAAATTAAACAAAAAATCCAGCATGCATGAGAACAAAGGAGACATTCACAGCATATTACAATCATGGTAATTAGGGAATGAGGAAAGAAATACAATATATTATCAAATCGAATTATAGGAGTGATGAGTGGCAGAAGGGAATGGACGGTGGACAGGGAGAAGGGGACGGATCTTGTGTGGTCTGGGAGAAATGTTACGCCCTTGAGGTTTTTTGAGTTGAATACTCATGAGAGGTAAGGGGCAGGGGGAAGAGATGGCAAACTTATGAGAGGTAAAGGATGATTGACAGAAGAGGAAAGTGTGGGGGGTAGGGATGAGCCGAACACCCCCCGGTTCGGTTCGCACTAGAACATGTGAACGGACCAAAAATTTGCACGAACGTTAGAACCCCATTGAAGTCTATGGGACTCGAACGTTCAAAATCAAAAGTGCTAATTTTAAAGGCTAATTTGCATGGTATTGTCCTAAAAAGGGTTTGGGGACCCGGGTCCTGCCCCAGGGGACATGTATCAATGCTAAAAAAAAGTTTTAAAAACGGCCGTTTTTTCGGGAGCAGTGATTTTAATGATGCTTAAAGTGAAAAAAAAGTGAAATATTCCTTTAAATATTGTACCTGGGGGGTGTCTATAGTATGCCTGTAAAGTGGCGCGTGTTTCCCGTGCTTAGAACAGTCCCTGCACAAAATGACATTTCTAAAAGGAATAAAAGTAATTTAAAACTGCCTGAGGCTTTAATGCAATGTCTGGTCCCGGCAATATGGATGAAAATCAGTGAGAAAAACGGAATGGGTGCCCCCCCCCAGTCCATTACCAGGCCCTTTTAGTCTTGTATGGATATTAAGGGGAACCCCGCACCCAAATTAAAAAAAGGAAAGGTGTGGGGCCCCAGGCCCTCTAAACAGCAGTATACAGGTGGTGCAAACAAGACAGGGACTATAGGTTTGTTGTTAAGTAGAATCTGTTTGTAATTTTGAACTGGTACATTTTTAAAGTATAGCTCCAGCCAAAAAATCTATTTTTAAGCTTTTTGGAAAACACAGGGAAGGGTTATTACCCCTGTGACATTTGTTTTACTGTCTGTGCACCTCTTCAGAAGATTTTACCTTACTGTCTGTCCCAATGACAAATGTTTTTTGACAATTTGGGGTTTTGGGTGAAACAAGGATTGGTGATAAAGCATCAGTGGAGAGGGGACACGTTTTTCCCATACTAACTCTTACAGGAGAGAATTTCCCTTCCTAGGGGTAGATTTCATCTCACTTCCTGTTGTCTCCTTTCGTTTGCAAGTAGGAGTCTTTTATAAGTTGGATGTTTGAAAGTAGGGGTCTGCCCTATATACTCTGCAGAAATTGCGGCCTTAGGTGTTGTTGCCACAACACTGTAACCCCTTATAGTTACTCTTGGTGGGCGCAGGAACAGGCTCTGCTGTGAAATATTAGATGAAGAATTGTAATTACATGCCCCTGTTGAACAGGGTCAGAAAAATTGGGCCTTTGGTGGTGGTGGTGGTGCTGGTGCCACAACACTGTAAGTCCTCACAGTTACTATTGGTGGGCGCAGAAACTGGCCCTACTGTGAAATATTAGATGAAGAATTGTAATTACATGCCCCTGTTAAACAGGGACTGAAAAATTGGGCCTTAGGCACTGGTGCTGATGCCACAAAACTGCAACCCCTCACAAATACTCTAGTTGAGTGCAGCAAGGAACCCTCCTTGCAAAATATTGCATTAAAAATTGTAATTACACGCCCCTGTTAAACAGGGGCTGAAAAGTTGGGCCTTAGCCACAGGTGGCGGCACCCAGAACCAAAAATATTCTTACAAGCTATCAGCATGCTCATTGAGGAGGAAGAAGATAGTCACTCAGCATAACAGGATACTCACTCAGCATCAGCATAGGCAGTCTTGAAGGTATCTGACTAGGGATGAGCTTCGAGTTCGATTCGAACTCATGTTCGACTCGAACATTGGCTGTTCGCAAGTTCGCCGAACAGCGAACAATTTGGGGTGTTCGCGGCAAATTAGAATGCCGCGGAACACCCTTTAAAAGTCTATGGGAGAAATCAAAAGTGCTAATTTTAAAGGCTAATATGCAAGTTATTGTCATAAAAAGTGTTTGGGGACCCAGGTCCTGCCCAAGGGGACATGGATCAATGCAAAAAAAAGTTTTAAAAACGGCAGTTTTTTCAGAAGCAGTGATTTTAATAATGCTTAAAGTCAAACAATAAAAGTGTAATATCCCTTTAAATTTCGTACCTGGGGGGTGTCTATAGTATGCCTGTAAAGGGGCGCATGTTTCCTGTGTTTAGAACAGTCTGACAGCAAAATGACATTTTGAAGGAAAAAACTCATTTAAAACTACCCGCGGCTATTGCATTGCCGACAATACACATAGAAGTTCATTGATAAAAACGGCATGGGAATTCCCCAAAGGGGAACCCCGAACCAAAATTAAAAAAAAAAATGACGTGGGAGTCCCCCTAAATTCCATACCAGGCCCTTCAGGTCTGATATGGATATTAAGGGGAACCCCGGCCAAAATTTAAAAAAAAAAATGACGTGGGGTTCCCCCTAAATTCCATACCAGACCCTTCAGGTCTGGTATGGATTTTAAGGGGAACCCCGCGCCAAAAAAAAAAAAAAAAACGGCGTGGGGTCCCCTCAAAAATCCATACCAGACCCTTATCCGAGCACGCAACCTGGCAGGCCGCAGGAAAAGAGGGGGGGACGAGAGTGCGGCCCCCCCCTCCTGAACCGTACCAGGCCACATGCCCTCAACATTGGGAGGGTGCTTTGGGGTAGCCCCCCAAAACACCTTGTCCCCATGTTGATGAGGACAAGGGCCTCATCCCCACAACCCTGGCCGGTGGTTGTGGGGGTCTGCGGGCGGGGGGCTTATCGGAATCTGGAAGCCCCCTTTAACAAGGAGACCCCCAGATCCCGGCCCCCCCCCCTGTGTGAAATGGTATGGGGGTACTTACCCCTACCATTTCACTAAAAAACTGTCAAAAATGTTAAAAATGACAAGAGACAGTTTTTGACAATTCCTTTATTTAAATACTTCTTCTTTCTTCTATCTTCCTTCATCTTCTGGTTCTTCTGGCTCTTCTGGTTCTTCCTCCGGCGTTCTCGTCCAGCATCTCCTCCGCGGCGTCTTCTATCTTCTTCTCCTCGGGCCGCTCCACACTCATGGCATGGGGGGAGGCTCCCGCTCTTCTCTTCTTCTTCATCTTCTTCTTTTCTTCTCTTCTTCTCTTCTTCATTTTCTTCTCCGGGCCGCTCCGCACCCATGCTGGCATGGAGGGAGGCTCCCGCTGTGTGACGGCGCTCCTCGTCTGACAGTTCTTAAATAACGGGGGGCGGGGCCACCCGGTGACCCCGCCCCCCTCTGACGCACCGTGACTTGTCGGGACTTCCCTGTGACGTCACGGGGAATGCCACAGTGAAGTCCCGTCATGTCCCGTGCATCAGAGGGGGTCACCGGGTGGCCCCGCCCCCCGTTATTTAAGAACTGTCAGACGAGGAGCGCCGTCACACAGCGGGAGCCTCCCTCCATGCCAGCATGGGTGCGGAGCGGCCCGGAGAAGAAAATGAAGAAGAGAAGAAAAGAAGAAGAGAAGAAGATGAAGAAGATGAAGAGAAGTGCGGGAGCCTCCCTCCATGCCATGGGTGCGGAGCGGCCCGAGGAGAAGAAGATAGAAGACACCGCGGAGGAGATGCTGGACGAGAACGCCGAAGGAAGAACCAGAAGAGCCAGAAGAACCAGAAGACGAAGGAAGATAGAAGAAAGAAGAAGTATTTAAATAAAGGAATTGTCAAAAACTGTCTCTTTTGTACCCCCTTACCATTTCACACAGGGGGGGGGCTGGGATCTGGGGGTCCCCTTGTTAAAGGGGGCTTCCAGATTCCGATAAGCCCCCCGCCCGCAGACACCCACAACCACCGGCCAGGGTTGTGGGGATGAGGCCCTTGTCCTCATCAACATGGGGACAAGGTGTTTTGGGGGGCTACCCCAAAGCACCCTCCCAATGTTGAGGGCATGTGGCCTGGTACGGTTCAGGAGGGGGGGCGCACTCTCGTCCCCCCTCTTTTCCTGCGGCCTGCCAGATTGCGTGCTCGGATAAGGGCCTGGTATGGATTTTTGGGGGGACCCCACGCCGTTCTTTTTTTTTTTTGGCGCGGGGTTCCCCTTAAAATCCATACCAGACCTGAAGGGTCTGGTATGGAATTTAGGGGGAACCCCACCTCATTTTTTTTTTTTAATTTTGGCCGGGGTTCCCCTTAATATCCATACCAGACCTGAAGGGCCTGGTATGGAATTTAGGGGGACTCCCACTCCCACTCCCACTTCTATGTGTATTGTCGGCAATGTAATAGCCGCGGGTAGTTTTAAATGAGTTTTTTCCTTCAAAATGTCATTTTACTGTCAGACTGTTCTAAACACAGGAAACATGCGCCCCTTTACAGGCATACTATAGACACCCCCCAGGTACGAAATTTAAAGGGATATTACACTTTTATTGTTTGACTTTAAGCATTATTAAAATCACTGCTCCTGAAAAAACGGCCGTTTTTAAAACTTTTTTTTGCATTGATCCATGTCCCCTGGGGCAGGACCCAGGTCCCCAAACACTTTTTATGACAATAACTTGCATATTAGCCTTTAAAATTAGCACTTTTGATTATTCATGTTCGTGTCCCATAGACTTTAACGGTGTTAGCGTGTTCGAACAAACTTTTTTCCTGTTCGCATGTTCTGGTGCGAACCGAACAGGGGGGTGTTCGGCTCATCCCTATATCTGACATTTCAAAAAAATTATTCGGTTACATCAGCATCAGGTGCTTGGTAGCTGGTGGTGATCCAAGACTAATTCATTTTTATGGAGGTCAGTCGATCGTCCGAGTCGGTGGGCAGGCGCACCCTGTGATCGGTTACAAAACCTCCAGCAGCACTGAATGTGTGTTCCGAAAGAACGCTGGATGCAGGACAGGCCAGTAGCTCAATTGCAAACTGTGCAAGCTCTGGCCAGTGATCCATCCTCAAGACCCAGTAACCCAGAGGATTTTCGGTGGGAAAGGTGTCCAAGTCAGATCTTGCCCCTAGTTATTCATGCACCATGTAAAACAGACGCTGGCAATGGTTGCTGGAATTGATCATACCTTGGGGCTGCGGACTAAAAAATTGTCTGAACGCATCGGTCAAACGGCCACCTTCTCCACCGCTCTTTCTTTGACTGACCGAAGCCTCAGCAACACGTTGTCCAGGAACAGAAGTTTGTAACCTCCCAGTCTCTGGGAATGCATTGCACAGACCTTTCTGCAAGGCCTCCCGAAGATGTTTCATCCTCTGCTCCCACTGCGACGGCAAGATAAGGTCCGCAACCTTACCCTTGTAACGTGGATTAAGGAGGGTTGCCAGCCAGTATTGATCCCTCTCCTTGATGCCACGAATACAAGGATCCTTCCGCAGGCTTTGCAGGATAAGGGAGGCTATGTAGCGTAGGTATGCTGAGGCATTCAGTCCAGAGTCCTCTGGGTCACTAAGGACGACATGATCCGCAGCCACCCTCCAAGCCACATACAAGTCCATGGGTTTCTTGGGACTGTAAATGATCCCTTAAAGACTGCTGCTGATGCTGAGTGCCAGGCTCCACCTCCATGCTGACACAATCCTCCTCTTCCTCCTCCTCCTCCTATTCCTGTGTGATCGGCGGGCACGCAAGAACACTGTCTGGATAAAGGGGGCCTTGAGAGCTAAGGAAGTCCTTCCTCTGTTCTGCCTCAAGTGCCCTGTCCATTATTCCATGCAGCGTGTGCTCCAACAGGTGGACAAGGGGGACAGTGTCACTGATGCATGCACTGTCACTGCTCACCATCCTCGTGGCCTCCTCAAATGTTGACAGGACAGTGCATGCATCCCTGATTATGGCCCACTGGCGTGGGGAAAAAAAGCCAAGCTCCCCTGACCCTGTCCTGGTGCCATAGACGCACAGTTGCTCATTGATGGCACTCTGCTGCGTGTGCAGCCGCTGCAGCATGGCCAATGTTGAGTTCCACCTGGTGGGCATGTCACAGATTAGGCTGTTCTTGGGCAGGTTAAAATCCTTTTGGAGGTCAGCCAGCCGAGCACTGGCATTATATGACCTGCGGAAATGCACACAGACTTTCCTGGCCTGCCTCAGGACATCCTATAAGCCCGGGTACCTGCCCAAGAACCGCTGCACCACCAAGTTAAGGACGTGAGCCAAACAGGGCAGATTGGTCAGTTGTTACTGTCAGAGGGCAGAGAGAAGGTTGGTGCCATTGTCGCAAACAACCATACTTGCCTTAAGCTGGCGTGGCATCAACCACCTCTGAACCTGCCCCTGCAAAGCTGACAGAATCTCTGCCCCAGTGTGGCTCCTGTCCCCCAAGCACACCAGCTCAAGCACCGGATGGCATCTTTTGGCCTGCTTGCTTGCATAGTCCCTTGAACGCCTATGGAGCACCACTGGTTCCGAAGTCAAATCAGCACAGGAAGAGGCCATGGAGGAAGAAGAAGAGGAGGGGGTGGAGGAGAGAGGTGTGGCAGAATCACCACTAGTAGTATTTTGTAGGCGTGGTGGCAGAACAACCTCCAACACTACTGCACCTTGTCCTGCATCCTTCCCAGCTGCCAGAAGAGTCACCCAGTGCACGGTGAAAGATAGGTAACGTCCCTGTCCATGCCTGCTGGACCATGAGTCAGCGGTAATATGCACCTTACCGTTGACCGCCCTGTCCAGCGAGGCCAAGACATTGCCTTCCACATGCCGGTAGAGAGCCGGAATCACCTTCCGTGAGAAAAAGTGGCATTTGAGAACCTGCCACTGAGGAACTGCACAGTCCACAAACTCATGGAAGGGGGCAGAGTCTACCAACTGAAAAGGCAGCAGTTGAAGTGCTAGCAATTTAGCCAAGCTAGCATTCAACCGCTGGGCATATGGGTGGCTGGGAGCGAACTTCTTTCAGCGGTGCAGCAGCTAGGGCAGGGAAATTTGCCTGGTACAATCTGATGTCGGTGTACCGATAGCAGATTGCCCCCAAGTACTTGGCTGTGACACACCTAATTCTACACCTTCATTCCTCTCAGTGCAGGTCTCAGAGAGGATTGAAGGTATAGTGGGGTTGAAGATCCCAGCTTATGAGGAGCAAGGAGAGGTCCTCTTTGTTCTTTGGTGTGGGTCTTTTAGGTACGCTTGCCAACGAACTGCATGGCAGGTCAATATATGTCTGGTAAAGCATGTGGTGCCCAAGCGGGAGATGTTTTGGCCACGAGAGATATACTTGAGACATATGTTGCAAATAGCAGTGGTGGGATCTGATGCACTCGTCTCAAAAAAGGCCCACACCAAAGAACTTTTGGAATAATGCGCAGAGACAGCAGCGCCCTGCACATGCGGAGCTCTGCGGTGTGATACAGTCTGTGTGCTGCCTTTAAGCTGGCCCCTGGAGGGCATCCTGTCTCGTTGATGTGCCTCCTCCTCCTCTCTCCTATCAGACACCCACGTGGAGTCAGTGACCTCATCATCCCCTCCCTCCTCATCACTGGAGCAAAGCTGGCAGTATGCTGCAGCTAAGGGGAACATGATTCCTTCCAATGCCTCTTACTGCAATAGCCAGCTATAAGTGAGGGTGGTGGCAAGTTTTTTGCAATCACGTGGGTGTGCGTATTGGTCCAGCAACGCACCAGCACCTTTGCAGCCATTGTGCTACCTGCTGGGTGTTTGGTGTGCCCTGTACCTTTAAGAAGGGGTGGGCTCCCTTCAGTCCACCTGCCCTCACTTATCCATTAGAATGCATGTGCCTCCACTGTGGGGACACCCAAATTTTAGTGTTAGGACCACAGATTACAGGGTGCCGTGACGTGGCTCTGTGGCTTACGCATGCGTTTGCAAATGCGTGCGGACTGAACCCCTGTTTTTAACGCACTGTTAGACAGGTCAATTGGTTGTCTGCGAGCTGGTGGTAAGTAGGCTTGGAATTTTTTCCTGGGCATTCCCCAGGTTTTGTTGTTATCTGTTTGTGGCCTTCCAATGCCTCTTACTGCAATAGCCAGCTATAAGTGAGGGTGGTGGCAAGTTTTTTGCAATCACGTGGGTGTGCGTATTGGTCCAGCAACGCACCAGCACCTTTGCAGCCATTGTGCTACCTGCTGGGTGTTTGGTGTGCCCTGTACCTTTAAGAAGGGGTGGGCTCCCTTCAGTCCACCTGCCCTCACTTATCCATTAGAATGCATGTGCCTCCACTGTGGGGACACCCAAATTTTAGTGTTAGGACCACAGATTACAGGGTGCCGTGACGTGGCTCTGTGGCTTACGCATGCGTTTGCAAATGCGTGCGGACTGAACCCCTGTTTTTAACGCACTGTTAGACAGGTCAATTGGTTGTCTGCGAGCTGGTGGTAAGTAGGCTTGGAATTTTTTCCTGGGCATTCCCCAGGTTTTGTTGTTATCTGTTTGTGGCCTTCCAATGCCTCTTACTGCAATAGCCAGCTATAAGTGAGGGTGGTGGCAAGTTTTTTGCAATCACGTGGGTGTGCGTATTGGTCCAGCAACGCACCAGCACCTTTGCAGCCATTGTGCTACCTGCTGGGTGTTTGGTGTGCCCTGTACCTTTAAGAAGGGGTGGGCTCCCTTCAGTCCACCTGCCCTCACTTATCCATTAGAATGCATGTGCCTCCACTGTGGGGACACCCAAATTTTAGTGTTAGGACCACAGATTACAGGGTGCCGTGACGTGGCTCTGTGGCTTACGCATGCGTTTGCAAATGCGTGCGGACTGAACCCCTGTTTTTAACGCACTGTTAGACAGGTCAATTGGTTGTCTGCGAGCTGGTGGTAAGTAGGCTTGGAATTTTTTCCTGGGCATTCCCCAGGTTTTGTTGTTATCTGTTTGTGGCCTTCCAATGCCTCTTACTGCAATAGCCAGCTATAAGTGAGGGTGGTGGCAAGTTTTTTGCAATCACGTGGGTGTGCGTATTGGTCCAGCAACGCACCAGCACCTTTGCAGCCATTGTGCTACCTGCTGGGTGTTTGGTGTGCCCTGTACCTTTAAGAAGGGGTGGGCTCCCTTCAGTCCACCTGCCCTCACTTATCCATTAGAATGCATGTGCCTCCACTGTGGGGACACCCAAATTTTAGTGTTAGGACCACAGATTACAGGGTGCCGTGACGTGGCTCTGTGGCTTACGCATGCGTTTGCAAATGCGTGCGGACTGAACCCCTGTTTTTAACGCACTGTTAGACAGGTCAATTGGTTGTCTGCGAGCTGGTGGTAAGTAGGCTTGGAATTTTTTCCTGGGCATTCCCCAGGTTTTGTTGTTATCTGTTTGTGGCCTTCCAATGCCTCTTACTGCAATAGCCAGCTATAAGTGAGGGTGGTGGCAAGTTTTTTGCAATCACGTGGGTGTGCGTATTGGTCCAGCAACGCACCAGCACCTTTGCAGCCATTGTGCTACCTGCTGGGTGTTTGGTGTGCCCTGTACCTTTAAGAAGGGGTGGGCTCCCTTCAGTCCACCTGCCCTCACTTATCCATTAGAATGCATGTGCCTCCACTGTGGGGACACCCAAATTTTAGTGTTAGGACCACAGATTACAGGGTGCCGTGACGTGGCTCTGTGGCTTACGCATGCGTTTGCAAATGCGTGCGGACTGAACCCCTGTTTTTAACGCACTGTTAGACAGGTCAATTGGTTGTCTGCGAGCTGGTGGTAAGTAGGCTTGGAATTTTTTCCTGGGCATTCCCCAGGTTTTGTTGTTATCTGTTTGTGGCCTTCCAATGCCTCTTACTGCAATAGCCAGCTATAAGTGAGGGTGGTGGCAAGTTTTTTGCAATCACGTGGGTGTGCGTATTGGTCCAGCAACGCACCAGCACCTTTGCAGCCATTGTGCTACCTGCTGGGTGTTTGGTGTGCCCTGTACCTTTAAGAAGGGGTGGGCTCCCTTCAGTCCACCTGCCCTCACTTATCCATTAGAATGCATGTGCCTCCACTGTGGGGACACCCAAATTTTAGTGTTAGGACCACAGATTACAGGGTGCCGTGACGTGGCTCTGTGGCTTACGCATGCGTTTGCAAATGCGTGCGGACTGAACCCCTGTTTTTAACGCACTGTTAGACAGGTCAATTGGTTGTCTGCGAGCTGGTGGTAAGTAGGCTTGGAATTTTTTCCTGGGCATTCCCCAGGTTTTGTTGTTAAGGGGAACATGATTGCCAGATTGCTGTCCTTCTTGGGCACCCCCTTTCTCTAGGCTCACGTTACTGCCTTCCTCTAGCTGGGTACCATCATCGGAGCCTTCAAAACGCTGGGCATCCTCCTGGAGCATGTACCCAACACTGTGGTCAAACAGTTTGGGGGACTCCTCAGGAGGACATGGTGGGGCTAGGGAAGGAGTGACAGATGCCATTGAGCCAAGGGAAGAGGCCACGTTGGCAGCTGCTTTGCTAGACAAAGTACCCTGAGCCTGGGTGACAGGGGATGAGGAGGATGAGGAAGGCTTGGTCATCCACTCTACCAAGTCTTCCGCATGTTGCAGCTCAACACGGCCAGCTGCCGAAAAAAAGGACAAACGTGTCCCACGGCCACGGGCTGATAAGGATGCACCGTCTCCATGACCAGCACTGTTGCCTCTAGACACAGAGCCTGCTTGCCCTCTTTTATTGGCTTGTGACTGTCTGCCTCTCCTTGTTGACCTTCCAAACATACTAATGGCCTGCAGTGAGATGTAGCTGCACAAAGCTGGGATGTATATATATATACTGATACTGCAGCTAGCAGAATCAAGTGCCTGCCTGTAGTATTAGTATGAGAACACCAGCAATTGTCTTCAGGTAGCTTTAGGTGCACACTGTGCAGAGGAAGCACTACACTAACTGTAAATACTGTAGCTTCCTGCCTGTGGTATTAATAGGAGCAGAACAACAGCAATTGTCTCCAGGTAGCTTTAGGTGCACACTGTGCAGAGGACGCACTACACTAACTGTAAATGCTGTATCTGCCTGCCTGTGGTATTAATAGGATCAGAAGGAAAAAGAAGGGAAGGTGGGACTTTAAATGAGATGGATGACTTTGTGGAGGCAAGTTTGAATGAGTACAAATTTTTATTGGTAAAACATTAAATGCAATAGAATATGGCAATGAATAAAAGCCACATATACAATAAATGTACCGATTCATATTGAATCCACCCACACAGAACATACAAGCATGGCATGGGTGAATGGTTACATAGGTATAATGGTTACAAAACAATTTGATGTTGTGTTGCATAAAATGAGTTCATATATATACATATCACATAAAGAACAGCACCAGCAGCGACAATGTGAATATAAAAAAAATATATAAATATATAAGACCATAGTAAGTAAATAGGAATGTCAAAATTGATAATCTGCTGCAGACCAGGATTTGATATGTCCATTACAGACATAAATCAGCATCACGTATGCCCGACGCGTTTCGTGTAGAGACACTCTTCAGGGGCAGATGCTCAGGTATGTCTGCAGAGTGTAAAAAATAAAATAAATAATAACATTAGTCTATTTCTGATAGGTAATATAGAGGAAAGGCAGATTTTGCCCATCCTAAGTACTCACAAAAAAGTCCAATGTGGTGAGGTGCTGCGATCATGCAATCAGGGTCCCCAGAATAGTCTTCCCCGGGAGCTGAGGTACCTATAGCCGCGCGCAGCAGAGCGCCCATAGCAGAACCTCCCGATGGTCCATGACACAAAAGCTGGTGCATGAGTGAAAGACCAGGGTAACCCCAAAAGGTAACCTGGAGTGATCTAAATAAAAAAGTGTACATGGGACTATGTAAATAAGTGAACAAAAATTAAATAAAAATATGTATAAAAAAGAGAAAAATGAATGTGAATTGAGTGGACAATGTGATCGTGAAATGACATGACAAAAAGGGGATCTAAAGATAAAAAATGGTGAGAAAAAAAGGAAACAAAAAAGAAAAGGTGAAAAGGCCAACAAATGCAAAACCAAAGATGGCGTGGAGGAATGTGTGTAGACCTAGTGAATGACTTACGTGAGGACAAAGCTTGTACCTGGAGTGAAGTGCTGAGCTGCAGTGAAATGACTGGAAAGTGTGGCAGCAAAAGTTGTGTCAGGGGAGGCCGTTTATAGGAGCCCCACACGTGCACGCCGGCAGGTACCAGCGTCACGCTGGCGCGACATAGGCTGGGAGGGGCTCCAGCGGCGGCGGTAATCACCGCCCTCCGCGGGAGCCTAATTCCCCGCCAAAGCGGCTCAGGTCGAAAGTCACATGCGTTACGTGCTGGCGTCAAGCATGACGTCACACGTAGAGCAGGATGCGTGGCGCCGATGCTCTGTAAGCGCCCACCCACTACCCCGTACACCCCCCGCCCATACTGGGCGGGAGGGGGAGGGGGAGGGGGGGGCACGTAGAAAGCATCGCAGCTCCCGGGTGCGGACCAAAATGGGGGACCCCGAGTAGCCGAGGCAACAGAACACCAGCAGTGGAGTGGCGCGATGGTGCTGTGTAGTAGCAGGGATACCACATTGTGTACCCTGTGCAAGAACCGGGGTAAGGTGACATTGCCACCCAGGATCTGCAAGCCTCTCACTTGGGCGGCAGGGGAACACTGCTTATCCAGTCATCACATCTCCATCCCTAATTGGTTTACAATAAAATGGAGGGGGAAAGTGGGACTTTAAATGAGGCACATATGCGGTGTGCCTCCATCCCTATGATATATGGAAAAAGAAGGGAAGGTGGGACTTTAAATGAGATGGATGACTTTGTGGAGGCAAGTTTGAATGAGTACGAACTTTTATTGGTAAAACATTAAATGCAATAGAATATGGCAATGAATAAAAGCCACATATACAATAAATGTACCGATTCATATTGAATCCACCCACACAGAACATACAAGCATGGCATGGGTAAATGGTTACATAGGTATAATGGTTACAAAACAATTTGATGTTGTATTGCATAAAATGAGTTCATATATATACATATCACATAAAGAACAGCACCAGCAGCGACAATGTGAATATAAAAAAAAAATATAAATATATAAGACCATAGTAAGTAAATAGGAGTGCCCAAGCGGGAGATGTTTTGGCCACGAGAGATATACTTGAGACATATGTTGCAAATAGCAGTGGTGGGATCTGATGCACTCGTCTCAAAAAAGGCCCACACCAAAGAACTTTTGGAATAATGCGCAGAGACAGCAGCGCCCTGCACATGCGGAGCTCTGCGGTGTGATACAGTCTGTGTGCTGCCTTTAAGCTGGCCCCTGGAGGGCATCCTGTCTCGTTGATGTGCCTCCTCCTCCTCTCTCCTATCAGACACCCACGTGGAGTCAGTGACCTCATCATCCCCTCCCTCCTCATCACTGGAGCAAAGCTGGCAGTATGCTGCAGCTAAGCGGAACATGATTGCCAGATTGCTGTCCTTCTTGGGCACCCCCTTTCTCTGGGCTCACGTTACTGCCTTCCTCTAGCTGGGTACCATCATCGGAGCCTTCAAAACGCTGGGCATCCTCCTGGAGCATGTACCCAACACTGTGGTCAAACAGTTTGGGGGACTCCTCAGGAGGACATGGTGGGGCTAGGGAAGGAGTGACAGATGCCATTGAGCCAAGGGAAGAGGCCACGTTGGCAGCTGCTTTGCTAGACAAAGTACCCTGAGCCTGGGTGACAGGGGATGAGGAGGATGAGGAAGGCTTGGTCATCCACTCTACCAAGTCTTCCGCATGTTGCAGCTCAACACGGCCAGCTGCCGAAAAAAAGGACAAACGTGTCCCACGGCCACGTGCTGATAAGGATGCACCGTCTCCATGACCAGCACTGTTGCCTCTAGACACAGAGCCTGCTTGCCCTCTTTTATTGGCTTGTGACTGTCTGCCTCTCCTTGTTGGCCTTCCAAACATACTAATGGCCTGCAGTGAGATGTAGCTGCACAAAGCTGGGATGTATCTATATATATATACTGATACTGCAGCTAGCAGAATCAAGTGCCTGCCTGTAGTATTAGTATGAGAACACCAGCAATTGTCTTCAGGTAGCTTTAGGTGCACACTGTGCAGAGGAAGCACTACACTAACTGTAAATACTGTAGCTTCCTGCCTGTGGTATTAATAGGAGCAGAACAACAGCAATTGTCTCCAGGTAGCTTTAGGTGCACACTGTGCAGAGGACGCACTACACTAACTGTAAATGCTGTATCTGCCTGCCTGTGGTATTAATAGGATCAGAAGAACACCACTAATTTTCTTGAGGTAGCTTTAGGTGCACACTGTGCAGAGGACACACTACACTAACTGTAAATACTGTAGCTGCCTGACTGTGGTATTAATAGGATCAGAAGAACACCACTAATTTTCTTCAGGTAGCTTTAGGTGCACACCGTGCAGAGGACGCACTACACTAACTTGTAAATACTGCAGCTGCCTGCGGTACTGAACTAATAGGATCAGAAGAGCACCAGTAATTTTCTTCAGGTAGTTTTAGGTGCACACTGTGCAGAGGACGCACTACACTAACCTGTAAATACTACAGCTGCCTGTGGTACTGTACTAAAAGGATCAGAAGAACACCACTAATTTTCTTCAGGTAGCTTTAGGTGCACACTGTGCAGAGGACGCCCTATGCTAACTTGTAAATACTGCAGCTGCCTGCGGTACTGTACTAATACGGTCAGAAGAACACCACTAATTTTGTTTAGGTAGCTTTAGGTGCACACTGTGCAGAGGACGCACTAAACTAACTTGTCTATACTGCAGCTGCCTGCGGTACTGTACTAATAGGATCAGAAGAACACCACTAATTTTGTTTAGGTAGATTTAGGTGCACACTGTGCAGAGGACGCACTAAACTAACTTGTAAATACTGCAGCTGCCTGCGGTACTGTACTAATAGGATCAGAAGAACACCACTAATTTTCTTCAGGTAGCTTTAGGTGCACACTGTGCAGAGGACACAGTGCACTAACTGTAAATACTGTAGCTGCCTGCCTGTGGTATTAATAGGAGCAGAACAACAGCAATTGTCTCCAGGTAGCTTTAGGTGCACCCTGTGCAGAGGACGCACTACACTAACTGTAAATGCTGTAGCTGCCTGCCTGTGGTATTAATAGGATCAGAAGAACACCACTAAGTTTCTTCAGTTAGCTTTAGGTGCACACTGTGCAGAGGACACAGTACACTAACTGTAAATACTGTAGCTGCCTACCTGTGGTATTAATAGGAGCAGAACAACAGCAATTGTCTCCAGGTAGCTTTAGGTGCACACTGTGCAGAGGACGCACTACACTAACTCTAAATACTGTGGCTGTCTGCCTGTGGTATTAATAGGATCAGAAGAACACCAATAATTTTCTTCAGGTAGCTTTAGGTGCACACTGTGCAGAGGACGCACTACACTAACTTGTAAATACTAAAGCTGCCTGTGGTACTGTACTAATAGGATCAGAAGAACACCACTAATTTTCTTCAGGTAGCTTTAGGTGCACACTGTGCAGAGGACACAGTACACTAACTGTAAATACTGTAGCTGCCTGCCTGTGGTATTAACAGGAGCAGAACAACAGCAATTGTCTCCAGGTAGCTTTAGGTGCACACTGTGCAGAGGACGCACTACACTAACTGTAAATGCTGTAGCTGCCTGCCTGTGCTTTTAATAGGATAAGAAGAACACCACTAATTTTCTTCAGGTAGCTTTAGGTGCACACTGTGCAGAGGACACAGTACACTAACTGTAAATACTGTAGCTGCCTGCTTGTGGTATTAACAGGAGCAGAACAACAGCAATTGTCTTCAGGTAGCTTTAGGTGCACACTGTGCAGAGGACGCACTACACTAACTGTAAATATTGTAGCTGCCTGTCTGTGGTATTAATAGGATCAGAAGAACACCACTAATTTTCTTCAGGTAGCTTTAGGTGCACACTGTGCAGAGGACACAGTGCACTAACTGTAAATACTATAGCTGCCTTCCTGTGGTATTAATAGGAGCAGAACAACAGCAAATGTCTCCAGGTAGCTTAAGGTGCACACTGTGCAGAGGACGCCCTACGCTAACTTGTAAATACTGCAGCTGCCTGCAGTACTGTACTAATACGGTCAGAAGAACACCACTAATTTTGTTTAGGTAGCTTTAGGTGCACACTGTGCAGAGGACGTACTAAATTAACTTGTAAATACTGCAGCTGCCTGTGGTACTTTACTAATAGGATCAGAAGAACACCACTAATTTTGTTTAGGTACATTTAGGTGCACACTGTGCAGAGGACGCCCTACGCTAACTTGTAAATACTGCAGCTGCCTGCGGTACTGTACTAATAGGATCAGAAGAACACCACTAATTTTCTTCAGGTAGCTTTAGGTGCACACTGTTCAGAGGACGCACTACACTAACTTGTAAACACTGCAGCTGCCTGCGGTACTGTACTAATAGGATCAGAAGAACACCACTAATTTTCTTCAGGTAGCTTTAGGTGCACACTGTGCAGAGGACACAGTGCACTAACTGTAAATACTGTAGCTGCCTGCCTGTGGTATTAATAGGAGCAGAACAACAGCAATTGTTTCCAGGTAGCTTTAGGTGCACACTGTGCAGAGGACGCACTACACTAACTGTAAATGCTGTAGCTGCCTGCCTGTGGTATTAATAGGATCATAAGAACACCACTAATTTTCTTCAGTTAGCTTTAGGTGCACACTGTGCAGAGGACACAGTACACTAACTGTAAATACTGTAGCTGCCTGCCTGTGGTATTAATAGGAGCTGAACAACAGCAATTGTCTCCAGGTAGCTTTAGGTGCACACTGTGCATAGGATGCACTACACTAACTGTAAATACTGTAGCTGCCTGCCTGTGGTATTAATAGGATCAGAAGAACACCACTAATTTTCTTCAGGTAGCTTTAGGTGCACACTGTGCAGAGGACGCGCTACACTAACTTGTAAATACTGCAGCTGCCTGCGGTACTGTACTAATAGGATCAGAAGAACACCACTAATTTTGTTTAGGTAGCCTTAGGTGCACACTGTACAGAGGACGCACTACACTAACTGTAAATACTGTAGCTGCCTGCCTGTGGCATTAATAAGATCAGATCATTGGGTTTGTATCTGTTCTTCAGTGTGTGTAGTCAGTTCGCATTTGTTTAGTATGTATTTGATTTTCAGTGCGTTCTTGCCCGCTCGTTCCTGATTTTCAGCTCGCTCTTCTCAGGCCTTTCTGTTTTTCAGTGCTTTCTGTTAGTTCGTTCTTACCACCTGACCATTTTAAAGCCATGTTGCGGTTACGTACTCGTCATAAAGTTTGTGCTGTGCGGGGGCTTGGTGTTGGGGTTCTTGCTTTGACCCAAGCCCAGTCCATGAACAGGGTGGAGAGGAGTTCATGGACAAGGAATTGGAAAGAATAGAGAACACACCTAGTCTAGTCACTTAACAATGTATTTTGGCAGCTCCATAGTAGTGCTATACTCTAAACACCACCCTAAAATGTATATAAATATTATTTGTTTCCTTAAATTCATGCAGAGTGCCAGAGGCTTTTTTTGGGGGTCCCAAAATCATTTTGAACCCCCCCTCCCCCCCAACCGCTAAGTCAACTGATACCAATCCTGCTGACTTTGCCAAACCCATACACACTATACCTACCTCTTTTGTGGTCATATTTCTGTATGAATTCACCAAAGCATGTAGTGAAAGGGCCTGAATACTTTCAATTGGTACTGTTTATGCCCTGTACACACGGTCGGACATTGATCGAACATTCAGACAACAAAATTCATCGTTTTTTTCGACGGATGTTGGCTCAAACTTATCTTGCATACACACGGTCGCCCAAAGTTGTCGGAATTTCGTACACCACGTACGACGAGACTATAAAAGGGCAGTTCAGTCGCAAGCGCGCCACCCTTTGGGTCCCTTTTGCTAATCTCGTGTTAGTAAAAGTTTGGTGAGAGACGATTCACGCTTTTTCAGACTCGTGGTTTTCAGATCGTATGTCTGGTGTTCAGTTTGTGCTTGTGGGTTTGTATCTGTTCTTCAGTGCGTGCAGCGAGTTCCCATTTATTTTTCATTGTGTTCTTGTCCGTTCGTTACTGATTTTCAGGTCGCTCTTCACAGGCCTTGCTGTTCTTCAGTGCGTTCTGTTACTTCGTTCTGACCGTTTTCTAGCCATGTTGCGTGTATGTACTCATCGTAGAGTTTGTGCTGTGCGGGGGCTTGGTGTTGGGGTTCTTACTTTGACACAAGCCCAGTCCATGAACAGGGTGAGGAGAAGTTCATGGACCAAGAATTGGTTGCTCCAGCGTGACCAATTCTGTCACATGCCTTTGCTCCGTGAGATCCGTGAGAATAATCCTGACGATTTCAGGAATTTTCTCCAGATGATGAACCCCGTTTTTCACCGTTTGTTGGCTTTGCTGACCCCTTATATCAGCAGGCAGGATACCTGCATGAGGCAAGCCATCACTGTGGAGCAGAAGCTAGTCGCCACCCTGCGGTACTTGACGATGGGGAGAAGCCCGCAGGACCTCAAGTTCTCGACAGGCATCTCCCCCAGGCTCTGGGGATCATTATCCCAAAGACCTGTTCTGCCATCATTCAGGTCCTGCAGAAGGAGTATATTAAAGTAAGATTTGTATCCTTTAACATCACATTTTATTGTATTGTATGTTTGCTAATATATTGTATTTCTTTCCTCATTCCCTAATTACCATGATTGTAATATGCTGTAAATGTCCCCTTTGTCCTCATGCATGCTGGATTTTTTTTTAAATTTTTTTGTCCTTCATACATATTTGCCTTCACTTACCTCCCCAGCATGCTCTCCTGGGCCTATATCCACCTCGCCTAGTCACTTAACAATGTATTTTGTCAGCTCCATAGTAGTGCTTTACCCTAAATACCCCCTAAATGTGTAAAAATATGAGTGCCAGAGGTTTTGTTTTTGGGTCCCAAAATCATTTGGAACCCTCCCTCCCCCCAACTGCTAACTCAGCTGATACCAATCCTCTATCTCCTGACTTTGCCAAACCCATACACACTATATACCCACAAAATATGTAAGAAATTGGATTTTAAAGGTACCCCTGATATAGGAAAGAACACTATCAACTAAAAATATACCAAATATTTATTAATGCAGTATTACAAAAAAATGCGGTAAAATGTGAGAACAGTTTTACATTCACAGTCAAAGGTATACATCCTCAACCTAATATTGACAATGAAAAAACTGTGGTCACAAAGGGTTCAGAACATAACCACGTCCACAAAATTTCAACATGTTTCGCCCGGAAGGCTTCATCGGGAAAATGGACGAGGCTTTTCAATTATTCAACAACAATATTCACGATAAAAACAACCTTGGATGTTCAAAAGAGAAAAAGAAGAAAATAAATACACAGAGAGAATATGCATGAAACATTCACATTTATACAACTTGAAAGCTCTTAAGCTTGTGCAACCATAACTCCACAAAAACCACCCTCCAAAAACAAAAACAGGAACAAAACAACCCCACCCCCCATCCCACTCCACCCCACCCCCCCTCCAAACACCACCAACCCCCATCACACAGGCCCACACCCGCCCATCTCCTAGTACTCCCACCCAACACAACCCCGTGTCAACTCCATACCTCTGTGTAGAGTTCTGGGGAAGTCGCAGGATACGAGGCATCAACTGAGAGAAGAGGGGAGATGGGGTACCCCCAGAATTGACTCCCCCCTATAGTCCAGATGGACGCCTGATCACCCGTAGGGAGGGATGTATATTCTTATAGATGAAGACCATCACAGGCAAAAAAGGTGATTACAGTATCTGTAACATATATCATAGATAGTAAGATTTCACACATATTGCGAGTGAGGAGAGAGGTAGTCCACAAGAAAAACTAGACAGTGGACACTACTCACCAACCCCCCGAAGAGTAGAAGAGTATTTGTATTGGGAGCTCATGAGGACTAAATGGCACAATAACAATTGTGAAAGAGCACCTGTGCAGGAGAAGACAGAGCTGCTCCACAAAACAAATTAGGAAAAAGAGATTCCCCCAAAGAAGGCACTTACCCAAACACCATCTGCAAAAAACAATAAGTTTATTGAACTACAAAACACCATATATTAATACAAAAAACGGGCAAATTAGGGAATACACCATAGACCAAATTTAAAAGGATAACGTTATCATTAAAAATTAAAAACAGCGGAGCCGCGGCCAAACATACCCCATACACACACCAACCAATCACCCCAGCAGATTCCTACTAATGTGGGTATAATCGTATAAACTGTATCCTGAATCAGTCCAGGTAAGGTAGGTTGGTAGGAGGGTGAGGTGAATGAATACTATGATATATCTTGCGGGCTAATTCAGCACATCATTGAATTTAAGGCAGTCCGGGAGCACAACCCACATCATATGTATGGCAGCAATGATGACCGGCAGTATTGCTTAACAAGGCATTAGATCCAGGACTTACAAACAAAGCAGCTAAGTTCATAGAGGACAATAGGGGGAGCAGCTCAGGCTGTATTCAATATAAACTGGAGTAATACTTCTCTCACCAGATTGATGGTTGAATAGCTCTTGAGATCGCCAGCTCTACCCACAAGTGATAGCTGCAGATGACAGTCCGGACAGCAAAAGCCGTCAGTTGGGATCGTCTCACTATGTCAGCACCGTCAACAGAAGTGATGTAAGCCGGCCGTCAGCTGTTGGTTCCCGGTCAGGTATTCAAACACCATATGATCGCGGCTCCGAGGTGACGTGCTGACGTCACGTGCTGACGCGTTTCACCAGCCAATCACCGCTGGTTTCCTCAGAGCAAAGGAGGGGCCCGTGAACGCTGGTTAAATAGACTGAAAATTAAGGAATGTAGTTACTTCTAACCACCACCAGATGTCGTTCACACTTCCCACTCATCGCAGACGTTTCAGCAGAACAACATAACGTAAGGAGCTCTACATGATCGAGCGTGATCTGTTATAAAGTATGCTACACCTCAAGTAATCTAAAATGCAAATATAACATCCATTAGCCTACGTGGGGGGTCAGTAAGAACGAACCAAAGGGATATATATGCATAAAGAGGCTAAATACGACCAGGATATATACAAATAAAGATAGCAAGGGGAAATTAATAAATCACTTCTCAAGAAAGGGTTGAAGGCTACATTCGATATTTAACCCATTAGGGGCCATTGCCTCCAGATAGTATGTCCACATCTTTTCCTTCTGGAGGAGGATGGTATCGAAGTCGCCGCGTCTTGTAGGTAAATTTAACCTGTAAATCCCTTTTACCATTAGGCCCCTTGGGTCACGATTATGAAATTTAGCAAAATGTTGTGAGATGGGGCGTTCATCGTTTAGCTTTAGAATACCAGCGATATGTTCGCGAATCCTTACCCTAAAAGCTCTTTTTGTTTTCCCCACATAGATTTTATTGCATGGACATATAAGTGTATAAACAACCCGGGTGGTAGAGCAGTTTATAAATTGTTTAATCTTATAGTCAGTTCCTCCACGGGGGTTTGGAAAGACATTGGTCTGGTGGACATACTTGCAAACATTGCAGTGTCCACATTTATACATGCCTGGGGAGATTCTGGAGTCAGTCAGCCAGTTTTTCTTGGTGGTCCGGGTATACTCAGAATGGACCAAGAGATCACCAAGGTTACTAGATCTTTTGGCAGTTAAAAGGGGTCTGGAACTCACAAGTTCAGAAATCAAAGGGGCAGATTTTAAAATATGCCAGTGTTTTTGTAGAATTCCCTGGACCATTTTCCATTGGGATCCATATTTAGTAATGATCCTCGGGAAATTCTGTTCATTTTTTCCATTTTTCTCTTTATTTGAAGGCTCTACAGAGGTTAAGAAGAGTTCATCCCGATTTTTGAGAGTGGCTTTTTTCTTTGCTTTTTTAAGAGCCCTATGTGGGTAGCCTCTCTGTCGGAACCTTTTATACATCTCGTGCGCCTCTTCATGAAATTCCTCTTCCACAGAACAATTCCTTCTAATTCGAAGGAACTGTCCTGTGGGTATCCCATTAATAAGTGGTTTAGGGTGATGACTCTGAGCTGACAACAGGGTATTCGCTGCTGTTTTCTTTCTAAAAGTACTAGAAATGATCCTGTCTCCGGATCTCCGTATAGATAGATCAAGGAAGGAGAGTGTCTCAGGATGGCATGAATATGTCAGATGTATGTTTTGACGATTTTAAGTCATCACCCTAAACCACTTATTAATGGGATACCCACAGGACAGTTCCTTCGAATTAGAAGGAATTGTTCTGTGGAAGAGGAATTTCATGAAGAGGCGCACGAGATGTATAAAAGGTTCCGACAGAGAGGCTACCCACATAGGGCTCTTAAAAAAGCAAAGAAAAAAGCCACTCTCAAAAATCGGGATGAACTCTTCTTAACCTCTGTAGAGCCTTCAAATAAAGAGAAAAATGGAAAAAATGAACAGAATTTCCCGAGGATCATTACTAAATATGGATCCCAATGGAAAATGGTCCAGGGAATTCTACAAAAACACTGGCATATTTTAAAATCTGCCCCTTTGATTTCTGAACTTGTGAGTTCCAGACCCCTTTTAACTGCCAAAAGATCTAGTAACCTTGGTGATCTCTTGGTCCATTCTGAGTATACCCGGACCACCAAGAAAAACTGGCTGACTGACTCCAGAATCTCCCCAGGCATGTATAAATGTGGACACTGCAATGTTTGCAAGTATGTCCACCAGACCAATGTCTTTCCAAACCCCCGTGGAGGAACTGACTATAAGATTAAACAATTTATAAACTGCTCTACCACCCGGGTTGTTTATACACTTATATGTCCATGCAATAAAATCTATGTGGGGAAAACAAAAAGAGCTTTTAGGGTAAGGATTCGCGAACATATCGCTGGTATTCTAAAGCTAAACGATGAACGCCCCATCTCACAACATTTTGCTAAATTTCATAATCGTGACCCAAGGGGCCTAATGGTAAAAGGGATTTACAGGTTAAATTTACCTACAAGACGCGGCGACTTCGATACCATCCTCCTCCAGAAGGAAAAGATGTGGACATACTATCTGGAGGCAATGGCCCCTAATGGGTTAAATATCGAATGTAGCCTTCAACCCTTTCTTGAGAAGTGATTTATTAATTTCCCCTTGCTATCTTTATTTGTATATATCCTGGTCGTATTTAGCCTCTTTATGCATATATATCCCTTTGGTTCGTTCTTACTGACCCCCCACGTAGGCTAATGGATGTTATATTTGCATTTTAGATTACTTGAGGTGTAGCATACTTTATAACAGATCACGCTCGATCATGTAGAGCTCCTTACGTTATGTTGTTCTGCTGAAACGTCTGCGATGAGTGGGAAGTGTGAACGACATCTGGTGGTGGTTAGAAGTAACTACATCCCTTAATTTTCAGTCTATTTAACCAGCGTTCACGGGCCCCTCCTTTGCTCTGAGGAAACCAGCGGTGATTGGCTGGTGAAACGCGTCAGCACGTGACGTCAGCACGTCACCTCGGAGCCGCGATCATATGGTGTTTGAATACCTGACCGGGAACCAACAGCTGACGGCCGGCTTACATCACTTCTGTTGACGGCGCTGACATAGTGAGACGATCCCAACTGACGGCTTTTGCTGTCCGGACTGTCATCTGCAGCTATCACTTGTGGGTAGAGCTGGCGATCTCAAGAGCTATTCAACCATCAATCTGGTGAGAGAAGTATTACTCCAGTTTATATTGAATACAGCCTGAGCTGCTCCCCCTATTGTCCTCTATGAACTTAGCTGCTTTGTTTGTAAGTCCTGGATCTAATGCCTTGTTAAGCAATACTGCCGGTCATCATTGCTGCCATACATATGATGTGGGTTGTGCTCCCGGACTGCCTTAAATTCAATGATGTGCTGAATTAGCCCGCAAGATATATCATAGTATTCATTCACCTCACCCTCCTACCAACCTACCTTACCTGGACTGATTCAGGATACAGTTTATACGGTTATACCCACATTAGTAGGAATCTGCTGGGGTGATTGGTTGGTGTGTGTATGGGGTATGTTTGGCCGCGGCTCCGCTGTTTTTAATGATAACGTTATCCTTTTAAATTTGGTCTATGGTGTATTCCCTAATTTGCCCGTTTTTTGTATTAATATATGGTGTTTTGTAGTTCAATAAACTTATTGTTTTTTGCAGATGGTGTTTGGGTAAGTGCCTTCTTTGGGGGAATCTCTTTTTCCTAATTTGTTTTGTATGGTTTATATGGCAAACCCAAACTGCATCCAATTGTGGATGAATATCTGATCTCATTATCTACAACCTAATTTTTGGTGGTCGATCCAGGCAAAACCTTTTATTAAGAGCTGCTCCACAGTTTCTAAAAAAGTATATAAAAATGCATGTAGCTATATTAAATTTGAATGCGACAAAAGACATATGTACACTGCGGTTTTAAGTCTTCAAGAGCACCTGCTCACCTTGAAAAACTATCACGTCGTTATGTGAAAAGCTACGTCACATTTCTATTGGTGCTGCTGAAGGGGCACCCTAGGGTGACGGGCCACAAAAGGTAATCACTTCCTATATTTGGAGGAAAAAAAAAAAAAGGTTTGTTTAAAAGGAAATAGAGCACCAAAAGTGGTGCTTGGTTTACAATTAGGCATATCACAGAGTGCTGGACCGACTAACGGTCAATGTTTGGTTTCACCTGGTGCTGGCGTCCATGTTTAGCATGAGCTCCCAGACTGCTAGCAAGCATCTGAATGTGTGGGGTTTAAATATCCCTCCCCATGGCACCAAAATTCTGCATGTGTCATCACACTGGACCGGCGCCAAGTGGACGCAAAGAGGAAGTTCCTGGTTCAAGGACTGATTACCCGGAACCGGAAACGACAGACCGTAAGTATTACTACTTCCGGTATACCCAAAACAGCACTAGGACTTCCATTGGAGGCAGTGCTGAGCCAAGAGAGTAAACTTGGACAGTTGGTATAATGGCTGTAGGATACGGTTGTACCGGGGTGCCAAGGACTATGAGGAGACCTCAAGGCGGGCGTATACCGGGTTGGCACCCCCCCAAGGAAGAAAAGCCAGAGGGGGATGTGTGTCCAACCTATTACACACCCTTGGGCGTCCATACGGGGATCAAATGGCACTGAACTGGGGGGGGTAAAAACGAGGGAAAATGGAGCCTGGGAAGGGGTAAAAAAAAAAAGGAAAGGATTTCCCCAAGGTTTGGGTGTGGTCATGATTGCACATTACAATAATTCGTCTACAACATTGTACCACTAAACTACATCCACATATGGAAAGCTGTATCAATATGCACATCATTATAACTGACTCCATATATGTTAGTATCCCTTTTTCCAAAAGATGTATTGTTTCTAATAGAGGCAACCCTGGCCTAAACTACCAATCCAGAATCGTTGCTCCGCAACGACATTTCATTAGGTATACGGAACCAACCGATTGGCAGTTTGTTCTATATTTAGGGGTCCAGATGTTGTTATTGGGAAGGATGACATTGTTCCCTTCTAAAATGAAGGGACAATAGTTGCATCTGCCGCAAGGGTAGGTGCCTGGTGATTTAGACTTGAGTATAGTCTGGTTGCGATAGTGGCTAATCGCTAGAGTATCTCTCAAGGAGCGAGAGCGTTTGAAGGTGATCTTTGGATAGGGTTTAACGAACTTGGAGATTTTTTGATCAGCTGCCAATATGTACCAGAACTTTTTATAGTTATGTCGCACCTTTGCATGTTGTCTATTATATTTGGTAATCACTCTTGTTAATGTTGATACTTTATCGTGTCTGGGCTTATATAGCAAAAGTTGTCTATTCTCATTTTTTACCCTGTTAAATGCTTTTTTCAGACACGTTTTACTGTATCCTCTAGCTAGGAGGCGATCGCGTAGCAAATTTGCCTCCTTTTGGAAGTCTGTATCCAATGTGCAATTGCGTTTCAGTCGCAAAAATTGGCTGAAAGGGATGCTTTTGATTAGTTTTTCAGGGTGCGAGCTGCTGGCATGCAGTAAGCAGTTGCCTGCTGAAGGTTTACGATATAATGTGGAATAGAGCATTCCTGTTTTGTTTATAAAGATCTCTATGTCTAGGAAAGTAATTTTTTAATTTAAACTTAGGATTGTATGTGTTCACCTGTAGACCCACCAGGAACTCTAGTAGTTGTTCTTTCAATCCTACCCACACCATAAAAACATCATCTATGTATCGATGCCATGATACAATCTTACCAATAATCTCTGCTTTCCTTCGTTAAGGATACCATTGAGCTATTGAAAACATTGGATGGATTACAGCTACCCCAAGGATGTTGGCTAGTTGCGATCGATATAGAGGCCTTGTACAACTCCATACCTCATACCAGAGGTGTGGAGGTTGTGCGAGAATTTTTGAATGAACGAGATCTTGACTCGTGGAAGTATAACCAATTTGTGATTGAAATTCTTAATTTTATACTTACACACAATATTTTTGTGTTTAAGGGTTCCCACTACCTCCAGGTACAGGGCGTGGCAATGGAGGCAAAATGTGCCCCCTCCTACGGGGGGTGGGAACGAGATCTTTTTTTTGATGAATCCAAAGCAGAGTTTATTGGTAAGATTGTATCATGGCATCGATACATAGATGATGTTTTTATGGTGTGGGAAGGATCGAAAGAACAACTACTAGAGTTCCTGGTGGGTCTACAGGTGAACACATACAATCTTAAGTTTACTTACACGTTCGACCAGTCAAAAATTACTTTCCTAGACATAGAGATCTTTATAAACGAAACAGGAATGCTCTGTTCCACATTATATCGTAAACCTTCAGCAGGCAACTGCTTACTGCATGCCAGCAGCTCGCACCCTGAAAAACTAATCAAAAGCATCCCTTTCAGCCAATTTTTGCGACTGAAACGCAATTGCACATTGGATACAGACTTCCAAAAGGAGGCAAATTTGCTACGCGATCGCCTCCTAGCTAGAGGATACAGTAAAACGTGTCTGAAAAAGCATTTAACAGGGTAAAAAATGAGAATAGACAACTTTTGCTATATAAGCCCAGACGCGATAAAGTATCAACATCAACAAGAGTGATTACCAAATATAATAGACAACATGCAAAGGTGCGACATATCTATAAAAAGTTCTGGTACCTATTGGCAGCTGATCAAAAAATCTCCAAGTTCGTTAAACCCTATCCAGAGATCACCTTCAAACGCTCTCGCTCCTTGAGAGATACTCTAGTGATTAGCCACTATCGCAACCAGACTATACTCAAGTCTAAATCACCAGGCACCTACCCTTGCGGCAGATGCAACTATTGTCCCTTCATTTTAGAAGGGAACAATGTCATCCTTCCCAATAACAACATCTGGACCCCTAAATATAGAACAAACTGCCAATCGGTTGGTTCCGTATACCTAGTGAAATGTCGTTGCGGGGCATTTTACGTGGGAAAAACAAAGCGCCCACTTTTTTGTAGAAGTAGGGACCATGTGTCCCTTATCTCCAAACATAGGATGGAAACACCTATTAGCCGTCATGTGGGGCTATACCACAATTTTGATTTAAAAGTTATCATTTCTTTCAGTCTTGAACACATCCCAGAACATGAATGGGGCGGTGATATAGACAATAAACTTCTCCAATTGGAGACGAGATGGATCAATTGTTTACAGGCTACTCGGTCCCCTGGCCTTAATGAGGGGATTAGCTATAAGCCTTTTCTATAAACATCCCCCCCTTTTGATCTGGTCACTCCTGCCTTCTTGGGAGCATGTGCCCCATTGAGTGTCTTTCTTCTTCCTCTGTTTTGTTAACATTTACTGTGTTTGAATACCATGGGATCACCAGACGTTTATTATTTCTCTCACGACTGATTCTGGATTGGTAGTTTAGGCCAGGGTTGCCTCTATTAGAAACAATACATCTTTCGGAAAAGGGATACTAACATATATGGAGTCAGTTTTAATGATGTGCATATTGATACAGCTTTCCATATGTGGATGTAGTTTAGTGGTACAATGTTGTAGATGAATTATTGTAATGTGCATTCATGACCACACCCAAACCTTGGGGAAATCCTTTCCTTTTTTTTTTTTTTACCCCTCCCCAGGCTCCATTTCCCCTCGTTTTTACCCCCCCAGTTCAGTGCCATTTGATCCCCATATGGACGCCCAAGGGTGTGTACTAGGTTGGACACAAATCCCCCTCGGGCTTTTCTTTCTTGGGGGGGTGCCAACCCGGTATACGCCCACCTTGAGGTCTCCTCATAGTCCTTGGCACCCCGGTACAACCGTATCCTACAGCCATTATACCAACTGTCCAAGTTTACTCTCTTGGCTCAGCACTGTCTCCAATGGAAGTCCTAGTGCTGTTTTGGGTATACCGGTAGTAATACTTCCAGTCTGTCGTTTCCGGTTCCGGGTAATCAGTCCTTGGACCAGGAACTTCCCCTTTGCGTCCGCTTGGTGCCGGTGCAGTGTGATGACACTGGCAGCATTTTGGCGCCATGGGGAGGGATATTTAAACCCCACACATTCAGATGCTTGCTAGCAGTCTGGGAGCTCATGCTAAACATGGACGCCGGCACCAGGTAAAACCAAACATTGACCTTTAGTCGGTCCAGCACTCTGTGATATGCCTAATTGTAAACCAAGCACCACTTTTGGTGCTCTATTTCCTTTTAAATAAACCTTTTTTTTTTTTTTTTTTTCCTCCAAATATAGGAACTGATTACCTTTTGTGGCCCATCACCTTAGAGTACCCCTTCAGCAGCACCAATAGAAATGTGACGTAGCTTTTCACATAACGACGTGATAGTTTTTCAAGGTGAGCAGGTGCTCTTGAAGACTTAAAACCACAGTGTACATATGTCTTTTTTCGCATTCAAATTTAATATAGCTACATGCATTTTTATATACTTTTTTAGAAACTGTGGAGCAGCTCTGTCTTCTCCTGCACAGGTGCTCTTTCACAATTGTTATTGTGCCATTTAGTCCTCATGAGCTCCCAATACAAATACTCTTCTACTCTTTGGGGGGTTGGTGAGTAGTGTCCACTGTCTAGTTTTTCTTGTGGACTACCTCTCTCCTCACCCGCAATATGTGTGAAATCTTACTATCTATGATATATGTTACAGATACTGTAATCACCTTTTTTGCCTGTGATGGTCTTCATCTATAAGAATATACATCCCTCCCTACGGGTGATCAGGCATCCATCTGGACTATAGGGGGGAGTCAATTCTGGGGGTACCCCTCCTCCCCTCTTCTCTCAGTTGATGCCTCGTATCCTGCGACTTCCCCAGAGCTCTACACAGAGGTATGGAGTTGACACGGGGGTTGTGTTGGGTGGGAGTACTAGGAGATGGGCCTGTGTGATGGGGGTTGGTGGTGTTTGGAGGGGGGGTGGGGGGGAGTGGGATGGGGGGTGGGGTTGTTTTGTTCCTGTTTTTGTTTTTGGAGGGTGGTTTTTGTGGAGTTATGGTTGCACAAGCTTAAGAGCTTTCAAGTTGTATAAATGTGAATGTTTCATGCATATTCTCTCTGTGTATTTATTTTCTTCTTTTTCTCTTTTGAACATCCAAGGTTGTTTTTATCGTGAATATTGTTGTTGAATAATTGAAAAGCCTCGTCCATTTTCCTGATGAAGCCTTCCGGGCGAAACATGTTGAAATTTTGTGGACGTGGTTATGTTCTGAACCCTTTGTGACCACAGTTTTTTCATTGTCAATATTAGGTTGAGGATGTATATCTTTTGACTGTGAATGTAAAACTGTTCTCACATTTTACCGCATTTTTTTGTAATACTGCATTAATAAATATTTGGTATATTTTTAGTTGATAGTGTTCTTTCCTATATCAGAGGTACCTTTAAAATCCCATTTCTTACATATTTTTTGGTTTACTACTTTAGGGATGATGGTACGTACATAAAAAATGTTTGAAAATACTGATCTCTACCTATTTAGCTTACTATATATCCACCTCTATTGTGGTAAGATTTATGGATGAATTCCCCAAAGCATGTATTGCAAAGGCCTGCCTGAATGCTTTCAAATGGTACTGTTTAAAGTTTTTGTATCCTATTATTATCTTGATAGGTAATAGCAGAATGTAAAAATGTGCTAAAATGTGTACAGTGTGTATTTATATCTTTGTATTATGACACTTCTTACCTGTCCAGTGGGCTGCCAATAGTGTAAGTAAGGAGGTACTGGCCAGAGTAATACACATTATTTAGGCATTCATCTCTCAATGAAGTGGAGAGGGTTACCTGTCCAAAACATCTCCCCCCCTAAAAATTTTTAAATGGCCCATGAGAGGGGGGGATGAATCTGATAGGTGGACCTTATACCTTTGCCTTTAAATACTCCCTAAAATAAATGTTATACTGATATTGGCCAAGAATGTTTGTGTCTAATCTGCTTTCCATGTTTATGTGCAAAATTATTATTTTTTTTTCTTGTTTGACTCCACAGTTTCCTTCCAACCCACAAGAATGGCAGACTGTGGCCTCCCACTTTGCCCAGCGGTGGGACTTTCCCAACTGCGTCGGGGCAATTGATGGGAAACACGTCCACATCGTCCCACCCCCCAACTCGGGGTCATACTATTACAACTACAAGGGGTTCAATAGTATTGTGATGTTGGCGGTGGTGTCGGCTACTTACGAGTTTCTGTATGTGGAAGTGGGGAAGAATGGCTGGATGTCAGATGGTGGAGTCATCGCCCACACGGAGTTCTACAGGCATCTCCAGAATGGCAGCTTGGGCTTGCCACCTCCAGAAGACAATGCAAAGGACTCCCATTCGTCTTCATTGCGGATAAAGCTTTTCGCTGGGGGACCATCTTATGCGGCCATTCCCTATGAGTACCCTCACCCCAGACCAAAGGGTTTTTAATTACCGGCGGGCCAGAGCCAGAAGAGTGGTGGAGAACACGTTTGGAATAATGGCCAGCCGGTTCCGCCTATTTCTTACACCGATACACATGGCGGAATATAAACTCAATCACATCATCCTGTCTTGCTGTGTTCTCCACAACTTTTTAAGGAGAAATTCTGTGAACTATGCTGCCTCAGTTGGGCCTGAGGCCAGAATTCAGAATGAACCAACCTTGACGGCGCTTGAAAATGGCCATCCTGGCTTGCCCCCTCCAGAGTGACCGTGAGGTCCATCTAAGATACATGGAAAACTTTGCGGGTAGGGGGGCCATCGATATGCCAGACAATGTCTGAGACATTTTTTAAATAAAAATATATTTTAAACTGAACAAATATATGCTTTGATTTACTGCTTGGCTTTCTTTTAGCTGACCATGACTGAAATTTGGGGAGTCTTGAAAATGACGTGATTGTGTAAAATTAGAAAGCACTGTTGGGTGTTATTTACTAAAGGAAAATACACTTTGCATTACAAGTGCACTTGAGACTGCACTGAAACTGCACTTGTAGTGCAAAGTGAATTTGCCTTTAGTAAATAACCCCCATTGTCACTGAAAACAACAACTTTATACTCCAAAAAATGCTTTAGAGCATTGAAAGAAGAAGCCACACATTGTTGATTATCAATCTTTTTAATCAAAGCACAATCACATGTGCGTTTATAAAAGGGTTTTTGAACAAATCAACATGTTTGTTGTATAAACATTTTTTAGGTCACATTAATAAGTAGAAATTGCCTTTTAAGCTAAAACAGGCATGTTTTAAACAATAAAAAATACACAACTCTGGAACTTACAAAGTTCAACTTTTATAGAAAGTGAAGGCAATATCAGACATGAGTATTTATAAACTGTGTTTGATATTGTGTTCAGCAGGGTGATGTCACCCTTGGAAAAGCCAAATTTTGAAGATGCACACAAATTGCCTAATGTCAACATGTGCTAGCTGCCATCCTGGGGGATCAATGGACATCTTTTGTGGGTGCAACCCCTTCCTCTCAGCTACTTTATTATTGAGGAAGGGGTTGCACCCACAAAATGCGTACATTGATCTCCTGTGATGGCAGATAGCATATGTTGAAACACTGTGTGCATCTTCAAAATTTGGCTGTTCTATAATATGTCAAAAATTAGTCATAAAAACAACAATAAACCTGGAATAAGTTAGGTATTTATGGGTGTTTTATATTCTCCCCAAAACATCAATGATGTTCTTCATTTTGTTTTGAACATCATTGATGTTTTGCTTAATGTTTTCCAAATCCCTATTACACCCCATTATCTCCCCAATGAGGATCTGGGCACTTTCACTTGTAAAATTCCATTCCTCTTCCACAACATCACGATCACCTAAAAGAACAAAAAAAACCTCACACCGTGTATTATAAATATGCAGGCATCCATCTCTTACCTGAAGCTGTGGTCGCAGACACTAACCTATTGTGGTGACAATTTTCGATAACGTCTCCCTCCTCCTCCTCTGGTTGGGTTTGGGGGATTTCCCCTTCTTCCTGAGGTGGGGGGTCCCTGGTCTCCTCTGATGAGTGGTGTCCTCCGAGTCTTTTCTCTCCTATGTGAAAAAAAGTAGGTATACTTAGCACACAAATATTTGATGGCAGAAATAGGAATATGAAACATTGCTTGGAAGTGGGGTACAATTGTCTGTTTTGGCAGAGTTCCAAGATGAAGAAATATTTTTGTCCTTTGTCAAGCTTGAATACTTATCTGTTTTGTGCATGCTTCACAGATGGAGACACTCCTATAGTATCCACTGGAGCACCTGTGTGGGTCCCCTAATAAAAAGGGTGTTCTGGTGTCCCACACCAGTGCTCCATCGTCCATATGTGTCAACAGCTGCTGAGTGTCCTCTCCTTACACAGAATCTAGTTTGCATTTTATTCTAGTTACAAACCCATCTAGACAACAAACTTATTTTAAGAGAAGTAGGGCATAAAAAATGTATTGAACTGCATCTGGACAAAACATGGTGTTTTAGTGGCCGAACGAACAATGTTTCCTACAAACGAATAATATGTCCATGAACATAAAAGTTGCCATTTTAAAATGTACAACAGTAAAAAAAAGCGCATGGAGCAGCACGAACGTAATAAAAATAAAGAATAGGAACACAGGACAACTACTTACTTTTTTGCAGCACTCTCCTGATCCTTCTATACTGATCGTGCTCCCTTAATTTGAGGTCCGACCACCACTTCCTCAGTTGATCCTTGGATCGCCGTACCCCAAAATTCCTGTGCAGACTCTTCACAACTTTCGCTATGATCTTGGCCTTTCTCACGTTTGGTTTTGGGTAAGGTCCATACTTCCCGTCATAGTCGGCCCTCTTCAATATGTCGACCATCTCCACCATCTCTACAAAGGACATATTTGAGGCCTTAAATCTTCTCCTCCGGGATCGTGACTTTTCTGGCTCCGGGCTTTCCTCCTCCTCCTCGTTGCTGTAATTATCACGCACCTGCTCTGTCTCCACCATGTGCTCTCCCCCACTGCACTGAAAGAGAAGGGGCGGGGAATAGACTAGAAAGAACGTCAGGGGCGGGCGGAGTTTCACGCATGCGCAGTGTATATAAAGCGTAACACGTGTGCGTCGTACGTACGATCTGTGAGCGGAAGAAGGAGTATCGGAAGCACCGATCATGATAAGGAAGGTAACATTTAAACTTGGGCCTATACTGCTTATAGATTGAGGCATATATTGGGACAAGATTAGGAGACTTTAGCCTGACATTAGGGTTTGTCTTGTGTATTGCAGATAAAATGGATGGCTTCAATGACCACAACTTCTTTCCCCTGTTCATTAACAAGTACAAGCTGCCCCTGTCTGTGGCAGGTCAAACACCTGCAATATAATCATAAACAAAAGAGGCAGGCAGCGCTGGAGAAACTGCTGGAGTTGGTGAAGCCGGTGGTCCCCACGGCAACCATCCCCTATTTAAAAGCCAAAATTGGTGGCCTGAGGAGCACTTATCTTAGGGAGTGCAAGAAGGTCCAGGATTCCCAGAGATCCGGAGCTGCAGCAGATGACATTTATGTCCCCAGGCTGTGGTACTACGAGAGACTGCGATTTCTGACAGACCAGACTGAAGTCAGGGAATCCCTCTCCACTCTTCCTTCCACTCTTCCTTCCACCCTATCTTCCACCCCAGCTGAGGATTCCGATGTCCAACCTGGGACTTCCAGCCAGGAAGAAGTGGAGGAGCCCAGCTTGAGCCAGGTATAGCACTGTTCTACAGATTTCTGGTCAATAAATACATGATGTTTACTAGATGTTATTATTGATCACTAATTGCTGATTTAATAAAGTGTTTAACATATCAATTGAGAGTGGTGGGCAAAAATAATTGGGGCAAGAATGAAAAATGCTGGGCTCAGAATGATAGTCTGTTATATTTGTTAACATTCATTTTGCAACAGTCATGAGATGAAAATTGTGTGTGATTGATGAAGAAAAAACTAAAACTATGTCCCTTTTTCATACACAGGAATACCTCAGCCAGGAGGAGGCTGTGGAATGTGGCACACAGGAGGAGTCGGGGGTTAGTGGCAGCCAGGAGGAGGCTTGGCCCAGTAGAAGCCTCACAGAATCCCAGGTCCCTCCCCTCCGCCTTCCAAACAAAAGACCTATGAAGGGGAGTAACGTGGAGGATTCAGCACTCAGGCTGATTCAGGAGACTTCTGCGTCCCTCAGAGCCACCCCCACTCATGAAGAGGCCTTTGCCTGCATGGCTGCCATCAAACTGCAGGACATGCAGGAGGGCCAACGCCTCATGTGTGAGGAAATCCTTTATAAAACATTCACTAAGGGGGTGAGGGGCGAAATCACACCCAATACCCACCTGTGTGAGTTGCATCATCCTCCTCCTCCTCCTGCCACAACTCCAACACCACAGACACAGCGTGGAAGGAAAAGTGGAAGGAAGACAAGAAAGTGATGGCCTGGTTTCAGTCTGGTCTGACAAAAGTTGCAGGCTCTTATATGACCACAGCCTGGGGACATGTATGTCATCTGCAGCTGTTCATGATCTCTTGGTCTTCTGGACCAGATTGTACTCCCTTATATATGGACTCCTCAGGCCACCAATTTTGCCTTAAAATAATTAATGTGTGCCCTAGGGGCCAAAGGCTTCGCCAAATTCTGCAGTTTCTCCAGTGTTGCCTTCCCTCTTTCTTTGGTGCAGACAAGACAGAGAAAATAAATCACCGCTCAGGAGAACTTGCTTTCAGGTGTGTGTTAGTGAATCCTTCAGAGGAGAGGAGTCCCAGGTGCTGGCTAAATGCAAATTGAAGCAGGGTTTGAAACAGGAAAATCTGGATGCCGCACACCGGATAAAGTTGAAAACATCTTCTTTATTGTAAAACTTGGATCATAAAACACAGGACAATCAGGCGGGTGGTACAGACACAGCTGACGCGTTTAGTGCTCTAGTTCGAGCGCTTACTCATAGCTATGAGCTATGAGTAAGCGTTCGAACTAGAGCGCGAAACGCGTCAGCTGTGTCTGTACCACCCGCCTGATTGTCCTGTTTTTTATGATCCAAGTTTTACAATAAAGAAGATGTTTTCAACTTAAACCGGTGTGCGGCATCCAGATTTTCCTGTTTCAAACCCTGCTTTCCTCTTTCTTTGGTTAGGACCCCTTAGTAATTTTTTTTTTTTTTTTAATAATACTCGCCTATGTGTGTTTTCCTTCAAAAAGGACAGTTTGTTTGTGAGGAGGCAGGTACATTTCAAAAATACAATGTGAAATTAACAAGAGACACCAAGCAATCTCCTTGAGATTAAATAATACTAGATAAAGATAAAGATAATAATGGTGTTAACTTGGTGGTAACTTGACACACAAAACACATCCAAAACTATTCTGGAGTTAAAAAAAAATAATTAAAAAAATAACAGGAGATCATGATTTAAAAAACTAAAAAAAAATACAAAATCTAAAAACATAAAAACAAAAATTTTTTGCATTAAACATTGCAGCGTGACGAAAAGTGCTATATCCATTACGAATGCTAATTTTACCAGACCGAGCAGTTCCATCTCGGAATTTATTCTGAGCATGTGTGGCACTTTGTGCATCGGCATTGTCCACACACGGTCGGAATTTAGGCAAACTTATTTTGTTGTCGGAAAATTTTATAGCCTGCTCTCAAATTTTGTGTGTCGGAAATTCTGATGGAAAAAGTCCAATGGAGCCCACACACAGTCGGATTTTCCGACAACAAGCTCCGATCACACATTTTCCGTCGGAAAACCCGACCGTGTGTACAGGGCATAAAAGTTTTGTTTCCCTATTATCTTGATAGGTAATTGCAGAATGTAAAAATGTGCTTCAATTTGGAAAGTGTGTATTTATATTTTTGTATTATGACATTTCTTAGCTGTCCAGTGGGCTACCAATAGTGTAAGTAAAGGAGGTGCTGGCCAAAGTAACACACATTACTTATGCATTCAGCTCTCAATGAAGTGGAGAGGGTTATCTGTCCAAAACATCTCTCCCCCCCCCTAAATTTTTTACACTGGGCCATCAGAGGGGGTGAGGCATCTGAAGAAGTGGACCTTCTCTTTTTGTCTTTAACCAACTCAATACTGGGCACTTTCACCCCCTTCCTGCCCAAGCCATTTTTCAGTTTTCAGCGCTGTCACACTTTGAATGACAATTGCGCGGTCATGCAACACTGCACCCTAATGAAATTTTTATCATTTTTTCCCCACAAATAGAGCTTTCTTTTGGTGGTATTTGATCACCTCTGTGGTTTTTATTTATTGCGCTATAAACAAAAGAAGAGGGACAATTTTGAAAAAATACAATACTTTTTGCTATAATAAATATTCAATTTTTTTTTTAAACAAATTTTTTCCTCAGTTTAGGCCAATATGTATTCTTCTACATATTTTTGGCAAAAAAAAAAATCGCAATAAGCCTATATTGATTGGTTTGCGCAAAAGTTATAGCGTCTACAAAATAGGGGGTAGATTTATAGCATTTTTATTTATTTATTTTTTTACTAGTAATGGCGGCGATCTGCGATTTTTATTGTGACTGCAATATTGCGGCGGACATATCGGACACTTTTGACACATTTTTGGGACCACTCACATTTATATAGCGATCCGTGCTATAAAAATGCATTGATTACTGTGTAAATGTGACTGGCAGGGAAGGGGTTTACACTAGGGGGCGATCGAGGGGTTAATATGTGTCCTAGGGAGGTGATTCTAACTGTGGGGGGAGGGGACTCACTAGGGTAGGAGACCGATTGGTATGTCCCTATGTACAAGGGACATACCATCGGTCTCCTCTCCTCTGACAGGACGTGGATCTGTGTGTTTACATACACAGATCCACGGTCCTGCTCTGTTACCCGGCGCGCGCCCCCTAGTTGCTCGGGAGGGCGATCAGAGCAACAGCTGCCTCGTCCCGCTGTCATATGATGGTGGGCGGTAGCTTAGTGGTTAAATACTACTTTAAATAAATGTTAGTACTGATTTTGGCCAATAATGTTTGTGTCTAATCTGCTTGCAATGTTTATGTGCAAAATGACAAATTTTTTATTTCTTGTTTGACTCCACGGTTTCCTTCAATGCCACAGCGGGTTCAACCCACAGAGGGTTTTTAACTACCGGCTGGCCAGAGCCAGAAGAGTGGTGGAAAATCCCTTTGGAATAATGGCCAGCCAGTTCTGCCTATTCCTCACTGCAATAAACATGGCGGAATATAAAATCAATCATATCGTTATGACATGCTGCATATTGCATAACTTTTTAAGAAAAAATGCATCAAACTACGTGGCCTCAGTTGGGACTGAGGCCAGCTTATTACCGGATACAACAGCTCTTGAAGCTGGCCGTCCTGGCTTGCCCCCCCAAAGCGCCCATGAAGTTCGTGAAAAGTATCTAGAGTACTTTGCGGGTAGGGGGGCCATTGATTTGCCACAAAATGTTTAACAAACGTGAAAAAATTAATTTTTTATTTAAACGGAAATAATATTTACTTTGATTTACTGCTTGTGTTTCTTTTAGCTGGCTCCTAGGTTATCCAATGGGCTTTTCCTTTTTGCCTTTTTGTTCAATAGTGCTAACGTAATTTTTTGGATACATGAGGTGACAATTTCTTCTTCAGCTAACTATTATGTTGTGGGTCTGCTGCACACACACCTTTTTTTGTTGTTAATGTATGTAATGCATTACTAATAAAAATATTCATGATTTTCAGCACCATGACTGAAATTTGTGGAGTCACAAAAATGGTCTGATTGTGGCAAATTATAAAGCACTGTGTGAGTTATTTACTAAAGGAAATTCCACTTTGCACTCCAAGTGCACTGCAAAAGTGCACTTGAAACTGCACTGACTGCCTTTAGTAAATCACCTCCATTGTCACTGTAAACACCAACTTACTACAAAACCTGCTTTTGAGCATTGAAAAAAGAAGCCACACATTGTTGAGAAGAAAACATTTTACTCAAAGCACATTCACATATGCATTAGAAAAGGGTTTTTGAACAAACCAACATCTTTGTTGTATAACTTTTTTTGTCACATTAGAAATAGCCTTTTTTTGTTTAAACAGGCATGTTTCAAACCATTACATACACAACTCAGGAACTTACAAAGTTCAACTTTGATAAAGTGAAGGCAATATCAGACATTAGTATGTCCAAACTGTGTTGATTTTGCCTTCATCAGATGAGGTGATGTCACCCCTGTAAAAGCCAAATTTTGAAGATGCACACAAATTGTGATTCAAACTGGGGATTCCCTCCTGATCCCATGCCTAATGTCAACATGTGCTAGCTCCCATCCTGGGGGATCAATGGACGTGTTTTGGGGGTACAACCCCTTCCTCTCACCTACTTGAGTTGCGAGGAAGGGGTTGCACCCACAAAACATGTACATTGATATCCCGTGATGGCAGATAGCACGCGTTGACATACCGTGTGCATCTTCAAAATTTGGCTTTTAAAATACTTTAACCACTTCAGCCCCGGAAGGATTTACCCCCTTCCTGACCAGAGCACTTTTTACAATTTGGCACTGCGTCGCTTTAACTGCTAATTGCGCGGTCATGCAATGCTGTACCCAAACGAAATTTGCGTCCTTTTCTTCCCATAAAGCTTTCTTTTAATGGTATTTGATCACCTCTGCCGTTTTTATTTTTTGCGCTATAAATGGAAAAAGACCGAAATTTTGGGAAAAAAATATATTTTCTACTTTTTGTTATAAAAAAATCCAATAAACTCAATTTAAGTCATACATTTAGGCCAAAATGTATTCGGCCACATGTCTTTGGTAAAAAAAATGTCAATAAGTGTATATTTATTGGTTTGCGCAAAAGTTATAGCGCCTACAAACTAGGGTACATTTTCTGGGATTTACACAACCTTTAATTTATGACTGCCTATGTCAATTCTTGAGGTGCTAAAATGGCAGGGCAGTACAAACCCCCCCAAATGACCCCATTTTGGAAAGTAGACACCCCAAGGAAATTGCTGAGAGGCACGTTGAGCCCATTGAATATTATTGTTTTGTCCCAAGTGATTGATTAATGACAAAAAAAAAAAAAAATTACAAAAAGTTGTCACTAAATGATATATTGCTCACACAGGCCACGGGCATATGTGGAATTGCACCCCAAAATACATTCAGCTGCTTTTCCTGAGTACGGGGATACCACATGTGTGGGACTTTTTGGGAGCCTAGCCGCGTACGGGGCCCCGAAAACCAATCACCGCCTTCAGGATTTCTAAAGGCGTAATTTTTTTATTTCTCTCCTCACTACCTATCACAGTTTTGAAGGCCATAAAATGCCCAGATGGCACAACCCCCCCCCAAAATGACCCCATTTTGGTAAGTAGACACCCCAAGCTATTTGCTGAGAGGCATGTTGAGTCTATGGAATATTTTATATTTTGACACAAGTTGCGGGAAAGTGACAAATTTTATTTTTTTTTTTGCACAAAATTGTCACTAAATGATATATTGTTCACACAGGCCATGGGCATATGTGGAATTGCACCCCAAAATACATTTAGCTGCTTCTCCTGAGTACGGGGATACCCCATGTGTGGGACTTTTTGGGAGCCCAGCCGCGTACGGGGCTCCGAAAACCAATCACCTCCTTCAGGATTTCTAAGGGCGTAAATTTTTGATTTCACTCTTCACTGCCTATCACAGGTTCGGAGGCCATGGAATGCCCAGATGGCACAACCCCCCCCCCCCCCCCCCAAGACAACATTTTGGAAAGTAGACATCCCAAGCTATTTGCTGAGAGGCATGGTGAGTATTTTGCAGCTCTGATTTGTTTTTGAAAATGAAGAAAGACAAGAAAATTTTTTTTTTTTTTTCAATTTTCAAAACTTTGTGACAAAAAGTGAGGTCTGCAAAATACTCACTATACCTCTCAGCAAATAGCTTGGGGTGTCTACTTTCCAAAATAGGGTCATTTGGGGGGGGGGGGTTTGTGCCACCTGGGCATTCCATGGCCTCCAAAACTGTGATAGGCAGGGAAGAATGAAATCAAAAATTTACGCTCTTAGAAAGCCTGAAGGCGGTGCTTGGTTTTCGGGGTCCCGTACGCGGCTAGGCTCCCAAAAAGTCTCACACATGTGGTATCCCCATACTCAGGAGAAGCAACAGAATGTATTTTGGGGTGTAATGTCACATATTCCCATGGCCTGTTTGAGCAATATATCATTTAGTGACAACTTTGTGCAAAAAAAAAAAATTTGTCTCTTTCCCTCAACTTGTGTCACAATATAAAATATTCCATGGATTCGACATGCCTCTCAGCAAATAGCTTGGGGTGTCTACTTTCCAAACTTGGGTCATTTGGGGGGTTTTGAACTGTCCTGGCATTTTATGCACAACATTTAGAAGCTTATGTCACATATCACCCACTCTTCTAACCAGTGGAAGACAAAGCCCTTTCTGACACTTTTTCTTTACATGAAAAAATTTTTTTTTTGCAAGAAAATTACTGTGAACCCCCAAACATTATATATTTTTTTTAAAGCAAATGCCCTACAGAATAAAATGGTGGGTGTTTCATTTTTTTTCACACAGTATTTGCGCAGCGATTTTTCAAAAGCATTTTTTGGGGAAAAAACACACTTTTTTAAATTTGAATGCACTAAAAACACACTATATTGCCCAAATGTTTGATGAAATAAAAAAGATGATCTTAGGCCGAGTACATGGGTACCAAACATAACATGCTTTAAAATTGCGTACAAACGTGCAGTGGCGACAAACTAAATACATTTTTAAAAGCCTTTACAGGTTACACTTTAGATTTATAGAGGAGGTCTACTGCTAAAATTACTGCCCTCGATCTGACCTTCGCGGTGATACCTCACATGCATAGTGCAATTGCTGTTTACATTTGACGCCAGACCAAAGCTTGCCTTCGCCTTTGTGCGAGAGCAGGGGGGGACAGGGGTGCTTTTTTTTTATTATTATCTTATTTTTAAACTGTTCCTTTCATTTTTTTTTAATCATTTTTATTGTTATCTCAGGGAATGTAAATATCCCCTATGATAGCAATAGGTAGTGACAGGTACTCTTTTTTGAAAAAATTGGGGTCTATTAGACCCTAGATCTCTCCTCTGACCTCAAAGCATCTGACCACACCAAGATCGGTGTGATAAAATGCTTTCCCAATTTCCCAATGGTGCTGTTTACTTTCGGCGAAATCTAAGTCATGAAATGCTCTTGGCTTCCGGTTTCTTAGGCCATAGAGATGTTTGGAGCCACTCTGGTCTCTGATCAGCTCTATGGTCAGCTGGCTGAATCACCGGCTGCATTCTCAGGTTCCCTGTTGGGACAGGAGAGCCAGAGAAAAACATGGAAGACAGTGGGGGGGGGGGCATTCCCTCCCACTGCTTGTAAAAGCAGTCTAGAGGCTAATTAGCCACTAGGATTGCTTTTACATGAAAGCCGACCGCTGGCTGAAAAGAATGATACCAAGATGATACCTAAACCTGCAGGCATCATTCTGGTATAACCACTCAAAGTCCAGCAACATACCAGTACGTTGCTGGTCCTTGTTGGGCATATATTGTCTTTTCTTTCATGCAGCCTGTGGGCTGAACGAAAAAAAGAGATTGATCGGTGGGTATACCCACCATTAGAATACCTCCCTTCATCCACCCACTTCTAATGATGGGCATACATGCACCGTTTATATATGCAGAAGCATGGGGGCATCCTCCCGCAAAAGGTAGGAGCAAATCGCTCCTCCGCCCCTGCTGCCCCCATCCTTCGGCATATATCACCTCCGCTGGAGTCACGGCTTTATATATCGTGGGAGCAAACGCTGTTGCTGTCAAGATAAATAAATCCGCGCTGCAGCTGAATGGCGTACCTGAAGACAAAAAAATGGTTAACAATAAAACACAGTAAACGGTAAAGTATAAAAAATTGCATACCTGAAAAAGCAAACATGATAAAATATAATAACAATAAAACATTGCAGAATAGAATACAGTAAAAAAGAGCAGAACAATAGAGAGAGAGTAGAGAGAGAGAACAATAAAACGACAACTATTTTTTTTTATTTTATATTTTTTTGTGTTTTTTTTTTGTTTTTTTTTTTACACTTTTTTTGTAACTGTAACTTTTGTAACTGTAACCGGTTCCAGGTTCCGGTCTCTCAAAACGCGATGGCATCTTGGGAGACCCTGTGAAAGTGTGCCTAATCTGTGCAATACTGAACTAGTGTATGGTAAAACATTTACCAATGCAAAGACCAGGATTTTCAGGACAGGAGGGACAATAATAGCGGGTATCACGCCTATATCTGCGCTTGCTGCAGACACAACATCTTTTTTGGGGGGGTTCATTGGGTAGGGGTACTCGGGAGGACATAAAGAAAATGCCTCTTATGCAGCCGACTGCATTTGGTTGGGGATGTGAATGGGGGAAGTACGGGCGCTGCAGAAGTGGTGGGTTTCCAATTATTAGGATTGGCGAATGCAGCAGGAAGGGCATTATGGGCACGACGGGCCTGTGTTTGTCTTCTTGGTGGCAGCGGGACACTACTTGTGCTTGCCACCTCACCAGCTTGAACTGCACTTATGGGACTCGCCATGTCACCAAGTATTACTGCAGTGCTGGTTTGACTACGACCGGGGTGTACTAGGCCGCTGGAGCTTGCCAGTTCCCCAAAAGGCTACCAAAAAAACTGTTAGCGATCGCAGGGATCAGGCCTGACTCTGCGAACGCTGCAGTTATGCGTTTAGTGTTTTGTAAGTGACAAATGACCATATAGTGTGACCAAACCCCCGTATTTTTTGAATATGTTCAGGTGTTTTTAACTAGCCCTGCAGGAAATGTCATTCTTGTATGTGTGCGCTGTAAAATATTTTGTACTGTTTGTAGGAAACGCATTGTATGGTGTGCCCCCCAAATATGTTCTTGTATACTGGCGCTAACCTGACGCTGCCTGGGGCTGGTGTTTGCCAGTTCCCCAAAACGCTACCAAAAAAACTGTTAGCGATCGCAGGGATCAGGCCTGACTCTGCGAACGCTGCAGTTATGCGTTTAGTGTTTTGTAAGTGACAGTGATCGATTGATACTGCACTTGGGTGGGCTGGGCTGGGCGGAGGGGCAAAACGCAGGTGCTAGCAGGTATCTGGGCTGATTCCGCTAACACTACGTTTTTTGGTAACCCTAAACTGCTGGGGACGCTAGTATAGATCTGATCGGATCAGATATTGATCCGTTCAGATACTATACCACTAAGGGAGGCGTATGGTGTGTGCGTGGATGTTATCGCTACTGGCGCTAACCTCGTATGTGTGCGCTGTGAAATCTTTTGTACTGTTTGTAGGTCTTATAGCAGCACCATCTTGGATTTAAATGCATTGTATGGTGTGCCCCCCAAATATGTTCTTGTATATTGCAATAGGCCCCGACCAGGTCTTTTGGGCTGGAGCACTCCTCCCCTCTCCTCATTACCTCTTATTTAGTGGCCACCAGTGTATAGGATGTATCCCCTTCAGTTCTCCCACATAGAGGAGTTCAGCTCCCATGGTTGAGACAAAGGATCTTCCATTCTATTACTAGAGTAGGACCCACTAATTCGGGGTACTTTGTCGCAGTAAGTGGGCTTAGCACTATATGACCATATAGTGCAGTGGTTCTCAACTCCAGGCCTCGGGACCCACCAACAGGCCAGATTTTAAGTATTACCTTGGGGAGTTGCAGACTAGAATACTGCAATCACTGAGCAGCAAGTGATATCACCTGTGATGTATTTCAGCTATCTTGCAAACCTGGCCTGTTGGTGGGTCCTGAGGACTGGAGTTGAGAACCACTGATATAGTGTGACCAAACCCCCTTATTTTTTGAATATGTTCAGGTGTTTTTAACTAGCCCTGCAGGAAATGTCATTCTTGTATGTGTGCGCTGTAAAAATTTTTGTACTGTTTGTAGGTCTTATAGCAGCACCATCTTGAATTTAAACGCATTGTATGGTGTGCCCCCCAAATATGTTCTTGTATACTGGCACTAACCTGACGCTGCCTGGGGCTGGTGCTTGCCAGTTCACCAATACGCTACCAAAAAAACTGTTAGCAATCGCAGGGATCAGGCCTGACTCTGCGAACGCTGCAGTTATGCGTTTAGTGTTTTGTAAGTGACAGTGATCGATCGATACTGCACTTGGGTGGACTGGGCTGGGCGGAGGGGCAAAACGCAGGTGCTAGCAGGTATCAGGGCTGATCCCGCTAACACTGCATTTTTGGGAACCCTAAGCTGCTGGGGACGCTAGTATAGATCTGATCGGATCAGATATTTATCCGTTCAGATACTATATCACTAAGGGAGGTGTATGCTGCGTGCGTGGGTGTTAGCGGTACTGGCGCTAACCTGAGGCTGCCTGGGGTGACGCAGACCCTATCTGACCCTAAAAATTAGTTATATCACCGCCGGGCGATTAGGGGTCTAAACCTTTATTCGGTAATAAACATCGGGTGCCCTGACACTATAAAAAATAAATGAACTAACCAGCATCACCCATAACAGTTATACGGTGATCACTGGTGAAAGGGTTAACTAGGGGGCAATCAAGGGGTTAAAACCTTTATTAGGTAGTATATGGGGGTCCCATACGCTATAAAACGCTGACAGCGAACCTAAATATTTACCTCCCTAACTAGCGTCACCAGTGACACTAATACAGCGATCAGAAAAACGATCGCTTAGTGACACTGGCGACGGGGGGTGATCAAGGGGTTAAAACTTTATTAGGGGGGGTTAGGGGGGTACCCTAGACCTAAAGGGGGCTAACACTAACTGCCCTACCACACTAACTGTCACAAACTGACACCAATGCCAATGTTTTGGACAAGAATGTAAAATGCTGGGGTCAGAATGATAGTCTTTTCTATTTATTAACTTTCAATGTGCAACAGTCATGATCTGAAAATTTTGTGTGATTGATGAACAGTAAACTAAAACTATGTCCCTTTTTCAGGAAAGCCTCAGCCAGGAGGAGGCTGTGGAATGTGGCAGTCAGGAGGAGGCAGGGGTAAGTGGCAGCCAGTAGGTGGCCAGACCCAGTAGGAGCCTCACAGAATCGCAGGTCCCTCCCCTCCGCTGTCCAACCAAAAGGGCCAGGACTGGGAGTAACGTGGAGGAGGCAGCGCTCAGGCTGATTAGGGAGGCTAATGAGGCCCTCAAAGCCAACCCCACTCTCCAAGAGACCTTTGCATGCATGACTGCATACAAAATGCAGCAAATGGAGGAGGGCCAACGCCTCTTGTGTGAGGAACTCATGGTGATCACCCAAAACAAGGGGTTGAGGGGCCAACTCACAATCAAAGCACACCTGTGTGAGTTGGACCATCCTTCTCCTCCTCCTCCACCTGCTGCCACACCTCCAACACCACAGTCATAGCCTGGAAGGAAGCATGGAAGGAAGACAAAAAAGTGATGGCCTGGGTTCAGTCTGGTCTGGCAAAAGATGCAGGCTGTTTTATGACCATAGCCTGGGGACATAGATGTTGTCTGCTGCTGTTCTCTTGGAGTCCTGGACCAGATTGTGCTCACTATGATATGGACTCCTTAGGCCACCAATTTTGGTTGGCAAATAGTTGATGTGTGCCCTGGGGTACATTTCAGCAGTTTCTCCTGCGTTGCCTTCCTCTTTATTTTGTTCTGACCCATAATATTTTGGAGATCACTATAAAAAACAAAAAAAAATAGGAAAAAAAAAAATTCTAAACAAAAATTCTAAACATTATTATGGAGATCTGACGAAAAAAAAAATATTATTCAGGAGATCACGAGAAATAATAAAGAAATTAGTTTGTCAGAACTCTGTGAATATGAGCAGTAAAACAAGTTAATTATTCTAGCATTATAAAGAAGAAGAGAATGCGCTGCATTAAAATATTTAAACAATTGAAGCGCGACGAACGCTAGTTTTACGCTAGCTCTTCTGTCTCGTAATTTATTCTGAGCATGTGTGGCACTTTGTGCATCGGAATTGTGTACACACGATCGGAAATTTAGAGAACAGATTTTGTTGTTGGAAAATTTGAGATCCGGATCTCATATTTTTTTGTGTCGGAAAATCCGATGGAAAAAGTCAGATGGAGCCTACACACGGTCGGAATTTTCCGACAACAAGCTCCGATCGCACATTTGCCGTCAAAGTCTGACTGTGTGTACGGGGTATTCGTGTTGCAGCCGGAAAGGGCATGCAAGTGAAACACCTAGATACACCAAGATGTTAAAACTGCTTTGCTATATGGAGACATTAAGGAAGACCTCTACATGGAGCAACCACCAGGCTACATGGAGCAACCACAAGGAGACAACCTTGTGTGTAAACTTCAGAAGAGCATCTACAGTCTTACGCAATCTGCAAGGATGTGGAATGAGAAAGTGAACAAAGTACTTACCAGAGAGGGATTCTCAAGAAGTAAAGCAGACCCCTGTCTCTACTCCAGCAAATCAAGAAGACAGATGGATATACATCCTTATCTATGTTGATGACATTATAACTTGTTTTGAACAAGAAAGGGATTACAATCATATAGTTCGCAAACTGAAAGAACATTTTTGAATCAAAGAACTAGGGAAAATTAGCTACTATCTGGGAATCCAAATAGAGAGAGAAGAAGATGGAGTTATCTTCTCAACCAATCTCTGAAATCTCTGAAATTTCGGAACAATTTCATATGCAAGATGCAAAGGAATTGAAAACTCCTATGGAACCAGGCTATCTAAAGAGCAATGAAGCAGAAAACTTGCTACCCAGCTGTCAGAGAACCATCACAAACGCTCGTTCCCGGGTGCCAGCCGGACGTACGGGAAGAACGAGCGAGCCCCGGACTAGGTACGCACGCGATGCGATCGTACGAACGAGGGCACACCAGCGCGTGCACGCTCGCACTCCAACGAATCACGGCGCAAGGCGCCCTATTTAAACGATCAGCAGACTAGCATCAATGCTGGATTGTCTCAGCTCGTTCCTGAACCCTTGCTGTTGCCTTGTTTACTTGACCCTGATCTTGAACCTCTGCTTGCCTTGACTACCCTCTCGGATCACCCCTACATCTCTGCCTGCCTTGCTTCCTGTATTGAACCCGGCTTGGACTCCTGACTACGGCTCTGTCTCCTGATTCGGTACCCCGCTGCCAGTTTGTTGCCAACCTCCGCCAGTCCCTGACCACGTCTCTGCCTGCCGATTGTGTACCTCATTGCCAGCACGTTGCCAACTCCTGCCTGCCGTGACCCTGCAAGTTCCTCTGCTGGACCTCTCCTGCATCCATCCAGGGATCAGCACCTCAGCTTCCTTCCGAAGACTTCTGGGCTTCTGATCCTGCCAGCAGGCACCTGCACCCTTCCGCCGCCCTAGCAACCCTGTCTCAACCTCCAGGGACGCTAGGACCAGGACCGTGCAAGAGGCCGCCCTCGTCATTTCAGACTCCGCTGTAAGGTACGTGACACCAGCAATGATACGTATCGCAGAGCAATTGGTAAGCTGCTATATGTTGCCACTGTGACAAGACCAGACATAGCCACAGCAGTGGGCATACTATGCAGGAAAGTCTCAGCTCCCTGTCAGCATGACTGGAACGCAGTATAAAGAGTGATGCAGTACCTCAAAAGGAACATTTCAGATGAAGTTACGTATATGTGGATGCCGATTGGGCCGGGAACACAAGTGGATTTCAGTATGGGGAAGGAACCATAAGTTGGTCTAGTCGAAAGCAAGCAAGTGTCACTCTATCTTCAACTGAAGCAGAGTACATTGCAGCAGCACACGCGTGTCAAGAAGTGATATGGATTCGTAAATTTTTTGTGGACATTGGGATAGACATGTCAAAACCAATTCCCATTTTTGAAGACAACCAGGGATGTATAAAGCTTCCGCAATCAGAAAGTGTCAATCCTAGGACCAAACACATTGACGTCAAGTTTCAACTACTGAGGGACAATCAAGAGCAAGGTGTTATTGACATTCAATACTGTCCGTCAGAAGAGATGACTATTGATGCACTCACCATGCCTTTATTGAAGGAACGTCATAGTTATTTCCAGAAGAGGCTGAATATAAATTTGTAGACATGTGCACTGACAAAAAATTAGTTAGTTTCATTCGTTTTTTTTTGCCTTTTTCGGAAATTCGGAAATCCGAAAATTCGGATTTTCGAATCTCCGAATTTTCGAATTCCGAATTTTTGGAATTTGAAAATTCAAAAATTTGAAAATCCGTAAATTCAAAAATCTGAAAAAAAGAAAGAAAATCAGTAAGATTCAAATTAATAACTAATAATTACTAACTATTAAATTATAGGTATTGAGATTTCCTTTCAAATTTGGCTGTTTGTGAACGTAACGAATACAAATTTATCTGAAGTTACGAATTATCCAAAATAAAAATGCCGCATCTAAACAAATGGAATGGAACAAATTAATAATAAATAATAAAAAGGTTTTATTATTATTATTATTATTATTATTATTATTGTTATTTATTAATATTAGATTGTTATGTTACTTTCGTTTAGATACGGCATTTGTTATTTCAGATAATTTGTAACTTTGGATAAATTCATACTCGTTACGTTCACTAACAGCCAGGTTTGAAAGGAAATTTCAATACCTATAATTTAATAGTTATTATTAGTTATTATTTCCGATTTTTGGGTATTGGAGTTTTCAGATTTTCATTCTTTTCGGATTTTTGAATTTTCAAATTTCCGAAACTTCAAATTTCCGAATTTGCTCATTTCAAATTTCCGAAATTCCAAATTTCCGAACTTCAGGGTTTCCGAACGTCAGGATTTCCGAGATTTCGAATTTTTGGAAATTTGAAATTCGGAAATTGCAGTACATTGTTTTTACGCATGGGTACATTCTTTTTAAATGCCACCCTAAACTACTAGGGCAACACAGCCCTGACACACATGCCTTGCAGTGCTCGACAGTGAACAGTAGTGCCCTGCGTCGGGAAAAAAATTCTGCACATCCATTGTATGCTCATTCCAATGCGTGGTAAAGAAATTGCTTGGCATGTGGCACTTGGCATGTGCTGACCTTTTATCTCATTTTATCCAAGTTACTCACAACAGTAAAGTAAAGCCCTACCAAAACAAGCAAATAAAATATTTATTGTATAAAGAACTTTATAGCTTATGTATCAAGGGTTACACAAAAGAGTTTGTTGAAGTCAGTGTTGCTAGGTAATACCAGTATTTACTTTTAAAAATACACTTGGGTCAAATATGAAAAAGTTGTATTTTAAGGAAACGTTTCCCGACATAAATATATAGGATGCCTTTGCTGAATTATAAAACTGTTGGTTGCCTGGCTGTCATTCTGACTTTCTTCCTTCAATACAGTAAGTGTGACTGACCCAATAAGGAATTTTTTATTTTTCTGATCTGTATCTGGATCTGGAAGGAAGACCACGGAGATGCTCCTCTAATACAGGAATACTATGTGGAACAAATGAGTCAGGTAACATGGAAGGTTGGAAACCATAGTTCGCCATAAACAGGCACAATCAGGAAGCAGAATTCAAGGCACTATTGTGAGCAAACTCCGCCCACGTTAAGAGGTCTGACCAGTTGTTATGATGGTCAGAAATATAGCAATGTAGGAATTGCTCCAAGGACTGATTGGCTCATGCTGCAGCCCCATTAGACTGCGGGTGATACACAGATAAGAAAGCAAGCAGAATTCCCAACTGTGCACAAAAGGCTCACCAGAACCAGGACACAAACTACCCCTGTCTGAGACAATCACCTTGGGTAGCCCATGTAAGCGAAAGATCTCCTGAGCAAAAATGGAAGCCAGTTCCTTAGAAATGGGCAACTTCTTAAGTGGAATACAATGGGACATTTTCGAGAACCGGTCAACCACCGTAAGGATAACTGTGTTGCCCTGGGGGAGTTGGGCAACTCCACAATGAAATCCATAGACAGGTGGGTCCAGGGCCTCTCTCCATTGGGTATGGGTTGTAGGAGGCCCACTGGAAGGTGTCGCAGAGTCTTACTCTGAGCACACATGGAACAGGTAGCTACGAAGGCAGTTACATCAGCATGTAGACTAGGTCACCAGAATTGTTGGGAAATGGCCCAAAAGAGTTGATTCTTCCCAGGGTGGCCAGCAGCCTTGGGAGAATGGTAGGTCTGGAGCACAGCAGTACGGAGACTCTCTAGGACAAAGCAGAGGTCACAAGGTTTCTCAGGTGGAGCATGGACCTGAGCAGCAAGAATTTTGTCACCCAAAGGAGAAGTGAGACTGGTGCGAACCGTATCCAGAATACGATCAGGAGGAATCACAGGAACCGGAACTGACTCCATCTTGGAAGTAGAGGAAAATTGTTGTGACAAAACGTCAGCCCTTACATTCTTAGTACCGGGTAAGAATGAGACAATGTAATTGAAACTAGACAAGAAAAGAGCCCATCGCGCCCTTCTGGGAGAGAGGCGTTTAGTCTCAGACAAGAATGTGAGATTCTTATGGTCAGTAAGAATGAGAATTGGTACAGTGGTACCTTCGAGGAGATGCCTCCATTCTTTCAGGGCTAAGATGATCGCTAACAGCTCTCTGTCACGAATCTCGTAATTTCACTCCGCAGGTGACAATGTCACGTACCTTGTGGACGAGCCCGACTTGCAGGGGATGGCCTCTCTTGCGGCTCCGACTCGAGGGCCCTTGTAGGGTGAACAGGAAGCACAGGAATCAGGAGTGACACGAGTGCCTGGCAGGATCGACAGCAGGAGGTGGGTCTGGAACTTGGGAAGCACTGTGCAGTAGAACTTCAGACTGAGCCAGAAGGTAGACTGGAACCTGGAAGGAGCAGGATCAGCAGACTGGTGCAGCAGACTGGGACCGGACAGCAGACTGAAACTGGACAGCAGACTGGAACTGGACAGCAGACTGGAACTGGATAGCAGACTGGAGCCGGATAGCAGACTGGAACTGGACAGCAGACTGGAACTGGATAGCAGACTGGAGCTGGACAGCAGACTGGAACTGTATAGCAGACTGGAACTGGACAGCAGAATGGAGCCGGACAGCAGAATGGAACTGAGGTCAGGATACTGAGACTGGAGAGTCAGACAAGCTGGATCGGTAGCCAGGCAGACAGTGGATATGCCAGAGGCGTAGATCAGACAAGCCGGGGTGGGATGCAGGCAGAAGACAGGGATGGTCGGAGACAAGCCGGGATCAGATGCAGGCAGACAACAAGGATAATTAGGAACCAGCCGGGTCTTTAGCACAGAAACAGGTACCCAAGGATCAAACACACGTAACGCTGTAGAGCAGACAGCAAGATCCCAGTGTGACTCGGCAATCACGCAACTGCATGCTCAGGATGCCTGTTACTGGCAGGATCTTCCTGACAGACAATTTCTCGGAAAAGTAGACACAAGGATGCATAGCGCTCTCAGAGATAGGACGCTGAGACAGAAGGGTGCCAACTCCAGTCTCAGAAGCATCAACCTAAAGGGTAAAAGGTAACGTAGGATCAGGATGTGCCAACACAGAAGCAGAAACAAAGGCAGACTCTCAAAGGCCTTAATGGACTCCGGAGACCAACTCTGTGGGTTACTGTCCTTTCAGGTCATATCAGTCAGGGGCTTGACCAGAGACGAGAAGTTACAAATAAACTTCCGATAATATTTGGCAAAGCCAAGAAAATACTGCAGAGGACGTAAATCCATGGGTCGGGGCCACTGTAGGGCTGCTAAAAGTTTCTCAGGGTCCATCGAAAAACCAGTAGTAAACCTGTTTGCGATGGAATTCGCACTTCTCCAATTTACAATAGAGATTGTACTCTTAGTTTCTGAAGCACACGGCAGACATTTGTGTGGTGGCTCTCCAGGGACTTGGAAAATATGAGGATATCGTTGAGATAAACCACCACACATACAGTGCCTTGCAAACGTATTTACCCCCTTGGCTTTTTACCTATTTTGTTACATTACAGCCTTTAGTTCAATGTTTTTTTTTTAATCTGAATTATATGAGATGGATCAGAACACAATAGTCTAAGTTGGTGAAGTAAAATTAGAAAATTATATACATAAAACTATTTTTCAGAAATAAAAAACTGATCATTGGCGCGTGCGTATGTATTCACCCCTTTGCTATGAAGCCCATAAAAAGCTCTGGTGTAACCAATTACCTTCAGAAGTCACATAATTAGTGAAATGATGTCCACCTGTGTGCAATCTAAGTGTCACATGATCTATCATTACATATACACACACACATATATATTTTGAAAGGCCCCAGAGGCTGCAACACCTAAGCAAGAGGCACCACTAACCAAACGCTGCCATGAAGACCAAGGAACTCTCCAAACAAGTAAGGGACAATGTTCTTGAGAAGTACAGGTCAGGGTTAGTTTATAAAAAAAATCCAAATCTTTGATAATCCCTAGGAGCATCATCAAATCTATCATAACCAAATTGAAAGAACATGGCACAACAGAGACTGGAGTATCTGTACCTAGGACGACAATAAGCCATACACTCCAAAGAGTTGGTCTTTATGGCAGAGTGGCCAGAAGAAAGCCATTACTTTCAGCAAAAAAAAAAATGGCAAAAAGACATGTGGAAGACTCCCAAAATGTATGGAGGAAGGTGCTCTGGTCTGAAGAGACTAAAATTGACGTTTTTGGCCATCAAAGAAGATGCTATGTCTGGCACAAACCCAACACATCACATCACATCACCCAAAGAACACCATCACCACAGTGAAACATGTTGGTGGCAGCATCATGCTGTGGTCGAGGGAAAGATAGATGGTGCTAAATACAGGGATATTCTTGAGCTAAACCTGTACCACTCTGTGTGTGATTTGAGGCTAGGATGGAGGTTCACCTTCCAGCAGGACAATGAATCCAAGCACACTGCTAAAGCAACACTTGGGTTTAAGGAGAAACATGTAAATGTGTTGGAATGGCCTAGTCAAAGCCCAGACCTCAATCCAATAGAAAATCTGTGGTCAGACTTAAAGATTGCTGTTCACAAGCGCAAACCATCCAACTTGAAGGAGCTGGAGCAGTTTTGCAAGGAGGAATGGGCAAAAATGCCAGTGGTAAGATGTGGCAAGCTCATAGAGACTTATCCAAAGTGACTTGGAGCTGTGATAGCCGCAAAAGGTGGTTCTACAAAGTATTGACTTTAGGGGGTGAATAGTTATGCACATTGACTTTTTCTATTATTTTGTCCTATTTGTTGTTTGCTTCACAAAAAAAAAAAATAAATAAATAAAAACACACATCTTCAAAAGTTGTGGGCACATTCTGTAAATTAAATGATGCAAATCCTCAAACAATCCATGTTAATTGCAGGTTGTGAGGCAACAAAACATGAAAAATGCCAAGGGGGTGAATACTTTTGCAAGGCACAGTAACTGCAACAAATCTCGGAGGACATCGTTAATGAATTCCTGGAAAACTGCTGGGGCATTACAAAGGCCAAAAGGCATTACAAGCTACTCACAATGGCCTGTTCTGGTATTAAATGCAGTTTTCCACTTGTCGTCCTCCTTAATCCTCACAAGATTGTATGCCCCCTCTCAAATCGAGCTTTGTGAAAACCGTTGCTCCCTTGAGGCGGTTAAATAACTCCGTAATCAAGAAACCTTGAGAAAGTGCGTCTGCGACATACTCCTCCATGGCCTTATCCTCCAAGACAGGCAAAGGGTAAACCCGGCCACGAGGAGTTATGGCACCAGGTTGAAGGTCAATTGCGCAATCATACGACCGGTGTGGAGGCAAAATACCGGCTTGACCTTTGTCAAAGACATCGCTAAAACCGCGGTACTCCTCCGGCAGGGAGGAGAGTGAAGAGGTGCACAGGACCTTGGCTACATTCTGGAAGCATGTCTTACTGCATTGTGGCAACCAGGAGAGAACCTCAGCACGGAGCCAATCAAAAGAGGGGTTGTGCCTCTGTAACCAAGGATAACCAATAACCAGTTGAAACTTAGGTGAGGAAATAACTTGGAACTGGATTATCTCATGGTGAAGACCCCCTATGGCCATGGACAATGGAACAGTCTCATGAGTCACATGGGCAGGCTGTAGAGGTCTTCCTCAAGAGCCTCAATGGCAAGTGGAGTGTCACGCAGCTACAGCGGAATCTAGTGATTTGATACAATGGCAGCAACAATTAACAGGCCTGCAGCCCCAGAGTTGATTAGAGCCTGTATCTCGATGCACAACTCAGCCCAAGAAAGGGTAACCGAAACCAGGGGCTTATCCTTCTGGATAACTGGGGACGAAACAACGCCACCTAAGGTCTGTCCGTGACAGAACCTCAAGGTTGTCATTCCCTGGGCAGGTAGGACAAGACTTCCAAAAGTGACCTGCCTGGCCACCATAAAGGCACAATCTCTCCCTCCTAAGGGTTCTCTCATACGCAGAGAGACGCGTGAAACCCAAGTACATGGGTTCATTTTCACAGACCGACTCGGTACCAGGAGGCATAAGAGGTGAGGGAGGCAAGGGTGGAACTGTAAAGTTGGGAGACACATGTACAGGAGGTTTCCTCAAGCTCTCCTTAAAAGGGAGTCTTTCTCTGAGTCTGGAGTCAATGAGGATGGAAAACATGATCAACCTCTCCAGCTCAGTGGGTATATCTCAGGCTGCAATCTCATCCTTGATGGTATCCGAGAGACCATGAGAAAAAGCAGCCACGAGGGCCTCATTGTTCCAAGCAACCTCTGCTGCCAGAGTATGGAATTCAATGGCATAATCGGCAACAGTTCTAGTACTCTGATGGACTTGAGGCACTTGGCAGCAGAAGCGGAGCTTGCAGGAACGTCAAATACCCTTTTAAAATTAGTGACAAACTCAGGATAACTCAAGACAACAGGTTTTTGTGTCTCCCATAGAGTGTTTTCCCAGGCCAAGGATCTCTCAGAAAGCAAAGATATCACAAAACCTACTTTGCTTCTGTCCGTGGGAAACGCCTGGGGCGGCATCTCACAGTATATCTCAACCTGGCTGAGAAACCCTCTGCATTGGACTGGATCGCCCCCAAATCACTGGGGAAGCGGAACGGAACCAGACATACCTCTAATAGAGGTATTACTCAAGGCGGGTGCCTGCACAGAGACTGGAGCAGCAGCAGGGACAGCCTGCAACACAGGTTGTAGTGGAGCAGCCACAGTGGGAGATCCCAGGTGAACCGTGCGAATCAGGAGCATCTGTAACGCCATGGCAAAACTAATCCATGTGGTGATCCTGCTCATCAAATCTGGAAAAAATATTACTAACAATGACTGCATCTTCTGATTTCATTGCCTTTGCCTACTGTCGGAAACCATGAATCAGACTGAGACAGAAGTACAGTTAAATCACACTTGTTTAATAATAATAATAATAAAAGGTGTAGCGGGCACCTAGTTTTAGGTAGGTGACCTTTCTTGTTAGCTTTCTTGTTGGCTTTCTATATTTCTATAATAGGTAAATTTTGACAGGCTGATGCTATTTGCAGCAGGCCTGTATTGTTTGATTTCTCTATTTGAGTGACAGGTGTTTATGTGTTGGTCTCGGCCAATCATTAATTTGTTTGGTAATCCCGGGACTCTCATATAAAAAGGGGGGGGTCACGTGGTGCCCGGGAGTCCGAGTCCGAGTTCGAGTCCAGTCCAGCTCTGAGGAGCGGGAGAGCCAGCCTGGCTCCCGGAGGGGGAGTTGGAGGGTTTCCCCTCCGGGGAGCCAACGGAGCTTCGCCCTAGCGAGAAGGGTGGAGATCCGGTCCTCATGGAGGAACAGATGACATCTTGCCGCGTGTAGTAGTGGATGTCGTAGGCCACCCCTGTGGGGAGGGGAACGGGCCACAAAGAGATAAAGAGAACTGAGAAACATTGCAGATGAAGTAGCAACAAAGCGGAAGAAAACTGGGCGATTGATCGTTTATGAGTGGCACATGGACTATCGATCACGTGAGTGAAAGCCCAAGGGAAAGGTACTGCCAGTGACTGAGGGTTGTTGGTGCATAAGTCATTGAGATGGGCAGTGATGGCCTATGACTTTAAGTTCAGCATTGCCCCGGGATTCCAATCAGTCAAGCGGGAGGAGTTATTCAGATTTGCTCTCCTTTAGCTAAACCTGGAAGTACCATGTCGGTGGGAAGTAGTGGTAAAAGGGTAGCGGTGAAGCTGCAAGCACACATGTAGAGATATGGATCGTTCTTTAAAAGTTATCCTGATGAAGAAGTTATTCAGAGTGACTCTTTATCAACTCATTCTCTATTAAATCTACTTCCATCGTCCCTGATTGAAGAAATCATTTCAGAAATTATTTTTTGATTTCCGCAATTATGCACAGTTTCTCTTGTATGACTCATGGAAAAGTGGCAATGTAACAGAAGAGCATCTCAAATAAAATCCTTCTCCCATCCCAGTTTATGTTGATGAATAAAGCATTAAGAAAAAGCACTAAGGACTGTAACTTTTAAATCTATGGGCTGCGAGGGTTGAGCAGTAAACGTGAATTACAGATATAACAATATTCAGCCGCTCCTTTGGGGGTAAGCGCTACAAAGGTAAACAGAGTAAACATAGTCAAAACATAGCCAGAGTTCAGGAACCAGAACAGATAGTCAGACAAGCCAAAACATCAGGGAGCCAGAGATGAGCGTAGTAGAACAGCAAGCAGGATCTGAAGCCAGAAAGAATGTCAGCCAAGCAAGTCTATAAGAGGAACACAGGCGAGCATCTCTAGAGCTGTGACCAAGGCGAAGGCAGAGATCATCTGGACTGGACAGCTTAAGTAGGCAGGACTGACGAGCAGGATATCATCAACAGGTGAGTCACTGTGGAGAGATAGGAACTGGCAATTAGCCGACAGCTGAGCGGCCAGCTTTGAGAAGGAAGGGCTGAGCCGAGCCCTGACAGAGAGCCGATCTCCTCCTCCTTCCTCCTCCTACTGAGATAGAGCAATGCTATTCCCCTAAAGCTACTGCAACTCTCCCCTTTGTTAACCAGTTCCACCCAGGCCAATTCTGACATTTCTGTCCTAAATGTTAAAATCTGTATTTTTTGCTAGAAAAAACCCCTAAACATTAAAATATATATATATATATATATATATATATATATATATATATATATATATATATATATACACATACACACACACACACACACACACACACACACACACAGTATCTCACAAAAGTGAGTACACCCCTCGCATTTTTGTAAATATTTTGTTATATCTTTTAATGTGACAATACTGGAGAAATTATACTTTGCTACAATATAAAGAGAAAATTGAGTACTGTCCGTGATACTTTTTTTATTTGCACTAACATACAATTTTTCAGGACAAGCTTTCGGGGTATGTCCCCTTCTTCAAGGTCCAAGCAGGAAGGAAGTATGTTGACAATATACATTCTAGGTTAGAGTACAGTAATAGTATGAAGTTTAGCATGTGAGGGCCTAGTCCTATGGTTTGTAACACTGCTTCCATTTAGTCCCAAGACACTCTGTCAAACACCTTCTCTGCATTTAGGGATAGGAAAAAGCCATTCTGTCCATTTTGTGTTATAAGGTGATGTAGATTAATGGACTTTATTGTGTTGTCCCTGGCTTCCCATCCAGGAACAAACCCTACTTGGTCAGACGTGATAAGAGAGGGGAGGAGAGAGAGAAGCCTATTTGCTAAGATCTTGGAAAATATCTTGATGTCCACATTTAGTAGTGAGATCGGTCTATAGCTTCCCGTGTTGGTGGGGTCTTTGTCTGTCTTAGGTATAACTGTTATATGGGCCTCTAGTTATCCCTGTGCGAGTGTCCTGGAAGAGGAGAGAGAGTTGAAAGCTTTAAGAAAGGGGGTTTGAATTGTTTCTGCGAATAGTTTGTAATATGCTGCTGTTAGTCCGTTTGGGCCTGGGCTTTTACCAGGTTTTAGTTGATTTACCATTTGTAGCCATTCTATAGGCGAAATCGGGGATTCCAGTGCTTCGGCTGTGTCTGTTGGGATTTTCCCTGCAGTGAAATTGTTTAGGAAAGAAAGGATTTCTTTTTGCCTTTGTTGAGAAGAGGGGGTGGCCGGGTTGGCTGAGTTAAGATTATATAGGAAAGAATAGTATTTTTAGAACTCGTGTGCGATTTCCGAGCTCTTCTCGTATGTTTTACCCGTCGGAGATTATGTTTGGTGTACTGACTGTATGGCTCTTTTCGTATGAAGTGCCTGGGCCAGCAGATGACCCGATTTGTTCCCGTATTCGTAAAAGAGTTTCTGGGTGAGAATACATTTTTTTTCAGATTACGGCCTAATTCTTCTCGTATACGTGTACGAATTTCCATAAGTTTAGTGTGGGTATCTTGGGCTAAAGTGCATTTGTGTGTCGCCTCTATGTTTTAAGTTTCAAAAACAGGTCTGCAAGTTTAGCGAACTCCTCTTTTTTGACCGCGGCAGCTAGGGAAATAAGTTTACCTTGCACGACACATTTGTGCACCTCCCATTGCGTCAGCTGTGAAACATCAGGAGTATTATTTTCGTTAAAGTATTGGGTTAGGCATTTACGAATATCCCTTTGCCTGGCTTGGTCCGTCAGAATGTTCGAGTCCAATCTCCAAATGCTGGTTCGAGTTAGTTTGTCTGGGAAAGCAAATGTAGCAGTGATGTGTTGATGGTTGGAAAGTGTCATGGGTTCTATTGTTGCCTTAGTCAAGTATTGGAGATCTTGTTGTGAAACAAATAGATAGTCGAGGCGGGAGTATCTTTTATGCGGTATGGAGAAGAAGGTGAAGTCCTTCTCTTTTGGATAGAGCGTTCGCCATGTGTCATGGAGTAATAAGTCTTGTAGACTTTTCCTAATTTGTTTAATGGCTCTGAAAGGTAAGTGGGAGGTACCTGATGAGGTGTCCAGGAGGGGGTCCAGTGGGATATTCAGATCGCCCCCCAGGATCAGCGTCCCCTCCTGGAAGGTGGTTAGGCGATTTGTTACTCGGATGAAAGGGACCTGGGAGGTGTTGGGGCTGTGGATATTCGCTAGCGTTATTCTTCTGTTTTTAAAAGTCCCCTTAAGAAAAAGAAACCTGGAAAGAAGTATGGAAACCCCCTTAGACTTTGTTGTGGAGGAGGTGGCATGGAAACTATAGGGAAAGGTATGGTTAGTTAGCTTGGGAATTGATTTTGTGCAGAAATGGGTTTCCTGCAGGAAGACATCTGCTTTCAAAGATCGCATATTGGATAGTACTTTTGAGCGTTTCTCAGGAGTGTTTTGTGTTCAGTGAGATGAGTTTCAGGATGGAGTTCACGTAATGTGTTTTTGGAGGAGTCATTGTGGCGGTTTGATAGTACTAGAGATATCCCAAGAATGAGAAGTCAGAGAAAGAGGGGAAGGAGGGTTGTGGGCTGGGGGAACAAAAAAAAGAAAAAAAAGGGGGGGGGGGTCTAGAGGTGTAGGGGAAAGGGGGAGGTCGCGAGGTAAGGCTGAGAGAGTTAGGTGGTTAGGTGGAGGCGGACAGGGATGGAAGGGAGAGAGCGGTTAGAATAGTAGAGCTAGATAAGGAAGGAGGAGTAGCGGAGATTAATACCGGACGTGGGGTTGAGCCTGTCAACCCTCTGTACAGGGAGACGGGGTTCTGGTATGGTCAACGTTGACTACCGTAGTCTGTTGTGAGGGGGTGGTGGACAAGGTATCACAAGAGGTGTATGCTCTGTGTCCCGGTGAGGTCAAAGGGATCGTATGTGCGGCGTGCCGTAAGTGTCGTCTGGAGTTTGGGGGAGGGAAGGGGAGAGTAGTCTCCCTTCCTTCTCAGGATTTTCCCTTAGTATTTGGAAGTAGTATTGGTTTAGGGTGGGGGTGAGCTTATCGTGTTAGGTGGAGGGTCAGTGTGTTTTTTGCTAGAGATACACTTTCATCTTGGGGGATGACCTATACCAAATTCGGTGATGGTGGTGTGGTGGGAGTGTGTCGAATGAGTGCAGTCCCGTTTCCTAGTGTGGTGAGAATGCATCATTGTGTAGGGGGAGTCAACCTTTGTGTTGTAGAGCATGAGCATTGTGAGTGAAAAAGATTTGCTTTACAATCTCAGAAGTATAACATTTGGTAACTCAAAACATAACTTTTGCATGGCATTTAATGAAGAGAGGACTATATCAATAAAACAAAACTCGTAGCTATTGCTATAGTACCTGCTGTCAGAACTTGTGGGTCCTCTAGGCCCGAGAGGGAAGCGACCAGTCACGGCTCTGCCAGTTTGGATTATGTAATTTACTCATCTGTATCCCATTTGAGTGCTGAGGAGTGTAATTGAGATCCTGTTTTGGTTAATTGTTTAAAAGTGTTTCCCTATTACTACTTGTGTTGCGGATCGTGAGGGTTGAAGATCTCTTACCTGGACACCTACCTCTCGGTTTGCCAGAGGCTGGATGTGAGCTGTTGCATGGTTAATAGAACCTCTTGATCTGCCGATCGCTAAAAAGCAAGAAAAATCTGTTACTAAGCCAATAAGAGAAAAAAGACCGTTCAGGTTGCACTCCGGGAGAGCAAAGAGAAAAGTGACAGGAGTAGGGTGTTGTAGGTAGAGAGGAGTGTTAGTAGAGATGTAGTAAATAGGTAGTGAGGGGGGGATGTAGTAGAGGAGTAGAGGGAGGGGGGTGATGTACAGATGAGAATGAGGGTTAAGGTATACTTGTTCTCTTTGTTTTTAGATTTTAACATTTCTCCCCCCCAAGCCTTATCATCTTGCATGGCAGTCTGTTATAAGGCAGAGTAGGAAGGGGGGATGCCCAAGTCCTCTTGTCATTCTATTTGTGCAAGCTGGTTCATGGATTTTGGGCTTAGACTTCAGACACGCAGGCGGGGGTGTGATGAGATAGGGGTTGTTTCCTTGGGTATCTGCTGTTGGGCCGGACCCATGGAGAACCAGAGAAATTTCGAGGGTATATTAGGTCAGGGGTGGCCTTTTCCAGTAAAGTCATTTTGTTTTGGGAGTCGTGATTTGCAATGTGGGGATGAGGGCTCTGATATGGCGGGGTAAAGTAAATTTCAGGCCTCAGTTACGTTGTTCTGCCGGTTACTAAGAGGGTGTGCCAGCGAGCTGTTGTAGAGCAGCATTCCTTGGTCCTTCAGTATGACACGAGCAAGATGACTCTGTATGTAGATATGTAGTGTGTAAGCCGAGTTCTCAGATTTCACATCAGGATGGTTTGGTATGTAGGCAACATAAATCCTAGTTTCCAGGTATCTGCAGGAGGTCCTTGTTTGATACACTTGTGGTTAGTTGACAAGTGGAGCTTAGAAGAGAGTTTTTTTCATGGTCTCCTTTTAAGAGGATGGGGAAATAGGTTGTGTGACCCGGTTTCACGACAGCCTCATCTGGAGTATTCGAGGTTTGTCTACGCTGAACTTAGGTGCTTTTGTTAAAGAAAAGAGGTTCTATTGCAGACAGGTACAGCACGGTGTGGGTGCGGCAGTGCAGGATAAAGTTCCCGTGTCATGCAAGTAGCCAGGTGAATGGAATCTACCTTATCAATTGATCCGTGCCCTACGGTGTGCAGGTAATGCCGTGGGACTGCCATTCCTTGGGATTTCTGTAGCTCTCTGAGGGGAGTGGAGTGGGGGAGGATGACGGAGATGGCGACGTCCAATGCTGAAATTGCCTGCTTTGTCCACTCCATCCATGGATGTAGTTCTATTAAGCGATAGTAGCCTGAAATCACTGTACCAGTCCGGTAGGTCTACAAGAGGTATATCCAGGAGTAGAGCAGAAGTGATCCAAGTCCTCAGGGACCCTAAGGTTCGCTGTACGCCCCTGGTGCGCTACTGACAGGCAGAAAGGGAACTTCAAGCGATATTGGAAGGATCTCTCCCACAGGGTATCTAGCAGGGGCCTCAGTTCCCTTCTGCACTGCAAGGTAATATTGGACAGGTCTTGAAAGATCTTAATGTTGGCTCCTCTGTATGATAATTGATTTCTGCCTCTGGTTTTACGGAGGATTTCCTCCTTGAGTGGGAAGTCAGTGAGACAGCATACCAAGTCCCTCGGGGGGTCTGTGTCTCTCCCCTTCGGGCGGAGCGCTCTGTGTATGGGTTCAAAAACGATCGGTGTGTCTGGTGGCCTTTCTAGGAGATCGTTAAAGATATTAGTAACGGCTTGTGAAAGGAGGCTGGGGTCTATAGATTTGGGGATTCCCCTTACCCTGAGGTTTCGGCGTCTCCCTCTGTTATCCAAGTCTTCCATGTGGCGATTAATTTCCCGCAGATGCATGGCATGCGATTCCGTTAGTTGTTGAACATGGCAGAGGGAGACATCATGGTGGGCCTGCGTGATTTCTACCTCCTCCACTCTCAGGGCTATTCCTTCTATATCTGTTCTTAAGTCTGATATGGCAGCAGATAAAGTGCTCTTTATATCTGCGGCGACACTCCGGATGTCATCCAGGCTCAGTGCTGGTGGAGCCTGAGTCTCCGATTCCCCTCTGGTGCGCAGTGGGCTCCTGCTGTGGGAGCGAGAAGCACGTGAGGGCACGGGTTGCGAGGCTTGTGTGCTGTCTCTGGACCTTGACCGGCATATGTCGGGGATTTGCTGGTTGAGCTGTGTGTCCTGCTCCGGAGGGGAGCGGGACCTAGTTGCTGACATACTCCCGAGGATCTCTCTATTTTTACGCGGCAGGGGATCTGTGTGCTTGCCGATAGCTGAAGTTGCCGGGCTTCGTGGACGGGAGCTCCAGAACTACACATCCATCTTGGTACGGTGCTAGGCCACACCCCCCATGTACAGCTTGTATAACAGTGTACATGTGCTGTCCACTCAAAATAACTCAACAAACAGCCGTTAATGTCTAAACCGCTGGCAACAAAAGTGAGTATACCCCTAAGTTAAAATGTCCAAATTGGGCCCAAAGTGTCAATATTTTGTGTGGCCACCATTATTTTCCAGCACTGCCTTAACCCTCTTGGGCATGGAGCTGGTGGATGTTAGAGACCTTGCGCTCCTCCACCATCTGTTTGAGGATGCCCTACAGATGCTCAATAGGGTTTAGGTCTGGAGACATGCTTGGCCAGTCCATCACCTTTACCCTCAGCTTCGTTAGCAAGGCAGTGGTTGTCTTGGAGGTGTCTTTGGGGTTGTTACCATGTTGGAATACTGTCCTGGGGCCCAGTCTCTGAAGGTAGGGGATCGTGCTCTGCTTCAGTATGTCACAGTACATGTTGGCATTCATGGTTACCTCAATGAACTGTAGCTCCCCAGTGCCAGCAGCACTCATGCAGCCCCAGACCATGACATTCCCACCACCATGCTTGACTGTAGACAAGACACACTTGTCTTTGTACTCCTCACCTGGTTGCCGCCACACACGCTTGACACCATCTGAACCAAATAGGTTTATCTTGGTCTCATCAGACCACAGGACATGGTTCCAGTAATCCATGTCCTTAGTCTGCTTGTCTTCAGCAAACTGTTGGTGGGCTTTCTTGTGCATCATCTTTAGAAGAGGCTCCCTTCTGGAACGACAGCCATGCAGACCAATTTGATGCAGTGTGTGGCGTATGGTCTGAGCACTGACAGGCTGACCCCCCACCCCTTCAACCTCTGCAGCAATGCTGGCAGCACTCCTACATTTATTTCCCAAAGACAACCTCTGGATAGGACGCTGAGCACGTGCACTCAACTTCTTTGGTCGACCATGGCGAGGCCTGTTCTGAGTGGAACCTGTCCTGTATGGTCTTGGCCATTGTGCTGCAGCTCAGTTTCAGGGTCTTGGCAAGGGTCTTGGCAATCTTCTTATAGCCTAGGCCATCTTTATGCAGAGAAACAATTCTTTTTTTCAGATCCTCAGATAGTTCTTTGCCATGAGGTGCTATGTTGGACTTCCAGTGACCAGTATGAGAGAGTGAGAGCTATAACACCAAATTTAACACACCTGCTCCCCATTGAGACACTAACGAGTCACATGACACCAGGGAGGGAAAATGGCTAATTGGCCCCAATTTGGACATTTACACTAATGCCCCGTACACACGGTCGGACTTTGATCGGACATTCTGACAACAAAATCCTAGGATTTTTTCCGACGGATGTTGGCTCAAACTTGTCTTGCATACACACGGTCACATAAACTTGTCGGAAAATCCGATCATTCTGAACGTGGTGACGTAAAACACGTACGTCGGGACTATAAACGGGGCAGTGGCCAATAGCTTTCATCTCTTTATTTATTCTGAGCATGCGTGGCACTTTGTCCGTCGGATTTGTGTACACACGATCGGAATTTCCGAATTTTGTTGTCGGAAAATTTTTTAGCCTGCTCTCAAACTTTGTGAGTCGGAAAATCTGATGGAAAATGTGTGATGGAGCCCACACACATTCGGAATTTCCGACAACAAGGTCCTATTACACATTTTCCGTCGGAAAATCCAACCGTGTGTACGGGGCATTAGGGGTGTACTCACTTTTGTTGCCAGCAGTTTAGACATTAATAGCTGTGTGTTGAATTATTTTGAGGGGACAGCAAATTTACACTGTTATACAAGCTGTACACTAACTACTTTATATTGTAGCAAAGTGTCATTTCTTTAGTGTTTTCACATGAAAAGATATAATAAAATATTTACAAAAATGTGAGGGGTGTGCTCATTTTTGTGAGATACTGTGTGTGTGTGTGTGTGTGTGTGTGTGTGTGTGTGTGTGTGTGTGTGTGTGTGTATGTGTGTATATATATATATATATATATATATATATATATATATATATATTAGCAGAGGCCCTAGAGAATAAAATGGTGGGTGTTGCATTTTTTTATGACATACGGTATTCGTGCAGCAGTTGTTCAAATGCAATTTCTTTGGATAAAATACACTTTAATAAAAAAAATTTGCAACACACACTATATACACAATATATAATGCAATTTTTGATAAAAGATGATGTTACGCTGAGTAAATAGATACCTAACATGTCATGCTTTAAAATTGCATACGCCTGTGAAACGGCACAACTACGGTACTTAAAAAGCTCCATTAGCGAAGCCTTAAAAGCCTTTACAAGTTACCAGTTTAGAGTTACAGAGGAGGTCTGAGGCTAGAATTATTGCTCTCACTCTGATGTTTGTGACCTATCCTTCCTGCAATCGATCGACTGATCCTTTCCGCGATTGATTGATCCTTCCTTCGATTGATGCTTCTTTGAATTGACCAATGCTTCCTGCGATTGATCACCTTTCTGTGATTGATCAACTGCTTCTTCTTGCGATTGAGCGACCGATTCTTCCTCACTTTGATTCTTCTTGTGATCGACCAACCAATCATTCCTGCAATTGATTGATCCTTCCTTCAATAGAAAGATCCTGTGAACCTTCCTTCGATTGACCAATACTTCCTGCAATCGATCGTTTGAACCTTCCTGCGACTGATCAACCGATCCCTCCTGTGATCGATTGACAGATTCTTCCTGTGGCCAATTGATCCTTCCTTCGATCAATAGATCCTTTGAACCTTCTTTCGATTGACCAATACCTTCCTGCAATTGATCAACCGATCCTTTCTGCGTTCGATTGATCGACTGATCCTCCCTGCGATAGCTTGACCGATCCTTCCTTTGTCAAACCACACCATTATCCCTGTAAGATGAAGAACCACCCCCTGCAAGAAAGAGAAGGGGGTCCCCACCATCCACAGGGAAGGGGACTTTGAATGTGCCAAAAAATGAGGAAAAAGAAAGACTTCAATTATATAAAATAATTATTTTATTATATGACATTGCAAGATAAAGTGCCATTCAGATAAAACCATGTAATATAAAACCAATAGAATGTTGAACAGTCAGTGTTGGATATTGTAAGCGTGTAAAATCAATGCTCTTCGCTATAATAGAAAAATAGAAAATCATTTGACAAAAATCAAAATGAAAATACAAAGAAAATACATATTTGCAGCAATACACAATGATTTTATTTCAACAGGAAGGACACAGGGGAGAGAGGGTCAAAAAAAAAAGGGGGGGGGGGAGAAAGGGGAGAGGGGGAGGGGAAGGAAAGGAAAGGGGAAAAAGCCATCTAAAAGACTTACCCATATGGATCAGACTATCACAAACTGTCAAAAAGACCTGGGTGGTACTATCATAGAGCTCACCCCGATTTATCCGTGAAGAGATGTGTAGTCCTAGAGGTCAAACTTGATCTTCCAAAGTATCAGATAAAGGCAGTATATGTGTCACAAAGAATATATATATATATATATATATATATATATATATATATATATATATATATATATATATATATAGTGGGGATGGAAAGTATTCAGACCCCCTTAAATTTTTCAAACTGTTATATTTCAGCCATTTGCTAAAATCATTTCAGTTAATTTTTTTTTCCTCATTAATGTACACACAGCACCCCATATTGACAGAAAAACACAGAATTGTTGACATTTTTGCAGATTTATTAAAAAAGAAAAACCTGAAATATCACATGGTCCTAAGTATTCAGACCCTTTGCTCAGTATTTAGTAGAAGCACCCTTTGATCTAATACAGCCATGAGTCTTTTTGGGAAAGATGCAACAAGTTTTTCACACCTGGATTTGGGGATCCTCTGCAATTCCTCCTTGCAGATCCTCTCCAGTTTTGTCAGGTTGGATAGTAAACGTTGGTGGACAGCCATTTTTAGGTCTCTCCAGAGATGCTCAATTGGGTTTAAGTCAGGGCTCTGGCTGGGCCATTCAAGAACAGTCACAGAGTTGTTGTGAAGCCACTCCTTCATTATTTTAGCTGTGTGCTTAGGGTCATTGTCTTGTTGGAAGGTAAACCTTTGGCCCAGTCTGTGGTCCTGAGCACTCTGGAGGTTTTCGTCCAGGATATCCCTGTACTTGGCCGCATTCATCTTTCCCTCGATTGCAGCCAGTCGTTCTGTCCCTGCAGCTGAAAAACACCCCCACAGCATGATGCTGCCACCACCATGCTTCACTGTTGGGACTGTATTGGACAGGTGATGAGCAGTGCCTGGTTTTCACCACACATACCGCTTAGAATTAAGGCCAAAAAGTTCTATCTTGGTCTCATCAGACCAAAGAATCTTTTTTCTCACCACCTTGGAGTCCTTCAGGTGTTAGCAAACTGCATGCGGGCTTTCATGTGTCTTGCACTGAGGAGAGGCTTCTGTCGGGCCACTCTGTTATAAAGCCCCGACTGGTGGAGGGCTGCATTGATGGTTGACTCTCTACAACTTTCTCCCATCTCCCGACTGCATCTCTGGAGCTCAGCCACAGTGATCTTTGGGTTCTTCTTTACCTCTCTCACCAAGGCTCTTCTCCCCCGATAGCTCAGTTTGGCCAGACGGCCAGCTCTAGGAAGGGTTCTGGTGGTCCCAAATATCTTCAATTTAAGGATTATGGAGGCCACTGTGCTCTTATGAACCTTAAGTGCAACAGAAGTTTTTTTGTAACCTTGGCCAGATCTGTGCCTTGCCACAATTCTGTCACTGAGCTCTTCAGGCGGTTCCTTTTGACCTCATGATTCTCCTTTGCTCTGACATGCACTGTGAGCTGTAAGGTCTTATATAGACAGGTGTGGCTTTCCTAATCAAGTCCAATCAGTATAATCAAACACAGCAGGACTCGAAGGTGTAGAACCATCTCAAGGATGATCAGAAGAAATGGACAGCACCTGAGTTAAATATATGAGTGTCACAGCAAAGGGTCTGAATACTTAGGACCATGTGATATTTCAGTTTTTCTTTTTTAATAAACTTGCAAAAAATGTCAACAATTCTGTGTTTTCTGTCATTTTAAGGGGGTCTGAATACTATCTGTCCCCACTGTATATATAAATAAGCCTGCAACATTAGTGACAATATTCAAATTCAAAAAGCATACATAAAGCTATAGATCATTCAGCTACAAAGATCTAAAAATATGTGCACACAGCAGAAAGCCACACACCTTATCCGTTTCAGGCAAAATAACACACTCTTGTAGGAAGAGGGATTTCTCACATCCAATGCAAGAGGGATGTGGGGGTTGAGAGTCTCCACAACCTGAGGTGACTCCACACCTATACTCTAACCTAGTGATGGCGAACCTTGGCACCCCAGATGTTTTGGAACTACATTTCCCATGATGCTCATGCACTCTGCAGTGTAGTTGAGCATTATGGGAAATGTAGTTTCAATATATCTGGGGTGACAAGGTTCGCCATCACTGCTCTAAGCATACAAAAACATACAGGAACAATAATTATATAAATCTAAAATGTATAACCACTCAAAAGTGAAAAGGGGGGAGGAGTAGAAATGTTAACATACCATATCTCAATAAGTCCACCAGCACTGCCCTCTGTCTCATCAAACAGAAAGATTGAACTAAATACCTCCTCCAATTAGAGGAAATTAATTGCAGCCCCCTGGTCCCGCCAAATGAGGGGTATGTGTGTGTGAACATGGACACCATACAGCGGGGCACCCCGGGCCTGTGACACCTGCATCCATGATCTAACCATAGACCAGAATCCAACATCACATCCTGGCGAAACCGGAAGAAGTCACGGCTGCCATCTTGGAACACCCATGTTGGTCGAATAGGAAGTGCCATCTTGGTGCACCCTGAGTGTGCAAGTAAACGGCAACAAATTGCAGCCGCCATATTGGAACACCCAGGCAGAAAGCACCAGGATGTCACACCTAAAGTATGGGGGAAAGTGTTGGGTATCGGCGCCACAATACAAAAAAACAATTTGTTGATTATATACCAATGCTGCACCTAAAATTAGTGAAAAACTAATAACAATGCAAAAAAAAAAATAATATATATATATCTGGGTATGTCTGGATGGTGGCCGCGGATCCTGTATAATGTGGGCTCATATTTTAGGTGTAAAAATATATATAAAGGGCGCAAAGGAAACAATTCAAAAATCAAATATAAAAATAATAATATACAATGTATGGGTGGCAGCCTTTTTTAAACATATTGAAACAATGTATATTATTATTTTTATATTTGATTTTTGAATTTTCCTTTGCGCCCTTTATATATATATTTTTACACCTAAAGTATGAGCCCACATTATACAGGATCCACGGCCACCATCCAAACATACCCACAGATGTACAGAGGGGGGAGGGCGTGAAGCCTAACATACCACTCATATATAAAGTGAAAGTGGAAATTCCTGCGCTGTCGGGGGGGGGGGGGGCTACGCTAAAAGGACACTGCTGCAACACCTAAGTACTGATCCAAAGCAGGACAAATGAGACAAAAGTGGGGGAAGATGGTAGTTGCGCTGTGATGAAAGGGGGGGGGGCTACAAAGATGACTAAAGTGGTGAAGTGAACTAAAAAAGAAGAAACGGGCCAATGCATGAATGGATCCTACATGCTAAAAGAACATGGTGAGGATGCAGTGCAACGTAGCTGATCAACATGACTATAATGTTACGGGCAGACAAAGCCTAATATATAAAGGTAATTGTGAAACAGTGACTGCTTGAACATAGCAAAGCAAAAATGCATATACTAACACAAATAGGATAAATGCAAAAAAATATATAATGCAAGAAAAATACATGTGGGCTAGTGCCCCATTAGCAAAAACGTGCCAAATCCTGGTGGACTACAAGTGACAAATCCCTAGGACAAACATGAATATTAGTTCCATCATCCAGTCCAAAAACAAAAACTTGTGATGAGAAACACAAAACAATTCCAATCGTGAAGGGAAGGGGGATCTTCAGTGAGGACACCTCCGTGTTTGCAAGCCGCTTACCTTACAGCTGTAAGGTGTACAGCCTGTGTTGCAAATGACCTGCAGGTGTAGACGTTCCGTGTATAAAGTACTGACAATGATGAACATTCCAAGCGAAATATAAAAAATAAAAAATTTACAGCATGTAAAATAACTCTGCGATGACCACAGCGGAGGGGGGCAAGACACACACGGGGGGAAGTTGCACTCACTTTCATGAAGTGAGTGTGGGCATCAATCCACGAGCGCCGAGCTCGTATGCCTCCAGGGGTATCACCAATCTGGAATCTGTCCCCGTGCCTGGAAACTGGAATTTGTCCCCGTGCCTCTCTCCTCAGTGTTCGTCAGGTAGAGTAGTGATGTACAGTGTGAGGGGGAAAGACACGCACATAGCGTTATCCCATATAAAAGGTATATTTATTTGCTAAAACAAGTCCAATCAACTTACATTTAAAACAATGCTACAGTGTGTAGTAACTACGAGCGCCGACCTCGTCTCCTGTTGTTTGCCTGTGGCAGCGTCCCGTGCTCCAATCCTAATGCATATCATCACGTCACGTGACTTCTTCAGAGGATAACACGGGATAAAAAGCCAATGCTTATATATAGTCCCCTTGTAATGGGCGCACGGCGGCCATTTTCCCGAAGCCCGCTCTAATGTTAATGGGTGCCTGGTAGCCATTTTTTCAAAGCCCATCAATACAAAGGATAGCACACAGTGCCGTTGCCTGTTGTCAGAATGGCTCTAACAGGTCAGGTTAGAAAGAATGTACTTAGCCACAGACCAGATCAGCTAGAACATAATCTCAAACTGGATAGGAACAAGAATAGAAACCAAAAAATAAAAACCACAATGCAACGCCCTACCGAGACGCACTATCACATATATGGAATTGTACTAAAAATGCAAAACATGTGAGGTATGCGGAAAACACAAAAACGTAAATAAAAATGGATCTTTATAAAAATAAATAAATAAATAAATAAAATTAATTTTACATGCTGTATATTTTTTATTTTTTATATTTCGCTTGGAATGTTCATCATTGTCACTACCTTATACACGAAACATCTACACCTGCGGGTCATTTGCAACACAGGTTGTACACCTTACAGCTGTAAGGTAAGCGGCTTGCAAACACAGAGGTGTCCTCACTGAAGATCCCCCTTCCCTTCAAGATTGGAATTATTTTGTGTTTCTCATCACGAGTTTGTGTTTTTGGACTGGATGATAGAACTAATATTCATGTTTGTCCTAGGGATTTGTCACTTGTAGTCCACCAGGATTTGGCACGTTTTTGTTAATGGGGCATTAGCCCACATGTATTTTTCTTGCATTATATATTTTTTTGCATTTTGTCATTATTTATCCTATTTGTGTTAGTATATGCATTTTTGCTTTGCTATATTCAAGCAGTCACTGTTTCACAATTACCTTTATATAGTAGGCTTTGTCTGCCCGTAACATTATAGTCATGTTGATCAGCTACGTTGCACTGCACTGCATCCTCACCATGTTCCTTTAGCATGTAGGATCCATTCATGCATTGGCCCGTTTCTTCTTTTTTAGTTCACTTTGCCACTTTAGTCATCTTTGTAGCTTCCCCCCCCTTGATCACAGCGCAACTACCATCTTCCCCCACTTTTCCACTCATATATAAAGTCGCAGCAAGACCCACTCTTCATAGCATTAACCCCCCTGGTGATATTCCCGAATCTCGGGGTGAGATTTCAGTACCATTAGCGGCAACCCTGAGCCACACTTGGGTTTCCATCGCTGGATCCTGGAAGAGGTTATTTATTTACCTTGTCCCGCAATGTACTCCCGTTATGTACGGCGGCCCGATCTTCCGCCCGATGCACTGTGTGCCCTGGCTTATGTTCCCTGCGAGTGTCGTGACGCAAGGGAGTGGAACCGGCGGCAAATTCAAATAGTATAAAGCACAAACATACTGATACATTGTAATCTCATTGGATTACATTACTAAATAAAATAAAATAAAATTGACCTTAGTTTGCCCCCCAGTGTTTTATCCAGTGCCCTTGCCTACAGTTTTACTGTACTTTCTGTCTGGAAACTGCAGAACAACCATGGCATCAAAAAAGCGTGCCTCTACCTCAAAAGCGGCATATGACCTGCTGGAAAACAGAGATACAGAATCGGTTGCAGAATTGAGTGATAGTGATTCCTGGGGAAGTTCGTCATCAGGCACGGAGAGCGATTTCAGCGATGATCCTGCGACTGTGCCCAGTGATGTGCGGACTTGGTGCTCGATTGACTGCGGTACGGAGCACGTAGCGCCCCCAAGATTCCTGTTTACTGGAGCACCCGGTATCAAAGTGGAGGTTGAAGATGGCAACCTCTTGGCATACCTCCAACTCTTTTTGACCGATGAGGTTATAGAATAAATTGTTATGGAGAGCAACAAGCTGCTACGCATCAGAGGTTTGCAAGGAGCAGAAAGTGGCAACCAGTGACCAAAGAGGACATCTGGAACCTTCTGGGCTTAATAATTCTTCAGGGAGTGCTGGGGAAACCCTTGCAGAAGTGGTATTGGACAACCAATTACTAGCCACTCCTTTTTTTGGCACGGTCATGTCGGAGTACAAATTTTCTCAGATAATGAAGTATTTGCACTTTCAAATTAATGAAGAATTTGATGAGACTTCTCATCCAGCACCAAAACTGAAAAAGATTTGGGAGGTATATCAAATTATTCAGAAAAATTTCCAGCAGACCTATGTACCAGATAGAGACATCAGTAGACGAAAGTCTAATGGCCTACAAAGGAAGACTCAGCTGGATACAGTATATCACGTCTAAGAGAACACGATTTGGCATAAAATCATTCCTGCTCTGTGAATCCAGCACTGGTTACATATGGAATTTGGTCCTTTACACCGTGAAAGGAACCAAATTCAACTAAAGATTCAGTAATTATGGAATGACAACCGCTTCAGTTCTTACTTTGATTGAACCTTGCTGAATCAGGGCTACTGGGTAACCACAGATAATTTTTACACTTCTCCAGAACTCTATTGCCCTGTACACGCGGTCAGACATTGATCGGACATTGCGACAAAATCCATGGATTTTTTCGGACGGATGTTGGCTCAAACTTGTCTTGCATACACATGGTCGCTCAAAGTTGTCGGAATTTCCGAATGCCAAGAACACAGTGACGTACACCACGTACGACGAGGCTATAAAAGGGCAGTTCAGTACCAAGCGTGGCACCCTTTGGGCTCCTTTTGCTAATCTCGTGTTAGTAAAAGTTTGGTGAGAGACGATTCACGCTTTTTCAGACTCTGGTTTTTAGATCATATTTCTGCTGTTCAGTTTGCGCTTGTGGGTTTGTTTCTGGTCTTCAGTGCATGCAGCGAGTTACCATTGACTTGTCATTGTGTTCTTGTCCGCTCGTTACTGATTTTCAGGTCGCTCTTCACAGGCCTTGCTGTTCTTCAGTGCGTTCTGTTACTTCGTTCTGACCAGCCGACCATTTTCTAGCCATGTTGCATGTACGTACTCATCGTAGAGTTCGTGCTGTGCGGGGGCTTGGTGTTGGGTTCCTTAATTTGACATAAGCCCAGTCCATGAACAGGGCGAGGAGGAGTTCATGGACCAAGAATTGGTTGCTCCAGCGTGACCAATTCTGTCACATGCCTTTGCTCCGTGAGATCCGTGAGAATAATCCTGACAATTTCAGGAACTTTGTCTGGATGACAGACTTCGTATTTCACCGTTTGTTGGCTTTGCTGACCCCTTATATCAGCAGGCAGGATACCTGCATGAGGCAAGCCATCACTCCGGGAGCAGAGGTTAGTCGCCATATAACAAGTGTTTGGCGCAAATGTTAAAAGCAATAATCCACATAAATGACAATATTATGCATATAAATGATGAACTGGAATAAGGGATAAGAAAAAATAATAATAGTCCACGATGGTGTGCATAAAGTCGTTGATGAGGTATAAAGCCCACATTCAGGGCAGCCTTCCAATGGGGATGAAAACCATATTCCTAAAAAGCACTGTAAGAAACAAAGAAAGGAGGCCTCTGGGTGCAGACTTAAAAACAATTTTAATAAAAAGAGCAGCAACAGAGATTGCACTCACATTTGTGTTGAGTTAAAAAGGCATATGAGTGTCCCAGATGTAACTGGAGGGGTCCGTAAGGTCGATCATCCCTGCCATTGATGTGTAATCAGACTGGTCTTTCAGATGCACTGTGTCCACCGGCCGACAATGATGGAGGAGTACCAGAATGAGGCTTGAAAGGCAAACAGCAATCCAGGCGAGGGGCAATGACATCACACACATGAGACACGTTTCCTGAGTCAGCAAGCCGTGAATGGCATGACGGCTGCACTCCCTTGTCAAACTAGTTACTATGGGACTAGTGAAGAGAATACATAGGAGGAAGTGAGGGGAGTGGTCATGAGACAAAGCTGTATGGAGTAGGGAGGAGTGGTCATGAGAGGAAGCTGTATGGAGTAGTGTCAGCAATGAAGGACGTGTGAGCAGAACCGGAAGGATAACAAAGTGAAAGTACGGAAAAAAGCAGAGGGGACATGATTGAGATGGAGACATAAATGAATGTGTAATGCTGGGAATGAGAATGCAATTAAGATAAAGAGGTGGACTGTAAATATAAACGGACTATAAATAGAGGCATGAATTACTGAAGGGAAATTAAAAATATAGAATAACAAAAAAAAAATGTAGACTGTAAATCAAAACAAACCCGATCTGTGTCATGGTATGTAGTATATAATATATGGTATAGTCTAGAAAGAGACTATAGTGACTATAGTGACTATCCCTCTAAAATGATGTAATATATAGGATATGGGAGAACAGTCATTTGAAAAGGGGGGGAGAGGAAAGAAAGAAATTAATGAGCAGCAGAAGTGTGTTGTTCCGTTGTTGTAGGGACTGGAGTGGGTGGATCAGTATAGTTATCGGTAGAACCTATGGATGGAGGTTCAGGGTCAAGAGAAGGTATGCCTGTGTGAGGAGCGGGTGGATTTAAAGAATCTGAGATGATCCTGGGGGGATGTGCTGGTGCGGTTGAGTTGGATGGAGATGTGGATGTGGGATTGAGCCTATTATAGAATTGAGTTAGAGAAGTGATTAATTCTCTACTTTTGTATTGATACTTATTGGAATGTTGGCTTTTGTGCCTCGATTATAGGAGTAATGAGTGGCAGAAGGGAATGGACGGTAGACAGGGAGGGGGGGACAGGTCTAGTGTGGTCTGGGAGAAATGTTACGCCCTTGAGGTTTTTTGAGTTGTATACTCATGAGAGGTAAGGGGCGAGGGGCAGGGGGAAGAGATGGCAAACTCATGAGAGGTAAAGGATGATTGACAGAAGAGGGAAGTGTGGGGGGTACTGGCTGATATGAAACATGAGTGGATGGTATGTCAACAGGATAGGACCGGGTTTTCTTGTTCCATGTGAAAATTCTGTCAAGGTTGTAATCATCTAGGTCTCTTTTAAATTTGCCCATTTTCATACTAACAAGAGTATCCTCATCCTTTTTGGTATTGCTTTGGAGTATTTGGAACCATGTATGTGGAATAGTAGTGGCTGAGCTTTTTATGTCATTGATAATGGAATGTATTTGGTCGTGTAATTTGTCAAACCTGTGTTTTCTGTGGGAGATTATAATCCCCATCCACTTGGCAGTGCAAAACTCAGCAAGGTTGGCCCATTCTCTGGTGTGTTCAGCACTCAAGAAGGACGGGCTCTCCTTCATGAGTCTCAGGCCTCTGGGTGAAATCCGAGTGTTAATATATTGTTCCAAGAAAAATTGATCCCACCACTGTTGGTTGGCAGTCTGTATCAATCTTTCTAATTGTTTGAACTTGCCACAAAGATGCTGTCTGGTTTTTCCTGTCAGTGTAGCCTCTTTAGAGAAAGTGACATGGTGTAAGGCAGAATAAATATTCTCTAGGATCTTGTACCTTACCGCAGGGCTCCAAACCTTAAAAATAAAATTGCTCCTAGCAAACTGAAAACCACCCCTACCTTCCCGTCCATCACTCCGCTCATTCCTCTGGTAGGGATGTACCAATGCCACAAGAAACTTTGCGAAACGTGCCATTTTATTCAGCACGGTCAAAAATCTTTCTTCACCAAAGGCCACACTTATTTTCTGAAAGATTTTTTCAATTGTTCATCGGATCATGTGGTATATGGTCTGACCTGCCCTTGTGGCCTCATATACGTTGGCCGCACCATTCGGCCCCTCAGACAGCGTTTTGGGGAGCATAGGAGATACATTGAGGGTGGTAAAGACCCCCACAGTGTGCCCAGACATTTTGCCACAGTTCACAAGGGTTCCATTCTGGGGTTATCTGTTTGGGTTTTAGAACAGATCCCTAGATCTCTTTCGCCTGCCGAAAGGTTCAAGAAATTATGCGCAAGGGAGACCTATTGGATCTATCGTCTGGACGTCCTCTCACCTGGAGGCATCAATAAGTGCATTGAAACATCTGCCATTCTGTGATGCCTGCGCGCATATATATGCTTATGTGTGTGGTTTTTTCATGATCATATCACCAGTTTATCATGTTATATCAGTTTGCACATGGAGTGTGTACAAATGTCCTTTCTTTTTTCTTTCCTTTCCCCTCCTCATTTCTTCTCACCTCCCCTCCCCACCCTTTTTCCTATTTCCATAACCCCCCTCCCCCCCATTTTTTGTTTCCCTCCCCCCCTCCCCTTTCTTTCTTTCCTCACCCCTCCCCCCTCCCCCCCCCTCTTCCCTCCCTTTTCAAATGACTGTTCTCCCATATCCCATATATTACATCATTTTAGAGGGATAGTCACTATAGTCTCTTTCTGGACTATACCATATATTATATACTACACACCACGACACAGATCGGGTTTGTTTTAATTTACATTCTACATTTTTTTTTTGTTATTCTATATTTTTAATTTCCCTTCAGTAATTCATGCCTCTATTTATAGTCCGTTTATATTAACAGCCCACCTCTTTATCTTAATTACATTCTCATCCCCAGCATTACACATTCATTCATGTCTCCATCTCAATCATGTCCCCTCTGCTTTTTTCTGTACTTTCACTTTGTTCCCCTTCCGGTTCTGCTCACACGTCCTTCATTGCTGACACTACTCCATACAGCTTCCTCTCATGACCTTCTCCCCCCCTACTCCATGCAGCTTCTTCTCATAGAGTAAAAAACATGCAGCGCTAAAGATGTGCATTTACATTTGCAACATATATCTGTGGGAAGGTGCTGAAGAGATAATCTAAACCTGTTGGGTAATAAGTGTAATAAGTGAACATCTAATATGTAAACACATTAATTAAGAAGAAAGTCCATAAATGTATGGTGGATCATCTGTTAATCCCAAAAGCACATGGGGGTTCATGGGCATAGATGGTGTCGCAACTCCACGTAGAGTGGGGGCTGGAAAAGACTCTGTATGAGGAAACACTCTGCACATGAATCTTCTAAGTTCCAAATGGAGACTGCAATTAGTAGAAATGAATATCCTTACCAGAAGAGGTGGACACAGTCACCATACGGTGGAGTGTCATACAGGCTGTGTCCACCTCTTCTGGTAAGGATATGACATTTGACATTTTTGAAACTTTTTTTGTGAAATGGTAGGGGTACCCTTACCATTTCACACAGGGGGAGGGCCGGGATCTGGGGGTCCCCTTGTTAAAGGAGGCTTCCAGATTCTGATAAGCCCCCCACCCACAGACCCCCACAATCACTGGGCAAGGGTTGTGGGGATGAGGCCCTTGTCCCCATCAACATGGGGACAAGGTGTTTTGGGGGGCTACCCCAAAGCACCCTCCCAATGTTAAGAGCATGTGGCCTGGTACGGTTCAGGAGGGGGGGCACTCTCTCGTCCCCCCCTGCAGCCTGCAAGGTTGCGTGCTCGGATAAGGGTCTGGTATGGATTTTTGGGGAGACCCCACGCCATTTTTTTTTAAATTTTGGCACAGGGTTCCCCTTAAAATCCATACCAGACCTGAAGGGTCTGGTATAGATTTTGAGGGGGACCCCACACCATTTTTTTTTACATTTTGGCCGGGGTTCCCCTTAATATCCATACCAGACCTGAAGGGCCTGGTATGTAATTTAGAGGGACCCCCACGTCATTTTTTTTTTTAAATTTTGGTTCGGGGTTCCCCTGTGGGCAATTCCCATGCCGTTTTTATCAATGAACTTTTATGTGTATTGTTGGACCGGCAATTCATTAATAGCCGCAAGTAGTTTTAAATGACTTTTTTTTCCTTTGAAATGTCATTTTGCTGTCAGAGTGTTCTAAACACGGGAAACATGCGTTCCTTTACAGGCATACTATAGACACCCCCCAGGTACGAAATTTAAAGGAATATTACACTTTTATTGTTTCACTTTAACCACTTGAGCCCCGGACCATTATGCTGCCTAAGGACCAGAGGTCTTTTTCCAATTTGGCACTGCGTCGCTTTAACTTTTAATTGCGCTGTCATGCAATGCTGTACCCAAACGAAATTTGCGTCCTTTTCTTCCCACAAATAGAGCTTTCTTTTGATGGCATTTGATCACCTCTGTGGTTTTTATTTTTTGCGCTATAAACGGAAAAAGACTGAAAATTTTGAAAAAAAATGATATTTTCTACTTTTTGTTATAAAAAAAATCCAATAAACTCAATTTTAGTCATAAATTTAGGCCAAAATTTATTCGGCCACATGTCTTTGGTAAAAAAAATGTCAATAAGCGTATATTTACTGATTTGCGCAAAAGTTATAGCGTCTACAAACTAGGGTACATTTTCTGGAATTTACACAGCTTTTAGTTTATGACTGCCTATGTCATTTCTTGAGGTGCTAAAATGGCAGGGCAGTACAAAACCCCCCCAAATGACCCCATTTTGGAAAGTAGACACCCCAAGGAAATTGCTGAGAGGCATGTTGAACCCATTGAATATTTATTTCTTTTTGTCCCAAGTGATTGAATAATGACAAAAAAAAAAAATTATAAAAAGTTGTCACTAAATGATATATTGCTCACACAGGCCATGGGCATATGTGGAATTGCACCCCAAAATACATTTAGCTGCTTCTTCTGAGTATGGGGATACCACATGTGTGGGACTTTTTGGGAGCCTGGCCGCGTACGGGGCCCCAAAAACCAAGCACCGCCTTCAGGATTTTTAAGGGCATAAATTTTTGATTTCACTCCTCACTACCTATCACAGTTTTGAAGGCCATAAAATGCCCAGATGGCACAAAACCCCCCCAAATGACCCCATTTTGGAAAGTAGACACCCCAAGCTATTTGCTGAGAGGCATGTTGAGTCCATGGAATACTTTATTTTTTGACACAAGTTGCGGGAAAGTGACAATTTTTTTTTTTTGCACAAAGTTGTCACTAAATGATATATTTCTCACACAGGCCATGGGCATATGTGGAATTGCACCCCAAAATACATTTAGCTGCTTCTCCTGAGTATGGGGATACCACATGTGTGGGACTTTTTGGGAGCCTAGCCGCATACGGGGCCCCGAAAACCAAGCACCGCCTTCAGGATTTCTAAGGGCGTAATGTTAGGATTTCACTCCTCACTACCTATCACAGTTTTGAAGGCCAGAAAATGCCAAGATGGCACAACCCCCCCCCCCCAAATGACCCCATTTTGGAAAGTAGACACCCCAAACTATTTGCTGAGAGGCATGTTGAGTCCATGGAATATTTTATATTTTGACACAAGTTGCGGGAAAGTAACACTTTTTTTTTTTTTTTTTGCACAAAGTTGTCACTAAATGATATATTGCTCAAACATGCCATGGGCATATGTGGAATTACACCCCAAAATACATTCTGCTGCTTCTCCTGAGTACGGGGATACCACATGTTTAGGACTTTTTGGGAGCCTAGCCGCGTACGGGGCCCCGAAAACCAAGCACCACCTTCAGGATTTCTAAGGGCATAAATTTTTTATTTCACTCCTCACTTCCTATCACAGTTTTGAAGGCCATAAAATGCCAAGATGGCACAAACCCCCCCCCCCAAATGACCCCATTTTGGAAAGTAGACACCCCAAGCAATTTGCTGAGAGGCATGTTGAGTCCATGGAATATTTTATTTTTTGACACAAGTTGCGGGAAAGTGACAATTTTTTTTTTGCACAAAGTTGTCACTAAATGATATATTTCTCACACAGGCCATGGGCATATGTGGAATTACACCCCAAAATATATTCTGCTGCTTCTCCTGAGTACGGGGATACCACATGTGTGGGACTTTTTGGGAGCCTAGCCGCATACGGGGCCCCGAAAACCAAGCATCGGCTTCAGGATTTCTAAGGGCGTTAAGTTGTGATTCCACTCCTCACTACCTATCACAGTTTTGAAGGCCATAAAATGCCAAGATGGCACAAAACCCCCCCAAATGACCCCATTTTGGAAAGTAGACACCCCAAGCTATTTGCTGAGAGGCATGGTGAGTATTTTGCAGCTCTCATTTCTTTTTGAAAATGAAGAAAGACAAGAAAAATGTATTTTTTTTTTCTTTTTTCAATTTTCAAAAGTTTGTGACAAAAAGTGAGGTCTGCAAAATACTCACTATACCTCTCAGTAAATAGCTTGGGGTGTCTATTTTCCAAAATGGGGTCATTTGGGGGGGGGGGGGGGGGTTGTGCCATCTGAGCATTCCATGGCCTCCGAAACTGTGCTAGGCAGTGAAGAGTGAAATCAAAAATTTACACCCTTAGAAAGCCTGAAGGCGGTGCTTGGTTTTCGGGGTCCCGTGCGCGGCTAGGCTCCCAAAAAGTCCCACACATGTGGTATCCCCATACTTAGGAGAAGCAACAGAATGTATTTTGGGGTGTAATTTCACATATTCCCATGGCATGTTTGAGCAATATATCATTTAGTGACAACTTTGTGCAAAAACAAAAAAAAAAGATTTGTCTCTTTCCCGCAACTTGTGTCACAATATAAAATATTCCATGGACTCGACATGCCTCTCAGCAAATAGCTTGGGGTGTCTACTTTCCAAAATGGGGTCATTTGGGGGGGGTTTGAACTGTCCTGGCATTTTATGCACAACATTTAGAAGCTTATGTCACACATCACCCACTCTTCTAACCACTTGAAGACAAAGCCCTTTCTGACACTTTTTGATTACATGAAAAAATTATTTTTTTTTGCAAGAAAATTACTTTGAACCCCAAACATTATATATTTTTTTAAAGAAAATGCCCTACAGATTGAAATGGTGGGTGTTTCATATTTTTTTTTCACACAGTATTTGCGCAACGATTTTTCAAACGCATTTTTTGGGGAAAAAACACACTTTTTTAAATTTTAATGCACTAAAACACACTATATTGCCCAAATGTTTGATGAAATAAAAAAGATGATCTTAGGCCGAGTACATGGATACCAAACATGACATGCTTTAAAATTGCGCACAAACGCGCAGCGGCGACAAAATAAATACATTTTTAAAAGTCTTTTAAAAGCCTTTACAGGTTACCACTTTAGATTTACAGAGGAGGTCTACTGCTAAAATTACTGCCCTCGATCTGACCTTCGCGGTGATACCTCACATGCATGGTGCAATTGCTGTTTCCATTTGACGCCAGTCCGACGCTTGCGTTCGCCTTTGCGCGAGAGCAGGGGGGGACAGGGGTGCTTTTTTTTTTTTTTTTTTCTTTATTATTTTTTTTTCTTTTTTATCTTATTTTTAAACTGTTCCTTTCATTTTTATTTTATTTTTATAAATTTTATTGTTATCTCAGGGAATGTAAATATCCCCTATGATAGCAATAGGTAGTGACAGGTACTCTTTTTTTTAAAAATTGGGCTCTATTAGACCCTAGATCTCTCCTCTGCCCTCAAAGCATCTGACCACACCAAGATCGGTGTGATAAAATGCTTTCCCAATTTCCCAATGGCGCTGTTTACATTCGGCGAAATCTAAGTCATGAAATGCTCGTAGCTTCCGGTTTCTTAGGCCATAGAGATGTTTGGAGCCATTCTGGTCTCTGATCAGCTCTATGGTCAGCTGGCTGAATCACCGGCTGCATTTTCAGGTTCCCTGTTGGGACAGGAGAGCCAGAGAAAAACATGGAAGACGGTGGGGGGGGGCATTCCCTCCCACTGCTTGCAAAAGCAGTCTAGAGGCTAATTAGCCACTAGGATTGCTTTTACATGAAAGCCGACCGCTGGCTGAAAAGAATGATACCAAGATGATACCTAAACCTGCAGGCATCATTCTGGTATAACCACTCAAAGTCCAGCAACATACCAGTACGTTGCTGGTCCTTGTTAGGCATATATTGTAAACTTTTTTTTCATGCAGCCTGTGGGCTGAACGAAAAAAAGATATTGATCGGTGGGTATGCCCACCATTAGAATACCTCCCTTCATCCACCCACTTCTAATGATGGCCATACATGCACCATTTATATATGCCGAAGCATGGGGGCATCCTCCCGCAAAAGGCAGGAGCAAATTGCTCCTCCACCCACTGCTGCCCCCACGCTTCGGCATATATGCTGAAGTATGTAACTGTGGTGGTGAAATCACCTCCGACAGCGCTGGAGTCACGGCTTTATATATCGTGGGAGCAAACGCTGTTGCTGTCAAGATAAATAAATCCGCGCTGCAACTGAATGGCGTACCTGAAAACAATAAAATGGTTACCAACAAAACACAGTAAACGGTAAAGTATAAAAAATCTGAAAAGCAAACATGGTAAAACATAATAACAATAAAACATTGCAGAATAGAATAGAGTAAAAAAGAGCAGAACAATAGAGAGAGAATAGAGAGAGAGAGAACAATAAAACAACAACTATTTTTGGTTTTTTTATTTTATATTTTTTTTTGTGTTTTTATTTTTTTTTATTTATTTATTTATTTATTTTTACACTTTTTTTTAGTAACTTTTAACTTTTGTAACTCGTTCCAGGTTTGGGTCTCTCAAAATGCAATGGCATCTTGGGAGACCATGTGTTAGTGTGCCTAGTCTGTGCAGTGCTGAACCCTACGCTAATACTCAACTAATGTATGGTAGCGTTCAAAGCATTCACCCATGCAAAGACCAGGATTGCCAGGACAGGAGGGACAATAAGACCGGGTGTCACGCCTAAATCCGCGCTTGCTGCAGACACGACATCTTTTTTGGGGGGCTCGTTGGGTAGGGGTACTCGGGATGGCATAAAGAAAATGCCTCTCATGCAGCCGGCTTACTGCATTTGGTTGGGGAAGGTGAGGTAGAGCACCGTCTGGAAACAGAAGGGCTCTGACGATCTCTTCCTGGAATTTAAGGAAGGATCCAGTCTGTCCTGAAGCTCTGTATAGCACATGAGCGTTCAGCAAAGCCAATTGAAATAAATAAACAGACACTTTTTTGTACCAGCGTCTGGCCTTACGGGCAACTAGGTATGGCGCCAACAACTGGTCGTTGAGGTCCACCCCTCCCATATTAAGGTTGTATTCGTGGACACAGAGGGGTTTCTCCACAACACCAGTCGCCGTAGGAATTTGGGTCGTCGTGTCTGCATGAAGGGAGGTGAGAACGAAAACATTCTTCTTATCCCTCCACTTCATAGCGAGCAAATTATTATACTTCAAGCAGGCTCTCTCCCCCAGCCTAAGACGGGAATCTACAAGCCGCTGGGGAAAGCCCCGGCGATTAGGTCGCACGGTGCCACATGCTCCAATCTGCTGATCAAACAAGTGACTAAAAAGTGGCACGCTCGTATAATAATTGTCCACGTACAAGTGGTACCCCTTTCCGAATAAGGGTGACACCAAGTCCCACACTATCTTGCCAGCGCTTCCTATGTAGTCAGGGCAGTTTGTCGGCTCTACGTGACTATCTTTGCCCTCGTAAACCATAAAACTACATGTATAGCCTGTGGCCCTGTCACAGAGCTTATACATCTTGACCCCGTATCTGGCACGCTTGCTGGGAAGGTACTGTTTGAATGACAAGCGGCCAGAAAATGTAATCAGGGACTCATCAACGCAGACAACTTGATGGGGGGTAAACAAGTCTGCAAAACGTTGGTTGAAGTGGTTTACGAGGGGCCGAATTTTGTAGAGCCGATCGTATGCAGGGTCTCCACGAGGACGACAGAGTTCATTGTCGTTGAAGTGCATGAACCGCAAAATCTGCTCGTATCGTGCCCTGGCCATGGAAGCAGAGAACAAGGGTGAATGGTAAATTGGGTCAGTGGACCAATATGACCGCAACTTACTCTTTTTATTCAACCCCATGAGGAGGGAAAGGCCCAGAAAGGTCTTAAATTCAGAGACCGTAATTGGTCTCCAATCTCTGGCAAGGGAGGACTGGGGATTAGCGGCGATGTGTTGACCAGCGTATAAATTGCTTTGGTCCACAATAGATCTATAGAGATCTTCGGCGAAAAACAGTGAATAAAAATCCAGTGGCGTAAAGTCAACTGTTTCCACCTGAATTCTGGGTTGGCCAGTGAAAGGGGGAAGTACGGGTGCTGCAGAAGTGGTGGGTTCCCAATTCGGATTGGCGAATGCAGCAGGAAGGGCTCTATGGGCACGACGGGCCTGTCTTTGTCTTCTTGGTGGCAGCGGGACACTACTAGTGCTTGCCACCTCGCCAGCTTGAACTGCACTTATGGGACTCGCCACGTCACCACGTGATACTGCAGTGCTGGATGTACGACTGTCATGAGAGGGTTTACCCGTTGGTGGCGCTATCGGTCTCTTGGATCGCAGTACCAGTGTCCATCAGCAGGTGTCTTCCAACACCTAGGACCTGCAGTAAAAGATCTTTCCTGCTGGTGGCACTGTTGCATCCTTGGGCCGTAGTACCGGTGTCAACCAGCGGGTGCACTCTGGCAGTGTGGAGCAAACAGCTCACACTGCGCTCAGCTGTGACATGAGGTCAATTACCACAGCCTTATAAATACCCGGCAAGCCCTCATAGGCTTGCCTTGGTACCTCTCTCCCTGCATTCTGACCTTGCTGCCTGTTATTTTGACCTTGAGCCTGCATCTGCCTTGTCCTGACCTGATCTGATCCAATCCCTATCCTGAGGCCTTCCTAGTCCTGTCCCTTCTGTTCCTGGTTACCTTGGAGCCCTGCCCTGAACCCCATCCATCCATCCTCTCCCTGTCCTGTTCAGTTTCCCGTCCTTACCCTTCTGCTGACTTCCCTGTGTATGACCTTGGCTTGGCTTTGTTTACGATTACGGTATCTCCATTTACTTGTATATATTGTTGTTTGTAGTGGGTTGTTGTGTTGATTTTGCACTGTTTATATATATTGTTGTTTGTAGTGGGTTGTTGTGTTGGTTTTGTACTGTTTATATTCCTTTTACTTATCACTTGTTAATAAACACCATTATTTCACTTACATGTGTTTCTGGTCTCCTCTGTGCAGTCCACACAGTCTGGTCAATTAAATACCCTGACAGTATACCAAGGCCATCCCTGACCAGACGTGGCTGCACTGAGAAACCGTCCTGTTACGGTGGGCGCGCAAAATGGACTTTGATGAAATTGTCTATTATTCTCTGCTGACGGCAGAGGATAATGAATATTGTTGTCAGACTCTTAAAGATTGGACCCGTGACCAACTGCTGGAAACGATACAAACAGCCCATTTACTTGTAGATCAAGATCATGCGTTATTTGAGGATGTTCAGCCTTTGATCCAATTATGTACAAAGTCAGCCTTGTCATGCACTCCCGAAGGTAGTGACGATTTCTCCCCTCCTTTCAGTTGTGACCAGGTTGAATCCCTGGTATGGTTGTTAGAGGATGATCCGGCTTTCTTTGATGAACATTATTCCGCTTGTTCCCAGCAGGTGTTATCCGATTGCATTTATTCAGTACAATCTCTGGTTAGTCAGGCTGTGTGTGAATCAGCGTTTGTTCAACCTTTGCTGCAGGCATGGTCAGATCTCCTGTCTTTAGCTAAGCCACAATATTCCAGCCCTGCCATTAATCATCTGCCTTCCAAAAGATCTATCTCCCCGTCACCTATGGCAACCTCAGCTACAACCCAGTTTAATCAGTTCCCTACCAAATACTACCACCCAGTCTCCAAGTGTCGCACCTATCCTGCCTTCAACCCACCTGTCTCTTCTCCTCCACCTGTAACAGTCCCACAAAACCCTTCTCTAGCTACAGTTCCTTGGTCTTCCTTCTGCCCAGCTACTTTCTTTTCTTACAGCCCTGCACCTACATACAAGACTGCACGGGCTAAACCAAAAAAGAAACAAAAATTCTTCCCGACCCACACCATCTTGCCAGTAACCCAACCTGCTCCCACTTTACAGTCTGATGTGCCTGCCTCCCAGTCTGTTGTCCCGATGCCTGCCTTCCAGCTTGATGTCCCTGCCTTCCAGCTTGATGTCCCTGCCTTCCAGCTTGATGTCCCTGCCTTCCAGCTTGATGTCCCTGCCTTCCAGCTCGATGTCCCTGCCTTCCAGTCTGATGTGCCCACCTTCCAGTCTGATGCACCCGCTCTCCAGTCTAATGCACCTGCTATCCAGTCTGATATGCCTGCCTTCCAGCCGGATGTCTTGAAGCTTGCCTTGCAGCCTGAAGTCCCGGTGCCCGCTTTTCAGTCTGTGCCCGCTCCCCAGTCTGATGTCTTCATGCCTGCCTCCCAGTCTGTTGTCCCGATGCCTGCCTTCCAGCTTGATATATAAAATATATACAAAAATATGTTGTCAGATGTGAGAAATCAAAATATATTGAGGGAATCCCGATAAATAGTAACAAAAGAATTTTGTGAAACGTGTGTGTGAATATGAGCAGCAAAACTACTTAATTCTTGTCACATTATAAAGAAGAAGAGAGTGCGCTGTATTAAACCATTTTGAACATTGCAGCGTGACGAAAGTGCTGTATCCATTGCGAACCCTAAGTTTACCAGAATGAGCTGTCCCGTCTCGGAATTTCTTCTGAGCATGCGTGGCACTTTGTGCGTCGGAACAGGCCACACACGGTCGGAATTGACGCGATCGGATTTTGTTGTCGGAAAATTTTATCTCCTGCTGTCCAACTTTGTGTGTCGGAAAATCCGATGGAAAATGTCCGATGGAGCCCACACACACGGTCGGAATTTCCGACAACACGCTCCGATCGGACATTTTCCATTGGAAAATCCGACCGTGTGTATGGGGCATTACAGTAAAAAACCCTCTATGCTGTTTCCACTTAAATCGCTTTTGTGGCGGGAGAGGGGTGGGCACCTCTCCCGCCGCGATAAAAGTGACATCTCAGTGAATCTGCAGCAGAGACCACTTTTATCTGAAAGCGGACCGCCTGATGTTTTTAAAAATACCAGGGTTATGGCAGTAATCTGCTGCCATACCAATGGTATTCAACGTCAAAGTACTGACGTATAACGACAGCGGGCGGTCCGGAAGTGGTTATGTAGTGTATGTTTATAAATTATATTTTGAGAATATCACTTTAATAAAAAAAATGTAGGTTTAGAATCACTTTACCATCTCTGGGTTCAGATGGGATAGAACAATAGGAAGGATAGGAATTAGGTAGGTATTAGCAGTGGAGGGGCTCCACTATTAACCGCTTGCCAACTGCCCCGCCAGGGAAGGTACTAGGAGTGGGCGGGACGGGCAGCTGCCCTGGGCGGAATGATTTAGTTGGAGGAAGAGGGCGCTGTCTGCCGGGTGTAACCATGCCCAGCACAGAGCAGGTTTGTTCCTGCGTGTAGGTTAGATCGTAGCATTACACCCGCCCCCTGCCTGCACAGTGCACTGTACTAGTCCCTGAGCCACAGTAGAGTGGAGTGGGCGGGGCGCATGAGGTTGGGAAAGCATATCAATGCCTTCCTTTGATTCCAGATACATACAGCTTTCCTGCTCCTCTGCTTGTCTGGACAGGGGCTTCTCCTTCCCCTCTCCATTCATTTCTATCACTTCTATTTTTAGAGTGTACCAATGTCTGTGTGACATCACCAGCTTTGCCTCCTAGCCTCCTGTTCTTTTCCTCCCTGCTCTGGACAATGTGGAGGTGACCCCTCCTCTGTGTTGTGACCCCTCCCCTCCTGTGCCCTTTCCCTCGGGTCCCCTCTTCTCCAGTCCTATAAGTGAGTGGTGTCTCTCTGCTATGTCTCTGTGCTGCTGAGGCTGCCACTACTCAGCTAACCTTCTTTCAGACATGATATCACAGTTATAGCTGTGAAGACAACTGTTCTGATTCTGTTTTTATTAAGTAGCTTTTAAGATGAGGTGCAGACATGTGGTCCTATGCTGGGCTAAAGAGCTGCACAATTAAAACGTTAAAAAAATCATGATCCTGATTCACCCCCTCTGACGATTTCTCCTACTGAGTTTGCCAATTCTTTCATATAAACAAGTGGAGAGACTTTATCTGCTCACTCAGCTGTCAAAAGAAAACATCCGGGCAGTCTGTCAAGTCTTTAACTTGAAACATTGCAACTAAGCTTCCTTCTTATGCCCTGTACACACGGTCAGACTTTCCGACGGAAAATGTGCGATCGGAGCTTGTTGTCAGAAATTCCGACTGTGTGTGGGCTCCATCGTACTTTTTCCATTGAAATTTCCGACACACAAAGTTTGAGAGCAGGCTATAAAATTTTCCGACAACAAAATCCGTTTGCGTAAATTACGACCATATGTGGACAATTGCAACGCATGCTCAGAATAAATTCCGAGACGGAACAGCTCGGTCTGGTAAAATTAGCGTTCGTAATGGATATAGCACTTTCATCACGCTGCAATGTTTTAAATTGTTGAATGCAGTGCACTCTCTTCTTCTTGATAATGCTAGAAGAATTAAGTTGTTTTGCTGCTTATATTCACACAGACTTCTCACAAACTTCTTTCTTTATTACTTCTTGTGATTTCATGAATATAAAATTTTTATTTGTCACATCTACTGAAATTTTTTTTTATATATTTATTTTTTTTTTATTATTTGTTGTATTTTTTTAAAATCCAGATCTTCAGTTTTTTTTTTGTTGTTTTTTGGTGATCTCCAGAATTGTTTTGGGTGTGTTTTGTGTGTCAAGTTACCACAACACAATTATTATCTTGTCTTTTTTAATCTCAAGGAGATTGGTTGGTGTTGGTGTCCCTTGTTAATTTCACATTGTATTTTTTAAATGTACCTGCCTCCTCACAAAAAACTGTCTTTTTTGAAGAAAAACACATAGGCAAGTATTTGTTAAAAATAAATAGCCATTTATTCTGTGTCATAACATAAAATAAGGAGGTAGGCAACGCTGGATAAACTGGTGAACTTAGCGAAGCCTTTGTACCCCAGGGCACACAACAATAACTTTACAGTAAAAATTGGTGGCCTGAGGAGTCCTTATAATAGTGAGCACAATCCAGTCTAGGACTACAAGAGATCAGGAACAGCAGCATATGACATATATGTCCCCAGGCTGTGGTACTACAACAGCCTGCATCTTTTGCCAGACCAGACTGAACCCAGGGCCATCACTCTCTGGTCTTCCTTAGACGCTTCCTTCCAGGCTGTGGCTCTGGTGTTGGAGCTGTGGCAGGAGGAGGACCTGGAGGAGGAGGACCATGGTTGAACTCACAAATGTGGCTTTGGCTTGTGAGTTGGCCCCTCAACCCCTTATTTAGGGCTTGTAAGATGAGATACTCACATATTAGACATTGGCCCTCCTCCATTTCCAGCATTTTGCAGGCTGTAATATAGGCAAAGTCCTTTTGAAGACTGTGGGGGTTTCTGAGGGCCGCAGTAGCCTTCCAAAAGAGGCCAATTGCTGCCTCCTTCACGTTAATCCTCTTCCTGACACTTTTTTGTGGAAGGCGGAGGGGAGGGACCTGGGTATCAGGCAGGCTACTGGGCCCGGCCACCTCCTGGCTGCCACTTACCCCTTGCCACCTCCTGGCTGAGAATTTCCTGTGTATGAAAAAGGGACAGTTTTTGGTTCATCAATCACACACAATTTTCAGCTCACGACTGTTGCAAATTGAATGTCAATAAGTAGTAAAGACTATCATTCTGACCCTAGCATTTTTCATTCTTGTCACAATCATTTGTGGCCACTACTGTCTATTGATATGTAAAACACTTTGTGAAATCAGAAACTAGTTATCAAAACTAATATATATTTAACATCATTAATTTGACAACCAGAAATATTTAGAAGAATGCTATACCTGGCTCAAGCTGGGCTCCTCCACATGTTGCTGCCTGGAAGGCCCAGGTTAGGTGCCTCAGCTGGGGGGGAGGAAGTGTGGACTGAAGACTGGAGAGTGCCTAGGTTCAGTCTGGCCTGCCAGAAAATGCAGTCTGTCATAGTACCACAGCCTGGGTACATAATGTCTTCTGCTGCAGCTCCTGATCTCTGGAAATACTGGACCTTCTTGTGCTCCCTAAGATAAATGCTCCTCAGGCCACCAATTAGGGCCTTCAAATAGGGGATGCCGTGGGGATCACCGGCTTCACAAATTCCACCAATCGATCCAGCGCTGCCTTCCTGTTTGTTTGATTCTTATAATCGGGGTGGTTTACCTGCCACAGACAGGGCAGCTCCTTGAACATATCAATGAATATTGGCATAAATCATGATCATTGACTAGATCCATTTTCTCTAAAAGACACAACACAAGACAAACCCTAATGTCAGGCTAAACTCTCCTAATCTTGTCCCAATATAGGCCTCAATCTATAAGCAGTATAGGGCCAAGTTAAAATGGTACCTTCGTTATCACAATCGGCGCTCCCGATACTCTTTCCTCCACTCACAGATCGTACGTACGATGCACGCGTGTTACGCTTTATATACATTGCGCATGCGTGGAACTCAGCCTACCCCTGACGTTCTTTCTGGTCCATTCCCCGCCCCTTCTCTTTCAGTGCAGTGGGGGAGAGCACATGGCGGAGACAGAGCAGGTGCGTGATAATTACAGCAACAAGGAGGAGGAGGAAAGCCCGGAGCCAGAAACGTCACAATCCTGGAGGAGAAGATTTAAGGCATCAAATATGGCCTTTGTAGAGATGGTGGACATATTGAAAAGAGCCGACTATGACAGGAAGCATGGACCTTACCCAAAACCAAATGTCAGAAAGGCCAAGATCATAGCTAAAGTTGTGAAGAGTCTGCACAGGAATTTTGGGATACGGCGATCCAAGGATCAACTGAGGAAATGGTGGTCGGACCTCAAATTAAGGGAGCATGATCAGTATAGAAGGATCAGGAGAGTGCTGCAAAAAAGTAAGTAGTTGTCCTGTGTTCCTATTCTTTATTTTTATTACGTTCGTGCTGCTCCATGTGCTTTTCTTTACTGTTGTACAGTTTAAAATGGCAACTTTCATTTTCATGGGCACATTAATCGTTCGTAGGAAACATTGTTCGTTCAGCCACTAAAATATGATGTTTTGGCCAGATGCAGTTCAATACCGTTTTTCTGGCCTACTTCTATTAAAAAAAAGTTTGTTGTCTAGATGGGTTTGTAACTAGAATGAAATGCAAACTAGATTCTGTGTAAGGAGAGGACACTCAGCATTTACACATCTGGATGCTGGAGCACTAGTGTGGAACACCAAAACACCCTTTTTATTAGGGGGCCCACACAGGTGCTCCAGTGGATAATATAGGGGTGTCTCCATCTGTGAAGCTTGCACATAACAGGTAAGTATTCAAGCTTTACAAAGGACAAAAAAAAATTCTTCAGCTTGGAACTCTGCCAAAACAGACAATTGTACCCCACTTCCAAGCAATGTTTCATATTCCTATTTCTGCCATCAAATATCTGTGTGCTAAATATACCTATTTTTGTTCACATAGGGGAGAAAAGACTCGGAGGACACCACTCATCAGAGGAGACCAGGGACCCACCACCTCAGGAAGAAGGGGAAATCCCGCAAACCCAACCAGAGGAGGAGCAGGGAGATGTTGTAGAAATTGTCACCACAACAGGTGAGTGTCTGCGACCACAGCTTCAGGTAAGAGATGGATGCCTGCATATTTATAATACATGGTGTTTTTTTTTTTTGTTTTTTTGTAGGTGATCGGGATGTTGTGGAAGACGAATGTAGTTTTACCAGTGAAAGTGCCCAGATCCTCATCGGGGAGATAATGGGGTGTAATCAAGATTTAGCAAACATAGAGCAAAACATCAATGATGTTCAAAATTAAATGAAGAACATCATTGATGTTTTAGGGAGAATCTAAAACACCCAGAAATCCCTAAATTTCTTCTGCTTTTTTTTTATGACTAAAAATTTTACGTATATTAAAAGCCAAATTTAGAAGATGCACACAGTGTGTCAACATGTGCTATCTGCCATCATGGGAGATCATTTGTTAGAATATTATTCCAAATTCATAATTCGGCACTTATAGGTGTTATATTATATTTATGGCAAGCTTGCAAAATATATTTGGTTTTATGATTAATCATAATAAAGAGTATGTGTGAATGACCTTGATCAATTGATTTGACATGATTCTTCTTCTAAAGCTGAGCATTGCTGGATTTTTCTGGTGTAGCCAATTTGAGTATGACATATAAGGTATCTTGGTGTAGAATGTCATGAGAAGACCAAACTAGACACGTGTCCACGTAGCTAAAGGAATATACATTGTGAATTATATCCTGTTAAGTTAAGTTAGTTTGAAGTTCCAGTCATATTAATAAGTATTAGTATATAGTAACTTAATGTAAAGTTGATAATATGTGTTCATATTATATAGATGTTTGGTTATATGACATTACATGATCAGCCTATTACTTCAAGTATAGAGTGTTACATGTGGGCTTGTCAATCGAATGCCATATATAACTCTGAGTTAGAATCTTTTCTTGTATAGCATATTGCTGAGGTTAGCAGAAATGAATGTGTGCCATACAAGGTTCTAAGTTTGTGTGAGGTTATGACGTTCACATGTAACATATAAGACAACGTTTCTATACTGAAGGGCACACAGACAGACACAGACACACACATACACCCTCTAGGATAGATGACACTGACATGTTCACAAGACACTTTGACAAGCTGGGACAGCTGAATTCTGCCAGAAGTCTGAGAACGTAATTTCCTGCTTCTTCTTGGACGACATACAAGACAGCATGGAGACAGACAGCAGCCATGAAGCACACATGCTTTCATAGGCTTATTACAGCTTTATAACTTTTTATTCTATTTCATATATTTTTACCCACACTGAACTGAACTATTATATTTTTTACATTGTATTTATGATGCCAATTGTGTGACAATAAACTCACACTTTGTTTTAAGTCAGTTTGACTATCAATGCTATTCATCCGGAAGCACCTCTGAGATACAAGAATATTAGATATTAATAATATTCTTCAATGGCGTGCCAGAAACTTCCGTCATTTCTCAATTAGTACGGAAATCTTGATCCTTTCTGAGGGGGGAGAGATTAGCGCAGTTTTGTGAATATTCAAGTCTCGAGAAAAAGACGGTTCAGAACCTATCAACCAAGAGGCGTTTGTGTTGCATCAGATGTGGACAACAGTCCAGCAACAGACGGTTAAAGACGAGAAATTCTTCTAAATACGGTGAGTAGAGTAATGAATTTTATTGATGAAATAGCTAAAGACAGCAAGAGAGAGTTTAGAGATGTGTCTTTATATCCAAATGACAGTCACTTGTGGGCATATATGTACAATGAATGCTTAAATGCCAATACACAGATTGATAAATCCAGGTTCACTGTACACAAATTACATAAGAAAATAAATAATGTATTGAAATTAGTGAGAATATTTAAGAAGATGATTATTAATATTTTACCTGCAAAAAATGTGTGTACACTAAAGCAGACAGAAACTAACAATGTACAGAACACAGGAATACATGAAAATGTGTCCCAAGATTCTCTTAGTTGTCCAAACTGTGAGATTTTTTTGTAATTACATAAAGAATCTTGAAGAGCAATTAGAATCTAAAAAAATGATTTTGCCAGAGTTACAAAATAACAGACAGATTGCTGTAATCAAATACATGACCAACTTATGAAAGTTTTAAAAGATTTTCCTATTCATGACACTGAGGCAACTGTATTTTCTAATTGGGATTTCTTTGAAATGTTTGCGGACCGTTTTAATTTGTCAAATGATCAACGCAATTACATATTTTAAGTTGTGGGTTCCTGTTAATTTCGCTAAACGAATTAACACACCTGTTATTGATGACGAAGGTCAGGAAAAACAAAATGACGCGACAGATAGACTGCAACAATTATTGCTGTGTATGACCGGTGAGCAAATACCGACCATAGAAATGTTAGATCTTTTATACTGCAGAAGAAAATCCATTTGATTTTAAAATAAAATTTTGCAAGGTTTATGAAATGATGTTTGGAGTAGATAATGACAATGACCCAGGTTTAAAAACAGCTTTCATAAAAAAAATTTAAATACCTTGACCCAACTTCAGTAGCCATGGCACAGGAACGTCAAAATTTAAATGATATAGTAAGTTTCATTGATAAAATTAGGAGACAATTGAATCAAAGCAATCTCACACACGAGATAGCTATAATTCAATGTGACAAAAATAGTCAGGCTGCAGACATGTCAGAAACGACAGGTCTTGGCAGGAATGACAAGGACAGCTGCAGACAAGTGAGGCAAGGAGACCCTATCATGTGTCTTTACTGTCATAGATCTGGCCATATAAGAAAACATTGCTGTAAATATAAGAGAGACTCACAAATAAAAACTAAAGATATGGAGAATGAAAAAATCAGCTTTTGTGCAACCTGTTTTTTCATGTCAAGATAAAATTTTGACTGAATTGCCTTATGCCACTGAAGTCAAACAGATCAGTAATTTGACTGTTAACAGCAGTTCAGACAACACTGTCACTGAAAGAGAGGGTTTATTGCCATTGACAAAAATAGAATCACATCGGGATTCAATTTCTCTGCCATTACAATATGTAGCACCAATTATTTTGGTCGAGAATGGTAGGCCATATATACAATGTTTGCTGAATGGTAAAAATATTAATTGTCTCATTGACAGTGGATCTGAGATTAGCCTTACCAAAGAAAACATACCTGTGAAACCAAATTCTCCTATGTGTAATATAGTGGGTTTTAATAATACAGGTAATTCCACTGCTAGACAGGTATCTAATGTAACATTTGAAGTACCTGGATTAGTGAAAACTAACATTAACATTTGGGTATGTCATAAAGCAGAGAATATACTCGGCATTGATGTAATCAATGAACAAAAATGGGTGATCGATTTGGCTAATAAAAGTATTTGGAAAGATCTATATAGGCCCAAATCAGTGCTTATTGATCCCTCTGTATACAGTAATGTTGGTTCCATTACCAATATGTCTACAGAACAAAAGTGGCCTGATGTTGATGGCAATTGTGCTTTAAAAGAAGTGGTAGAACATTTTCCAAGTTTGTGGTCAAAGTTCAAAAATGACATTGGAACTTTGAAAAATACTGAATTGAATATTAAGGGAAAAGATCCAGAACCCCTTAATCAGTATGAGTTACCACTAGAATCAATTGGTCCACTTTCTGCCATTATTCAAGAGTCTGTACAACTTGGAATTGCAAAGAAAGCTAAATCAGTGGTAAATAACTGTATTTGGCCTATCAAAAATACTGATAGTTCATATTCTTTATCAGTTGACTTAAGGACACTGAATAAACATATCACAAATAACCCAGTTCTTCTTGATAAATCTAACTTAAAGTTAAATTTGAATGCTGAGGACAAAGTGTTCTCTGTATTAGAAATCATTAATAGCCATTTTTCCGTTCCTTTAAAGAACAGCAGTCAGTACAAACTCGCATTCACATTCAGAAAAGAGACTTATACGTTCATTCGATTAATACCTGGCCTAGGTATTGGTGATGGTATAGTTCATGAAACTATATCAAAAATACTTTCAAAATTGTCTAGGCCAGACTGTATTTGTCAGCATGTGGATACGATTTTGCTGAGTACTCAGAATATCGATGAACATATGGCTCTTTTGTCTGAGTTGTTTATGATGTTACAAGCTGAAGGTTTAAAATTAAATACGACAAAAGTTCCGCTGATGAAAAGTCAAGTGAAATACCTTCACATGCAAATTAGTCAAGGAAAGAGTCAATTGTTGCAAGGAACAGTAAGAGATATCACTGCAATCCCAACTCCAACAACTCATAAGGCATTGCATCAATTTTTGTATAAAATAAATCATTGCAAAGAGTTTGTACACTGTTTCGCAGAGAAAGTTAATCCACTATATAATCTTTTGAGGAATAAAGATAATATAGTTGACCAATGGGGTCCAAATGAGAAAAATGCTTTTGAAATGTTGGAAAAAGATTTGCAGAATGCTCCAGCATTAAGTACAATAGAGGTTTGTTCTGAAGCATCTTTTGTTTTGAAAACTCATGTATCTGAGAATGCCATCTCAGTAACGTTGTCTCAATTACAAGAAGGTAAGGAGAAAATAATTGCCTGTTTTTCCAGAGTTTTATCATTTTTGGAAAAAACTTTTGAGTCAGGTGTAAAGCAACTGCTAAGTGTTTACTATGCAATTAAAGCTACAGAGAGCATAGCGAAATCGAACAAAATCATTGTACAGACACCTGACTGCTCACTAAAAGGTATTTTTTGAGGAAGATCGTTTTAAAGAATGTCGTAAAACATATCCTCTATGGTTCAGAGCTTTATCATCTAAACACATTCAGATAGATGTAAAAGGAAGACATCTTCAGGAATGTTTATACAGCTGTATCTGAGAAGTCTTTATTTCAGGTTTCCGGCATAAGAACAGAGAATGACATAGAGCCAGTACTTGTTACTGCAGAACAGTCTAACACTAGAATAAGAGCTTCAGCGCAGAATACAGTTACGCACATTTCTAATCTTTTAGAGGTAAGAACAAAGGTATAGTCCATTGTCATCTCTGGGTGATACAAAACTTTTCTTTTGTTTGTGAAAACAGAGATTTGTATCATGACCAAAAGGAGGTGTTGCGTCCTGTCATACCGAAACTTCACAGTACATATAATTTATAGTTTAGGCCATCTTAGACAGGATAAGGACAGTACATTGTCATACAGAAGTTCTATTTGAAGGAAAATATAAGATAATGTTATTTTACATATAGTTTAACAAATTCACAAAGTTATTGTCTCATAATGTTTTAACATTTGTTGAGAAAAAAAAAAGAAAAAGTTACAAGAATTGAATGTAAATTTTTTTTGCCTAATTAATGATACTGCATTTCTTTTACAGAAATTGCATCTAAAATCAAATAAATGTGGAGGATAACAAGCTCATATGAAGAGCAAAGAGAATATCAGGACATTCAAAGTTAAAGAAGGAATCCTCTAGGGAAGAATATTGGACAAAAGATTTATACTTCAGATTTATGACTGTTTTATCTTATTCAACAAGGTTTTTCTAACCTAACAGAACTTGAAGAAGAAACTTTAAAGACATTTCATGAAGAAAAAATTAATCAGAAGAAACTTTATCTATCTACTATAGATAAACAATTTGGGACTCAAACATTTGTCCACATATACATTTTTTGATAATATGAACATTAATATCAGAATAATCGGATTAAGTTAGGATTATCATTATTATTTTTATTTATTTTTCCTTATTCATGTATTGAATATTTGTAGGTAACAACTGCACACTCATTCTAGTTTATAGAACATCTTTTGTTCATAACTTAAGAAACATATCACTCTTAATAGAACTATGGAAAGTTATGACAAGTTTTATAGGGCGTACACACGGTCGGACTTTGTTCGGACATTCCGACAACAAAATCCTAGGATTTTTTCCGACGGATGTTGGCTCAAACTTGTTTTGCCTACACACGGTCGCACAAAGTTGTCGGAATTTCCCATCGACAACCACGCGGTCATGTACACCACGTACGACGAGACTAGAAAAGGCCGGTTCAGAACCAAGCGCGGCACCCTTTGGGCTCCTTTTGCTAATCTCGTGTTAGTAAAAGTTTGGTGAGAGACGATTCGCGCTTTTTCAGACTCGTGGCTTTCAGATCGTTTTCTGCCGTTCAGTTTGTGCTTGTGGGTTTGTATCTGCTCTTCAGTGCGTGCAAGCAAGTTCCGCGTGACTTTAGTCATTGTATTCTTGTTCGTTCGTTACTGGTTTTCAGGTCGCTCTTCACAGGCCTTGCTGTTCTTCAGTGCGTTCTGTTACTTCGTTCTGAGCAGCCGACCGTTTTCTAGCCATGTTTCGTATGCGTACTCCTCATAGAGTTCGTGCTGTGCGGGGGCTTGGTGTTGGGGTCCTGACCTTGACACAAGTCCAGTCCATGAACAGGGTGGGGAGGAGTTCATGGACCAAGAATTGGTTGCTTCAGCGTGACCAGTTCTCTCATATGCCTTTGCTCCGTGAGATCCGTGAGAATAATCCTGATGATTTCAGGAACTTTCTCAGGATGACAGACCCCGTGTTTCACAGTTTGTTGGCTTCGCTGACCCCCTATATCAGCAGGCAGGATACCTGCATGAGGCAAGCCATCACTCCGGAGCAGAGGTTGGTCGCTACCTTGCGGTATTTGGCCACAGGGAGAAGCCTGCAGGACCTCAAGTTCTCGGCAGGCATCTCCCCCCAGGCTCTTCTTTGTGGACTCTTCTCTGCTTGTGTTTGTTTGAGCTGACCCTGACAGAAATGTGTTGAGTGCAGAAAATGAAGTGATTGTGTAACCTCATACAAAGCACTGTTGGCTGTTATTTACTAAATGCAAAGACACATTTCACTACAAGTGCACTTGCAACTGCACTGAAACTGCACTTGTAGTGCAAAGAGTATTTGCCCTTAGGAAATTACCCCCATTTTCTCATAAAACAACAATTACATCACCCCAAAAATGTTGTAGCGTTGAGACAATAATCCACACATTCTTGATGAACAATCTTTTTAATACCTGCACAATCACATGTGCATTTACCAAAGGTTTTTCTGACAAACCGACATGTTTGTTGTATAACAATTTTTGTGGTGTCATTATCCAAAATCAAAATGTGAATTTTATAGAAAACAGGCCTGTGTAAAACCCACAAGAAAGACACACATCTTGATATTACAAAGTTCACATTTGGTAGAACTGGAAGGCAATATCAGACATGAGTATTTAGGAACTGTGTTTGATATTGCGTTCAGATGGGGGGAAATCACCTTCCAAATTTGGAAGATGCACACAAATTTCACAATGTCAACATGTGCTAGCTGCCATCACGGGGGATGAAGGGACGTGTTTTGGGGGAGAAAGCCCTTCCTCACCGCTACTTTATTATTGAGGAAGGGGTTGCACCCCCAAAACGCGTCCATTGATCTCCCGTGATGGCAGATAGCACATGTTGACACACTGTGTGCATCCTCCAAATTTGGCTTTGGGAAAAATCACAAAAACATTTCGCACATTGTAGCACACAAAAGAAGAAAGTGATTTGAAGGGGTTTTAAACTCGCCCCAAAACATCAATGATGTTTTTATATTTTGGAATAACATCATTGATGTTTTACTTGATGTTTTCCAATTGTAAATTACACCCCATGATCTCCCCGATCAGGATCTGGGCACTTTCGGATGTGAAAGGATCTTCATCCACAACCTCACGATCACCTAAAAAGAGAGGAAACCCAAAATAAATTTGGTTTAAAAAAAATGCCGCCATCCATCTCTTATCTGAGCCTGTGGTTGCAGACACTCACCTATTGTGGTGACTAGTTCCACTATGTCTTCTTCCTCCTGCTCATCTTGTGTTGGGGGGATTTCCCCTTCTTCCAGAGGGGGGTGGCTCTGGTCTCCTCGGATGAGGGGTGTCCTCCGAGTCTTTTCTCCCCTATGTAAAACAAAAATGGTATACTTAGCACACAGATATTTAATGTCAGCACTATAAAGATGAAACATTGTTTGGAAGTGGGGTACAATGATCTATTTTAGCCGAGTTCCAAGATGTAGCTTTTTTAGTGTCCTTTGTCAAGCTGCAATACTTTACCTGTTTAGTACAAGCTTCACAGATGAAGACCCCCCTATAGTATACACTGGAGCACCTGTGTGCCCCCCCTAATAAAAATGGTGTTCTGGGGTCCCACACTAGTGCTCCAGTGTCCAGATGTGAAAACAGCTGCTCAGTGTCCTCTCCTTACACAGAATCTAGTTTGCATTTCATTCTAGTAACAAAGCCATCTACACAACCCAATTCTTTGAAGACAAGTATAGGGCCTCAAAATGGTGGCCAAATGCATATGGGCTAAACAATGGTATTTTATAGTCCGAAATAAAAATGTGTGATCCGAACGAATAATGTGCCCATGAACATGAAAGTTGCCATTTTAAAATGTACAACAGTTCCTAAAAGCACATGGAGCAGCACGAACGTAATAAACACAAAAAGAATAGGAACACAGCACAACTACTTACTTTTTTGCAGCACTCTCCGGATCTTTCTGAACTGCTCATGTTCTCGTAATTTCAGGTCCGACCACCACTTCCTGAGCTGCATGCGCAGTGTGTATAAATCGTAACGCGCGCGTCTTACGTACGATCTGTGAGCGGAGGAAGGAGCATCGGAGACGCCGATCGTGCTAACGAAGGTAGGATCTAAACTTGGGCCTATACTGCTTCGAAATGGAAGCCTATATTGTAACAAGATTAGGGGAGTTTGGCCTGACATTAGGGTTTGTCTTGTGTTGTGTCTTGCAGAGAAAATGGATGGGTTCAATGACCACAATTTCCTACCCCTGTTTATTGACAAGTACAGGGAGCTGCCCTGTCTGTGGCAAGTGAGACACCCTCATTATAACCACAAACAGAAGAGGCAGGCAGCGCTGGAGAAACTGCTGGAGTTGGTGAAGCCGGTGGTCCCCACAGCAACCATCCCTTATTTAAAAGCTAAAATTGGTGGCCTGAGGAGCACTTATCTTAGGGAGCGCAAGAAGGTCACAGATTCGCAGAGGTCCGGAGCTGCAGCAGATGACGTTTATGTCCCCAGGCTGTGGTACTATGAGAGACTGCGATTTCTGTCAGACCACACTGAAGTCAGGGAATCCTTCTCTACTCTTCCTTCCACACTTCCTTCCATACCAGCTGAGGCTTCCGATGTCCAACCTGGGCCTTCCAGCCAGGAAGAAGTGAAGGAGCCCAGCTGGTGTCGGGTATAGCATTCTTCTACAGATTTCTGGGCAATAAATAAATGATGTTTACTAGATGTTATTATTGATCATTAATTGCTGATTAAAAAAAGTGTTTTACATATCAATAGACAGTAGTGGGCACCCAATATTGGGACAAGAATGCAAAATGCTGGGCTCAGAATGATAGTCTGTTATATTTGTTAACATTGAATTTGCAACAGTCAGGAGGTGAAAATTGTGTGTGATTGATGAAAACAATACTAAAACTATGTCCCTTTTTCATACACAGGAAGACCTCAGCCAGGAGGAGGCTGTGGAATGTGGCAGCCGGGAGGAGGCGGGGATTAGTGGCAGCCAGGAGGAGGCGGGGATTAGTGGCAGCCAGGAGGAGGCGGGGCTAAGTGTCAGCCAAGAAAAGCCTGGGACAAGTCGCAGCCTGACTGAGTCTCAGGTTCCTCCCCTCCGCCTGCCACATAAACGAGCCAGGAAGATGACTCCCAGTCCTGTGCAGGATTCAGCATACAGGCTGATCCAGGAGGCTTCGGCGTCCCTTAGAGCCTTCCCCAGTCCTGCAGAGGCCTTTGCTTACATGGCTGCCACCAAATCTTAGGGCATGCAGGAGGGCCAACGCAGGATCTCTGAGGACCTGATTTATAAAGTCCTACGTAAGGGGGAGAGTGGGGAACTGACACACAAGACGGATGTCATTGAGATCGACGATCCTCCTCCTCCTCCTCCTCCTCCTGCTGCCACAACTCCACCACCACAGCCACCGCGTGGAAGGAGGCGTAGAAGGAAAACCAAAGAGTGATGGCCCTGGGTTCAGTCTGGTCTGACAGAAGATGCAGTCTCTTGTATGACCACAGCCTGGGACACAGATGTCATCTGCTGCTTTCCGGATCTCTGGGACTTCTGGACCAGACTGCCCTCCCTTAGATATGGACTCCTCAGGCCACCAATTTTGCTTTTAAATAATTGATGTCTGCCCTGGGGGTCCAAGGCTTCGCCCACTTCTGCAGTTTCTCCAGCGTTGCCTCCCTCTTTGTTTTTTTATAGATGTGACCCCTTAATAAAATTTATTTACGTAAATTCTACTCTCCTGTGTGTGTTTTCATCCAAAAAAGGACAGTTTGTTGGTGAGGATTCAGGTACATTTCTAACATAAAATGTGAAATTAACAAGGGACAACAACACCAAACAATCTTCTACAGATTAAATAGAACAACATATCAATGGTGTTGTGGGAACTTGTCACAAAAAACACACAAACATTTTCGGGAGTACAAATCAAAATCACCAAAAAAAAAAAAAAAAAGAGAAACACAAAAAAAGATTCTACATTAAAGGCAAAGAAAAAAAAAAAACAAAACAAAAAAATATGTTGTCAGATGTGAGAAATCAAAATATATTGAGGGAATCCCAATAAATAGTAACGAAATAAGTTTGTGAGAAGTGTGTGTGAATATGAGCAGCAAAACTACTTAATTCTTGTCACATTATAAAGAAGAAGAGAGTGCGCTGTATTAAACCATTTTGAACATTGCAGCGTGACGAAAGTGCTGTATCCATTGCTAACGCTAAGTTTACCAGAACGAGCTGTCCCGTCTCGGAAATTCTTCTGAGCATGCGTGGCACTTTGTGCGTCGGAACAGGCCACACACGGTCGGAATTGACGCGATCGGATTTTGTTGTCGGAAAATTTTATCTCCTGCTGTCCAACTTTGTGTGTCGGAAAATCCGATAGAAAATGTCCGATGGCGCCCACACACGGTCGGAATTTCCGACAACACGCTCCGATCGGACATTGTCCATCGGAAAATCCGACCGTGTGTACCGGGCATTAGAGTGTAAAGTATATTTCCAAAGAGCTAAAATATTATTTGAGCACAAATATGGAAATATATTATTGCATCATTTATTTTATTAATAATAATAATAATAATTATTGTTATTATTATTAATAATAGTAATTATAGATATGAGTCATCATTATGTTATACATTTTTAAATTCTACATCATTATTTTAAGATTTTGAATAGATAGATCTAAGAGGAGTTAAAGTAAAGAAAAAAGCGATTAGAAGGAGAGTTATTTCTAGCTCCTTCAGTTCTGAGGAATATTACGTTCGATCACTTGATACAAGGATGTGTGAATGTGACATGAATGATGTTTTGAATGTATTAGAATAATTTGATATGATTAATCATAATTCGGGGGGATTGTTAGAATATTATTCCAAATTCATAATTCGGCACTTATAGGTGTTATATTATATTTATGGCAAACTTGCAAAACATATTTGGTTTTACGATTAATCATAATAAAGAGTATGTTTGAATGACCTTGATCAATTGATTTGACATGATTCTTCTTCTAAAGCTGAGCATTGCTGGATTTTTCTGGTGTAGCCAATTTGAGTATGACATATAAGGTATCTTGGTGTAGAATGTCATGAGAAGACAAAAATAGACACGTATCCACGTAGCTAAAGGAATATACATTGTGAATTATATCCTGTTAAGTTAAGTTAGTTTGAAGTTCCAGTCATATTAATAAGTATTAGTATATAGTAACTTAATGTAAAGTTGATAATATGTGTTCATATTATATAGATGTTTGGTTATATAACATTACATGATCAGCCCATTACTTCAAGTATGGAGTGTTACATGTGGGCTTGTCAATCGTATGCCATATATGGCTCTGAGTTAGAATCTTTTCTTGTATAGCATATTGCTGAAGTTAGCAGAAATGAATGTGTGCCATACAAGGTTCTAAGTTGGTGTGAGTGTCAGGCCACCTTGAGGCTAGGTGACAGATGCACACCGTTGGGATCAGGAGTGCACCGCAAGGCAGTGGACCCTACGGCTGACTGCTGCGGATGGGAGTCTGGGTATAAGGAAGGCAGGGTCGCTGGAATACCAACACGGATCCCACCGGGGTTAGAGCGTAGGATTCCCTGGGGCGCGGAGTCTAAGAGCCAGCAGGTTTTCACCAGAGCCTCTGATGGTGAGGATGGACTGGGCTGCAACTGGCTCCAGGTAGCGACCCCCAGGGTCCCCCAGCTCACACCCACAGTAGGCAACAGAAGGATAAGGATAGTAAGGAAAAAAGCCAAGGTCAGGGCCACAAGCAGACAAGGACAACAGAGTACACGCCAAGGTTCAGGGTCACAGGCAAACAGGGATAGTCGGGGACACGCCAAAAGGTCAGGGTCACGAGCAGAAAGGAATAGTATAGAACACGCCAAGGTCGGTAACAGAAATAAATGTAGAGCACACGGCATAAAAGCAGTCAGGTGAGAGACAGCTGGTCTTAGGAGATGAACACATAGAAACAGGTATGCTGACAAACAACCTCTATTGCATAACCATGACAGTACCCCCCTCTTACGAGGCCTCCCCCTTCCCCGCCTGGGACCAGGTTTAGAGGGGAACTTCAAATGAAACTTCCTCAACAGATGAGGTGCAAAGACCTCAGAAGCCTTGATCCACGACCTCTCCTCAGGACCAGACCCCTTCCAATGCACGAGGTACTGGAGAATGCCTCTACAGAGTCGGGAAGCCAAAATTTGGCTAACCTCGTACTCCTGATTATCCTCAGAGACCGGTGCTGTGGTAGAGAGAGGACGAGAGAACTTCTTGAGGACTAAAGGCTTCAGAAGGGCAACATGGAAGGAGTTAGAGATTTTGAGGCTTTTGGGAATCTGGAGCTTGAAACAAACCGGATTCAGTTTAGAAGTTATGGTGTACGGACCAATGAATCTTGGGGCAATTTTGAGAGAAGGAACCCTGAGTTTGATGATCCTGGTGGAGAGCCAGACTTTGTCTCCTGGCTGAAGAGAAGGCGGCTTACGCCTGCGACGGTCAGCAAAACTCTTGAATTTGTTGGCAGCTTTCTGGAGGGAATCATAAACGTCAGCCCACATGGAATTGAATGATTCCTGAACAGTAGCCAAGGCTGGAATGTCGGAAGAACAGGTCATAGGAAGAGGGAGTTGAGGATGTCTTCCATAAACAGTGATAAAGGGTGTTTTCTGAGAACTGACGTTGACATGATTGTTGTGGGAAAACTCTGCCCACGGAAGTAGTGATGTCCAATCATCGTGATGAGCCGAGACCAAGGTACGGAGAAAGACCTCCAACTCCTGATTAACCCTCTCAGTCTGGCCATTGGATTGGGGATGGTAAGAAGAGGTAAAATCCAAAGTAATGTTGAGGGATTTGCAAAAGGCTCTCCAAAAACGGGACGTAAACTGAACACCCCTGTCCGAAACGACATGGGAAGGAACACCATGAAGGCGGAAAATCTCTCGTACGAAAATGGGAACCAAGGCAGAGACAGAAGGGAGTCCAGGAAATGGAACAAAATGAGCCATCTTGGAGAACCGATCGATTACCACTAAAATGGCTGTATTATTCTCCGACAGTGGAAGATCGGTGATAAAATCCAAGGCGATGTGAGACCAGGGCTCCTTAGGAATGGGCAAGGGCATGAGAAGACCAGCAGGGGCTAGTGTGGAAGATTTAGACTGAGCACAAACAAGACAAGCCTTAACGTACTCTTTAACATCCAAGAGGAGGTTAGGCCACCAGTAGAGACGACCGATGAGCAGGAAGGATCGGAGGAACCCAGCATAACCTGCCACCTTGGAATTATGTCCCCAACGAAGGATCTTAGCTCTTAGCTCCGTGGGAACAAAGGTCTTGCCAGGAGGAATTTTTGATTCCAGGGTGGTGGAATGGGCAACAATGCATGAGGTCGGAATGATCGGCTCAGGATCAGGGGTGGGCTCCTCGTCCAAAGTGTCAAATGACCTAGAGAGCGCATCAGCCCGACCGTTGCAGGAACCAGGTTTGTACGTAATCGTGAATTTAAAATGGGAAAAGAAGAGACTCCACCTGGCCTGTCTGGGGTTCAGACGTTTAGCATTCTGTAGGTATTGTAGATTCTTGTGATCAGTAAGGATCGTAATGGAGTGAGGGGAACCCTCCAAGAGATGACGCCACTCTTCCAACGCCAATTTAATTTGCGAGAAGTTCCCGATCACCAATGGCATAATTTCTCTCTGCCTGAGAAATTTTTTTGGAGAATGGTTGACGTCTCTTCTCAAAGAACTGAAGAAGCACAGCTCCCACCCCCATCGAAAAAGCGTCTACTTCAATAAAAAATGGATCCCCAGGATTTGGTCTCCTCAAGAGAGGTCCAGAAACAAAGGCGTGTTTCAGATCGTGAAATGCAGAGACAGCCTCGGGAGGCCAGTCTTTGGCATTCGCACCCTTCTTGGTTAAAGCGATAATAGGCGCGGCAATGGAAGAGTAATTCCTTATGAACTGCCTATAATAATTTGTGAAGCCAAGAAAGCGTTGTGTGGCCTTGAGGCTAGCAGGAAGGGGCCAGTTGGTAATGGCCGAGACCTTTCCGGGATCCATGCGAAGACCCAAACTAGAAACAAAACATCCCAGAAACAGGACCTCAGGACATTCAAAGGAACATTTCTCCAGTTTGGCATAGAGATTATTCTCTCTAAGGAGCTGAAGAACGGTGCGGACATGGTTTCTGTGAGCAAGCAGATTTTCGGAAAAGATGAGAATGTCATCCAGATAGATGACAACAAACTGGTACAGTAGATCCCTGAAGATTTCATTGACAAAGTTCTGGAACACAGCTGGAGCATTACACAAACCAAAAGGCATAACCAGGTATTCGTAATGCCCGTCCCTAGTGTTAAACGCAGTCTTCCGGTCAGCGATGGGCGTGTGACGTCTGCACGGGGGAGGAGCCCAGCGTCAGCTCTGGCGGAGGTGCAGAGACAGAGCGTCCGGATGTCTCGTGGGGTGAGAGACCACAGAGACGCGGATCGGGACCGGTGGTACAGCCGTCCTCTGGACTAGACCGCCTTGACGCCTCGCCCCCCCCCCCCCCCCCACCGCGGACGTGGCAGCAGGAGGCTTCACCCGGCGGGACCCCCTGAGCGGAGGAGCAGTGGCCGGGTTTGGAGCTACTAAACCGCATTGCCGGCGGGTGAAATATCTGAAAGCAAGTCACTGTGAAGGGACCAGAGGCAGGGGGCTCCAACCCGGCAGCACCGGTACGGAAGGGAATAATCTTTCTGCCTAAACTTATGCTGCACCTGCTGTAGACAGATAACATGCTGATAAAAGAGGAAAGGTATGAGAAGACTTAATGTTATATAATACAACCTCGGTCACCCATGTCTCAAACTAGCAGCACGAATTTTGAACGGTGTTTGAACTTTGAACGGTGTTTTCTGTGATCAAAAGAGTGGGGCTATCTGATGGGAGAGAGGAAAGCAGGAAGATATATGACTTTTTCAATATAGGTGTTTACTGATATTTTTTCTTTCCCTGGGCAGTAAAAAGTTGGCCAAAACCAAGCTCTCCACATATCTCTTCTCCCCTCGATATTTGGCTGTGAATAAAGTCCCATAGAGCTACACTTGCTGGAGGGGGAAAGGGAGAGAGGGGGTAAGGTAGGAGGAGGAGGAGGGAGGAAGAAAGGAAGAGAAAAGGAAAATAAATGCACAGCTTCAGTAGCATTTTTTACTTGTCCTAGAGCCGTTTACCCCGGGAGCTCCAGGTGAGGGCAGCATCGAGTTCTGAGGACCGTATGAACTTTCCCTAGCACAATCCTCTCCTAAATATATTGAAGCCGGTTAAGGGGGAGACCAACCCTTTCTCAGCTTTAAGCCGGTCGGGCTATCAGAGATTGGAGTTACACAGGTGGACTAGGGGGGTGAGATACTCCCCCCCCCCACACACTTAGATTGCCCTGTCACCTGGCCCTACAGGGAAGTTACAACTGTCGGACTAACCTGGTCCCCTGGGCGGAGCTCCGGTCTGAAGCAAACAGTCCCAAATAAGTGCGAGTTGAAAACGGCAGGCAAGGGCGGAAGTATGAGAGGCCGCTCAATGCGAACAACTGAACCCCAGAGTGCCAGAGAGAGTCTTAATACCAGTTCCATTCAAAAATATTTAAAAGAAGTAAGCACCAAAAGTCCGGGAATGGAGGCTAAACAATCAGGGACAAAGGACAGAAAGAAAGATCAACAGAAGCAAAAAGGGGGTCAGGGGGACAAAACCCGTGAAGAATTGGACTTTGAGGGGGCGTCTGCCTGGAGTTCTGCGGAAGAACAAAGGATAATGGCGCTAGTACCAAGTAAAACAGAACTAATTGAAATGTTTACAAAGCTAGAAAATGTGATAAAAACTGAAATATCAGGAGGTGCGCATGCGCAGGGCTCGCAAGATGGCCGCTAATGCCTAGAGCTCCGCTCCCTCACGAACCACCGGCGCCCATAGCACTAACCACAGTGCACATCGGCACAATTGAAGCATCGGGAGACGTTCCCCAAGGTCCCAGCTACACCCCCATATGACCGGGGCCCCGGTAAAACGAAACCTGTGGCCGCAATTGGAGAGAGCAGGTACGGCTGAGACGCCCAAGATGGCCGCCGCTACACAGGCACAGACACAGGATCTCAGCGCCACAGGCCCAGCGGACTACAGGTCAGAGCAGCTCCACATTCCCCCTCACTTCACCCCAGGAAGACAACCGGGCTACCCTCCTCTGCTGACCCCTTCTCCAGCCTCTACAGGATCCCTGCAGGATCGCTCCCCCTGTGAAGGCCCTCTGTCCCCCATGGGATCTGCCTCAGGTCACTCAGGCCTCCCTCCACATGCCTTCCCTGCCAGTGACCCAGCGTTTCACATAGATTCCCTCTTCCACAGATTCTCTGAACTTTTGGACAGAGGCCTGGCTCAAACAGCAGCAAAAATTACAGGGGACCTGAAGGCAGACTTTATTAATTTAGGGGCCTGAATCAATGCAATCGAACACAAAATGGAGGACACTATAGCTATCACTAACCAACAATCGCAGCACATCAGCACTGTGCAAGATCAATTGGACCTAGCAATGGCTCGTATTGACGAACTCGAGAATAGGTCAAGACGATATAACATCAGAATCCGTGGCCTACCGGAAACTATTCTCAATGTCCCAGAAGCAGTTCAAGACCTGATTAAACAGCTAATCCCTAATATCTCCTCTCAACGCCTTGAATTGGACAGGGCACACAGAGCCTTAGGGCCCCCCAGAAAAGACAGCACCCCAAGAGATATTATCGCTAAGCCACACCACTACACAGTTAAAGAGGAAGTGATGAGACAGGCCAGGTCCTCTCACTCCGTGCAGTGTATGGGACACCCAGTGCAGATCTTCGCTGACCTCTCACCCTCTATGATCCAGAAGAGGAGATCATTGAAGCCACTGCTTCTCGCTCTCACCCAAAGAGACGTGAAATACAAGTGGGCCTTCCCGTTCGCGGTTAAATTCTCCGTCAAGGGGAAACAATATGCCTTCTCCTCCCTCCCAGAAGGTGAAAAACTTCTCCTGCACCTGAAAATCATCTCCCAGGAAGCCGAAATGGACACAACCAATGCCAGGACCAACTCCAACAAACGTCAGACCCCCACCAGCCCTCAATCTCCCCTGTGGTCAACAGGAAAAGCAAAGAAGGCCAAAGACAACAACCAAACCTGAAGCCAGTGATGATGTGAACTGCATCGCTTTTATCCCGACTGTGAAGTGGGGATTGGTTTGATCATCCCCATGAATATAGGGGATCCCCCCGTGCCTATTTATTAGGCAGGCTAGCCAACCGGGCTACGTTTTCTGACTTATCAGAATTTTTTTTTTTTTTTTGTGTTTTGATGGTTCCAAGGAGGGTTTTTTTTTTAGGTTTTTGTGCAATTCTTCCCTCTTTAGTTTTTGCTGCTTTTTACTGGCCCATTGCCATATATTCTAGGCACAGGGGAGCTGTACCTCTCCGGATTGAGAGGGGCGGTACCCTTACGCCTAGCTATGGGGGGGGGAGTAGGATTTTCACCCCCACTTCTAGGGATTTATATAGGTCTAGTCTATGGACGCTCTGCTGAGATAGCGATTTAATGAAGACCTAGAAGGTTACTGCACTGGGCATAGGCTTAGGGCCACTAGTTGGCCACACTGTTGTGAAAACCTGATAGTCACCGGTAATAGTTTAAAATTTTCTTTGTTTTTACTTGCTCTTTTCTTTTTTCCCTCAGGGGAAAAAAGAAAAAAAAGTTTTCTGTTGGGCGTTCGGTTTCGTGAGGAAACACATGCACACCCATCTAACCCTTAGACACCCGTAGGTCTCTAGGGGCTAGGTTGTTTGAGCCCAGATGGGCCAGACACACTCCATTTTTTTCTTAAAAGACATAAGGGATTTCTCCTTCCCTGCGTCTTTCCTTTCCTTTCTAGGAGACCTTTTCTCTGCTATCCTTCTCCCCCTCCCCTCCTCCATGTGCACGTCAATGTACCTAATCACATTTTGTGTTTCAGATACCACACACACCCCCACGGAAGTCCCTGATATCTTTCAACCAAGAAGACGGAATGACCATCATCCTCAGACCCGGGTTCCCCCACATCAAAGGGTAAGTGAGGACCGTTGCACTGCACTCCATCTGCTCCATGGCTAATAACACCACAGATGAACTCCGCATAGCCTCACACAATGTCCAGGGAATCAATTCCCAGATTAAGAGGAGAAAGGTCCTCGATTATTAAAAACACCTCAAGCTAGACATTGTTATGCTGCAAGAAAACGCACTTCCCCTCCCGGTATAGCCCTAAGTATCTACACCCTCACTTCCCACAGTTCTTCTTAGCGAGCGCTGACAACAAAACTAAGGGAGTTGCAATCATCGTTTCCAAACATCTTAAATTTGAAAAGATCTCTGAATTAGCCGACCCAGAGGGCAGGTTCATCCTGGTCAAAGGCACAGTGGGGGACCACCTGTATTCCCTGGTCTCCTACTATGCCCCAAATAGAGGTCAAGCGAAATTTTTTGACACCCTACTGCGCAGCCTCGCTCAGAAACTGGAGGGAACGGTCATCTTTGGTGGAGACTCGAACGCAGCGTTCGATCAGGGTTTGGACAAGTCTAAACCCCTATCGACCCAACTAACACGACCCACCAAGGAGAGCCTCAGGATCGCAAAAATAATCCACGCCCACGGTTTGGCTGAAACTTGGAGGGAACTTAATCCCAACAAAAGGGACTATACCCATTACTCGTCACCTCATAACACCTATGCGAGGATTGACCACATTTTAACCCCATCCACCCTTCTTCCCCTGATCCACAGAGCTCAAATCAGAGAGTCGGCCCTTTCGGACCACTCCATAGTCACCATATCTCTCAAAACTGGCCCCCTGGGCGTACCCAGGGGACATTGGAGACTGAATGAGTCACTATTATCTGACCCCATCAGGGTCACTGAACTCGAAAAAGCCCTACAAGAATACATTAAACTCAATAAATCGGAGGATATTTCTCCAGAAACGTTATGGGCCGCACATAAAGCTTTTATACGGGGTAAACTCATCCAGATTGCCACTCAAACCAAACGTGCACAAAAAGCAGACATAATCCGGTTGGACAGGGAATATACCACACTGAAGGCTGCCCATAAAAAGGACCCCTCCAAGACCCCTATTCACCTTATCGACAAAGCTAGACTAGACCTTAATTTAGCACTGACATCCAAGGCCGAAAAGGCTGTCCGCTGGAATGGACAAAAATTTTACACTCAGGCAGACAAGATAGGTCCCCTCCTAGCTAAAAAAAACTCTCCCCCCGAATTAGGACCCTCGCCTTTCCCAAACTCAGAATAAATGGTCAACCCCCCCACGACCAACCCTTCAAAGATTCTAGAAGCCTTTCGGGGTTTCTACTCTAAATTATATAGCCAAACAAATACACCAAACGCGAACTTAATCCCTCAGTTCCTGGAGGGTATCTCCCTACCATCCCTAAAAGATACCCATAAACAAAAGATGGAAATACCCATCACAGAGGAGGAGGTTTTGAGGGTCATAAAAGATCTAAGAGGGGGGTCAGCTCCAGGTCCTGATGGTCTTTCGGTAGCATACTACAAATCTTTTGCAGCCATACTGGCACCTCACCTGACCTCCTTCTTTAACTCCAAAACCAATGGAACCCCCCTTGACATCCACCTCAATACCGCCTTAATCACGGTCATACCCAAACCTGACAAAAACCACAAAGACGTTAGCAATTACAGACCGATCTCACTCATCAACAATGACCTAAAAATACTCACCAAAATAATGGCCAACAGGCTGTCATCCTTTATTAGTCAATATATACATAAGGACCAGGTAGGATTCATATCCGGGAGACAGGGTCCTGACCAAATAAGGAGAGCAATAGATATCACCTCGATTCTTCAAACAAACTGGGAAGGGGGGCCAAATCAATCGGGATTCCTTCTATCATTAGATCTGCAGAAGGCCTTTGACACGGTCTCCTGGAAATACATCTTTACCGTGCTGGAGAGATGGGGATTTGGCGGCCGTTTCCTGGGAATTCTGCATGCTCTCTACTCACAACCAAAGGCCCACATACGCCTCCAGGGACATTACTCCGAATCAATAGACATTTTACGTGGCACTAGACAAGGGTGTCCTCTATCCCCCCTAATCTTCGCAATAGCCATAGAAACCTTAGCGATCGCAATCCGACAGAACCCGGACATAAAGGGGGTGACCTGTGGAGACCAGACGCACAAATGTGGGCTTTTCGCTGACGACATCCTCCTTTTCCTGACATCCCCCCTCACTACACTACCTAACCTCTGCCTATTGTTAAGGAACTTTGCTAAAATTTCTGGACTCGAAGTCAATTTCGCCAAATCTCAAGCCCTTAATATTTCGTTACCACCACAAACAGTTGACTTTCTAAAACAATCCTTCCACTTTAAATGGGGCGACACCTCCATTAGCTACCTAGGTATCACATTGACGGCCACGACGGAAACTCTCTATGCACAAAATTACCCTTCTCTCTTTAGGAAATTGGAGGCTGACCTTACTACATGGTCAAAACATGAATTATCCTGGCTGGGTCGGATCAACTCCATTAAGATGACCTTACTCCCCAGGCTCATCTACTTCTTCCGCTCCCTCCCTATCCCAATCAGGAAAAATCACCTAAAAGCTTTAAAGAGTAAAATTCTCCAGTTTATCTGGGGTAAGAAAGGATATCGTATCCCTCAGAACACCCTATTCCTTCACAGACGCAAGGGAGGGCTGGGTCTCCCAAATCTACATAAATACTACTTAGCGGCTAGATTAGCCCAACTATCCTCAATCTACTCACGGTATGAAAAACCAGATTGGGTAACTATTGAAAGACAGGCCACCCCCAAACATACACTAGACTACATACTTTGGTGCCCGACTAAATCTAGGCCGCCCATCCTGTCACCCACTTTATCCCACTCCTGCGCCCTTTGGGACTCCCTCCGACACTCCACTGCCCTGGTCTCCACAGGTTGTCCCCTAGCACACTTATTCCACAACCCTGACTTTCCACCTGGACTTGACATCTCAGCATTCAAATGGTGGCTGGACAAAGGGCTATACCGGATAGGGCACTTCTTCACCCCCAATGGACCAATCACCCTCAAATTCTGTATCAAACACCTAGACCTCCCGGATTCGGAACGATTCCGTTTTCACCAAATCACTCACTTTCTACACTCAATTTGGCAGGAGAAACCGCTCCCCCCTAAATTTACTACATATGAACAATGGTGTGGACAAGCCATGGAGCAGAGGGGAGGCATATCTGTGATATATTTGGCCCTCACTTACCCAACGGACAAAACCACATACATGCAGGCCTGGGAGGCTGACTTCCAATGCAGCAGGGACTTAGAGATTTGGCAAGCAGCTCTAACTAAATCCTTTAAGGGGATCCAGAACATCTCTTTGATGGAGGCAAGCATCAAACTGATAACCAGATGGTACATGACCCCTACCAGGTTAGCAGCAATCTATCCCTCAGCGAACCCCCTATGTTACAGAGGATGTCAACACCTGGGCACAATGGCCCACATTTGGTGGGAATGCCCCAAATTACGCACTTTTTGGAGGAAAGTTTTCTCTATGATTTACAAGGTGATGACTTGCCAGATCCCTAGGTCCCCAGAGGTGGCTATTCTTAATGCTAACCTTCCTGGAATCTCGAAGGCTAACCAAACACTGATCAACTTTATATTACTGGGCACTAAAATCTCCATTGCCAAAGCCTGGAAACAGCCGAGGCCCTCGTTTAATGCAGTAAAAAGGAAGGTTTCATGGATCATGGCCCAAGAAAAACTCTATAGCATCACGTCAAACACCTCCAAGAAATTCCAAACAATATGGGAACCTTGGGCCCAATTTATGGGAACCTCCCTCATACCAGGGGTTCAGGTGCGCATCACCACCTAACCCACACCTAGACTACTTCATCCCTCAGTATTAATAGAGGTACACAAAGGCACTCCTTTTCCCTCCCCACCCACCTTAAAGAACCCCCCCAACCCTCCTCCCTCCTCATTCTTCTCTTCTTCTCTTTCAACTCTTCTTCCTGTCTTCTATCTCACTTTAATTAACTATCTGGTTGCAATTCAATGGAAAGCTACCATACGGTAAATTACCTAGCTTACGGGGACTCATAACCCCTCCACACTCCTGATGGCCCGGACCAACTGGGCAAAGGAGAAGTAGGGAGATTTCCCCACCTGGCACAGTTAGATCCCGTCAGGGGTGCGGGGGATGGGGAAAGATCCCGTGCTGTGTTGGGGGCAAAACATGGAGACTGCTTATTTAAAGCTTAGTTAAGGTTATATATCAGGCTGTCCTCTCCACCAGCCCTTGAGGCGAAGAAACCGTATATTATCTGTTTTTTTTTTCTCACTCGAATTGTAACCTTTTTGTCTCATGTTCGAGGAGGCGTTCCCTCCTGTGCAATCTAAATATGTTAATGCATAATTTGTATGACGTCATTGAAAATAAAAACATATTGAAAGTAAAAAACTGAAATATCAAATGTCCGAGCAGATATGGGGCATCTCCTTCGTCGGGTGGAGGAGGTAGAGGAAGTTTCAGTGCTTCAAACCAAAGAAATCTCCGAACTAAAGGATCAAGTCAGCAAACTGCGGAATGAAAACTGCATCATGGTATTTAGGATGGAAGAACAGGAAAACCAAAGTCGGCGACAAAACTTGCGCATTAGGTCCATCCCGGAGCAACAAAACGAGGATCTAGGGGAAAAGATGAAGAAAATCTTTAATCCTATTATGGGAAAGTGAGAAGAAGAGTCCATTCTGATAGACAGGGTGCATAGAATAAGAAGGCCCCCCCATGTAAAGCAAGACACCCCAAGAGACGTGATTGTTAAATTTCATCTATACGAAGACAAGGAGAGAATATGGAAGAAATTAAAGGGGGCCCCCCCCATAATGTTTGAAGACAAAGAGCTACAGATATTCTCCGACTTATCTGCAGGAACTCTCGCACGTAGAAGACAGATGAGACCAATCTTGGAACAGCTAAGGAAATCTAATCTCAAATATAGTTGGGGGTTTCCAACATCCCTGATAGTCTTAAAGGACGGTAGATCAAGCAGGATGAGATACTTGGAAGAGGCTCAGGACTTCTGCAACAGTCTGGGTATCCCCATCCCAGATTTGTCGCAGGCTAAAATGATTGAGAGACCTTGAGGGCTAATATGTTTGACCTGTCGGGGGGGGGGGGGGCGCGAGGGGGTCGGTGGAAGGGAATTTCCTTTTTTTTTTGTTTTTTGTTTTTTTTTGTCCTTCTCCTCTTGGCTTTGCCTTTTCGGCCCGCCCCCCCCCCCTTCCTCTCCCCTTTAGGGGGGGTGGGGGGGGTTTCGGGGGCTGGTTTGTGGATATGGGTGGCCTTGAGTTATGAGACAAATGTATGGGTTGGGGGTGGCGGCGGGGGGGGTCGCTGTTTATTGTCTCTGCTGGGGGGGTGGGGTGTGGGGGGGGATGGGGTGGGGGTGGAAAACTAGAGGCGGGTCAACCGGATAATGGAGACAAGTTACACCTCATACATTCTTTCCCTTTGGGAGGGAGGGTAGACGTTAGAGCTTTCGCTGGAGCTTCACCCTGGGGAGGGAGTTCCGTAGATTGGAATGGGAGAAGTTCCAAGTCGGGGGACTCAGGGTGTTAATTTCACCACTGGTGGGGGGGGAGGGGGAGTAGGTGGGATAGGGGGGTGGGAGGGAATTGGGAGGGGAGGGTGGGGTGGGGGGTGGGGAAGGGGGGTGGGGGGGTACTGCAGGACGTGCTCGGAGGAGCTGGGGATATGATAGAAGATCGGGCCTTCAGTTATGCTGGAGCTTAGACTAATTTCGTACAACGTGAAAGGGCTAAACTCGCCTAGTAAAAGACATAAAGTATTAAAAGAGCTGGAACAGCTGAGGGGAGACTTAATTTTCCTACAAGAGACACATCTGACCCTCGACACCAGAATAAGGCTTTTCTCCGCTAGGTTCCCCCAGTGGTTCTATGGAGACTCTCCCGACAGGGGGTCGAGGGGAGTCGCTATTGGACTTTCAAAGGTCACGAACTTCTCCCTAAGAGAGAGAATGATAGACCCAGACGGCCGTTTCATTTTCTTAAAAGGTAAACTGGGACCCAAATTGATCACTTTAGCAAACGTATATTGTCCTAATAAGAAGCCCACGTTTTTTTGGGGTCAGATATTGAAAAAACTGTCAGAGTTCGGAGAAGGGGAAGTGATCTTGGGAGGGGACTTAAACTTTTGCCTGGACCCGTAGCTGGATGGTACGTCCCGTGACCAGGGGACAGGGAAGGTGTCACTCAGGGCTATCAGGTGCAAGTTACATCATAGTCATTTAACGGATGTCTGGAGGCTCCAGCATCCTAACGAGAGAGATTACACCTTCTTCTCCCCTGTGCACGGGACCTACTCCAGACTGGATTATTTTTTTGTAGACCATAGTTTGCTGGATTGGATTAAAGAAACAAAAATAGAAGTAATGACCCTGTCCGATCACTCCCCGATCTTGATGCGGATTAAAATACCAGAGGCGCAAGGGCGACTCTGCTCATGGAAATTGAACGAGGATCTACTGAGGGATCCCAAAATAGTGGAGAGATTACAGGATGAGGTAGACTTTTTCTTTAAAACAAATGACACGGGGGATGTGTCACCAGCCATATTATGGGACACACACAAAGCCTATATCAGGGGCATTCTGATATCAATAGGCGCAGGTTTGAAAAAAAAGAAAAGAGAAGAAAGAGGAAAGTTGATAGAGGAAATTTATTCCTTGGAACAAGCACACAAAAAAACAATGGGCCAGGACCTAGATGGTTACCATTCATTGGTCGCCAAGAGGGAGGAGTTAAGAGATATGATGGATCTAGAGGCCAAGAGAACTATAAACGCTATAACCAGGAACAACTACTTCTGGGCTAACAAGCCCAGTAAACACCTGGCCAGGATAATTAGGAAAAAGAGAAGTAGAAATTATGTAGAGAAAGTACTCAGTAAAGGAGGGGCAGTGAGAGTGACCAGCAACGCCATAGCAGAAGAATTCAAAAAGTTTTACGGGGATCTATACTCGGTTGGGCAACGGGGGCCAGGAGATACTGCTCGATCAGATAGGAGCAAGGAATTTCTGAAGGAGGCAGGACTAGGGGGCCTGTCAGCTGAGGACAGTGACTTACTGGACAAACCCTTGGAAGAAGAGGAAATATTGGCAGCTTTAAGGGATTCTCCGAAGGGGAAAAGTCCAGGCCCGGACGGCTTCACCTCTTTCTATTTAGAAAAAATGAAACATATTCTGGCCCCGAGGCTATGCCGATTTTGGAATGGTCTCGGCACAGGATGCGAAATGTCAGTGGAAGCTTTAACCACCACAATTACCCTAATTCAGAAGGAAGGGAAAGACGCTAGGCTGTGCTCTAGTTATAGACCAATCTCCCTGCTGAATGCAGACGTTAAGCTATACGCAAAAGTTTTAGCGAACAGGCTTAAGGAGAAAATGACAAAATTAGTGCACCTGAATCAGGCAGGTTTTGTTAATGGGAGACAGTGTAGGGACAACGGGGTTCGGGTGTTGTTATTATCAGAAGTATGTAAACTAGGTGGGCCCCCAGCTCTATTCCTGTCAATTGATGCTGAAAAAGCTTTTGACAGGGTAGACTGGGGGTTCATGATGAACACTTTGGAAGCCCTGGGGTTCGGTCAGAGGTTTGTCTCCTGGGTCAAGGTCCTATATAGTAGCCCGGCAGGGATGGTGAGAGTCAATGGGGCGATATCAAAGCCCTTCAGGATGTTCAACGGAACAAGGCAGGGTTGCCCCCTCTCCCCTCTTCTGTTCATTCTGACCCTTGAGCCACTGTTGTCTGCTATTCGTAACAACCCGGACTGCAGCAGTAAAAGGGTCGGAACAGAGGAGCATAAACTAGCGGCTTTCGCCGACGATGTCGTGTTCTTCATTAAAAATCCTAGAATAACCCTCCCCAATATACTTCAGATTATTAGAAAGTATGGAGAAGTTTCGAATTTTAAAATAAACTCCAGCAAATCTGAATGCTTGAATATCAACATAAGTAAGCAAGAAAAGAATCACCTGGCTGCTGTCTTCCCTTTCCCTTGGAAAGAGGAGATGGAGTATCTGGGGATTAAATTAGCCAATCCCCCTAATAAATTATTTGTAAAAAACTTTATTCCTATGTTAGATGACATCAGGCGAGAAGTGAGAAGACTACAGGCCAGACCCCTTTCGTGGTTTGGGCGAGTCAATGCGATTAAAATGAGTCTAACGCCCAGGATCCTGTTCAAATTCCAGATGCTGCCCATCCCTTTACCAGGATACTATGTAACCACTTCAGCCCCGGAAGGATTTACCCCCTTCCTGACCAGAGCACTTTTTACAATTCGGCACTGCGTCGCTTTAACTGCCAATTGCGCGGTCATGCAATGCTGTACCCAAACGAAATTTGCGTCCTTTTCTTCCCACAAATAGAGCTTTCTTTTGATGGTATTTGATCACCTCTGCCATTTTTATTTTTTGCGCTATAAACGGAAAAAGACCGAAAATTTTGAAAAAAAATGATATTTTCTACTATTTGTTATAAAAAAAATCCAATAAACTAAATTTTAGTCATACATTTAGGCCAAAATGTATTCGGCCACATGTCTTTGGTAAAAAAAATGTCAATAAGCGTATATTTATTGGTTTGCGCAAAAGTTATAGCGTCTACAAACTAGGGTACATTTTCTGTAATTTACACAGCTTTTAGTTTATGACTGCCTTGAGGTTTATGTTATTTCTTGAGGTGCTAAAATGGCAGGGCAGTACAAAACCCCCACAAATGAACCCATTTTGGAAAGTAGACACCCCAAGGAAATTGCTGAGAGGCATGTTGAACCCATTGAATATTTATTTTTTTTGTCCCAAGTGATTGAATAATGACAAAAAAAAAAAAAAATTTACAAAAAGTTGTCACTAAATGATATATTGCTCACACAGGCCATGGGCATATGTGGAATTGCACCCCAAAATACATTCAGCTGCTTCTCCTGAGTATGGGGATACCACATGTGTGGGACTTTTTGGGAGCCTAGCCGCGTACGGGGCCCCGAAAACCAAGCACCGCCTTCAGGATTTCTAAGGGCATAAATTTTTGATTTCACGCCTCACTACCTATCACAGTTTTGAAGGCCATAAAATGCCCAGATGGCACAAAACCCCCCCAAATGACCCCATTTTGGAAAGTAGACACCCCAAGCTATTTGCTGAGAGGCATGGTGAGTATTTTGCAGCTCTCATTTGTTTTTGAAAATGAAGAAAGACCAGAAAAAAAAAATTTTTTTTTCTTTTTTCAATTTTCAAAACTTTGTGACAAAAAGTGAGGTCTGCAAAATACTCACTATACCTCTCAGCAAATAGCTTGGGGTGTCTACTTTCCAAAATGGGGTCATTTGGGGGATGTTTTGTGCCACCTGGGCATTCCATGGCCTCCGAAACTGTGATAGGCAGTGAAGAGTGAAATAAAAAATTTACGCCCTTAGAAAGCCTGAAGGTGGTGCTTGGTTTTCGGGGTCCCGTGCGCGGCTAGGCTCCCAAAAAGTCCCACACATGTGGTATCCCCGTACTCAGGAGAAGCAGCAGAATGTATTTTGGGGTGTAATTTCACATATCCCCATGGCATGTTTGAGCAATATATCATTTAGTGACAACTTTGTGCAAAAAAAAAAAAAAAAAATTGTCTCTTTCCCGCAACTTGTGTCACAATATAAAATATTCCATGGACTCGACATGACTCTCAGCAAATAGCTTGGGGTGTCTACTTTCCAAAATGGGGTCATTTGGGGGGGGATTGAACTGTCCTGGCATTTTATGCACAACATTTAGAAGCTTATGTCACACATCACCCACTCTTCTAACCACTTGAAGACAAAACCCTTTGACACTTTTTGATTACGTGAAAAAATTATTTTTTTTTGCAAGAAAATTACTTTGAACCCCCAAACATTATATATTTTTTTAAAGCAAATGCCCTACAGATTAAAATAGTGGGTGTTTCATTTTTTTTTTCACACGGTATTTGCGCAGCGATTTTTCAAACGCATTTTTTGTGGAAAAAACACACTTTTTTAAATTTTAATGCACTAAAACACACTATATTGCCCAAATGTTTGATGGAATAAAAAAGATGATCTTAAGCCGAGTACATGGATACCAAACATGACATGCTTTAAAATTGCTCACAAACGTGCAGTGGCAACAAAATTAATACATTTTTAAAAGCCTTTAAAAGCCTTTACAGGTTACCACTTTAGATTTACAGAGGAGGTCTACTGCTAAAAATACTGCCCTCGATCTGACCTTCGCGGTGATACCTCACATGCATGGTGCAATTGCTGTTTACATTTGACGCCAGACCGACGCTTGCGTTCGCCTTAGCGCGAGAGCAGGGGGGACAGGGGTGCTTTTTTTTTTTTTTTTCTTTATTATTTTTTTGCTTTTTTATTTTATTTTTAAACTGTTCCTTTCATTTTTTTTTAAATCATTTTTATTGTTATCTCAGGGAATGTAAATATCCCCTATGATAGCAATAGGTAGTGACAGGTACTCTTTTTTGAAAAAATTGGGGTCTATTAGACCCTAGATCTCTCCTCTGCCCTCAAAGCATCTGACCACACCAAGATCGGTGTGATAAAATGCTTCCCCAATTTCCCAATGGCGCTGTTTACATCCGGCGAAATCTAAGTCATAAAATGCTCGTAGCTTCCGGTTTCTTAGGCCATAGAGATGTTTGGAGCCACTCTGGTCTCTGATCAGCTCTATGGTCAGCTGGCTGAATCACCGGCTGCTTTCTCAGGTTCCCTGTTGAGACAGGAGAGCCAGAGAAAAACACGGAAGACGGTGGGGGGGGGCATTCCCTCCCACTGCTTGTAAAAGCAGTCTAGAGGCTAAGTAGCCACTAGGATTGCTTTTACATGAAAGCCGACCGCTGGCTGAAAAGAATGATACCAAGATGATACCTAAACCTGCAGGCATCATTCTGGTATAACCACTCAAAGTCGTGAATGGCGTACCTGAAGACAAAAAAAGGTTAACAATAAAGCACAGTAAACGGTGAAGTATAAAAAATTGCATACCTGAAAAGCAAACATGATAAAACATAATAACAATAAAACATTGCAGAATAGAATACAGTAAAAAAGAGCAGAACACCAGAGAGAGAATAGAGAGAGAGAGAACAATAAAACGACAACTATTTTTTTTTATTTTTGTTTGTGTTTTTTTTGCAAACATAACTTTTATAACTGTAACCGGTTCCAGGTTCGGGTCTCTCAAAATGCGATGGCATCTTGGGAGACCCTGTGAAAGTGTGCCTAGTCTGTGCAGTGCTGTACCCTACGCTAATACTCAACTAGTGAATGGTAGCGTTCAAAACATTCACCAATGCAAAGACCAGGATTGTCAGGACAGGAGGGACAATAATAGCGAGTGTCACGTCTATATCCGCGCTAGCTGCAGACACGACATCTATTTTGGGGGGGTTTGTTGGGTAGGGGTACTCGGGAGGACATAAAAATGCCTCTCATGCAGCCGACTGCATTTGGTTGGGGATGTGAATGGGGGAAGTACGGGCGCTGCAGAAGTGGTGGGTTCTCAATTAGGATTGGCGAATGCAGCAGGAAGGGCATTATGGGCACGATGGGCCTGTGTTTGTCTTTTTGGTGGCAGCGGGACACCACTTGTGCTTGCCACCTCACCAGCTTGAACTGCACTTATGGGACTCGCCACGTCACCAAGTGTTACTGCAGTGCTGGTTTGACTACGACCGGGGTGTACTAGGCCGCTGGCGCTTGCCAGTTCACCAAAACGCTACCAAAAAAACTGTTAGCGATCACAGGGATCAGGCCTGACTCTGCGAACGCTGCAGTTATGCGTTTAGTGTTCTGTAAGTGACAGTGATCGATCGATGCTGCACTTGGCTGGGCTGGGCTGGGCTGGGCCGGGCGGAGGGGCAAAACGCAGGTGCTAGCAGGTATCTGGGCTGATCCCGCTAACACTGCGTTTTTGGGAACCCTAAACTGCTGGGGACGCCAGTATAGATCTGATCTGATCAGATATTGATCCGTTCAGATACTATACCACTAAGGGAGTCGTATGCTGCGTGCGTGGGTGTTAGCGGTACTGGCGCTAATCTGACGCTGCCTGGGGCGACGCATATCACCGCCGGGCGATTAGGGGGCTAAACCTTTATTTGGTAATAAACGGCGGGTGCCCTGACACTATAAAAAATAAACGAACTAACCAGCGTCACCCGTAACAGTTATACGGTGATCAGTGGTGAAAGGGTTAACTAGGGGGCAATCAAGGGGTTAAAACATTTATTAGGTAGTATATGGGGGTCCCTGAAGCTATAAAACGCTGACGGTGAACCTAAATATTTACCTCACTAACTAGCGTCACCAGCGACACTAATACAGCGATCAGAAAAATGATCGCTTAGCGACACTGGTGAGGGGGGGTGATCAAGGGGTTAAAACTTTATTAGGGGGGGTTAGGGGGGTACCCTAGACCTACAGGGGGCTAATACTAACTGTCCTACCACTGCTAACTGTCACAAACTGACACTATGCAGTAATCAGAAAAAAAAAAAAAAACCTGCTTGGTGTCAGTTTGTGACAGGGGGGGGAATCGGGGTGTTTAGTGTGTCTGGCATGTTCTACTGTGTGTGTTTGTGTTGTGCACTTACTTACATGTCATCTCCCCTCGGCGCTGGAACGGAAACTCCCGAGCCGAGGGGAGATGACATCATATCCTCTGCCTCTGTGTACTATACAGAGGCAGGGGATGTTTCTCATTGGCTGGGAGCGATCGCGAGGGGGGGGGCCTCCCCCTTGTCTCTCAACTCTCCCAGCCAAATGCCGACCGCAGCTGGCACCGGGGGGGGGGGGGGGGGTCCGTACCAGGTACGTGATTTTGCCTGCCCGTGCCGCTCTGCTCACGTATATAGGCGTGAGGCGGTCGGCAAGTGGTTAAAAGCCCTTAGGAGGCTAATAAGCGAGGCTGTTTGGGGGGGCAAAAAACGACGCTTTGCCTTTACGGTATTAAGTAGGGGGAAGAAAAAAAGGTGGAATTGCACTACCAGACTTCAATAGATATTATAGCGCAGTAGTGCTGTCAAGGATCATGGAATGGAATAAAAAGGATACGGATAAACGTTGGGTTCACATTGAGCACTTTTTGAGTAACACGAATTTAGGAAAGGCACTCTGGAACCCCCCAAAATTTAGAGCACTGAGCACTCACACATCTTTATTAACATTTAACACATTTAAATATTGGGATACGATACACTACAAGAACAAATGGTCATACAACTTACCACTGATACACATGAAAAATAATGTTTTTTTGAACCAGGGAGGAGGGAGGTGGGAGGGAACTGGCTGAAGGGTGACTCGGTACAATTGAAACACTTTTTAAACAAGGGGCAAATTCGCACTTTTTCAGAATTAAGTATAGAACCTAATCTATGGGTAATGAATGGATGGAGGTACCTCCAGCTCTCCCACTTTATTGAGAGACTTCCGAAACCTCTCAGGAGCATGGAGGAGCTCAGACCATTCTAGCAGCTTTGTACAAAGGAACAGACAGGAAGGGTAATAACGCAAATATATAAGATCCTGGGAACCGAGGAGGAGCTGGAGGTACCCCCTTACATTAAAAAGTGGGAACAGGAACTGGGGTCACAATGTAGTGAAACTGTGATAGATAAGATCCTGAGGATGGTTCATTACGTAGCAGTTGACACCAGAAGAACAGAAAGCCACTTTAAATGCCTTGCGAGATGGTATGCCACCCCAGACAGGGTTAGCAAAACGGATAAGACTAAATCAAACACTTGCTGGAGGGGTTGTTCAATCTTAGGAACAATGGCCCACATTTGGTGGGAGTGTCCTACCATAAAAATCTTCTGGAAAAAAATATTAAAGTTTGATAAAAGACATCACAGGGAAAGTAATAGTAGAGGACCCATGGGTTTGCCTTTTCCATGGGACCTCGGACTCGGTAAAGAACTACAAAACCTCCCTGATCCCTATAATGCTTGATGTTGCTAAGAGACAGATAGCGTTGAATTGGCTGAACGTCTCGAGCCCCTGTACTCGAGAATGGTTGTTCAGCCTTAACGAGGTATATAACGTTGAGCGTTTAGACAAGGGAGGAGTCGAACCTGAAGAGGAGGAGCACTTAGGGAAATGGGCTGCTTGGATCAAGTTTAAAGGGACCTGGGATTATCTGAAGGAGATTGTTGGCCCAGCATAATTGTGTAAGCATTTTCTCCTCGACGAGCATTGTCCTGAGGGATGGGGGAAGGGGAGGGCGGGTCGGGGGTTAGGAGGGGATAACCTGTCACTTGTTATAGATTTTATTGTGGTTATGTTTGAAGAATTATCCCCGCAGGGAAATGCATTGTTATTCATATAAAATGATAAATAAAGAATTAAAAAAAAACCAAAAAAAAAACGCGGTCTTCCATTCGTCACCTTCCCGTATTCTAATGAGATTGTATGCACCTCTGAGATCCAACTTGGTGAAAATGGAAGCCCCCTTCAACCTGTCGAATAGCTCAGATATTAGAGGTAAGGGGTATCGGTTTTTAATGGTCACTGCATTTAACCCTCGATAGTCGATGCAGGGTCTGAGGGTATCATCCTTTTTAGCAACGAAAAAGAACCCTGCTCCTGCCGGCGACTAGGATTTCCGGATGAAACCTCTCTCCAGATTCTCGGCGACATACTTAGACATGGCCTGGGTCTCCGGAATGGACAGAGGATAGGTACGACCCCTGGGCAGAGTTGCTTCAGGGACAAGGTCAATGGCACAGTTGAAAGATCTGTGGGGAGGAAGCACCTCAGCAGACTTACAGAACACATCCCGGTAATCGCTGTATACCGCGGGAAGATCAGAAGATACGGATGTGGTAGCAATGTAAAGTCTCTCCTTGGGGACCACCTTGAGAAGACAGGACGAGAAACACAAAGGACCCCAAGCCAGGATCTGCCCAGAGACCCAGTCCACATGTGGAAAGTGGAGCTGTAGCCAAGGAAGGCCCAATACAATGGGGGTCGTGGCCTTGGGTAGAATGAGGAAGGAAATCCACTCCTGGTGGAGTATCCCTACCGACATCCTAATAGGTAGCGTCTGGAAACGTATAGGACCCCCTGGGAGCACAGTGCCATCAATTGCTGAAACTACCGGTGGTGTAGCGAGGGGAGAAAGGGTAAGCTTCATAGAAGAAGCAGTTCTCCAGTCCATAAAATTGCCGGCAGCCCCAGAATCCAGATATGCTAGGACCGATTGGGGAGAAGAGCCTACATGGAGGAACACCGGAAGAAGAAGACGAGAAGGTGATGTTTCTGGGTCCAATACTCCACCTTCCAAACGTATTAGACCCTGAGCATTTCCCGGACTAAGCGAGCAGGAGTCACGAAAATGACCCTTGCCCCCACAATAAAGACACAAGCCTAGAGTTCTGCGTCTAGCATGTTCTTCGGGGGTTAGTCTAGTCCGGCCCAGCTGCATAGGTTCCTCAGCAGGCAGAGGATGCTCCACAGAGCGATGGGGGAAGAGTTCTGGCTGACTAGGACCTAGAGGGTGCTGGCGTCTTTTTTCTAGGGACTTCTCCTGGAAACGAATGTCAATCTGATTGCACAAGGAGATTACATCGTCCAGACCGGCGGGGATGGCTCTTCCTGCTAATTCGTTCTTCACTCGGTCATAGAGGCCATGTAAAAAGGTTGCGACCAGGGCCTCATTGTTCCAGCTCAATTCAGCTGTGAAAATACGGAACTGAAGCGCATATTGTCCCACTGAACAAGATTCTTGGCGAAGGCGTAAAAGGGCACTAGCCGCTGAAGAAACCCGAGCTGGCTCCTCAAAGATATTACGAAACAGCTTCAAGAAGTCGGGCAGGCTGGAAACCACCGGGTCATTCTTCTCCCACAGGGGGACAGCCCAAGCTAAAGCTTCACCAGAGAGGAGGAAAATGATATAGGCTACCTTAGCCCGATCAGACAGAAATTTTTGAGGCTGGAGCTCAAAATGAATGGTGCATTGGCTGAGGAAGCCCCTGCAGGCCTTGGAGTCCCCAGAAAAACGGGACGGAGCTGGCAGTGAATATGAATGTGTGGCTGCGACTGCTGTGATAGGTGCAGCTGCTGATTGTACTTGAGGCTGCAGGTTCGGGTTTCCCAAGGAGGCCTGGAGCTGCTCGAAGCGGGAAGCCAGATCCTTAAGGAATCGCATCACCTGAGTCTGATTAGATTCCTGGGCCTCGAGTCTGCGAACTATGCCCTGCAATGGATCGGCTGCAGGAAGCGACACGTCAGCTGGGTCCATGGCTGATCAAGCTGTCAGGTCACCTTGAGGCTAGGTGACAGATGCACACCGTTGGGATCAGGAGTGCACCGCAAGGCAGTGGACCCTACGGCTGACTGCTGCAGATGGGTGTCCGGGTATAAGGAAGGCAGGTTCGCTGGAACACCAACACGGATCCCACCGGGGGTTAGAGTGTAGGATTCCCTGGGGTGCGGAGTCAAAAAGCCAGAAGGTTTTCACCAGAGCCTCTGATGGTGAGGATAGACTGGGCTGCAACTGGCTCCAGGTCGCGACCCCCAGGGTCCCCCAGCTCACACCCACAGTAGGCAACAGAAGGATAAGGATAGTAAGGAAAAAAGCCAAGGTCAGGGCCACAAGCAGACAAGGACAACAGAGTACACGCCAAGGTTCAGGGTCACAGGCAAACAGGGATAGTCGGGGACACGCCAAAAGGTGAGGGTCACAAACAGACAGGAATAGTATAGAACACGCCAGAATCGGTAACGAAATAAATGTAGAGCACATGGCAGGCAGAAACAGGAAGCCAAACACACAAAGGTTGATCAGCAGGGCTGACCTGCAGTGCAGAGGTTAATATAGAGTTCTCTGATAGGAGCTAGGGTGGAGCCATGCTAGAGGAGAGTTAATCAAAGCAGGTGAGAGACAGCTGGTCTTAGGAGATGAACACATGGAAACAGTTATGCTGACAAACAACCTCTATTGCATAACCATGACAGTGAGGTTATGATGTTCACACGTTCACATGTAACATATGAGACAACATTTCTATACTGAAGGGCACACAGACAGACACACACACATACACCCTCTAGGATAGATGACACTGACATGTTCACAAGACACTTTGACAAGCTGGGACAGCTGAATTCTGCCAGAAGTCTGAGAACGTAATTCCCTGCTTCTTCTTGGAGGACACACAAGACAGCATGGAGACAGACAGCAGCCATGAAGCACACATGCTTTCATAAGCTTATTACAGCTTTATAACTTTTTATTCCATTTCATATATTTTTTCCCACACTGAACTGAACTATTATATTTTTTACATTGTATTTATGATGCCAATTGTGTGACAATAAACTCACACTTTGTTTTAAGTCAGTTTGACTATAAATGCTATCCATCCGGAAGCGCCTCTGAGATACAAGAATATTAGATATTAATAAAATTCGTCATCAATGTACGCGTTTTGTGGGTGAAACCCCTTCCTCAATAATAAAGTAGCTGAGAGGAAGGGGTTGCACCCACAAAACACATACATTGATCCCCCAGGATGGCAGCTAGCACATGTTGACATTAGTCAATTTGTGTGCATCTTCTAAATTTGGCTTTTACAGGGGTGACATCACCCCATCTGCTGAACGCAATATCACACACAGTTTGTACATACTCATGTCTGATATTGCCTTCACTTTATAAAAGTTGAACTTTGTAAGTTCCAGAGTTGTGTATTTTTTTTATGGTTTTACACATGCCTGTTTTACCTTAAAAGGCAATTTCGACTTAATGTGACCTAAAAAAATTTTATAGATAGCTATAAGCATTAAAGTAAACAATCGCCCCTTACTCTAATTACCACCACCGCGCCTCAGATGAAATGAATGAACAAACAAATAGGTGAATAAAGCTGGCACTATAAAACTAAAAAGTGCCAAACAGTATATAATCCTTCAAAATATCTAGATGTGAACAACATACATATAAAGAAGAAAATAGGGGCGCTATTTAGGATAACGTTGTTCAATTTAAAACATAGTGAAAAATGTCCACTATAAAAAAATCTAGTGCAAAAAATGTAATTAAACAATCAAAACACCGTGTGACTTTTTAAAGTGATTAAATCAAACAAAATGTCCATATAAAAAATGGTTGATTGCAAGTGTCTTCTTAATTTCTTCCACCACACCAGAGTGTTCAGTGAACCCACTACCTTAAGAAACGCACTCACCGACTCCAAATGCCCGCACTTGCGTGCAAGGCTAAAATGCTTTTATACCACACAAAATAGGGTATGATCAGCAGCCCGATATCCACCAGTGTGTGTGGGAATCACTTCACATGTAAAATAATAAGGTGCTCCAATAGTGTAAAACAGTACGACCAACCTATTTAAAAACACTATCATTCTTCAAAATTACCATTCACATTTTACAAAATCCAAATCAGCAAAAATCAGTGCAATTTCAAAACACAGAAACTCAGCAAATGGATCACACAGTGTAGGGATACGGCCACAGCGGACCCGAGGTATGGAGGCGTCAGACCCTCAGTTCTCACCCCCTCCTCCGTACTTCGCCAGCAGATCGAATCACCGCTATCTTGTAAAGTTACAGCGTCATGCGCCACAGCCACGCCCCCCGACATGTTTCGTCACAGATTGACTTATTCATGGGATTGGCTGTGCGGGATGACAATCATCCCTTTTATAACCTCCCATCAAATGTACAAAGGAGAACCTTTCAACGCGCCTGCGCACAAATCGTGTCCCCGCGGCCATAAAATCTCGATCAATCAAGGTAAATACACAGGATAAAAGTGACCCCAATTACAGGCATACTTCTCCCATATGGTTGCACGCAGGATTTGTCATACAGGGGATTCGGAGCTGCACACACACCACAAAGTGTGCTTAACATATCCGGTCCCCTATTGGCATCTGACCCCACTAATGCAAACAATAAAAACGCATGCTATGCATTATATCTTTAAACCAAATCCTTCTACATATAACATGCATTAAATTCCTTCAATAACATATACTATAAAAATAAAAATAAACCTGAAAATAAAACATAGACTCAGCGTGAATGGCTGGAATACTGAATATAGCACCCTATATTCCTAATAATGTATAAAAACAATAAATGCATATACATCACGACCTTATCCTACAGATGGTCTCCCATAATACAATGACACAACCCAACCCTCTATTGTCTAAGCCCTACAGGCAACAGGGCACCAAAAAATGGGTGTTAGCTATAAGTCAAATAGTCTCCCCCCTCCTGTTTACAGCTAATTGAGTCAGTCGATAGCACAAAATCTTCTAAAAAATCTGCTAAAAAAATTGATAATAAAATTATAAAGGAGGTAATATTCTTGGCAATAATTGGCACCCCACTGGACAGGTAAGAAGTGTCATAATACAAAAATATAAATACACACTGTCCAAATTGGAGCACAATTTTAACATTCTGCAATTACCTATCAAGATAATAATAGGATACAAAAACTTCAAACAGTACCATTTGAAAGTATTCAGGCAAGCCCTTGCACTACATGCTTTGGGGAATTCATACAGAAATCTGACCACAAAAGAGGTAGGTATAGTGTGGATGGGTTTGGCAAAGTCAGCAGATAGAGGATTGTTATGGGTTGACTTAGCAGTTGGGGGGAGGGAGGGTTCCAAATAAGTTTGGGACCCAAAAAAAGCCTCTGGCACTCTGCCAAAATTTAAGGACACAAATAACATTTTGACACATTTTAGGCGGTGTTTAGGGCAAATCACTACAATGGAGCTGATAAAATACATTGTTAAATGACTAGGCGAGGTGGATATGGGCCCAGGAGAGCATGCTGGGGAGGTAAGTGAAGGCAAATATGCATGAAAGACAAAAAAAAAAAACTCCAGCATGCATGAGGACAAAGGGGACATTCACAGCATATCACAATCATGGTAATTAGAGAATGATGAAAGAAATACAATATATTAGCAAACATTAAATACATATAATGTGATGTTAAAGGAGAAATCTTACCTTAATATAGTCCTTCTGCAGGACCTGAATGATGGCAGAACAGGTCTCTGGGATAATGATCCCCAGAGCCTGGGGGGAGATGCCTGTCGAGAACTTGAGGTCCTGCAGGCTTCTCCCCGTCGCCAAGTACTGCAACGTGGAGACTAGCCTCTACTCTGGAGTGATGGCTTGCCTCATGCAGGTATCCTGCCTGCTGATATAAGGGGTCAGCAAAGCCAACAAACGGTAAAAAACGGGGTCTGTTATCCTGGTAAAGTTCCTGAAATTGTCAGAATTATTCTCACGGATCTCACGGAGCAAAGGCATGTGACAGAATGGGTCATGCTGGAGCAATCAATTCTTGGTCCATGAACTCCTCCCCACCCTGTTCATGGACTGGGCTTGTGTCAAAGTAAGAACCCCAACACCAAGCCCCCGCACAGCACGAACTCTACGATGAGTATGTACACGCAACATGGCTTCAAAACGGTCGGCTTCAAAACAGCAAGGCCTGTGAAGAGCGACCTGAAAATCAGTAACGAATGGACAAGAACACACTGAATAAACCAATGGGAACTCACTCCATGCACTGAAGACCAGATACAAACCCACAAGCACAAACTGAACAGCAGAAAAACGATCTGAAAACCACGAGTCTGAAAAAGCGCGAATCGTCTCTCACCAAACTTTTACTAACACGAGATTAGCAAAAGGAGCCCAAAGGATGGCACGCTTGGTATTGAACTGCCCTTTTATAGTCTTGTCGTACGTGGTGTACGTCACCGCGTTCTTGATGTTCGGAAATTCCGACAGCTTTGTGCAACCGTGTGTATGCAAGACAAGTTTGAGCCAACATCCCTCGGAAAACAGAGTTAGGTACCTGGTAACTCTTTTTCTAAGAAGTCTTCCAGGGCAGCATCCGAGAGATAGGCTCCTCCTCCCTAAAACAGGAAAAACATTAGTCCACCATTATAAATTTCACACTCTTACCTGTGTGCCTCAGTTATGTTAAAGCACCGAAGGAATTCCCTGTAAGCTGCAAGCTCCCCCTCTGTACCTGGTTTTTGTTGTTTCAAGGGTGGGAACTAGTGCTGCCCTGGAAGACTTCTTAGAAAAAGAGTTACCAGGTACCTAACTCTGTTTTCTCGAATCGTCTTCCAGGGCAGCATCCGAGAGGATATATCAAGCAATACTTACTAGGGTGGGGTTAGAGACTGGAGCACTTTACGACCAAATGCTTGGTCTTGGTCAGACAGCTGGTCTATGCGGTAGTGCTTAGCGAAAGTACTGAAGCTCGACCATGTCGCTGCCCTGCAGATCTGCTCCGGAGTTGCCCCTGCTTTCTCTGCGGCCGAGGTTGCCCAGGCTCTAGTTGAGTGCGCTCTGATTTCACTAGGTGGAGTGAGATTCTGTGCCTTATAGGTAATCTGTATGGCCATCCTTATCCATCTGCTGATGGTGCTTTTTGAAGCTTGTTTCCCTCTGTTGATTCCTGCATAGAGGATGAAGAGGGAGGTCGTTCTACGCCATTCCTTTGTTCTTTCGAGATACGCTATGAGCGTGTTCCTTACATCAAGTTTGCTGTAAATGTCTCTTTTCCTACTATCCATGGTTGTTGGAAGTGAGGGTATGACGATGTTTTGGGTTCTGTGAAATGTAGAAGAGACCTTGGGTAGAAAGGCCGGATCTGGAGAGAGGATTATCTTGTCCAGATGTATTAGACAGTATGGTTCTATTGAAGATAGAGCTTGGATCTCACTCACTCTTCTGGCGGATACTAAGGCCAGAAGGAGCGCAGTTTTTAACGTGAGGTTTTTGTCTGAGCTGTCCTCGATAGGTTCAAACGGAGGGGAAAGAAAGCCCTTAAGTACTGTGCCCATGTCCCAGGTGGGAGTTTTGTACAATTTGGCTGGTTTGGATCTTTTAAGAGCTATGAGGAATCGTCTTATCAGCGGGTCTTCCGCTAGTCTAGTATCCATGACCGAGGAAAGTGCTGCAACTTGTACTTTCAGGGTACTTGGTGATATGTTTTTGTCTGCACCATCTTGTAGGAAGTCCAAAACTATTGGAATTATCCCACCGTTGGAGATTGGTCTGTCTTCGTACCAAGAAACAAATTTTTTCCTTATTTTCTCATAGATGGCTCTCGTTACCGGCTTTCTGCTGTTTAAGATGGTGTTGATTACTCTGTCTGACAGGCCTTTGTTCTGGAGTTTTACCCTCTCAGTAACCAAGCTGAGAGCTTCAAGATTTTGTGGTTCGGATGGTTGACTGGGCCTTGTGACAGTAGATCCGGGCGGTCCGTCAGTGTCAGCTGAGGTTGTATGCTGAGATTTTTTAAATGACTGAACCATGCTCTCTGGGGCCAGTGTGGTGCTATTAGTATTACTGTTTTCTCTGCCTTGATTTTTTGGATTACTTTTGGGATTATGGCAGTTGGAGGGAATGCATAGCACAGATGCCATTTCCAGTTTTGGTTGAAAGCATCCACCCCGCTGTTGCCATCTGTAGGGTCCAGGGAGAAAAATATCGGAGATTTTGCGTTCGCCCTGGAAGCAAATAGGTCTACTTCGGGTATTCCCCACTTCTGGGTGATTTGAGTGAAGGTTGTTTGGTTTAGCGACCATTCCGTGTGTTTTATGGTTTTCCGGCTCAGGAAATCTGCCACTGTATTGTCTGTTCCTTTTAGATGAATACCGGATATCGATCTTATGTTCACTTCTGTCCACAGTAGGATAGATTGTGTCAGTCTCATCAGTTTTTGGGATTTTGTGCCCCCTTGTCTGTTTAGGTATGCGACTGTCGTTGCGTTGTCTGATTGTATCTTTACATCCTTCCCCTGTAATGCTGGCTTGAAGGCTTTTAGCGCTTCCCCCACAGCTTTCAGCTCTCTCAAGTTTGAGGAGGCTTGTGCCCATTTGGGTGTCCATTTCCCTTGCGAGAACCGCCCTTCCATGTGGGCTCCCCATCCTAGGGTGCTTGCATCGGTGGTGATGCTGACTGGATTGACTTGAGCCCATCTTCGCCCCTCGATGACCCGAAGTGGGTTGAGCCACCAGTAGAGTGTTTGTTTGACTGTGGCGGGGACGGGAATGGATTTTTCTAGGGATGCTTGCCTGCCATCCCACTGGGACAGAATGTAGTTCTGTAAGGGTCGCATGTGAATTTGTGCCCAGGTGATGGCTGGAATGGAAGACGTCATCAGTCCTAGTACGGACATTCCGTGCCTGATCGTTGTGGAATGGTTCCTTAGCAGGGACGTAATTGCTTGTGTCATTTTTACGTCTTTTTCCTTCGTTAGGAAAATTTTTGACAGTCTGGAGTCCAGCACGTATCCCAGGTACACTACTCTTTGGCTTGGGATCATTTGCGATTTCTCTGCGTTTATTAACCATCCCAGGTTTTGCAGATAGTTCATACTCTTGCGCAGGTTATTTTCTAGGATTGCTGCTGAGTCCGCAAAGAACAGGAGGTCGTCTAAGTATGGTATTATTCCAATACCCTCCTGTCTTAGACCTTTTAGCGCTTCCGCCATTATTTTTGAGAATATTCTTGGAGCTGAGGAGATTCCGAAGGGGAGAGCTGTGTACTGTAGGTGCAGCGTAGCTGCTGGCCCCTGGATTGCGAACCTTAGAAACTTTTGGTGATCCTTCCTTATGGGGACATGTAGGTAGGCATCCTGTAAGTCTAGTGTTGCCATGAATGTCTCCTGCGGTAGGATGTTCCTGATTGAATAGATAGATTCCATTCTGAATCTCTTGTATCTTATTCCTCGGTTGAGTGGTTTGAGGTTTAGTATCAGCCTTAGTTTGCCTGATGGTTTTCTTTTTGCGAAGATGTGTGAGTAGAAGCCCTTTTGTTCCTCCTCTTGGGGAACGTGACAAATCACCTTCTGATCTAATAGTTTCTGTAGGGATTCTAAAAACACCTTTGCTTGATTGCTGTCCTTGGGTAGCATGGTCGCTAAGTATTTGGTTGGGGGGCGGTTGGAGAATTCTATTGCGTAACCGTCCGCTATGGTGCGCAATATGAATTTGTTTTCTGTTATCTCCTCCCATTGGTGGGAGAAAGCCGCCAATCTGCCCCCCACCTGAAGGCAGTCATTATTTTTTGTTCTTTTGGGTATTAGGCTTGAGGATGAATTCACCTTTGCCTTTCTTGTTTTGTTGACCCCAGTGCTTTTTTGCCCCTGGCTTATTGAATTTCTTGAAATGCCGAAAGGGCACCTTCCCTTGTCTCTTCTTGGTTTGAGGGAACCCCTTATTTTTTGCTGCAGTCCTATCCAGGACTGTTTCTAGCTCGGGACCAAACAGTAGGTCTCCAGTGAATGGTATGCCACATAAACGGTTCTTGGAAGGTGCATCCCCCCCCAGGATTTTAACCACAGGGCTCTGCGGGCCGAGTTTAGTAGTGCCGTGGTCCTAGAGGATATTCTGACAGTTTTTGCTGAAGCATCTGCCAAGAAAGCTGCCGCTCTAGTTAGTGTGGGGATGGTTTTAATTAGTTCCTCCCTGGGCGTGTCGTTCTCCAATAGATCTTGCAGCTGGGTTAGCCAGATTAGCAAGGTTCGGGCTGTGCAGGTGGAAGCAATAGCCGGATTTAGGTTTGCCGCCCCTGCTTCCCATGCCCTTTTCAGGAGAGCTTCTATTTTCTTGTCCATGGGGTCGCTGAGGGTACCTGCGTCATCAAAAGCCAAGTTCGATTTGTTCGTGATTTTTGCCAGAGAGGCATCCACCTTGGGGCATTTAGCCCAGGTTTTGGTGTCTGCTTCCGCAAACGGGTATCTGCGTTTGATTGTGGCGGGGATGAAAAGCTTTTTCTCTGGGTCTTCCCATTCCTTTTTGACTATGTCTTTAAGTGTTTGGTGTATCGGGAACGTTCTTGGCTTCTTGGGCTGGAGCCCTTTGTACATTCTGTCATGCATAGTGAGTTCTGCGGTTTTCTGTTCTTTAATGCCTAGAGTGTCAGTGATGGCTTTGAGAAGACTGTCTGTGTCCTCAGAAGGAAACAGGTTGCAGTCTGTCGTGTCATCTTCCTCCTCTGAGTCTGAACAGATACCGTCTTCTGATTCAGATTGTTCAGATTCATCTGAATCCACCTCTTGTTCTGCCTGTACCTTGTTCTCCCTTGGAATGTGTGTTCCGCTGGTAGATGGGATACTGGCCTGAGCGACACTTGCTGGCGTTTCTAATTTTTCTATAGCTGAGCGTAGTGGTGCCATGGTGCTCTGAATTTCTTTCTTAAAAGAATTGAGCAGGTCTTTCAAAAATCCCTGTGATTCTTTTGCCACCATTTTGTCTAAGCATTTCTGACACAGGGGCCTTTTCCAATCTGGGGAAAGCCTGTGGCTGCATGAGGCACATGTTTTGCCTTTAGCCTTCCTTTCCTCAGGGGTCTTTGCCTGCAAGCGAGCATAGAGAACAAAAAAACCCCGTGAGCTAGGTGGTCAAAAGAACTGCCTGTAGATAGGCAGTAAAGAGGTTAAGACAGAGATAATTCAAGAATATTCTGGCTTACCTTGGAGCTGTCCTGATTTGCAGGATCTGCAGGGCAGGGTGGGGAAGCGTCAGACATGATCAGCCACCAGGATCCTCTGCTTAGAGGCCTTTTTATCTGCTTCCTGCATAAGCTCCGGCCCCGCCCCCGGCTGACCCCGTGCAGGTTGGTGGACACACCTGCACATGCCGCTGTATTGTAGAGTAACTGTGCTGGTAGTGAAGGGTAGCATTGAACAAATTTGCTATTTGTATTCTGTTTTCTTTCTCTGTTTTTTTTTTTTTTTTTTAAACTTCCCGCCCCTAGGTGTCCCTGCTCTATCTCCGCAGTAGATAGACTACGGGAAAATGGCCACCAACCCGGAAGCGGAACTTCCTCGGCGCCATCTTGGTACACCCCCGACTTCCTGTAGCGGCCTGTGGCGGTGAGGACGCTGCTGCGCCGCCCGGAGAGCGGCGGATTCGTTTGGGGGGACAGCCGCAGCCACCAGGGACCTAATTAGAAGGTGCAAAACCCTCCCTGCTAGACCCTCTGCTGCTGAGGTTTTCGGCGGCGGTCGGCGGCGGCGGGGGGGGGGCGCCCATCTATGCATGTATCCATCCCCCCTGGCGGGCTCCAGATTCTGCAGAAAGCCAGAGGGGGGTGCTTGCGGAAGCATACACAGGCCTAAACAGCGGCATGGGGTGGGGATGACAGAGTCCTCCTGCAGCCTGGGGGGATGATTGCAGACCCCTCAGTAGGGGCGAAATCTCAGGCTTTGAGCAATGTTGCCCAGTGCTGCGCCTGCTCGCCCTCCCAAAGCCCCTTGGGCTGTATGGGATGCTGGCAGGGGGTCTCCTGCAACAAGCACAGAGACAGGTGAAAATAAAATAACAAACGTTCTTGCAGCTCCTGTGGGTCCGGAGGAAACACAAACAACTGAGGCACACAGGTAAGAGTGTGAAATTTATAATGGTGGACTAATGTGTTTCCTGTTTTAGGGAGGAGGAGCCTATCTCTCGGATGCTGCCCTGGAAGACGATTCGAGAAAAAATCTGATGGGTTTTGTTGTCGGAATGTCCGATCAATGTCCGATCGTGTGTACAGGGCATTAGATCAAAGGGATAGAACTGCTGTGTAAATAAATAATCCGGGCAGCCTGCCAAGTTTTCAACAACGTGTAAATGTAGGAAGTTTAACCACTTAAAGTCTAAATCTTTTCCTGACACTTCTTTTGTAAGTTAAAATCAATATTTTTTGCTAGAAAATTACTTGGAACCCCCAAACATTATATATATTTTAGCAGAGAGCCTAGGGAATAAAATGGCAAATGCTGCAATATTTTATGCCACACTGTATTTGCCCAGCGGCCTTTCAAATGCATTTTTTGGGGAAAAAAATACACATCAATGAATAAAAAAAACACAAAACAGTAAAGTTAGCCCAATTTTTTGTTTTAATGTGAAAGATGATGTTACGCCGCGAGAATTGTGAGAGAATCGTGATCTATCTTCTAAACAAAAAAAATCGTGATTCTCATTTTAGCCAGAATCGTGCAGCTCTACAGGGCTATCATAGACATGGGGATGCATGAGCATTGTGTGCATCCCTGTGCCAGCACCCCATTCATTTCTACTGGGACATGAGGTTGCATGCACACAGCCTCTGTATTCTAATATGACATGCAGGTTTGGGTCCCAAACGAAATGAATAGAACACTGGCAGAGGGATGCACACAATGCACAAGAGAGCCCTGCACAGGACACACATGTCTGAATAGGCCTAAACAACTCATGTACATGGAGGCTTATGCCATGTACACACGACCGGACTTTCGGCGGACTGAATCCCGTCGGAATTTGACCGACTTCCGTCGAATCGGACTTGCCTACACACAATCACACCAAAGTCCGACGGATTCGACCGTGATGACGTACGACCGGGCTAAAATAAGGAAGTTAATAGCCAATAGCTGCCCTAGCGTCGGTTTTCGTCCGTCGGACTATCATACAGACGAACTGATTTTTCGACCACACTCGAATCCGTCGGAAAGATTTGAAACATGTTCTAAATCTAAAGTCTGTCACATTTTCGACCGAAAAGGTCCGCTGAAGCCCTTACACGGGCGAAATGTCCGATGGATACGTTCCGTCGGACCAGAAAAGTCTGGTCGTGTGTACACGGCATTAGTGATTTCCCCAGCTCCCCAGGCATCAGAACACAACTAGGATTTTACACAGGAGTTACTAAGTCTGGACATGGATGGAAATTCAGTTGGTTCACCAACGACTGGATGAGTTTCAATCCATCTATGGCCATTCCTGCTAAAGAGAAGTCGATCTAATATGACCAACTTCTCTCAAAGCAGCTTGTTGGAATTTTTTCCTTTGATCTGCAGCGCTAATCAATGGAAAGGATTCCTCCATCCACCTCGCTTGTGTGGATGAGGAGATCTGCTCAGTTTTTCTCATTCAGACACTAACTGATCAAAAAAACTGATCCATCTATGGCCAGCTTTACCATTCACTATACAATCTGATTGTACAAAAACTTTTGGATCTACCACCAACTATGTAGTACAAGGGCCTACTTGATTGGATACTACTAACTGGATAATGAATTGTTTAGGTTTGTCCTCATATTACAAAGTTTTGGTAAATCAAAGAGATTGTACAATTTCTGCACAATCAGATTGTAAAATCTATGATCACCTTTACTGTTTATGTGCGGGAGCACTAAAAATGACAAATGTTTTCCCTGACACATTGTCTAAAGCTGGGTACACACTATTATTATTTTTTTTTGGCCAGCCTGCTGGAAGAAAAACTAATAGATCCCTGCATGCACACAAACAAGGTAGATTCAGAAACTCCCCTCTCTGCTATTGTACTCTGACAGTAGGACTCCTGAATACTATGATCAGCACTGCAGCCCGCTGATCAAAAGAGGATTTCCAGCAGGACCATTTGACAGAAGCCAAGGTCAGCTTCAGCTAGTTCTTGAGCTCCATTTATAATCTTCAGAAATCACCCTTGGGCAGCCATTATTGCTATTACTCCTTATTGGCAGTAAACCAAGCCATCATCAAAGCAATCGAATTGGCTGTGTGTGTGTGTGTAATACTGGTGCACCCCGCACCATTACATATGTTTTGGTGCCCTGCACATGCGTCAACCTAGCTCCACCCCCTGCTCGGGAGGTGGGGGCACAATTTGGCATCTTTGCCCTTGGCACTGAATTACCTTGTCCCACCACTGTGTCCCACATATGTACTGCGGGGAGGCTGCTCCTACAGGCAAAATCACATACCTGTATATTTCCTGCACTTTCGGGTTTGCGGTGCACACCCGATGTCTGCCGGGACCCGCCGATCATTCGCGACAGAGGCAAAATGGCGGTCTGCCTATGTAAATAATGCAAATCCCTGTTCTGTGACAAGGGAAAACAGAGATCCTGTGTTTTTGCCAAACAGGAACATGGATCCCTACCTTCCCACAGTACAAGCAACCCCCCATACAGTTAGAGAGCCTTCCTTAGAGACACATTTAACCCTTTGAACGCCCCTGATGTTAACCCCTTTACTGCCATTGTCATTAGTAAGGTGACAGTGCATATTTATTAGCACTGATCACTGTATTGGTGTCACTGGTCCCCAAAAAGTGTCACTTAGCCCAGGTTCACACTGCTGTGGGATTGAAATAGTGCGAGTTCAGATGAACTAGCAAGATTTAATTTCCGCATGTCAGTCCGGCGATTTCAGACATCTGCGCTGTTTCCTGCACAGATGTCTATTGAAATCGCACCTGAAATCGCCAAAAGTAGTATAGAAACTACTTTTGAGAATAGGTGTGACGCTGCAAAGTCGTCGATCCATCGATTCTGGTGGTTCCATTGCGGAGCAATAGCCGCCAATTTGACATGCGATTTGACATGTCAAATCATATCAATGTGAACCAGGGTTAGTGTTTGTCCGCCGCTATAAGTCGCTGATCACCACCATTACTAGTATAAATAAATAAATGAATAAATAAAAATTCCATAAAAATATCCCATAGTTTTTAGATGCTATAACTTTTGCGCAAACCAATCACTATATGCTTATTGGGATTTTTTTTACCAAAAACATGTAGCAGAAAAATTATTGGCCTAAACTGGTGAAGAAATTAGATGTTTTACATTTTTTATTGGGTATGTTTTATAGCAGAAAGTAAAAATTATTGTTTTTTTTTCAAAACCTGTATTTTTTTGTTTATAGCGCAAAAAATAAAAACCACAGAGGTGATCAAATACCACTAAAAGAAAGCTCTATTTGTGGGGAAAAAAGGCGTCTATTTTATTTGGGTACAGCGTCGCACGACCGCGCAATTGTCAGTTAAAGTAACGCAGTGCCGTATCGCAAAAAATGCCCTGGACATAAAGGGGGTAAACCTTCCGGAGCTGAAGTGGTTAAACCAAACTTCTTACTTTCCCGTGAAAGGCAAAATACAGGTTTTGAAAATCCAGAAACATTTTCAAGAACACAACATCTCTGGATCAATTCCTCAAAACCATCGACTGTCCCTGGAAGTCAAGAACAGCTGCCAACTATGCTAAAAGGCAAACCCTAAATTCCCAAGTTATTATGAACAATCACTTCCAGCTTCTATTTCCAGACTCACAATACAGTCCACAGAACTCAAGCAAACAGTAGAGAGAGTGAGTGAGGTTTTCCTGCAGATAAGCTCAGCAATCCTGACAGACAGGTTCTCCTCAGGTGTGCGTGTTACATGAGAACAGGGTGGGGAGTGGGTGCTGAGCTGTTGCCTGTAGGTGTGGCATACACTATAATAGAACAACATTCTCCACCCTGGGACTTCAAATTCCGTATCTCCTAACAGCGGCACAGCAGCAACAGGAAAACTCTGCAGCTGGGAGAGTAGAAAGATTACGCTGGTCAGTGACACGGCAAGCTGAAAGTCATGGCCAACACGATCGCCAAAGATCAGGTATGTGGGATGCAAAGTGACCGCTCAGTGTTTCATTGGAGGCTGCTTTGTGTATATCTTAAGCCTATGCAAGTCCATCATAGATTCTCTTTGCACTGTATACTAGAGTTTATTTCACCTACTAGGTGTCATAGTTTATGTTAACATTTTGTTAGTGCCTTGTGTATCAGTAATGCTTGGACTTTTTACAAGGAGGTATACCCTGAACGCTTGCCCTGAGGACTTTTCTCCCTTTCACACTAAGGCAGTTTTCAGGCGATTTAGCGCTAGAAAAAGCACCTGAAAACTGCCTCCTATTCATTGCAACGAGTGCTTTCGCACCTGGGCGGTGCGCTTGCAGGATGGATTGGGAGTGCTGTATACAATGCTCCCAAAATGCCCATTGCAATGAATGCAAAGCGCTTTGGAAGCGCCGCAACATGGGAGCGGCACTTCACCGCGAATGCACAGGCTGCCCCAGTGTGAAAGGTGTCCTAGTGTAAATAAAAAGTATCATGGGCAATACTCCGCTTTATAGTTTGCTATCAAAAGCTGGTGTAGGTGTCAGTTTGTATGTGGCAGATGATTATTTGCTTTTCAGTTACAACAGATTTTTACTCGTTAGTAAAAAAATAAATAAATTACAGCGTGCCAATTCCTAAGGGCACTTTCACACCTAGTGGTGCTTTATCGTCCGTCTTTTTTTTTTTTCGGCCGCTAGTGGGTTGCTTTTAACTCACCTGCTAATGGGCAAAAAAAGATGCCACTTGTAGGACTCTTGAGTGTCCTGCCAGTGCACCGCTGCAGTGTGAAAGCCTCGAGTGAGAGGAGAGGCGCTTTGCAGGCCCTATTTTTAGTGTGTGTGTTTGTGTGGTGTGTTTGGTGTGTGGTGTGTGGTTTTTTTTTTTTTTTTTTTTTTTATATGGTCTGATCAGTAAGGCTCGGTTTACACATGGAAAATAGATGCGGGCTCCCGGCATCCAATTTGCATGACCGGAGAGTGTGACTGGCTCTCAATGAAGTCAATTCACACATCTCCTGGGGCGGCCACAGTCCGCACTGGGAAAGGGTCCTGCGCATCTTTGACTTTATTTTTAGGTCAGATTTCACGCAAAAATTCGCTATTTGATTCGCACCAGAGAACAGGGACACACTGGACCCCTGGTGTGAGCCATGGATGCATCTAGTGTGAACCCATTCTAAGTCTGTTTTCAACAGAGCAAGCTGTCCTTCAGACATGTCATACAGGTGCATTTGCCACTGACTGAGGTGCTTATAATGAGCAACTTTTTATTAATTTTATGTAAAACCTTTATCCCAAAAGGGGGGGTGAATTGCCAACATATTCAAATCTGCTATTGCAGCTAATGCTGGCCATAGATGGATTAAAATTTAGCCGGTTCAGCGGGGACTGCATGAATTTAGATCCATGTGTGGCCTCTGCAGTGTCCACTTCTGTTCAACTGCCCTGTCAGATAAATTTGCTCAATCAGTGGCTGCAACGCTAGTCTGTGTATTCTGATGGAGGGGAGTCTCCCCACTGTTTAGAATGTAACAGTGACACAGAAAGGATTCCCCCATCCACCTTCAATGTGTGGCTGTGGGAATCGGTTTGTTTCCCCATCCACACAAAAAACTGAATCCTATATTGTAAAGCTTTGCATTGCCCTCTCCTGACTGATCATGCTGATGTCCAAATGTGCCTCCTGGGCTCATTCATCCAGATTAGGGGTACTCTAATACAGGTGGTGTTATTGGCCAGATCACCAGGTGAAAACCAAGGGAGAAAATTAGCACTATTGCAGCCAATGAGTGGCAAGCTATGAAATATTAAATTTTTCGCTTCGGCAGCTGCGATACAGTCGCATTTAACCCTTTCTTTGACCACTAGTGGGGGGTAAAAGCGCCCCGCTAGCTGCTAAATAGCGCCACTAAAGCTATGGTAAAGCTTTACCGATAACGCTAGCAGTGTGAAATAGCTCGAGATAATTCAGCTTCACTCCATGCCCATATAAATATAGCCTAGAGAATGTACATCATTCTGTATTGCAATACATCTGTTGTGGCCATATTTTGATCTTTATGAAAACAGCTATACTGTGTAGGTTGTTTTTATCAAGATCAAAATATGGCCACAACAGATGTATTGCAATACAAAAAGATGTACATTCTCTAGGCCAGTGGTTCTCAACCTTTCTAGTGTCGTGACCCCTTAGTAAAATTTCCCAAGTTGTGGGGACCCCTAACAGTAAAATTATTTTCGTAGCGTGGGTTGTCAGCACCCAAAGCATGTGATTTGTGCCCCTAACCCACGGACATTTAGTGCTCCCTGAGTCCCTTCCACTTGTACAGTATTAAAACCTTATGGTACATTTTAGGACATACCACTCTCTTCTCCTTTCTTTCCCTTTTATCTTTCTATCCCAATTTCTTGTTTTTTTTGTTTTTTTTTTTCCCCCCGTTACCTCTCTCTAGCCGTCATTCTTGTTCTTTCTCTTATTCTCTCTCTCCCTTTTCTTTGCCCCCCCCCCCCCTTTTCCTCTCCCTTCTATGTATTCTCTATTTTTTTTTTTTTTTTTTTATTCCTTCTCTTACTCCTTTTGGTGGGGGGGTGGGAAGATGAGTGGCAGTGCTGGGGGGGGGGGTGTGTATTTCTGATCAGCCAACTTAGGTGCTCTTGATCATGGTCATCTGCTGATCTGAGAACTGTAGTGGGGACTTTTAATGGCAACTATAATCACAGGTGGTGTTAACCACTGTCTCCGGCTTCACTGTGTCTCCAACTTTGTGGTTACTCGCAGCAGTGACACCTATGCTGAAATCAGGAGATGGTGTCTCCTCCAGCCCCTCCCACTTCACATTCCTCATCAGTCAGCTGACCTCTAAGGCTCTGCCCCCCAGCCATGCTGTGAACTGAATGGGCGGCTGCGAAGAGGCCGAGTGGGCGGCCGCAGGCTCCAGGAACTGCCCATCTGGGTGGCCACGAAAAAGGCTGGGAGAGCAGGGCGATATTCAGGAACAGACCAGGATTTGGTGACCCCTGGCAAATCGTCATTCGACCCCATCATGGACTGGTATGCCTGAGAAACTCCATACAAAGTGAAGAAGATTATATATATATATATATATATATATATATATATATATATATATATATATATATATATATATATATATATATATATATATATATATATATATATATATATATATATATATATATACATATACATACATACATACATACATACATACATACATACATACATACATACATACATACATACATACATACCTACCTACCTGTGGGAGGAGCCGCGCCGGCCAGATTAGCATAGCAACGTACATTTACGCAGGCAGCCAATCACGGAACAGCCGAGATGTCAAGCAGAGGCCCGAGCGGCAGAACCAATCCGATGATCGGGCCGGGGGTGAGGAGGGAGGGACGGATGTCTGTATGTATCTGTGATAAGTCGGAACAGACTGAGAGCAGCCCCAGGCGAGCAGACTTGGAAAGAAAAGTCCACGGCTGCCACGACAGCCATTTCAACATGGGGGGCAACTATCTTCACACTTCAACACCTTCTTATTCTGGGGGGGGATTTCCTCCCCCTTGCCCTAGGCTGTGGACGACATGGGCAGATGACCGGTCTGTGTCTACTCCGCTGATGCAGAGCGGACACAGCCCGCTGTTCTCTCTAGAGCTGTTGGATGGAAATGGACTGCCTGTCCACTTCTGTCCTACGATCCGTCAGATGGATGGGAACGGCTCCCCATCCATCTGTTTTTAGCACAGGATTGGATCAGATGTCAGTGGCTGTCAGTGGACACATCTGCCACTCCAGAGAGCGATGGATGATCCGATCGTTTTCACCAGAAAATTGAATTGGTGGATCCAATCAGTCCATTGTGTGAAAGGGGCCTTAAAGAGCTAAACAAAACTGATGTTTCAATCGCACATTAATGTCACTATACTGGGGGACCATGTTGGTAAGAATTTAGCACCTAAATCTGCATACATTATGAAGAATTTGGCTCAGTAGCAAATGATTGCAAGGCTCACGCTTGGGAATCCCTGAAAGATTTGAGAAACTAATGGCATCCACCCATAACTGATTTATTAGTTGTGATTATAATAGTCTTTTATATAAATGGATCTTTTTTAAGCAGATTGTGTTGGTAGAGCAATGTCCTATTATCGAGCTTCTCAACAATAAGCCTCCCTGTAAACCTTACTGCAGGAAATCTGAATATTCTTTTCAGTGAGGCTGCACCTGCACTACAAGGGGTTAACTGCTTATTTAAGTCTAAGGCCTCTTTCACACGGCCGATCCGTTCAGGTCCACCTGTCAGTTTTTTAGGCGGACCTGAATGGACACTCCATGGAGGTCTATGGAGCGTCGGATGTCAGCGGTGACATGTCCGCTGACATCCGACCCGCTCCAATCCGAAAAAGTGTGACGGAGGAAAAACCTACTTTTCCATCCGTCATCGGATCAGGTGACGACGGACTCTACGGTCCATCGTCATCCGATCCCCCATAGGGGAGAGCGGCGCTCTGACAGGCCTGTCGCTGCACAGTGTGCAGCGACGGACCTGTCATCTGCCTGCTCAGCGGGGATCGACGGAGTGATTCCCCCGCTGAGCAGAGCGGGCTCCGTACACAGACACGTCCGTGTGAAGGAGCCCTAAGGTAGAGTAAAACTGGCCATACATTATACAATTTTCTTGTTCAATTATCTTTAACTATGTAGTACGAGAGCCTGCCTGGTTGCATACAAAATCGAAAGTGTTTAGGTGTGACCTCATACCTCATTTAGGTGTGACTGCTTTGGTAAATCTAAAGGAAAGTTGTAGAAATGTATAATGTATAGCCAGCCTAAAGCCCCGTACACACGATCGGACTTTTCGACGGGAAATGTTCGATGTCAGGCTGTTGGCGGAAAATTTGACCGTTTGTGCTCCATTGGACAATTGTCGGACTTTCCTCCAACAAATGTTGGCTAGCATGTCTTCAAATTTTCCACCAACAAATGTGTGTTGTCGGATTTTCCACAAGTCCGTCGGACAAAAGTCCAAAGTACAAACACGCATGCTCAGAAGCAAGGACGAGACAGAAGCGGTCGGTCTTGTAAACTAGTGCTTGTAATGGAGAATTAACATTCGTGACGTGGCAAATTATGAAATCTCCAAATGCAGCGCATAATTTTCTTCTTTCAAAGGCTTTTTTATTCTAGTGATATCATTATTATTATTTATTATTATTATTATTACCACCACAACACCATTATCCCGTCATTTTTAAGATCAGATATAACTATACTGGCGTCCCTTGTCAATTTTACATTGTATTTTTTAAAATGTAACTGCCTACTCCCAAACTGTCATGTGAAGTAAAACACATAGCCAAGTATTCTACACAATTTTTTTTTTTTTTTTTTTTTTTATTGTGCAAAAAAAGAAAATTGGACATGCTATCTGCCAATAGAACTTAACCAAAAAAGTGCATTCTATGCATCCAAAAATATAACAAATCAAATCATTATTCAACCGAAAAAAATGTCAAAGCAATAACTCCAAGGCCAATAATAAATAACACATTATCTCCTCTGATTCCGCAACATGTCTGACGAACGGCCATTCAGAAACGAACTGAAAAGCGCGAATCAACACTCACCAAACTTCTACTAACACAAAATTGGCAGAAGGAGCCCAAAGGGTGGTGCTAAAGAGCTGAAAAACCACGTAGTACGTCACTATGTTCGGAATTGTTGGCCAACATTTGTGTGACCGTGTGTATGCAAGACAACAAGCTTGAGACAATGCCCTTCGGACAAAATTCCACGGTTTTGTTGTCGGAAAGTCTGATCGTGTGTACGAGGCATAAGAGTACTTTTCCACTATGGTGCTCCAGCTATGAACCCTGTTCCAGTCTTGATGGTGTGTGGGCCTTAAACCGCTGGAGCATGGGGGGGGGGGGGGGGATGTCTTGGGGACCGATCTATCAGCACAGAGGATTGGGTAAATGAATCTACTACTTTTGCATAGCCCTTAAACTATGGGAGTTTTCAAGTCTTCTGGAGTTGGCCTTTAACACTAAAGCTGACCATACACTATGCAACTTTTAGACAGTTTCAAAGCACTTTTACTTACCAGATCCTCTACTCCTGCAGGTTTTTTTGTGCTGTCAGACTTGTTCCTGCAGCCTCTTCTCCCCTATGCTCCAGCGGTCTAAAGTCCTCTGACATCATTAAGACTGATGCATTTTAGTCAAGACTAGAACTAAAACTGAATCGAAATTTGATTTCAAAATTAACACTGCTGGTCAGCAGAATGCAATGATTACTGCTAGTGGCTATAGTTGCTGGCTGTATTCACATGTAAAAAATCTGACAGGCTGGTTGTACCCGGATTGATCGCTGGATACAGCCAGCCTACTCGTAAAGGATCAAATCTCAGCTGGTCCCTGCTGACCCAGCCAAGATTTGATCCACCTATGGCCTAGGTAACTTTTCTCTGGGGGAGGGGGGGGAAACAGCAGCCACCAGTGGGGCACATATTAGAGGTACCTAGGTAATGTCCCAATAACGTTTTTGGCCACACTTCTGCTTTATGTGGTACAATTTGCGAATTCATAATCGAAATGCAACATATTTATCATCAGATAATCTCATAGTCACAATGATGGAGTAGAGTTCTCTGCTTAGTGGTTGCTCCCAATGCCACTCGAACCCCAGGAAGCAAGCTGAGTCATCCAAGCTGTCTAACCAGGAATAGAAAGGGCCAACACTGCGTTCCGGGCATTCATCTACTGTATCATTGTGCCTATTTAAAAAATGGTCCACATCCTTTCTCAATTACATGATAGACTGTTGTGTTGAACCTGCCTCAATCTAGTTAATGACATTAGTAACAAATGTGCAAAAACAGACAATCGCAAAACAGAAATTGGCCCAGGAATCACAAACATTCACCAGCAACACGTAAAGCAGGAACTGCAAATGATCTGCATACATTCGCATGGTGCGACATCTAGAATTAGAGTACAGGTGCATTCATACATTTCTCCCCTTTAGCTTGTGCTGCTGGCTGCTTTGAATATGAGACAACCGACCCAGTCCATGATCAGGTACCTCTATTGATGCTATTTGAAACCACTCTGCAGCTGCTGGGCTTTGCGTTTTTTATATTCCTTTTTTTTTTTTTTTTTTTTTTTTGAATGGCCCTTTGTGTTTGCTTGCTAAATGCAAAAAATATTTTATTTTTAAATTTAAGGAACATGGGGTTTTTTTTTTTTCATGCACCTGCAAAGACATGGCGAGGGATTCACATGAAATGCCAAGTTGATTCTGCAAAGCATGGTCTCCAATTCAATTTTAAGAAGTACCCAGCTATTGATTTTTAAAAGGTTAAGCCTCTTTAAAGTGGCAAAAAAATTGTCTTTTGTACTGTATAGAGTGGAAAAGGGTCACTATTTCTGACAGTTCTAATGGTCTTCACTTCCTATCCTGAAGACATACCATGAAACACTTAAATCTCCCCAATGGTAAAGGTCCTTTCACATGGGCTTTCTGATCGCTTCCACCCGTTTACAATACAAGGGTACAAACCTAAACCAGAACATATACATAGGGGGGGGGGGGGGGGAAAGCACACTTCATAACAGAGTTTGGAGGGCTGTAGAATAGAGAGGAAATTGCCAAAGGCCCAACTGAAGAAGTCATCAAATAAGTACAAAATATTGTAAAACGAGAAACCTCATGTGTGGGAAATCAAGATACATCATCAAATAAAATGGGTATCCAATGTCATGAACCGTGCTGAAGGAGGGTTAAAGACTCATAAAGACTCATACTAATGCCTTAGTATATGTAAACATGTTTAAAGCCTATGGCCTTATCAGAAATCCCCCCCAAAAAAGGTGTGTGTGTGTGTGTGTGTGTGTGTGTGTGTGTGTGTGTGTGTGTGTGTGTGTGTGTGTGTGTGTGTGCATAAATTCCAGAGAGGGATAGTTAAGGGGAGAAAAGGAGGGGGAAGAGACCCCTGGCATGCTACATCGTTAGGGTGACCAGACATCCCCGGTTTCTGGGGACAGTCCCCAGATTGAGGACACTGTCCCCTGATTGGATTTGAACAGGGGCTGGGGCAATTTCAAAGACAGCCCGCGCAGAATAAAAAGAAAAAAATCTGAATTGCACCTCCCCCACCTCTGCCACTCCTACTAGCTTATGGGGGTTTATTTTTTTCCATTATCTGTGCCCCTTTCTGATGATCATGTGCTGGTCGGAGCGGAGGGACTATTTCTTCAGTTTCGGGCGCATGCCCATTCAGCTCCACTCGCATGTTCTTCTGCCTTGGCTCAAGTCCCGGCCAGCCGCCTGCCTGCTTATCTCCTTGCCTCCCCTGGTGGAGTGATCTTCCTCTGTTCCCCACCAAGTAGTAGCCAGGGAAGAAGAAGAGTAAAGCCCCATACACACTATTAGATTTTCTGCTGATTTTTATCTTCAGATTTACCAAAACCATGTAGTTCAAGGGCCTGCCTGATTGCATACAAATTGAAACTCCTAAGGTTTGACCTCCTATTATATGGTTTTGGTAAATCTGAAGGAAAAAATCAGCAGAAAATTTGATAGTGTGTATGGGGCTTTAGACTTGACAGGCTGTGAGGCGGGTGGCGGCGGCGGAGACTGGCGAAGAGTCGTCGATTGCTGCCATTACTAGTAAAAAAAAAAATGTCCCCGGATTTCATTTTAAAAATCTGGTCACCTTATATATCGTGGTTATTCAATGCTATGCAGACCCAACATTGGTTGTAAAGGTCAGAGATGTAGTGCCCTGTAGTTGGGTTGTAAATCTTCCTACAGCTTAAAGGGATTCTGGAGGCAGCAGTATCATCACCTCCTGCTGAATGCCTGACAACCGCTGCTTTACCACCATCCACTGTGAATCATTATTTAGAGTGCTGCTCTTTTAAACCAACCCTTATTTTAATATTCTGCATACGTTGTGAATGGCAAACGAAATTAGTTTATAACACAAGAACCACATTGCAACCTTCTACTGAACTTGCCTTTACATGCTGTGTGTGTGGGGTGTTTTTTTTTTTTTTTTTTCTTCTTTTTATGTCATCACCATCATTCGGAATAGTGGCGGCTGGTGCTCAAATTATTTGGGGGGGGGGGTGCAAACAAACTGAAAAATACTGAAACAGCAAATGCAGCCTCTGTGCCCATGAAATGCAGCCACTGTGCTTCCCCCCCCCCCCCCCCCGGGGCCATTTGTTTGTTACTGGTGTAAAATAGCACTGTACACCTTTGCTGCCACTGTGCTCTTGCTGGGTGTCCAGTGTGCTCCTGTTCCTTTTTAGGCTGGGTTCACACTATACTACACGACAGTAGTACGACTTTCATCCTACTTTGCTCTGCGACATCAGTCCTACATTGGTCCTACATCCATCCGACTTTCATGAACAGGATACTACTTTGAGCCGACTTTTCAGATAGTATACTTTATACTTTGGTCCTTTGACCAATTAAAACTAACACACAATGGGAGGGGCTACAGCAGGGGGCAGGAAATAACACAATGTCAGATGTCTTGGTGTGAATCTTGAGGGGGAACTCCGTGCCAAATTTTAAATAAAAAACCGGCATGGGTTCCCCCTCCAAGAGCATACCAGACCCTTTTCCGAGCACGCAGCCCGGCCAGTGAGGAATGGTACCATGCCGCATGCCCTCAACATGGGGGGTTGGTGCCTTGGGGGAGGGGGGCGCGCTGCGGGCCCCCCCACCCCAAAGCACCTTGTCCCCATATTGATGAGGACAAGGGCCTCTACCCAACAACCCTGGTCATTGGTTGTCGGGGTCTGCGGGGGGCTTATCGGAATCTGGGAGCCCCCTTTAATAAGGGGGCCCCCAGGTCCTGGCCCCCCACCCTTTGTGAATGAGTATGGGGTACATCGTACCCCTACCCATTCACCTAGGGAAAAAAGTGTCAATAAAAAAACAGTACACAGGTTTTTAAAGTAATTTATTAGACAGCTCCGGGGTCTTCTTCCGACTTCGGGGTCTCTCCGGCGTCCTGATCTTCTGCCGGCTCCTCCGCTATCTTCTACAGCTCTATTGCTAGCGGTGGCACCGCCTTCTGCCTTCTTTTCTTCCAATGTTGACACGACGCTCTCTCCGGCTGGAATGCTCTGTGCGCTCTGCTATGGCTTATATAGGCGGTGACCCCGCCCCCTTATGCTGTCACAGTCCCTGGGCATGTGATGGCATAAGGGGGCGTGGTCATCGGGTAATGACCACTCCCCCTAAAACGTCAGTCCCAGCATGCCCAGGGACTGTGACGGCATAAGGGAGCGGGGTCACCGCCTATATAAGTCAGAGCGGAGCGCCCAGAGTGCATTCCAGCCAGAGAGAGCGTTGTGTCAACATCAGAAGAAAAGAGGGCAGAAGGCAGAAGGCAGAAGACCGGGCTCCTCCGCTATAACAAAAGAGCAGAAAATAGCGGAGGAGCCCGGCAGAAGACACGGAGAGTGCGGAGAAGAACCGGAGAGACCCCCGAAGTCGGAAGAAGACCCCCGGAGCTGTCTAATAAATTACTTTAAAAATCTGTGTAGGGTTTTTTTTTTTTTTCCCTAGGTGAATGGGTAGGGGTACGATGTACCCCATACTCATTCACATAGGGTGGGGGGCCGGGATCTGGGGGCCCCCTTATTAAAGGGGGCTCCCGGATTCCGATAAGCCCCCCCGCAGACCCCGACAACCAACGGCCAGGGTTGTCGGGAAGAGGCCCTTGTCCTCATCAACATGGGGACAAGGTGCTTTGGGGGTGGGGGGGCCGCAGCGCGCCCCCCTCCCCCAAGGCACCAACCCCCCATGTTGAGGGCATGCGGCCTGGTACGGTTCAGGAGGGGGGGGCGCTCGCTCGTCCCCACCCCCATTCCTGACCGGCCGGGCTGCGTGCTCGCATAAGGGTCTGGTATGGATTTTAGGGGGGGACCCTCACGCCGTTTTTTTTCGGCGTAGGGGGTTCCCCCTCAAGGTCCATACCAGACCTAAGGGCCTGGTATGCCGTTTTTTTATTTAAAATGTGGCGCAGAGTTCCCCCTCAAAATCATCTGAGCACAAGTCGCGTGCTGAAGACGGACCAAAGTAGTACAGGGAGCATTTCTAAAGTCGCAACAACTTGTCAGACCAGTTGGGATGGCTCCCATAGGGAAACATTGGATTTCACACGTCATGCGACACGAGCTCCCAATGTCGGAGCGTTTGTTGGACCAGTGTGAACCCAGCCTAAGGGGGATTGGGCTGCCTCCAGGCCCACCTGCCCCTCATTTATCCATTTAATGCATGTGCTTCGATTGTGGCGACTCTTATAAAGTCAGTAGCTTTAGAACTGCAAGCATACATGGGGTGCTGTGAAGAGGCCTTGCAGCTTATGCATGTGTTTGCAAATGCGTGCTAACTAAACCCCTGTTTTTAACGCAGACTGTTGGACGGGTTAATTTGGTCAGTTGGCAGACTGGTTGGTGAGTTGAACTATGGAATGTTCTGTTTTTGTCTTTCATGTGTTTGCCCTTCCATGTGCTCCTTGCTGTGAAGGCCAGTTATAGGTGCGGGCAGGGGCCATTTGTCTGTTACTGGTGTAAAATGTGGTCCGGGGACACACTGTACACCTTTGCTGCCATTGTGATCTTGCTGGGTGTCCAGTGTGTTCATGTTCCTTTAAGGGGGATTGGGCTGCCTCCTGGCCCACCTGCCCCTCATCCTATCCATTTAATGCATGTGCTTCCATTGTGGAGACTCTTATAAATTCAGTAGCGTTAGGACTGCAAGCATACACAGGGTCTCTATAAGGCCCCTTGCTCACTTGGCATGAGCCTAGCCAGGCAATTTAAGGGGGTTGAGTGACTTATAGTACAGGAGCTGAATTGTACGTTTTTGACTTTTAGCCTGGGTTCACACTTATGCAAATTTGGATGCGGATTTCTCCACATTCAATTCGCATGACAGGAGACTGTGACTGCTCTCAATGGAGCCGGTTCACACATCTCCGGTGCGGCTGTGGAGCGGATTGCATAGGGGCCCTGTGTCTTTGGCTCTGTTTCAGATGCAAATTCAGGCAAAAATTTGGGCCTGAAATGGAGAACAGGGACGCACCGGACCCCTGCTGTGAGCCACATCCGAATTAAGTGCGAATCCTGCCTAATGGAAATTTATCAAAATTCCATATTAACATGCATTTTTGCAGGTGCTTCGATTAAAATCTATGGGGCCAAAATCATGCAATTCTGCCCCAAAGAAGCTTATTTACTTTTTTCAAGCATCATGCCACAACTTGCATACAACTCTGTGAATAAGCTCATTGAGAATAATGGTATACTTCAACTTTAGCATTGCTGCGATTTGGGAATCCTGTAACAAAATGCTGAGGCGAGAATGGGTCTAACAGTTGCTACAAGGTTCCCATAGCTTCTGATTAGGTAAGGCCAATTATGTCTTCAGCAATGAAAGTTCAGGTTGTAAAACCTGCCATTTTTATACATGAGGGTCTATGTGAACAGCCTGCCTATAGGGGTGAGAGACGCACTAAAAAAAAAAGATAAATCTCCCCTTATCCCTGTGTTTTTAAGGCCTCATGCACACGAGACGCCAATGCAAACTCTCTGCTGAACACACCTTTTTAAAAGCTGAAACCGGCGTTTAGAAAGGCCCGTTTTGCCGCGTTTGCATGCCACGTTTAGCCACGTTTAGCCACGTTTAGCCGCGTTTTACCGCGTTTGCGTCGAAGCGTCTGCAGAGAATGACATTTTGCGGCCCAACTTTGGGGCCCCGTATCTCGGGGCCACTTGGTGCTAGGAACACCAAATTTGGTGTGCTAACACAGTGGAACCAGCACTACAACATATCCAAATTTGTGGCACCGAGATACAGGGCCCCAAAGTAGAGTCGGAAAATGTCAAGCACTTCTGCAGCAGAGAATGACCTTTTGTGACCCGACTTTGGGGCCCGTATCTCAGGGCCACTTGGTGCTAGGAACCCCAAATATGGATATGTTATAGTGTTCGCCCAACTGCGTTAGCACACCAAATTTTGGTGTGCTAACACAGTGGAACCAGCACTACAACATATCTAAATTTGGGGATCCTAGCACCAAGTGGCCTCAAGATATGGGGCCCCAAATTTGGGTCGCAAAATGTCAAGCACTTCTACAGCAGAGAATGACATTATGGGGCCCCAAAGTTGGGTCACAAATCTCAAGGCCACTTGGTGCTAGAAACCCAAAATTTGGATATGTTGTAGTGCTAGTTACTGTGTTTGCACACCATATTTGGGGTTCCTAGCACCAAGTGACCCCAAGATATGGGGCCTCATAGTTGGGTCATAAAATGTTCCTTTAAAAACACTTATAAACGCAGTACCGGCGTTTAGCCGGGTTTGGCGTCTGAAACATGGAAAACTTTTGCGCCTGAACCCATTTTTTTGCTTCTGCAAAAACTAGGTTAAACGCAACTGCATAAACGCCAAAAAACAAGACTGTGTACATGGACACATAGGAGAACATTGAATGGGTTCAGGAGCAGTTGAAAAAAAGTGTCCAACTGCCTCTGAACGTGCGTTTTTAACAGCATCTCGTGTGCATGGGGCCTAAGTGGACTGACCATTAAATAAATCGCACAGTATATAAATCGGTAGGGCTCACAAATAACAAATATATAAATAAAAAAAGTGACTCTGATCCTGGGTATAGAGGGTTAAAACCCCTATCAGGTTTTATTAATTCATACCCATTGATATTTTAACATTTTGGCATGTTACAACCAAAAACATAAATGCATTCTTTGTGATAGACCAACACAAAGTGGCACATAATTGTGAAGTAGAAGGAAATTGAGATATTAATATAATATAATATTCACCTTTCGCTGCAAGTCTTTTTGGGTTTGTCTCTACCAGCTTTGCACATCTAGAGTGACATTTTTGCCCATTCTTTGCAAAATGGCTCAAGCTCTGTCGGCTTGGATTGGGCGCGCTTGTGAACAGCAGTTTTCAAATCTTGCTGCAGATTCTCAATTGGGTTTAGGTCAGGACTTTGACTGGGCCATTCTAACACATGAATATACTCTGATCCAGGGCAAAGATGGCAAACTGCGCCCCTCCGTTTTTTTTTTTGTTTTGTTTTTTTTTTTAAGAAATCTGTCATTTCAACACAAGAATATACTTAAAACAATACAAATTCAATTAGGTTTAATGCGATAGAGTTCACTCACACATTTTAATTATATGTAATTTTCTTGGAGGCACCTTCAAAAAATCTGCATGTAGAAAGGCCTGTTAACGGTTTTTGTTTGTGTGGCGTGTTTTTTTTTTTTTTTTTTTTTTTTCTGTGAAGGCCCATGTGAAAATATTAAAGTTTTTTTTCAGTTTTGTATTATTTTGTGAGGTAGTGCCCAAATTCACATCAATAGAAAAAATATCAATCTAAACTTCTCAACCAACATACATGGCCCTCAGCAAAAAAGAACCTCAATACAAAATATTAACATACAAAAGTGCAAAATCAAAGGATTACACTATTTCTCACTGAAACATGTAACCTTCAACTGTAATCTTTCCTAAAGGTACTGACTGGGAAGGGGTTAACATCTAGGGGGAATCAAGGGGTTAATTGTGTCTAACAATGTGTAATGTGAGCTGTTTTTTACTACTGACTGATTTGTTTATTTTCCTTGCTTTGCACAGAAAAGAAAAAAAAGTGATTGTTCCTCTGTACAGAGCTCTGGGCTGTGATTAGACACAGCCGATCAGCAGCTCCCAGCCACAAATAACAGACTCTCACTGTGTACAATCACAGGGGAGTAGGTGGGAGAAGCATGCACCCGAAACGGGCAGCGACATGTGGGTATGTCCTGGTGGCTGTAGCTGCCACATGCGGTGGGTTAGCAAGTGGTTAATTAGCAATGGTATTGGTAATATGCCCCAGGAAGGAGGTTAATGCACTGTCACTGATGCATTAGTGGCACCAGTGTCTGTGTTAATTAACCCACTGGTGCCACTAATGCAGCTCCAAGGGGTTAACTGCCACTGGCCACTAATGCATCAGTGACAGTGCAATAACCCCCTTCCTGCTACATATTACCATTACCATTGCTAATTAAGCAAACTCCCCTCAGCCCCCCCCCCCCATTCAGAGTTAATTATGCCATCTGCAGATGGCAATCTGCTTACTTGAGTGATGATGCCCTGCTTGATTCCTCCTTGATCGCACTCCCATTTTAATAGCTCCGGCGGGTGGCAGCACTCCATGCTCGTTACCCATCCCACCTCTCGCTGAAGTCCCGCTGGCTGGGACTAGGAATTGCCTGTCGGGCGCAGCGGCGACTCTAGGAACAATATATAGGTGGGGCACATAAAGATGCCACAGTCAACTTGGGGGGCACTAATAGTTTTTACCAGTAAATCATACTACCGAAAATAAACTAAATTTAAAATATACATACATGCATACATACATCAAGAGTAATGTGGCATTTTTATTGTCTTATTGTGGAACCACACCATCAATGTTAGAACTCATTAACACAAGTGGTGAGGGGGGCTGTTAAACCCTGCAGTTGAGCCAAGTTTTTACCCCCCTGCTACTCCAGTTAGCTGCATACAGGCACTGGTTGTGGGTGTCTAATGCTTTCTAAAGAGTGATCTGCATGTGGATTGCTCTTCAGAAAGCAAAACTAGTATGAATGAGCCCTAAGGCTTTAAGGTGAAGCAGAAAGACAGAACACACAGACCCTGCATTCTTTTCTCCCAAGTAGAGATTTAATGTAAGAAACATGATTTCTGCTGGTTTAAAGGAATGCAAGTCTGTGTTCTGTCCCTCTGATGATGATCTTTCACAGCCCGGTGTCAGGATGAACATGAACAGGCTGTAAGAGCATGTCTTCCTCGAATCCTGTTCCCCTCTCTGCTGCCTGCACTAAACAACCACTCTACCATGCTGCTGCCCCCCTCGCTATCACTGACTATATCCATGCTGCTGCTTTCTATTTCTGAAGCAAAGGAAAAAAACTCACTGACTCAGAGGAGCAGAGGGGTCATTTTAGCCTCCTCCCTCCTCCCCCCTCCTCCTCTCCCGTTTTACATGTTTAAAACAGTTTTTTTTTTTTTTTTGCTATAAAATTACTTACAACCCCCAAACATTATATATTGTTTTTCTAACACCCTAGAGAATAAAATGGCAGTCATTGCAATACTTCTTCTTTTTTTTTTTTTTTTTTTCCACACCGTATTTGCGCAGCGGTCTTACAAGTGAGCTTTTTTTTTTTTTTTTTTTTTTTTTTTTTTTTTTTTTGGAAAAAAAATTCTTTTTTGAATAAAGAAATAAGACAACAGTAAAGTTAGCCCAATTTTTTTTTTTTTTTTTTTTTTTTATTGTGAAATGTAGCACTAACTCACAGTGGAGCTGCTGATTTAAAGCGGGCTGTTTCCGTCACCTTTTTTACCTGTAGTTTCACCAATACCAGACTTGGAGTCCACGTTGAGCTTATTATCTGACAATGTAGGCACCAGTCACTTTAGTACTTTTCCAATGCTTTAATGGGAGATAACTGGAAGAAGTAGCAGGCAAGAGGTAGAAGAAGAGTTGCAGGGACGTTCAAATACCTTTTCTTGGTGTACAACTATGGAATTGAAATCACAGAGCTGAATGATTCTTCAGCTCAGGATTAAATCTTTGCCTGCCCGGATAGGTCTCCCTCACTTGCCTAGCAGCTGGAGTGCAGCATGAACAGAAAGTCTCTGCCACAGACTTGAGTAGAACAAAACTGCACGATCCTCTGCCACAGGATGTAGTATTTTTCGATGAACAGTAACTCAGTACCAGAATCTTTTTAAGCTGACCCGGCAGTACTATGTGGTAGGTTAACTTAAGAAGCGTCCTCCAATTGAGTCACCAGGCCCCTCTCCAGATCAGTGCTTCGCATGATCCTTCCAAGACTGGTCCTCCCCTGGATTCTTCTTAACCTCCCTGGCGGTATGATTATTTCGGATTTTAGGTGCTGAAAGCGGTACCATTATTTTGCATGGAAATTTGGCGTTTTTATATTGTAGGTCTGTAATTCTTAACAATAACACACTTAAATCTGTCCAAACAAGAGTCTAGTAGATATCCCGGGTATAATAAAGTTTGAAACACAAAAACATAAATTATAATATAATAAATAAAAATAAATAATTAAAAAAAAAAAATGGTAATAAAATTTCCCCACGATTCACTATCGCTCAATTCTGCAAGTGTTCTAATTTACTATCGCTGTTTTCTAGCTGGTCTAAAGCCATTTTTGCCGTAAAGGGACACTTTTTGGTTGCTATGGACAATCTCCAGTTTCCAGGCAGAAAGAACAGTATATATCACATAAAACTGCATGCAGGGCATTGGCCAAAGCACTGGGGACAAAAGGGATGTGAAATCATTTCATACAGTACTGTAATCTGTAAGATTACAGTACTGTATGTTATGATTTTGACATTTTTTAAATTTGCCGCCAGGCTCCGCCCCGTGCGTCGCGACGCTCGCAGGGAACGGAGCCTGGCACAGAGAGGCTTCGGGCAGAGGACACAGCCCGCGGACACTGTGGGGGACATCGCAGGATCCCGGGGACAAGGTAAGTAATGCCACACCAGGATCCTGCGATGTAATCCCGAGTGTGGCTCGGGGTTACCGCTAATGGTCCTGATTTTTAACCCCGAGCCACACTCGGGAAAACCGCCAGGGAGGCTACTTGTCTGGCTTCTTCCCGCAGGACAGACAGCACAGGACCATCTCTGCAGTAGTTGTAGTAGGCCCCAGACAGACTTCTGGGCCCACCCACACGCTGCAGCAACGCAGTCCTCCAACCCGGAGGACCACGAGGTAAGACTCCTAGCACATACATGTCGGCCAGGAGGGCCAGCAGGTGGAAAGAAAAGACCCAGAAACATGGCGTCTGTCCCTTAAATACCCCGTCCCAGAATTCACCGCAGGGGACAACCTCTGCCGAGTTACTTCTGGGAAAGAAGAGCACTCAATACACCTCAGTCTGTCGCTTTCCAGCTCCGGTCTGTAGTGACACCGACATCTACAGGCGACGGAGTGGAACTGCACACAACACAACCAAGGCTGGAACAGAAGCTAATTTAACAATAGATTGAATCTGAACTATGTACAGAACAGATGACCCACTAAATTTACATATAAGCGGTAGATTAAAAATCTACCAGTGCTACAAAAGATAATGTTACGCCGAGTAAATTGATACCCAACATATCGCGCTCAAAAGTTTGACGCCATTCCATGAGCGGGTGCAATCTTTTATCCTCAAATCTCAATAGGCGACGTTTAAAAAAATTATACAGGTTGCATGTTTTGGTTACAGAGGAGGTCTAGCGCTAGAATTATTGCTCTCGATCTACCTATCACAGCGATACCTCACATATGTGGTTTGACCACTGTTTTCATATGCGGGCGCTACTCGCGTGTGCGTTCGCTTCTGCGCGCAAACTCGTCGGGACGGGGATTTTAAAAATGTTTTATTTTTCTTTATATGATTTTATTTATTTTTATAATGATTAAAAAGTGTCACTTTTTTATTCCTATTACAAGCAATGTAAACAATGTAAACAACCTTGTAATAGAAAAAAGCATGACAGGTCCTCTTAAATATGAGGTCAAAAAGACCTCAGATCTCATATTTGCACTAAAATGCAATAAAAGTGATTTAAAAAAACATTGAAAAAAATATGCCTTTTTAAGACGTATGGGCGGAAGTGACGTTTTGACGTGGTGGGAATTCATAGTGTGTACCAGGCTTTAAGGGGGCTGAATACAAGGGCACACCATACTTTTCAGAAATTTTTGAAAACCATTGATCATTTTCCTTCCACTTCACAATTGTGCAACTTTGTTAGTCTATCACATAAAATACATGTAGTTTTGGCTGTAACGTGACAAAATGTGAAAAAATTCAAGGGGGTATGAATACTTTCAAGGCATTGTATCTGTCCCTCATTGGGGAGATTTCTCTTCACTTCCTGAACAGGAAAAAAAACAGGAAATCCCACCAAGGTGAGGTAATCCCTGATTGTCACCAGAGCTAGTGCCCTATTGGATGATTTCCCTTATATTCCTGTTCTGGGGACAGCCTAACAATTGGAATTTTCTTTTACTTTCAAAGATGATGATGGTAAACATGACAAAAAGAGCATGAATATCCCTAACAGGCACACAAGACAGCAATAAGAACCTGACAAGTGTTCTAATTCTCCTGCACTCTATCCAAAACTAAATACTGTATTTATTGGTGTATAACTCACTTTTTTTACCATGAAAATCGGGTGCAAATAGCATGTGCATATTATACACCAATACTTCAATTTTAGCTGCCTCAGAGGACAGGGGGGGGGGGGTGGGACGAGCGCCATCAGATTACATACAGTGAGAATCTCCTGTTTACTTGGCAGCTTCTGTAATAGGAAGTCCCGTCTCCTGGGCCACCATTGGACCACTGTTCTGCCTATCATAGGAGACTGTCACTGTATGTAATCTGTCGGCGCTTGTCCCGCCCCCCTCCCTGTTCCCTCTAGACTGCAGATGGGCATTTATCAGGCTGCACTGATGGCAATGGTGAGACTGCAGATGGGCACTGACCTTTATTTTGCTTCAAAGTTCCCTATTTAAAATTTGTAATTCCCCCCCCCCTTTCCCTGAAACTTCCCTCTTAAAATGAATGTTCATGTTCTACGCCTGTAAATAACCCATATCTTGACCTTGCAGTTAAACAATGTAGTACACCTGCTGGTCCATGATGCTTTGCTTGCAAACTTAACTTGGCTTGAAGCGTTTGACAGCTTCACCTGGGGTCAATGGGACTGCACAGTAACCATGAGTCAGCCAGTTGGCTCCTGGTTGCTGTGTGGTATTTCAATACAAAAACCCACTTGGGATTAAAAAAAAAAATACAGAATGAATGCCTTGCAAGCCCTGCTCTACCACCCTCTGAGACATGGCCCACTGCTTTTCAGAGGGTGGCAGAGATTGTAGACTTTTCTACTTAATCGCATAAGCGCTGAACTGTTAAGACATCCTTTAGCCCATACATTAAAAAAATAAACAAATAAACAAATCTAAAAATAACCAATAAAAAAAGCTTGCTTTTCAGCCAAAGGCATATATACAGCATAAAACCCTGTCCCATGTTATGTTAGAGCAGTTCCGCCCTATGTAGCATGCCAGAAGTGATCTTGTTATGTCTGTTCAGCAGGATGTCATTTCAAGAACTTCTAAACTTGACATATTTGGCTCTGCATTATCTTTTAATTCTTGATGTGCTATTAGCAAAGACTATGCACACACTGATAATGAGTGGTGTCAAGCTTCCTGGTGCCCTTTATTACACTAAGTAAGCAAATTAGTTTGTCCCATGGTTTTCTTATCAGTTGTTGCTGCATGTATTTACTTTGATAATAGTCTGTCACTGCCTACTTGTTACGTTTTTTTTTTTTTTTTTTTTTTTTTTTTTTGTTCTAATGTCCTTCAGGCCATAAATGGATGTTTTGGGTAACCAAATACATGTTGTGTACCAATGTAACTTGTCTGATTAATATATAACAAACCTTTTCAATGAATATTACTGTAAGTCAAAATGAGACATACATGTAGGCAAGGTTGCGACTAGTTCCCATCCCGCAGATTCACCTAGTCAATTCTGAGGATGGGATCTAGCTTGCTCAATGTGAACTGGCTAGTTCCCATCCCACAGAATAACCTTTTTGCCCCCTAGTGGTCAGGTCATGTAGAAGGATGGGAACTAGACAGTTCACTATGAAGGAGCTAGTTCCCATCCTGCTAAATTACCTTTCTTCATTATTACCATACAGGTCATATAGAGGGATGGGAACTAGACAGTTCACTATGAAGGAGCTAGTTCCCATCCTGCTAAATTACCTTTCTTCATTATTACCATACAGGTCATATAGAGGGATGGGAACTAGACAGTTCACTATGAAGGAGCTAGTTCCCATCCTGCTAAATTACCTTTCTTCATTATTACCATACAGGTCATATAGAGGGATTCACTATGAAGGAGCTAGTTCCCATCCTGCTAAATTACCTTTCTTCATTATTACCATACAGGTCATATAGAGGGATGGGAACTAGACAGTTCACTATGAAGGAGCTAGTTCCCATCCTGCTAAATTACCTTTCTTCATTATTACCATACAGGTCATATAGAGGGATGGGAACTAGACAGTTCACTATGAAGGAGCTAGTTCCCATCCTGCTAAATGACCTTTCTCATTCGTTCATTGACAGACACAGCCCTTCCTTATTCAGAACCATAGGGTTATATCGCCCCCTACAAGAGTAGGACACTAGGCAGAAAAAAAGACTTGGCTACGCCCACAGTCCTAGGTGATATACACCCCCCTCTCTGCTATAGGCCTTCTGTTTTTTCTGCCTAGTCAGGATTAAGGACCTAGTTCCCTGCTGGGATCTCTAGTCCTGGCAAATGTTATTTTTTTGTTTGTTGTTTTTTTTTTTCCTGGATTTTTTCCGGTGAGATCTGCAATCAACTGCCAGACTGGGCGACGGGCTGGACATTTGATCCAGTGATCTCCCCAGTCTGGCCAGCGAGTGCATGATCTCCCTAGGTCGGCCGTGACATAGCCCCACTGGACGGGGCTGGCCCTGCAAGTTAAACGTCTCGCGAGGTCACATAAGACCAGGTCTCGGCTTGAGTGGCAGCGTCCCTCATGGCCGACAGCCCCCCCACTTCGGTAGCGAGGAGGTTCTGTCTGGAGCAGTGGCCGCCTGGTCTTGGTATGATGAGTAAATGCCCCCCCTCTCCCCTTGGCAGGTTTGTGGTGGACGCGGGCCCCTCCCAGGGTTGGTCGGTTTCCCTCCGCCCTTGCACCCTCTCTTCCTGGGGTGGATGGTCCCCAGAGGTCCCCTGGTAGCCCCCTTTCCCCCTCCCTCCTCTATATTAGGTAGTGTGGTGCCATTATGGATCCTGGGGGATGGGATTGAGTACTGGCGGACAGGGGGTGCCCACCGCCAGGTGCAGTGCTTACCGGGGGGAGCGGGAGGCACTGGGTGCTCCCGGGGGTCCGGTCCCCGGATCCTCTCTTTCAGGGGCTTTCCTGGGGCTGTGTTAGCCTCGTGTACTGCGTCTGGTGACCATTTTTCCGTAGCCGGCGTCTTTTCCCCCTAGTGCCTGCTGACTTTTTATTGCTGGCGGCCATGTTTGTGTAGCTCGGCAGCCATGATTTGGTGTTTTTTGTGCTCAGGCGGGGGCCATTACTGTGTAGCCCAAATGGCGATTTTAGCAGGCGGAAGCTCCTCCTTTTAACCCAGTGCTGGCTCCTGTGTTATCCTCTTCCTCGGACGCCACGTGTGTGCGGGTCTACACCTGAGGCAGCAAGCGCTACGCTGGTGGGGTGGTGAGTCTGGTGGGGTCCCTTCCTCTCTCTGCTGCAGGCTGTGGGGTGTCCTGGTATCACTACCGGTGTGGGGGGTGTCCCTTTGCAGTGGTCGCTCTTGGTGTGGGGGTCTCTTCTTCCCCTATGGAGTCTCAGGAGCATGTTTCCCCACCTGACCCCCTATCGGAGGCTGCAGGTCCCACTGGGTCCCAGCCATCCATTGACACACTGACGGTGGCCCTGGAGTCCTTTGTGTCCCGGGTGGAGGTGGCTCTTGGGCAGCAGACTAGCAAGAAGCATCCCCCTCCTTCCCCTGCTTCATCTGTCTCGTCAGATCATAAAATGGGACAAATGTCCAGGGTCTCTGGTTTCTTGACTCAGCCAAATCTGACTGTCCAAAGGGTCCCTCATCTGGTGGCTTAGTTCCCCGGCTCTTCGGCAGGGGAAATCCTTTCTCCCTCTGTACAGGACGGTGGTCACCACCGATGCCAGTCTGTCCGGGTGGGGTGGAGTCCTGGGCCTGAGCTTGGCTCAGGGTCGCTGGACGCTGGAGGAATCCAGGCTACCTGTCAACATCTTGGAACTCCGGGTGATCCGACTCTGGATCATTGGACGGATTGACTTCAGGGGCTCCCAATACGGATCGTCGGACAATGCCACAGCGGTGGCCTATGTCTACCACCAGGGAGGAACAAGGAGTGTGTTAGCGGGCCTGGAAGTAGCAGGCATTCTCCGGTGGGCAGAGCGTTTTGTCCCGACCATCTCCACCATCCACATTCCGGGGGTGGACAACTGGCAGGTGGATTACCTCAGTCGACAAGTGTTGGACCAAGGGGAGTGGTCCCTTCACCAGGAGGTATTTCAATACATATGTCTGCATTGGGGCTCTCCAGAGGTAGATCTGATGGCATCCCGGGTCAACGGGAAGGAGCAGAGGTTTGTCGCCAGGTCTCGTGACCCTCTGGTGGACTGGGGCCAGTATCGTCTGATCTACGCCTTTCCTCCTCTCAAGCGTCTGCCTCGGCTATTACGCAGGACCGAGGCCAAAGGAATTCCGGTCATTCTAGTGGCCCTGGACTGGCCTCGTTGGTCCTGGTACGCCGACCTGGTGTGTCTGGTTGCAGACGCCCCCTGGTGGCTGCCTCTCGGGGAGGATCTGCTATCCCAAGGGCCAATCTTCCACCCTGCTTTACCATCGCTGGCTTTAACTGCCTGGCTGTTGAAAGCCAGATGTTGAAGGATAGAGGCTTACCTGCGTCTGTGATTCCGACACTACTCAAAGCTAGGAAGTTTACTTCCAGGAAGGTATATCATCGGACATGGAAAGCGTACATTTCATGGTGTGAGTCAGCAGGGTTTCACCCACGTTCCTTTTTGGTGGCTCGGATTTTGACTTTTCTTCAGAGGGGCATTAAAAATAATTTTGTCCTTGAGTACCATCAAGGGCCAGGTGTCGGCTTTGGCGGTTTTCTTTTAACACCCTCTGGCTTCGCATTCCCTGGTGCGTACCTTCATTCAGGGGGTGCGACATGTGGTTCCACTGGTGCAATCTCCCTTGCCACCATGGGACTTGAATCTGGTGCTTTCGGTTCTACAGAAGCCTCCGTTTGAAAATATTCTAGAAATTCCAATGCTCACTCTGTAACAGAAGGTGGTCTTCTTGGTGGCTATCACCTCTGCTCGCAGGGTGTCGGAATTGGCGGTACTAACCTGTCGCACGCCCTACCTGGTGATTCATAAGGACAAGGTGGTTTTTTGTCCTTATCCTTCCAAAAGTTTTTTCTGATTTTCATTTAAATGAAGACATTGTGTTGTCTTCCCTATATCCCAGGCCACAACATCCGAGGGAATTTGCCATACACAACTTAGATGTGATTCGGGCGATCAGGGTGTATTTGGCGGCCACTGAGTCCTTTCAGAGGTCAGACTCCCTGTTCGTGATCGCGGACGGGCCAAAGAAGGGGCTGTCTGCTTCCTCGGTGACCATTTCTAGATGGATCAGACAGATGGTGACTCAGGCCTATTCTGTCAGGGGTAGGGTTCCTCCCTTCCCGTGAAGGCGCACTCTACTCGGGCGCTGAGTGCCTCCTGGGCCTTCGGTCATCAGGCGTCAGTGACGCAAGTGTGCAAGGCGGCCACCTGGTCGTCGGTGCACACTTTCACAGAATTTTACAAAGTGGATGTGCTGGCATCTGCGGATGCCTCTTTTGGCCGCAAGGTTCTGCAGGCTGCGGTCTAGGGGTTTTTTGCTGTTCAGGTTGAGCTCCAGATTATCTGGTTGGCCTGTTTTTTGTTGGCTGCCCCGCCTCTCATGTTTGGCACTGCTTTGGGACATCCCTATGGTTCTGAATTAGGAAGCAATGTGTCTGTCAATGAACGAATGAGAAAATAGCATTTTTGACTTACCGTAAAATCCATTTCTCTGAGTTCATTGACAGACAGAGCACCCACCCCTCTATTGGGTTTTTAATGCTTCTGACACAACTTATTACAAAACTGAAGGCCTATAGCAGAGAGAGGGGTGTATATCACCTAGGACTGCCCATGGCCATAGCCAAGTCTTTTTTTCTGCCTAGTGTCCTACTCCTGTAGTAGTGTCCTACTCCTGTAGGGGGCAATATAACCCTATGGTTCTGAATAAGGAAGCGCTGTGTCTGTCAATGAACTCATAGAAATGGTTTTAACGGTATGTCAAAAATCCTATATTCTTCATCATTACCATACAGGTCATATAGAGGGATGGGAACTAGACGGTTCACTATGAAGGAGCTAGTTCCCATTCTGCTAAATGACCTTTCTTCATTTTTATTATACAGGTCATATAAAGGGATGGGAGCTGGTTGCGACTAGTTCCCATCCCGCAGATTGCCCCTGTCCTTTCCGAGGATGGAATCTAGCTTGCTCAGTGTGAGCCAAATAGTTCCCATCCCTCAGATGGCCTTTTTTTTACCCCCTAGTGCTCAGGCCCTTTATAGGGATGGGAAATAGACAGTTCACAATGAAACGGCTAGATCCCATCCTGCTAAAGGACCTTTCTGCATTGAAGCGAAGTTCCAGGCAAAAATCGACCTCTGAAACAAAAGCACACTCCACCCCCCTCGTTTTTGGATAATTATCTTTTTTCATACCTTTTTTGGTATATTTTCTTCAGAACTTTTGTCCCATGGCCCTGCAGCGAGGTACATCATCTCCACGTCTATTTGGTGCCCTCCCCCCCCCTCTGGGACCCGTGTGTGTCCCAGAATATGACGGGTCCATTCAGAACTCGTGCATGCACAGTAGGAAACAGGAAGTTAAGCCTTGTGTCTTCATAGCCTGTTTCCCTTTAGTAAGGATGTTGGCGCCTGCACCTGGAGCCAATGAATGGGTCGGATTCGGGTGCTGACATCACAGGCTCCCTGGACAGGTAAGTGTCCTTATATTAAAAGTCAGCAGCTACAGTATTTGTAGCTGCTGACTCCCCCCAGGCTGTAACTCTGCTTTAAGTCAATACAGGTCCTTTATGAGGATGGGAACTAGTCCGTTCACAATGAAACAGCTAGAGCCCATACTGCTAAAGGACCTTTCTGCATTATTTCAATTCAGGTCCTTTATGAGGATAAGAACTAGACAGTTCACAACGAAACAGCTAGATCCCATCCTGCTAAAGGACCTTTCTGGGGGATCCTCAAAAACTCTGCATGGTGTTGAGGCGAGTACGTCTTTGGGATGTGCACTAGATTCACGCAATGAAAACATTCCTGGCAGTGGGTTTACTACCGTATATACTTGAGTATAAGTCGAGTTTTTCAGCACATTTTTTTGTGCTGAAAGTGCCCCCCTCGACTTATACTCGAGTCAAGCACTTTTCTGCAGCAAAAAATTTCATTTTCCGAACCGAATTTGGGGCCCCGTATCTCCAACAATATGGTCAGGATAACTCTAGAGCAGTGATTGCAAACCTTGGCACACCAGATGTTTTGGAACTATGGGGTTGATTTACTAAAGGCAAATCCACTTTGCACTACAAGTGCACTCGCTGTAGATCTGAGGGGGAAGATCTGAAATTAGGGGGAGCTCTGCTGATTTTTATCATCTAATCACGTACAAACAAAAATGCTGTTTTTTTTTTATTTTCCTTGCATGCCCCCCCTCAGATCTACAGGGACTGCACTTCCAAGTGCACTTGTAGTGCAAAGTGGATTTGCCTTTAGTACTCATTTATTTGATGCCGTCTGGGCTTTTTTTTTCCTACACTATATGGAGTCCTTCCATTCTCTCTTGCTTTTATCCTGGTCCGATTGAGTCCTTCTGTGTGCAGCAACAACCTCCAGACGGCTCCCCTGTGCAGTGGAAGTCCTTCACTACATTGAAGATCCATAAGGAAATTAAGGTTGCCAGCCTGACCATCACAGGTAAGGAGTGGAATCATCCCTTTATAGTGTGACCGCTCTTGAGCCAACTGTAATCCTGTGGCACTTGGTCCACATAAGCCAAATGGTAAGTGGGTCCACCATATCTGGTAAGAGTACCCACCTTATTCCTCATATATTGAGGTTTTCTTCACAACTGCAGTTATTTGCACATCGTTTGCTATCTGTGTCCAATTGAAGATTTGCTACTAAGCATGGGATGGACATATCTTTGAATTCTTCAGTGAACTTTGGACTTTTCATGTGTTTATTCACTATTTTATAAGACATTATTGATCACTATTCCTTGTTTATAGCGCTACACTGTATATATTCCTATTCTGTTTTGGACTTTAAGTGTTAGCAGCTTTCCATTCTCCTTCTTGACACATGGTTTAGCGCAGTTAGTCCACTTTTATTTGCTCATAAGATTACTCAGTTCTCGGTCTTGGAGATGGCTGGGGACAGCTGCAGCATCACACTGATGCTGCAGCATAGAGGTGTGTGTGTGGGGGGGGACTTCTCCTTTTTTTAAATCTCTGCATATCTTTTAGTGACTCCGGTGAACACTACCAATGCCACCCATTACAAAGGAGTCTAAGGCTTGTTCACATGGCCAGCTAATATTACCCTCCTCCTCCCTCCCCCACCAGACAGCACTCCAGTCGTTGCAGTGCAGCCCCCATTAACTTGAATGAGTTGCATTAGGCGGTGGTACCTCCTACCAAATGCCACATGTGTCATTTTCGCCATGGCATGTGTAGAGCCCTTGTGTTTTTAATCAAAAAATGCTTTTCTTGTCCCCCCTGGCAGTCTGAGCGAGTACTAAAACTTGCAATTCAAGTTACAATCTGATTATACAATCTCTGTACATTTTTTCATTTACACTACGCAGAGTAGTGTGAGGGCCTACCTAAACAATACACCAATTTGTAGCATCAGGCAAGCTCTTGCATTACATATGCTAGACATAAGTTCCCTTTGCCCATAATATGCAAAGTAACAGGACTTCTTTGAAGAAAACACAGTAAGGCTTCATGCAAACAGCCAAAAAGATGGCATACACTACAAATGGAGCGTAAATAGAGCTAGAGGTGCAGTGGACAGCCTTCCATTGCAATGAATAGGTGTACGTTGCTGTATGAGGGTTTCCAAGGTTGTGTGTGCAAGTTTAAAAAAAGGGCTAGCGTGAAACCCTTGTAAAGCAACATTCATTGGCTGCACGCTGAATCTTTGACTCCAACTTTCAGTGCTCCATGCAGTCACTTGTGGTGTGTGGGGTTTTTTTTTTTTTTTTGCTGCCCTCTGTGCTGGACATGGGATTTACCGTATTTATCGGCGTTTAACACGCACCCCAAGTTTAAGAGGGAATTTTAAGGAAAAAAACTTTTAGGAGGAAGTTTAAGGGAAAAAAACCTTACATTTTAAATGCCCATCAATGCAGCCTTGTCAGTGTCATTGAAGCCTTGTTAGTGCAGCCTTGCTCTGCTCACAATCGGCAGGGATCAGCGTATAACACGCACCCACGATTTTCCCCTGGTTTTAAGGGGGGAAAAAAGTGTTATACGCCGATAAATATGGTACTTGTATCGGCTGATGCTATCTCTTGGGCCCAGTACATTATCACATGATTATACAGCCCTGGCCAAAAGTTTTGGGAATGACACAAATATCAATTTTCACAAAGTCTGCTGCTTCAGTGTTTTTAGATCTTTGTCGGATGTGGTTTTTTTTTTTTTTTTTTTTTTTTTTCTTTTTTCTTTTTTCTTTTTTACTGCGCTAGTATGCATTGCATACTAGCACAAGGCTCAAAATTTCAAGTCCTGAGCTACTAGCCAGGCCTTAAGGGTTACTCGCCACCAGTTGCCCCACCCAACTCCTACCATGCCCTGCCCCAATGCACGCCCTCATAAATTCTCATGAAATGACACTTGATATTTATTTGTGTAACTTAATTCTGCATAAAACAATAAACAACTTTATCACCCATGCCCATCAATGCAGCCTCACCCGTTCCCATCAACGCAGCGTGACCAGTGCCCACTAACGCAGCCTCACCCGTGTCCATTGCAGGGTCAACGGTGCAGCCTCACCTGTGCAGAGGGGGCGGCCGGTTTATTATAGCTGAAGAGAGCGTGGGGGGGGGGGGAGAGGAGATTCGGCTTGATCAGAGCAGGGTTTACCCACTGTAACAGCTTTACATTACAATTGGAGTCTGCGCTCTGTGACAGACAGAATGCGCCCTGGCATTGGACCAGCGTTCTTTCTGTCACAGGTGCGGGGTCAGGAGGGGCTGTGTGTGACGGCGCGTGGACTCCAATTGTAATGTAAAGCTGTTACAGCGGGTAAACCCTGCTCTGTGATCAAGCCGGATCTCCTCTTCCTCTGGCCGCCCCCTCTGTTCCTCCAATTTTTATTTATTTTTTTCTCTGGGAGAACGGCTCCCATTAACCCCCGCCTGTCGGCGGTGCTCTCCCCCACCAGATTTGTGTCGTGCCCCCCCCCCACCCTGCCTATTGAGGATTGACCACAAGTTCTCAATGGGATTAAGGTCTGGGGAGTTTCCTGGCCATGGACCCAATGTTTTGTTCTCCAAGCCACTTGTCACTTTTTCCTTATGCCAAGGTGCTCCATGCTGGAAAAGGCATTGTTCGTCACCAAACTGTTCTTGGATGGTTGGGAGAAGTTGCTCTTGGAGGATGGTTTTTGTACCATTCTTTCTTCATGACTGTTCTTGGCACAACTGTGTCCACTCCCTTGACTGAGAAGCAACCCCACACTTGACCGGTCTCAGGATGCTTTACTGTTGGCATTATACAGGACTGGAAGCGCTCACACTTTTTCTTCTTCCAGGCAAAGTGTTTGGGGCATCCAGAAAAAAAAATCGGCAAGGAGATTCATCAGAGCAAATTACTTTACCGCAGTACAATCCCTGTACCTTTTTCAGAATAGCAGTCTGTCCCTGATGATGTTTTTCTTAGAGAAGTGGCTTCTTTGCTGCCCTTCTTGACACCAGGCCATCCTCCAAAAGTCTTCGCCTCACTGAGCGTGCAGATGCACTCACACCTGCCTGCTGCCATTCCTGAGCAAGCTCTGCACTGGTGATGCCCCGATCCCGAAGCTGAATCAACTGTAGGAGATGGTCCTGTCGCTTGCTGGACTTTCTTGGGTGCCCTGAAGCTTTCTTCACAACAATTGAAGTTCTTGATAATCCGATAATTGGTTGATTCAGCAGCAATATCCTTGCCTGTGAATCCTTTTTTATGCGACGCAATGACTGCACGTTTCCTTGCAGGTAAATATGCCCAACGGAGGAAGAACAATGACTTCAACCACCACCCTCCTTTTTAAAGCTTCCACCCTCCTTTTTAAAGCTTCCAGTCTGTTTATTCTAACTCAATCGGCACTACAGAGTGATTTCCAGGATTGTTGTCATCAACACTGACACCTGTGTTTAACGAGAGAATCACTGATATGTCAGCTGGTACTTCTGTGGCAGGGCAAAAATGCAGTGGAATTTAATTTTTTTTTTTTTTTTTTTTTTTTTTCTTTTCACGTCAAAGCGGGACTTTGAAATTGCAATTTATCTGATCACTCTTCATAACATTCTATCTAGACTATATGCAAATTGCCATCCTAAAAACTGAGGCAGCAGACTTTCTGAAAATGTTTAATATTTGTGTCATTCTCAACTTTTGGCCAGGGCTGAATTGTTTATCGGCTATCTCCACCTCCTCGCCTTCTTCCGCTTGATTGACCAATTTTTTTTTTTTTTTTTGGTTTGATGGCTATCCTGGCGTCCCTTATGCTTAAATTGGGTGACCTGTGGTTTTCTTTGACATTCCCCTTTGTCCCTATGGAGATACTGGTTCACAGACCACGCAGTAAATTTGTTGATTTGCACAGATTTATAAGGATTATGATTGTTTGCGTGTATCTTATTTCATTCACATGTCTTCCTGAGAATGCTCAAAACACATTGAGTTTTCATGTGGACTGTTCCATCTGATTTTAAGAATTACGGTATGTAAATGTGAGCATGGTTTTTGTAACGTGTAGATATGGTCACATGTCCTCCTCTTCCCTTTTTTTATTTATTTTTTTTAAGAAAATCCCGATTTTATAAATCTTCAACTGTGTATGGTGAAACTCCCTTTTTAAACTTAAAGTACGACCCAAGCTCTTATGGCCATACTCCTCCTGGGTCACAGGAGAGCACTTAGTTCTGCACCCCTGTAACCCAGATTCCAGATTGTGCTGGAGTGGCACACTAATACTCACCTGAGCCCGATTTTTTTTTTTTTTTTTTTTTTTTTTTTTTTTTTTTTTTTTTTTTTTTTTTTTTTTTTTTCCAATCCAGCAATGTTGCACGAGAGTCTCAGCTGTCCAGGACTCTCCCTTCTCATTTGGCTGAGACAGCAATGGGGTGCCGTGCCACTGGCCCCTACTGCTGTCAAAGGCATTGAGCCAATGAGGAGAGAAGGGCGGAGCCAAGCCGCAGTTCCTTCTCTGAATGGACACTGAGCAGTGGCTCGGCTTGGGTGCCCCCAGAGCAAGCTGATTAGAGGAAGGGGCCAGAAGTGCTGGCGATGGCCCCAAGAAGAGGAGGATCTGGTCTGCTCTATGCAAAACCACTGCACAGAGCAGATGAGTATAACATGTTTTTAAATGGGGAGGGAAATGAGACTTTAGTATCACTTTAACTTGTGTGCGTGTGTGAATTTATGAGCATCTACAAATGTTTCTAACTTGTTAAGCTTCCTGGGTAGGGGCGGCACATTTCAGACCTTTTTTATTTAACCGCTTGCTTACTGGGCACTTAAACCCCCCCCCCCCCCACCTGCCCAGACCAATTTTCACCATTCACTTTGAATGATAATTGCGCGGTCATACAACACTGTACCCAAATGAAATTGTTATATATTTTTTTTTTTTTTCACACAAATAGAGCTTTCTTTTGGTGGTATTTAATCACAGCTGGGATTTTTATTTTTTGCTAAACAAACAAAAAAAGATGGAAAGTTTTGGGGAAAAAAAAAAAATCATGTTTCATAATTTTGTTATAAAATTTTGCAAACAGGTAAATTTTTTTTTTTTTTTTTTTTTTTTTTTCTCCTTCATTGATATGTGCTGATGAGGTGGCACTGTGGGCACTAATGATTGGCGTTAGTGGGTAGCACTGTTGTGTACTGTTGGTGGCAAGGGTGGGCACTGAGGAGCTTGCAGCAGCTCTCCGTGATCGGGACTGATGTCCCTCCTCACAGCCAACCGGTGGGTGTTTTTTAAATTTTTTTTTTTTTTTTTTTTTTTTTTTTCCCCTCTCTTAATGCTGTCAGCACGAGGAGGGAAAAAAAATAGCAGATTACCGGCTCTGTTTACATCACATGATCAGCTGTCATTGGCTGACAGCTGATCACATGGTAAGGGGTCAGGATCGATTACTCCGATCTAGCGAATCTCATAGACTAGCTGATCACAGAGCACACCGTGCCATTATATATAATATAATTTTTCAGCTAGCACTTGGTGGAACTCTGTTCCACCTCCTCTGGCTCTCTGCCTACCACTATCACCTGTGAACACAGAAGTCACCTACAGTGGAGGTACTGGGTGCTTCAGCTTAATACAGCAGTAACAGTAATATATGTGGACAATGGTGGAGCTTTTTAAGGAGGGGGGGGGGGGGGTTGCATGGAGAATTCAGACTTGAAGATGGGAGGATGCCTGGACGTCCTCCTGTTTACTTCCGCATTGCGCGCTCCCGCGGGCGCGCATCGGAAGTTTTTTGTGCTGGACGTGTCCCTCGGACACAGCCAGTCACAGATCGCTGAAAACGGGCAATCATAGCGGCCGTTTTCAGCGCGATCGGCGGTGCCAATGAGAGAATATCTCATATGTAAACATATGAGATTATCTCTCATCGCCGGCTCTTCCTCCTCACACAGACAGTGGGTGAGGAGGGAGAGGGAACCGCTGCGGCGGTAAGTGAAAAGAAAAATAAAAAATGAAAAAAGTGTCCCTGCCGTCGCGTTCCTGCCGTCATCTGTCCCCACTGCCACGTATCAGTGCCATTTGTCATTGGTGCCACGTCAGTGTCACATGTCATTGTCCTGGTTCTCCAGGGCCTTCAAAAGTGTAATAGGTAGTCAACAAATTAGATGTGTAATTTATGCTCCTAGAACACGTGATGGTGCTCCCTGCATGTTGGGCCTCTCTGTGGCCAGGCTGTGAAAGTCCCACACATGTGGTATCCCCATACTCAGGAGTAGCAGAATGTATTTTGGGGTGTTATTTGTGGTATATACATGTAGGGTTGCCACCTTTTCTTCAAGCCAAACCCGAACACTTTTGCGGCGCACGGCAATTTTTCTGTAGTACACGCTATAGAATTGTAAAATACCTTGGGTTACCCAAAGAGTAGTAATGAGGTGTGCTACAGTGAACAGTGGCTGTGGCCAAATTGCATTAACAGCGGGGGGGGGGGGGGGGGGTTAAAGGGGCATAGTTAAATAAAACAAAAGCATTAGTGTACTCATAAAATATGATTCGATTAATAAAAGAAATGTCAGTTAAAATATTAAAATAGCCTACCTTAAGTGGATGGTGTCAGAAGATCAGTGGATGGTGTCAGAAGAGCAGTGGATGGTGTCAGTAAGGCAGCGGACGGTGTCGGCAGGGCAGCGGACGGTGTCGGCAGGGCAGCGAATGGTGTATGGGGGGTGAACAGTATATATGGAGAGTGTATGGGGGGGGCTGTATATATAGGGAGACTGTATATATGGATGGTGTATGGGGGGGGGAATTTATATATGGATGGTGTATGTGGGGGGGGGGGGGGGGGAGGAGAGGTGAGAGTACTTTGAAATCCTGACATGGCAAAAACTTACCTTAGTAGCTTGGCTGCAGTCCCAGCGCGATCTCTGTACACATTCCAGAGCAGCAGGGAATGGGGAGGCTCCGCCCACCTCCTTGTCCATTCTGTAGCCAGCCAGAGGATTCGAGGAGAGCATCTGGCTTGCAACATGGAGGCTCCGCCTCTGCCTCTGTGTCCCGACTCCCGTCCCGCACTCTGACAGCTGTCAGCTGAGCAGGGGCAGAAATCAAGCAGCGCTGCGGCGCTGTGGACCCGAAATCGAGGAGACACGGGTGCACTGATGGCGCAGGGAGCCACTGGCGGGTCTGAAATGAATAATGTGCCCGGGTCTCAGGTGGTCAGAGACCCGGGCACATGTTTCAAAACCCGTACTGTCCGGGTGAATCCCGGACAGGTGGCAACCCTATATACATGCCATGTGAGAGAAATGACCTATTACAATGATAATTTTGTGTGTTGGGGGGGGGGGGGGGGAGAAGCCTTCATTTTGCAAAGAATTGTGGGAAAAAATTACAACATCAAAAACCTCACCATGCATCTTACTAAATACCTTGGAATGTCTACTTTCAAAAAAGGGGTCATTTGTGGGGTATTTGTACTTTCTTGACTTGTTCGGGTCGCAAGAAATGAGATAGACCGTCAGTGCATCAGATGTGATCAATTTTTTTTTTATTTACCCCATAACTTGTAGACTCTCTAATTTTCACAAAGACCAAATAATATCCACTAATTTGGGTTATTTTTTACCAAAGATATGTAGCATTATAAATTGTGGCCAAAATTTTTATGAAGAAAAATTACTAATTTGCAAAATTTTATCACAGAAACCAAGAAAAATGTGTTTTTTTTTTTTTCAAAATGTTCGGTCTCTTTTCATTTTTATAGTGCAAAAAATAAAAAACCCAGAGGTGATCAAATACCACCAAAAGAAAGCTCTATTTTGTATGAAAAAAAGGACAAAAATTCATTTGGGTACAGTATTACATGACTGAGTAATTCTCATTCAAAGTGTGAGAGCGCTGAAAATTGATCTGGTCACGAGGGGGGTTTAAGTGCCCAGTTGCCAAGTGGTTAATAGTGTGGTTAAATTTCACTATGCGATGATGTTTGGAGGGCGTATAGAGGGAGAGAGAGATTTCACATTAAAAAAAGGCAGTACAAAGAAAAGGATACTTTCTCATACAAGTACATGGCACAGCAGGCACTTATCAGGAATATGAGGTGTTGGGTAACAAACCCATTAATGCAAAACATGGCCAACAAAATTCAGCTGAACCAGCATAACTGAAGGTGTAGGAAAAAAGCAATATGAATTAGTAAACAACCAAAAAAATATGAAATGTTGTTTTTGCCTTTTTTAATTTTCTTTTTTTTAAAGTGGATTGTTTACAATCACTTATACACATGGTTTTGTGTGTTTAGGTATGCTGAGTTAAAGCTAAAGAATGGCAGAGCACAAATAGACCAGTACATTTTTATTTTTTAGTGGGAATGCTTTAGCATTCACACTATTCGATTTTTATTTATTATTTCTTTATTCCGTACGTTTTTTGGCTCTGTGTAACTTCTGCATACTTTCAGCTATTAAAACCATTCAACTATTAAAATGTTCGTCTCTTTCAGCTGATGATGGGACTTTTTTCCACTTTTTTTTTCTACTATTTCTACTTTTAAAATATTAAGCTTTTTAACACTTTTTTTTTAACATTGAAGTCAATGGGAGCATGCTTCAGATCCTTAAAATTTTCTTCTGCTCCCAAAAGTTTCATCTCCTTCATACTTTCACCTACAGACACCAAACAAACTTTAAAATGTTCACAAAATATTCAGCTATCTGGCTATATCTTTTCAGTTTTGATATCTTTTACAGTTTTTGTGAAAAAGCTGTTTTAGTGGTCATTTCAGGAAATTTTAGCTATTAGTGTACTGTGTTGCTTTGGTTACCAAAGCTTCTGTTATACACAGGGGGGAGGTGGCTGGAGCATCTCAGCTCTGATTAGAGCCCGGGGGAGGGGACAGACACACCATGTACTGATTTATAATAGAGGAATATGATGGGGTAGTTTTGATGGTGGCAATTTTGATGGCAGTATGATGGGGGCTGCTTTAGCAATTCAGCATTCCCACGCATTTTCCCCAGGAAATGCATTTTCTATTTTTTTTTTTTTTTTTTAATTGCAGCACACAACTATGCATAGATGATTCACATCTGTGCTACTCAGTGTGCTAAAATGCATATGTGCTGCGCTGGGTACATGTATTGATGTGCCATTCAAAATGCACTGCACTTAGTTCTGTGTGTTGTAGTATCTCCATGTTATTGCTACGCATAGGGCTCAAAATCGAAGGTCTTGACCTATTCAAAACTGTCCATTTTCTTCCAGGTAGAAATGCCATTTATTTATAATCCGAGTGTTTTTTTCAGATGGATGGGGGTCCATTTTACACCTACATTTTTGAATGGGCCTGTACTGACTATTTGGTTTTGGCCAGTTAAATAACACTGGAGGTAAAGCCTGAGTGAGTAGAAAAGTTTGCGTTAAGTTTAGCATGTGAATTACATTTTCTGTACTGACTTTGCTGCTTTCCACTAAGTCTTTGTTTTGGAGGCTTTAAATGGGCAGGGAGATGCCTGTGTGTTCAGGCATCAGCTGCTGTGATCTTAGAGCCTAGGAAGATAAAATCCTGTCACGGTTTCCATTTCTTCTATTTGCCAAGGAGTGATGGGACCGGTTGCCATGATCTTAGTTTTCTTAATGTTCATTTTCAGGCCAGCTTTTGCGCTCCTATTTTATTTATTTTTTTTTTCACCTTTATTAACCACTTCAGCCCCGGACCATTATGCTGCCTAAGGACCAGAGGACTTTTTCCAATTTGGCACTGCGTTGCTTTAACTTCTAATTGCGCGGTCATGCAATGCTGTACCCAAACGAAATTTGCGTCCTTTTCTTCCCACAAATAGAGCTTTCTTTTGATGGTATTTGATCACCTCTGACGTTTTTTTTAATTTTTTGCGCTATAAACGGAAAAAGACCGAAAATTTTGAAAAAAAAAGATTTTCTACTTTTTGTTAAAAAAAAAAAAATCCAATAAACTCCATTTTAGTCATACATTTAGGCCAAAATGTATTCGGCCACATGTCTTTGGTAAAAAAAATCAATAAGCGTATATTTATTGGTTTGCGCAAAAGTTATAGCGTCTACAAACTAGGGTACATTTTCTGGAATTTACACAGCTTTTAGTTTGACTGCCTATGTCATTTCTTGGCAGGGCAGTACAAACCCCCCCCCCCCAAATGACCCCATTTGGGAAAGTAGACACCCCAAGGAAATTGCTGAGAGGCATGTTGAACCCATTACCCATTGAATATTTATTTTTTTTGAATGACCAAAAAAAAAAAAAAAAAATTTACAAAAAGTTGTCACTAAATGATATATTGCTCACACAGGCCATGGGCATATGTGGAATTGCACCCCAAAATACATTTAGCTGCTTCTCCTGAGTATGGGGATACCACATGTGTGGGACTTTTTGGGAGCCTAGCCGCGTACGGGGCCCCGAAAACCAATCACTGCCTTCAGGATTTCTAAGGGGGTAAATTTTTGATTTCACTCTTCACTGCCTATCACAGTTTTGGAGGCCATGGAATGCCCAGGTGGCACAAAATCCCCCCCAAATGACCACATTTTGGAAAGTAGACACCCCTAGCTATTTGCTGAGAGGCATGGTGAGTATTTTGCAGCTCTCATTTGTTTATGAAAATGAAGAAAATCAAGAAAACTTTATTTTTTTTCTTTTTTTTTTTTCAATTTTCAAAACTTTGTGACAAAAAGTGAGGTCTGCAAAATACTCACTATACCTCTCAGCAAATGGCTTGGGGTGTCTACTTTCCAAAATGGGGTCATTTGGGGGGGGGGGGGTTTTGTGCCACCTGGGCATTCCATGGCCTCCGAAACTGTGATAGGCAGTGAAGAGTGAAATCTAAAATTTACGCCCTTAGAAAGCCTGAAGGCGGTGCTTGGTTTTCGGGGTCCCGTACGCAGCTAGGCTCCCAAAACGTCTCACATGTGGTATCCCCGTACTCAGGAGAAGCAACAGAATGTATTTTGGGGTGTAATTTCACATATTCCCATGGCATGTTTGAGCAATATATCATTTAGTGACAGCTTTGTGCAAAAAAAAAAAAAAAATTGTCTTTCCCGCAACTTGTGTCACAATATAAAATATTCCATGGACTCGACATGACTCTCAGCAAATAGCTTGGGGTGTCTACTTTCCAAAATGGGGTCATTTGGGGGGGGGGGTTTGAACTGTCCTGGCATTTTATGCACAACATTTAGAAGCTTATGTCACACATCACCCACTCTTCTAACCACTTAAAGACAAAGCCCTTTCTGACACTTTTTGTTTACATGAAAAAAGTATTTTTTTTGCAAGAAAATTACTTTGAACCCCCAAAATTGTATGTATGTAATTTTTTTTTTTTTTTTTTTTTTTAATTTTTTTTTTTTTTATTTTTTTTTTTTATAAAGCAAATGCCCTACAGATTAAAATGGTGGGTGTTTCCTTTTTTTTTTTTTCAAACGCATTTTTTGGGGGAAAAAACACTTTTTTAAAAATTTTAATGCACTAAGACACACTCTATTGCCCAAATGTTTGATGAAATAAAAAAGATTTTCTTAGGCCGAGTACATGGATACCAAACATGATATGCTTTAAAATTGCGCACAAACGTGCAGTGGCGACAAACTAAATACATTTTTAAAAGCCTTTACAGGTTACCACTTTAGATTTACAGAGGCGGTCTACTGCTAAAATTACTGCCCTCGATCTGACATTCGCGGTGACACCTCACATGCATGGTGCAATTGCGGTTTACATTTGATGCCAGACCGACGCTTGCTTTCGCCTTTGCGCGAGAGCAGGGGGGACAGGGGTGCTTTTTATTTTTTATTTTTTTTTTTTTTTATTTCAGGGAATGTAAATATCCCCTATGATAGCAATAGGTAGTGACAGGTACTCATTTTTTTTTTTTTTTTTTTCAAAAAAAAAAAAAAAAAGGTCTATTAGACCCTAGATTTCTCCTCTGCCCTCAAAGCATCTGACCACACCAAGATCGGTGTGATAAAATGCTTTCCCAATTTCCCAATGGTGCTGTTTACATCCGGCGAAATCTAAGTCATGAAATGCTTGTAGCTTCCGGTTTCCTAGGCCATAGAGATGTTTGGAGCCACTCTGGTCAATGATCAGCTCTTTGGTCAGCTGGCTGAATCACCGGCTGCATTCTCAGGTTCCCTGTTGAGACAGGAGAGCCAGAGAAAAACACGGAAGACGGTGGGGGAGGGGGGCATTCCCTCCCACGGCTTGTAAAAGCAGTCTAGAGGCTAATTAGCCGCTAGGATTGCTTTTACATGAAAGCCGACCGCTGGCTGAAAAGAATGATACCAAGATGATACCTAAACCTGCAGGCATCATTCTGGTATAACCACTCAAAGTCGTGAATGGCGTACCTGAAGACAAAAAAATGGTTAACAATAAAACACAGTAAACCCCCATCAAATCATTCTTTGCAGCTATTACCTTTTGTACCACCACCCCCTCCCTTTAGAATGTAAGCTCTACAAGCAGGGCCCTCCTGTACCTTTTGTATTGAACTGTACTGTAATTGTACAGTTATACAATAAAAAATAATAATAATAATAAACGGTAAAGTATAAAAAAATTGCATACCTGAAAAGCAAACATGATAAAACATAATAACAATAAAACATTGCAGAATAGAATACAGTAATAGAGAGAATAGAGAGAACAATAAAACGACAAATATAAATATATATTTATTTATTTTTTTGTTTTTGTAACTAACTTTTATAACTGTAACCGGTTCCAGGTTCGGGTCTCTCAAAATGCGATGGCATATTGGGAGACCCTGTGAAAGTGTGCCTAGTCTGTGGAATGCTGTACCCTACGCTAATACTCAACTAGTGAATGGTAGCATTCAGAACATTCACCAATGCAAAGACCAGGATTATCGGGACAGGAGGGACAATAATAGCGGGTGTCACGCCTATATCAGCGCTTGCTGCAGACACGACCTCTTTTTTGGGGGGGTTTGTTGGGTAGGGGTACTCGGGAGGACCTAAAGAAAATGCCTCTCATGCAGCCTACTGCATTTGGTTGGGGATGTGAATGGGGGAAGTACGGGTGCTGCAGAAGTGGTGGGTTTCCAATTAGGATTGGCGAATACAGCAGGAAGGGCACTATGGGCACGACGGGCCTGTTTGTCTTCTTGGTGGCAGCGGGACACTACTTGTGCTTGCCACCTCACCAGCTTGAACTGCACTTATGGGACTCGCCACGTCACCAAGTGTTACTGCAGTGCTGGTTTGACTACGACCGGGGTGTACTAGGCCGCTGGCGCTTGCCAGTTCACCAAAACGCTACCAAAAAAACTGTTAGCGATCGCAGGGATCAGGCCTGACTCTGCGAACGCTGCAGTTATGCGTTTAGTGTTTTGTAAGTGACAGTGATCGATCGATACTGCACTTCGGTGGGCTGGGCGGAGGGGCAAAACGCAGGTGCTAACAGGTATCTGGGCTGATCCTGCTAACACTGCGTTTTTGGGAACCCTAAACTGCTGGGGACGCTAGCATAGATCTGATCGGATCAGATATTGATGCGTTCAGATACTATACCACTAAGGGAGGCGTATGCTGCGTGCGTGGGTGTTAGCAGTACTGGCGCTAATCTGACGCTGCCTGGGGCGACGCATATCACCGCCGGGCGGTCAGGGGGGCTAAACCTTTATTCGGTAATAAACGTCGGGTGCCCTGACACTATAAAAAATAAACAAACTAACCAGTGTCACCCGTAACAGTTATACGGTGATCAGTGGTGAAAGGGTTAACTAGGGGGCAATCAAGGGGTTAAAACATTTATTAGGTAGTATATGGGGGTCCCTGACGCTATAAAATGCTGATGGCGAACCTAAATATTTACGTCCCTAACTAGCGTCACCAGCGACACTAATACAGCGATCAGAAAAATGATCGCTTAGCGACACTGGCGACGGGGTGATCAAGGGGTTAAAACTTTGTTAGGGGGGTACCCTAGACCTAACACAGTAACTGTCACAAACTGACACCATGCAGTAATCAGAAAAAAAAACACTGCTTGGTGTCAGTGTGACAGGGAGGGGTGATTGGGGGGCGATCGGTGTTTAGTGTGCCTGGCATGTTCTACTGTGTGTGTCGTGTTTTACACTCACATTCCAGTCTTCTCTCCTCGCCGCCGGAACGGAAAATACAGAGCCGAGGAGAGATGACATCATTTCCTTTGCTGCTGTTTAGCATACAGCAGCAAAGGAAATTATCTGATTGGCCGGCGGCGATCGCGAGGGGGGGCCACGAATAGATGGCCTCCCCCCTCACCTCCGATCGCCGGGGGACAAAAGAGGACCGCCTCGGCCATCGGGGGGGGTACGATCGGACCCCCCACCCGCGGGAGGCAGATCACGTGTATGTGTACGTGATTGTGCCTGCACGTGCCGCCTTGCTGACGTACATCGGCGTGAGGCGGTCCTTAAGTGGTTAACCACTTCAATACCAGGCACTTATGCACCTTCCCGCCCAGACCAATTTTTAGCTTTCAGCGCTCACACTTTGAATGACAATTACTCAGTCATGCTACACTGTATCCAAACAAAATGTTTATCATTTTCTTCTCACAAATAGAGCTTTCTTTTGGTGGTATTTAATCACCACTGGGTTTTTCATTTTTTGCGATTTAAGCAAAAAACAGCGAAAATTTTGAAAAAAACGTACTTTTTTTTTTTTTTTTAAGATCTATTTATAACGCATAGCATGTACATAGCAAAAATGACACCCCAAAATACATTCTGCTACTCCTGAGTATGGCGATACCACATGTTTGAGACTTTTACACAGCCTGGCCACATACAGAGGCCCAAAATTCAAGTAGCACCTCCAGGCATTCTAGCAGCATTAATTACACATATCATTTTCTGACTACCGATCACATTTTTGTAGGCCCTTCATATTTCTAACACATAGCAGGTACATACCAAATAACAAAAGATTACCTGTGGTTTTAGAAGTGCAGTGGTCCACAGAGGAGCGCATCGGTCCAGGCAGCAGGCAGGAATGAGGTCAGCGACAGCAAAAGCATGGTCGATTAACAGGCCAAGGTCGGTACACGTGGAAGTCAGAAACGTGGTTTAAATCGGCAGGCTGAGGTTGGTACACGTGCAAGTCAGAAACGTGGTTTAAATTGGCAAGCAAAGACATCGTCGGTAAACAGGCCAGGGTCAGTTAATTAACATGGTAGCAGGTAAATGGGGAAATGGCAGTCTGGTAATAATACAGGGAACTAATATTGGATGAATGTATAATTTTTGAAGCAATCTCCGATGCACAGGCCAGGTTGGGAGGGACAATAATAGCTGGAATCTCTTCTTACTCCTCCTCTGCTGCATACACGGCATTTCTTTTGGCGTCTTCTTCCAGATTCTGTGGGGGGAATGCTATAGGGAAGGTGTTGCTCGTGAAGTCGACTCACAGCATCCGAGCGAATGCTTCCTTGGGCGGGACCTTGTTGGTAAATGAGGGCAGTGACGATCGATTCAAAATACTTGAGCTAGGTGACTTGTTGGTTTTTTGAGTTGCTTTTTGGTAGCAGACAAACTAATTAAAAAGGGCCATGTGAAAAGGTGAAAGGCAACTTTCTTGTACCAGTAACGGGACTTTCTGTTTGATAAGTAGGGCTGTAGCATTTGATCATTTAAATCCACACCCCCCATATACATATTGTAGTCGTGGACATATTCGGGCTTTACAATGGGGCCGCGTCTTGGATCTCCACCACGGTGTCATTGTGGATGGTAGAGAGCATGTGGACATTTTTCTTGTCCCTCCACTTCATGGCCAACACCTCCTCGTTCCTCATGAATGCCGATTCTCCCTTTCTTAATTTTTTTGCCAACAGATTTTGTGGGAATCCCTTACGTGTAGTTTTTTTTTTTTTTTTTTTTTTTTGTACCACAGGCCGGGGTTTTTTTACTATAAAGGTGACGAAAAAGGGGCAGGCTGGTATAGTAGTGGTCGACATATAAATGGTATCCTTTGTCGAATAGGGGGTATGCCAGCTCCCAGACAATTTTCCCACTGGTTCCAATATATGTGGGGCAATCATGGGGCTGGAGCTGGGAATCTTTGCCTTCGTAGATCCGGAATGTGAAGACCTATCCAGTGGCTCGATCGCATAATTTATTTAACTTCACCCCATACCTGGATCTCTTGCTTGGTATATACTGCTTGAAGTGCAGTCGGCCAGTGAAATGTATGAGGGACTCGTCCACACAAATTTTTTGGTCTGGGATGAAAACTTCTCTAAATCGCTGGGAAAAGGAATTAATTAGGGGGCATATCTTGTACAATTTGTCATGGTTGGGATGATCTCGGGGAGGGCACTGGGAATTATCGAAGTGGAGAAAACGCATAATCATGTTGTATCTTGTCCTGGACATGACAGCGGAATATATGGGCATGTGTTGGATGGGGTGGGTGGACCAATATGCATGGACTTCCTTCTTTTTTGTAAGCCCCATATTAAAAGTTAGGCCCAAAAACAATTTTAAATTCATCCAGTGTGACACATCCACACTGGAACTTGTGGGCGTAGGAAGAATTGGGGTTGGCAGCAATAAATTGGGATGCATACAAATTAGTTTGATCCACCATATTCTGCAGAAAATCTTGTGGGGAAAAATAAAGAAAAATAATCGAATTCAGAAAAATTTGTTGTGTTGGGCTGCACACCTGGCTGTGCGGTGAAAGGGGGGATGATAGCAGGTCCTGAGTTGGCAGGCAACCATAAGGGGTTTGCCAGGGCATCGGGAAGGTAGGACTGGGGCTGGGTTCTTTGGGTTGGGCGGGTAATTCCAGTGCTTGTACTGGGCTTCTCTTCCTGGGGTCTGGCGCTGCTGGTGGTGGGCAGATGTCCTGATCGCATTCTTTTGGGAGGGACGGTTTCCTCCGCAGACTCGGACTCTGATCCACTATCCTCCACTGGTTCGTATTCCGAACCAGATGATGTGAGCTCCCCGCTGCTCTCATCATCCGACATGGCAAGAATCTCATATGCCTCCTCAGGTGTGTAAACTCTTTGGGACATTATGGCAATGCTTATTGGCGGGCCTGTGTGGTGGTACAGATGGCGGTACCGGTGGCACCGATGGCGGTACAGGTGGTGATTGTGGTACCGGTGGTGGTGGTACCGATGGCGGTACAGGTGGTGATTGCGGTACCGGTGGCGGTACATTTGGTGATGGTACCAATGGCGGTACGGGTCGTGATGGCAGTACAGGTGGCGGTATGGGTGGTGGTGGTATCGATGGCAGTACTGACGGTGGTACGGGTGGTGGTACCAATGGCGGCACTAGTGGCGATTACTGGTAGAGGCCTGTGTGGCAGTATAGATGGTGGGCCTGATGGAGATACTAGTGGTGTTACTGGTGGTGGTACCGATGGCGGTACTGGTAGCCTGTGTGGCGGTACCGATGGCGGTGGGCCTGTGACAGATGGGCTGATTGACAGGTCCTCTTTATTGGGGGGGGTGTGTTGTGCACAGTACAGTACAAAACAGTAATGTCAGACACTGATTCACTCACTGATCCCTGCTCTCTCCTCTCACGATCTGTGTGTGTGTGAGGAGAGAGCAGGGATCAGATAGTAATAGCTACTGACTTGTTTACATTTGTGACCGGCTGTGATTGGACACAGCCGGTCACCTGGTAAACAGCCAATTTCATTGGCTGTTTACCAATCGGGGAAGCGCTGTGTCCAGGGGACACTCGCCTTCCTCGATCACTGCTCTAGATGCCTTCAGCGGCGCACAGGGAGCGCGCTGCCGAGTTTGCTGTGACAGGTGATCAGCTGTGACTTTGACACTGCCGATCACGGGGTAAAAAGCCAATAAAATTGGCTGTTTACCTAGATCGGGGAAGCGCTGTGTCCAAGGGACACACGCCGCCGTCGTTCGCTGCACTGCGCGCCCCCGCGGGCACGCGCCGGCATGTTATCCTGCTGGACGTCATATGACGCCCAGTCAGGATAACGCAACCACTTCCCGGACGTCAATATGCTATTGACCGGGCGGGAAGTGGTTAACCACTTGCCAACCAGATGTTGCAGTTATATTATGGCAGGTTGGCTTGGCTGTGCAAATCGCCGTAGGTGTACGTCGGGCTCATACACGGCAAATTGTGGGCGCGTGTTGCCCATTGACCAGCAGGGGGAGCCAATCAGCAGGTCTGGCAGACTCTGGCCACCTGCGATTGTTCCCTGCAGTGACAGAACAGGGCTCTGCCATAGTAAACAAGGCAGATCTCCGTTCTGACAGGGGATGACACACATCCTGTCTTTCTGCTATGCAGAAAGACTGATCTGTTTTCCAGGCAGCCCATCCCCTATACAGTTAGAACACAGTGAGGGAACACATTTAACCCCTTCCCTGCCAGTGCTATTAGTACAATGTCAGTGCATATTTTTAGCACTGATCACTGTAATGTCACTGGCTCCCAAAAAGTGTCAGGTCTCCGATCTGTCAGCGCAATGTCGCAGTCCCGCTTAAAATCGCAGATCACCGCCATTACTAGTGTTAAAGTCATATATTTTGTGGACGCTATAACTTTTGTGCAAACCAATCAATACAAGATGTATGTATGTATGTGTGTATATATATATATGTGTGTGTGTGTGTGTGTGTGTATGTATGTGTATGTATGTGTATGTATGTGTATGTATGTGTATGTATGTGTATATATATATATATATATATATATATATATATATATATACATACATACATACATACATACATACATACATACATACATACATACATACATATACACATACATACATATACACATACATACATATACACATACATACATATACACATACATACATATACACATACATACATATACACATACATATATACATATATACACATACATATATACACATACATATACATATACACATATACACATATACATACACATATACACATACATACATGCATGCCTAATTTGATGAAGCAATTTTTTTTTTTTTTTTTTTTTTATTGGGTGTATTTTATAGCAGCACATGATAGGGGTAGTGTGGAGGGGTTTTGTGTTTTATAGCGCAAAAAATAAAAACCAGAGGAAAGAAAAAAAAAAAGCTCTATTTGTGGTATAAAGACTTTAATCGCTGAGGAAGTCCTTGCCCATGGACGATATGCGTGCCAGGGGCTACGTGACGTCAGTACAGCCACTTGCCTGGTTTTATATGCACTTTACATGTCTTGTATCCAAGCACGAGCACTCGGTGCCGTTTTTTGTGAGTAATATTTTTGTTCATAAAATTAGTGTCTTTTTTACAAACGGAGATCACTATTTCTTTTATTTGAATTTTACAAGAGCAATGCATGCCTAAAGAGTGTGAATTTTGGTTATCGAACAAATGTGGAGATCAACTGAAGGACCATACAGGAAGTCAGCCCTCAACTTTTACTATTTCCCTTGTTAAGGAACTGCATGAATGACCTGTCTGTTAGTTCAGAGGTCCAATCATTAAGGTGAGCGGTCTGTACCTCTGGTGGTGGACAACACTGAAGTGACTGTAGTGGCTAATACTGTTTTCAAGCACCCTGTTCACTAGCAAGGAGTTTTCTTTCTTCCTGTTGGTTTACCGGCTGATGACGCCTCTTTGCTTCAGAAACTTCACACTCTAATGCCCTGTACACATGATCGCACATTCCGACAACTAAATCCATAGGATTTTTTCCGACTGATGTTGGCTCAAACTTTTCTTGCATACACACGGGCACACAAAGTTGGTCAGAAATTCCGAACGTCAAGAACGCGGTGACGTACGCCGAGCCAAGTAAAATGAAGTTCAATAGCCAGGACTGCTCTTCTGCTTGATTCTGAGCATGAGTGGCACTTTGTGTGTCGGAATTGTGTACACACGATTGGAATTTCCGACATCGGATTTTGTTGGAAAATTTTAGGTCTTGCTCTCAAACTTTGTGTGCCGGAAATTCCGATGGAAACTGTCCGATGGAGCCTACACATGGTCGGAATTTCCGACCACCATGTCCGATCGCACATTTTCCATCGGAAAGTCCGACTGTGTGTACAGGGCATTAGACTCTCTGTTGTTTTTTGTAGAAGTAGTAGTTTTATCTGAGCGCTGCACGGCTTTTCTATTAGTGTGGTATCGTCTGCATATCTCGGTTTGTTTGATATTTCTCCTAGCTATCTTAATTCTGGCTTGTGATTGATCCTGGCATTTGGCATGCTGTACTTTGCATATAAGTTAAATAAGTAGGGTAACAATATAACAATATACATCCTTTCTCAATTTTGAACCAGTCAGTTGTTCCATGTCTTGTTCTAACTGTTGCTTCTTGACTTGCATACAGGTTTTTCAGAAGACTGGTAAGGTGGTCTGGTATTCCCATTTCTTTCAGTATTTGCCACATGTTGTGATCCACACAATCAAAGGCTTTACTGTAGTCAATGAAGCAGAAGTAGACCTTCTTCTGGAACTCCCTTGCTTTCTCCATGATCCAGCAAAATGTTGGCAATTTGATCTAGTTCCTCTGCCTCTTCGAAATCCATCTTGTACTTGTCGTAGCTCTCAGTTCACATGCTACTAAAGCCTAGCTTGTAGCACTTTCAGCATAACCTTGCTAGCGTGTGGGATGAGTGCGATCAAATGGTAGTTTGTACATTCTTTGGCGCTGCCCTTCATTGGTATCAGAATATAAATGGACCTCTTCCAGTCCTGTGGCCATTGTTGAGTTTTCCAAATTTGTTGGCATATTGAGTGCAGAACTTTCACAGCATCATATTTTAGGATTTTAAATAACTCAGCTGGGATACATTCACTTCTGCTAGCTTTGTTATTAGCAATGCTCTCTAAGGCCCACTTGACTTCACTCTCCAGGGTATGTGGTTCAAGATCAGTGACTTCATCATCCTGGTTAATTGGGACATTCAGATCTTTCTTGTATAGTTCTTCTGTGTATTCTTGCCATCTTTTCTTTATCTCTTCTGCTTCTGTCAGGTCCTTGTCGTTTTTTTTTTTTTTTTTTTTTTTGTCGATCATGGCCATCTTTGCACAACATTTTATTTAATTTTTTTTTTTTTTTTTTTCTAGATGTCTCCAATTTTTCATAAAATCCCTTTTCCCGTTCTGTTTTTCCTCCCATTCTTTGCATTGATGAGGTATTTTTAATGTTAATCGGGCAGAGTAAAACTCCTAATCTCCTCTAGAAGTATCCCTATTAAATTTAGTGAGTACAATGTCCAACGGGTATGGAAATGCAACTTAGTGCACATCTTGTGACATGTATGCGTTCCTTGAGCATCCAATTGAGGGTGAACACTGCTGCACAAAATATGAGCATGTTGCTTCCTTGGAAGATCAGGTCCTGAATTTAGGGAAGCAGCTGGCAGCGAATCCCCTTCCAATCTGAAAGCGAGCTTGGATGTATCAGACAGGTACTGGCAGGGGTCAGCAGAAAGGTTAGTGGAGATACAGGGGTGCAGGCACCAGAGCAGAGTAGCTAGGTGAGGGGCGGGGAAAGCGTTAAGTAGGCCAGTTCTGGGCTGGAACATCCAATAAGTACGCTCTGTTGCGTGATATGGGGGGAGAACCAGTCAAGAAGCGGCATTTCTGGAGCAGAGCGACACCCCTAACTGCCAAGGGAAAAACTCCCCCAGTGAGGGCAAGGCTAAGGAAAGACAGATTCTGGTGTTAGGGGGATTTAATTATTAGGACAGAGGCCTATTTGTGACAAAAACCGTAAGCGCCGAACTGTATGTTTACCAGTAGGGATGAGCCTAACGCCCCCCAGGCAAAAAAATTCTGCGAACACCATTTTTAAAGTCTATGGGACGTCAATGTGAAAAATCAAGTGTTCATTTTAAAGGCTTATATGCAAGTTCTTGACAAAGTGTTTGGGGACCCAGGTCCTGCCCCAGGGGACATGGATCAATGGAGAAAAGTTAAAAAAAAAAAAAAAAAACGCCCGGGAGCAGTGATTTTAATAATGCTTAAAGTGAAACAATAAAAATGAAATATTCCTTTATATATTGTGCCGGGGGTTGTCCTTAGTATGCCTGTAAACTAGGGCATCTTTCCCATGTTTTTAACAGTACTACAGCAAAATGACTTGGCTAAAGGAAAACATTTCATCCAAAACTGCTTGTGGCTGTAATGTGGTGTTGGATCCCTGCAATATAGATAAAATGCCCAAAAGAAAGGCGTGGATGTGCCCCCCCCCCCCCCGTACCAGGCCCTTCAGGTCTGATATGGATATTGAGGGGAACCCTGCACCAAAATTTAAAAAACAAAGTAGCGTGGGGGGCCCCCAGGCACTATATACTCTGAACAGCAGTGTATGTATACTATACAGAAAAACAAAGCAACAGGCGCCTCTTAGACTGTATAGATTTAATAACAAATTGCATTAAAACACTCACATATAGGAAACTTGTCAGGTGCAGGGGAATTCAGTAGAGCTTGAAAAAGGAGCTTGCTTACTGCGCATGCTCAGAAATGCATCGGCAGTACAGCCACCACATTCAACTCTGCACTTCAGCCTTCCTTTTGACTGTCCGGCCATGTTCCAAGCCTCGCTGTGGATCCGAATCCTTGAAGTAACCTGTGGACCCGGACGTCGGCTGCCTAGGGAGACGAGGCTTAATTCCATCTGGACTGCTGAGATTGTGTGTGGCTCTACTGGATTCCCCTGCACCTGACAACAGTTTCCTATGTGTGTGTTAATGAACTTTGTTAAATCTATACAGTCTTACTAAGAGGTGCCTGTTGCTTTGTTTTTCTGTCTTCCATATCTGGAGTGGCTTCAACTCCCCACACAAGGCTTCCCTACCATAAAGACAGCAAAACTTCACAAAGAGCTGTATTTGCTCAAAGGACTTTTTTACTTTGAACTTGCACTTTCTTATTACCTTACTCTGACCTGCGCCGCTATCCACTGTTTTTTTTTATATATATATATTAATTATACTCTGCAGAAAAACCTGGGCCTTAGGTGATGGAACCCCTCAGTTGCTCTTGTTGGGGGCAGGAACGGGCCCTGCTGTGAAATGTATAAAATTTTAATTGCATGCCCCTGTTAAAGAACCCCCCAGGGGTTTTCTGCCCCAGGGGCAGAAAAAGTTGGACCTTGGGTGGTGGTGATGCCCTAAACCAAAAATATTGTTGGAAGCTAGCATCATCAAGATTGAGGAGGAATAGGATAGTCGGCATAGGCAGTCTTCAAGGGATCCCAGATCCAGATAGGCTCACATTCATAAAAATGAATCGATTATCAACGAAGTCTGTGGACAGGCGCACTCTTTGATCCATTACAAATCCTCCAGCGGCACTGAATATGCATTCATAAAGCATCCTAGATGCAGGACAGGCCAGTAGCCCAACTGCATATTGAGCAAGTTCTGACCAGTGGTCCATCCTCAAGACCCAGTAACCCAGTGGATACTCTGTTGGAAAGGTCTCCAAGTCTGCTCTTGCCCCTAGATATTCCTGCACCATATAATGCAGATGCTGGCGATGGTTGCTTGAACCGATCAGACCTTGATGCTGAGGACCGAAAAATTGTTTAAAGGCATCGGTCAGCCAGCCACCTTCTCCACCGCTCTCCCTCTGACCGAACGAAGCCTCAGCAACTCATTGTCCAGCACCAGGGAACGGTAACCTCCCAGGGTCTGAAAATGCGTTGCACAAACCTTTCTTCAAAGGCTCCTGAAGATGTTTCATCCTCTACTCCCTCTGCGAAGGCGGGAGTTCTGCAACTTTACCTTTTGTAACATGGACTAAGGGTTGCCAGCCAGTAATGATCCCTCTCCTTGATACCACAAATCCTAGGATCCTTTCGCAGGCTTTGCAGAATCAGGGAGGCCATGCAACGTAAGTTTGCAGAGGCATTCTGGGTCTCTAAGGATCACATTATCCGTAACTACCCCTTCCCAGCTACGTACAACTTCTTGGGTTTCTGAGGACTTCAAGGCATGGTTTTAAGACTCTTCTTCTTTCTTCTTCTTTCTTCTTCTTTCTTCTTCTTTCTTCTTCTTTCTTCTTCTTCCTTCTTCTTCCTTCTTCTTCCTTCTTTCTTTTTCTTTCTTCTTTCTTCTTTCTTCTTTCTTCTTTCTTCTTTCTTCTCTCTTCTTTCTTCTTTCTTCTTTCTCCTCCTCCTCCTCCTCCTCCTCCTCCTCCTCCTCCTCCTCCTCCTCCTCCTCCTCCTCCTCCTCCCCCTCCCTCCTCCCTCCTCCTGGGTCAAGTGTCCCTGTCGGAGGGCAGAGAGAAGGTTGGTGCCATTGCCGCATACAACCATTCCTGGCTGAAGCTGGCGTAGCATCAACTACCTCTGAGCCTGCCCCTGAAGAGCTGACAATCTCTGCCCTAGTGTGGCTCCTGTCCCCTAGGCAGACCAACTCAAGCACCGCATGGTATCTTTTAGCCTGACTGCTTGCGTAGCCCCTTGAATGCTTACAGAGCATTGCTGGTTCAGAGGACAAATCTGAGTAAGAGGCCCTCCTTCCTCCTCATCTCAGGCACCCAGGTACAGTCAGTGACCTCATCATTCTCTTTCCCCCCCTTCCCCTTTCTCTCAGGCACCCAAGTACAGTCAGTGACCTCATCACTGGAGCAAACATGGCAGTATGCTGCAGCCGGGGGAACATAACTGCCAGTTTCTTGTCCTTCTGTGGCACCCCCTCTCTAGGTTACTCCCTTCCTCAACCCGGGAACCAACATCGGAGCCTTCAAATCGCTGTGCATGTACCAGACACTGTGGTCGAATAATTCTGGGGACACCTCCGTGCATGATGGCGAGGCTACGGAAGGAGTGACTGTGGAATAGGCCACTTTGCCTTCCAACGCAGCTGCCAAACTACTCTTGAGCCGGGGTGACAGAGGATGAGGACAACTTCGTTATCCACTCCACCAACTCTTCTGCATGTTGTGGCTTGATAACACGGTCAGCAGCAGGAAAAGACAAGTGTGCCCCACGGCCCATACAGTGTGGGGCGTGGACTTGGTCCCCCTGAGCCATGATTGGCCAAAGGCACTCTGCCTTTGGCCAATTATGGCTCTCAGCAGAGCGTGCTGAATTTTGCCAAAGCATGCTTTGGCCAATCGTACAGCAATGCACTGCGATATCGCAGTGCATTATGGGGCATTCCGCGGTGCTCAAATTTCCCGCAAACTCCCCATCGGTTAGTTTTAGAACAAACGAAAATCCAATGTTTGACTAACTTATGTTCGACCCGAACATCGAGCTCATCCCTATTTACTGGGCGGATCGGGTGGACAGATTATTGGGTGGGTCCTGGGATTGACCCAGCTGTCATGGTAAACGTACCAATGACAGTTGTAGGAAGATGGATGGACCTCCAGCTGTTGCAAAACTACAAGTCCCATCATGCCTCTGGGTGTCATGCTTGTGGCTGTCAGTCTTGCTATGCCTCATGGGATTTGTAGTTCTGCAACAGCTGGAGGTCCGCTAATTGCATATCCCTGATCTAGAGGATGGGATAAACCGCTGAATCTCTATTTACGGATGATACAAAGTTAAGCAGGCCACAATAACTTAATTACAGGATGTGGAAACCTTACAGGAATACCTAAATAAAATTGGTTGGGCAACTACATGGCAAATGAGGTCTATTGTTAAAATGTAAACTACATTTGGGTGCTAAAAATATGACCGCAAGTTACTCACTAGGGGGAGAACCTCTGGGGGAATCCTAGGATAGAAAAGGACTTGAGTGTCCTGGTAGATGACAGGCTCAGCCATGGCATGCAATGCCAAGCTGCTGCAAGCAAAGCCAACAGAATATTGGCCTGCATTAAGAAGGGGATTCACTCCAGAGATTAAATAATTCTCACACTCTACAAGACTGTGGTTCAGCCGCATTTTGAGTCAGAGAAGGGCAACAAAGCTAATAAAGGGACTAGAGGATCTCCGTTATGGGGAAGGACTACAAGCATTGAACTTATTCTCTCTGGAGAAGAGACCCTTAAAAGGGGATATGATAGTGCTGTACAAATGCCATACTGGCAGTGAAAGGGAATTTACAAAAGACACGCGGCCATTCACTAAAATTGGAGGAGAAGCAGTTTAACTGCATAGAGGGTTCTTTACTTTACTGTCAGAGCGGTAAGTATGTGGAGTTATCTTCCATAAGCGGTAGTATTGGCAGGGAGCATCAATAGTTTAATAGTGTGTTTATTTTTTTTTTTACCAACTATAACTATAGAGCGTCTCCATCTTTGGTTGCGGAGAATATAATCAATCTGTATTTGACCATCAGGTGATGTCCATGTGTAGAGTCACTTCTTTGGTTGTTGGAAAAGAGTGTTTGCAGCGTTTGCCCTGCTTCATTTTTACTCCAAGCCCATATTTACCTGTTATTCCAGATATGTTTTGACTTCCTACTTTAGCATTCCAATCTCCCATTATGAGAAGGATATCAAAGTCTTTGTGTTGGAGGTTTTAACAGAGTTTTAGTTCGGCCTCAGATTTGTCTGAGAATACCAAGCGGGGAGATGCCTGCTTCTTCCCAAACTTGTTGGCAGCGCCAGGACCTGATGGTGACAGTGGCACATTCCACTCTACTATGATTCTTCCTTCCTTTTTATATAGAAGAGGAGGAAAGGATTAGGTCCTCTGGCAGAGTGATTTCCAGTCTTCCTTTTGGAGGACAGCATGATTTTTAACAAGAGATGCACAAAATCAAGAGTATTACCTGTTGGTGACTCATTTATGGCTTTCATTTGCCTGCAACATCCTCTTTTAGGGTACTGGAGATATTTTAAGACCACCTGCCTTGTAAAAGACGAGGCAGGCTAACGAAGTGGGCATATGAATAGGTTAATTTTTCACGAAGGGTGTTTAAAGGAAAAAAAGGGGAGGGTTGCACTGGCTGCTTCAATTTCACCATAATGTTCAAAAAACAAAGACTGTTAACCGATTAAAATCTATGCTTCCCCCTTTTAATAAGCAGTCCACCCAAACAAATTACATATACTAAAGTGGGTAGTGGTGCTATTATAAACACAGATATGAACCACAATCCTCAAATGTTCTTTAAAAGTCCCTATACACAATGGTTACATATGAAGAACCTGTGTGTGTTTTTATTTTTTTTTGTCCATTTCTCCTTTTTTAACATGGCATAATTCTGAATAAGGAGTTTGCAAATCAAGATGTGTTCATTATGTACAGTGGGGACGGAAAGTATTCAGACCCCCTTAAATTTTTTACTTTGTTATATTGAAGCCATTTGCTAAAATCATTTTGAGTTCATTTTTTGTCCTCATTAATGTACACACAGCACCCCATATTGACAAAAAAACACAGAATTGTTGACATTTTTGCAGAATTCTGAAAAGAAACTGAAATCTCACATGATCCTAAGTATTCAGACCCTTTGCTGTGACACTCGTATATTTAACTCGGGTGCTGTCCATTTCTTCTGATCATCTTGAGATGGTTCTACACCTTTTTATTTGAGTTCAGCTGTGTTTGATTATACTGATTGGACTTTATCAGGAAAGCCACACACCTGTCTATATAAGACCTTACAGTTCACAGTGCATATCAGAGCAAATGAGAATCATGAGGTCAAAGGAACTGCCTGGAGAGCTCAGACAGAATTGTGGCAAGGCACAGATCTGGCCAAGGTTACAGAAAAATTTCTGCTGCACTTAAGGTTCCTAAGAGCACAGTGGCCTCCATAATCCTTAAATGGAAGACGTTTGGGACGACCAGAACCCTTCCTAGAGCTGTCTGTCCGGCCAAACTGAGCTATCGGGGGGGGGGGGGGGGAGGGAAGAGCCTTGGTGAGAGAGGTAAAGAAGAACCCAAAGATCACTGTGGCTGAGCTCCAGAGATGCAGTCGGGAGATGGGAGAGAGTTGTGGAAAGTCAACCATCACTGCAGCCCTCCACCAGTCGAGGCTTTATGGCAGAGTGGCCCGATGGAAGCTTCTCCTCAGTGCAAGACACATGAAGGCCTGCGTGGAGTTTGCTAAACACCTGAAGGACTCCAAGATGGTGAGAAATAAGATTCTTTGGTCTGATGAGACCAAGGTAGAACTTTTTGGCCTTAATTCTAAGCGGTATGTGTGGAGAAAACCAGGCACTGCTAATCACCTGTCCAATACATTCCCAACAGTGAAGCATGGTGGTGGCAGCATCATGCTCTGGGGGTGTTTCTCAGCTGCAGGGACTGGTTGCAATCGAGGGAAAGATGGATGCGGCCAGGTACAGGGATATCCTGGACGAATACCTTCTCCAGAGTGCTCAGGACCTCAGACTGGGCCAAAGGTTTACCTTCCAACAAGACAATGACCCTAAGCACACAGCTAAAATAACGAAGGAGTGGCTTCACAACAACTCTGACTGTTCTTGAATGGCCCAGCCAGAGCCCTGACTTAAAACTAATTGAGCATCTTTGGAGAGACCTAAAAATGGCTGTCCACCAACGTTTACCATCCAACCTGACAGAACTGGAGAGAGGATCTGCAAGAAGGAATGGCAGAGGATCCCCAAATCCAGGTGTGAAAAACTTGGCTGTATTGGATCAAAAGGGTGCTTCTACTAAATACTGAGCAAAGGGTCTGAATACTTGGGACCATGTGATATTTCAGTTTTTCTTTTTTTAATAAATCTGCAAAAATGTCAACAATTCTGTGTTTTTCTGTCAATATGGGGTGTTGTGTGTACATTAATGAGGAAAAAAAAATGAACTTAAATGATTTTAGCAAATGGCTGCAATATAACAAAGGATGAAAAATTTAAGGGGGTCTGAATACTTTCCGCCCCCACTGTAAATGGTTTCCTGAAGACATCCTGCTGCTGGTAGATTGGCCGAAACACAATGAGCTGAGGCAGCAGCAGTGACGTCCAGAAATTTTTTTTTTTTTTCTTTATAAACTTTATTGACTTTCATAATTGGCGCTTTTTATTTAATTTTTTTTTTTCTCGCCCCACCTGCCATATGAGTGTACCAAAGACAAAATTGCTGACCAGGAGCGTTCTAGAGGGATTCTTCGGAGAGTGATCTTTGGAGGATCCTGGATGATGTGTTCCGCAATATTTAATGACGACTTTGACCGCTGCACTTGGTTACAATCATGGGTGGAGGTGGGCACATGTGGTGGAAGAGGACCTTCTTGTTTAAAGCATGTTTGTATGTTCAAAATGTAAAACCATTATATTCATTTCCACATTGAATTTCAATTCTCTCTAGCCTACTTATTAATATGAATGATCTTGGAATCTTGTAAACTAACTTTGAGGATCTGCAGACATTTACTTCCTTGAATTCTGTGACCTGTATACACTATGCCCTGTGGGTAGGCACTGCTGTGTCACAATTCAGAGCCTGCCTTTTGAACTACGGGTACTGAGAGGATTTTCAGGAGGTGGTCAGTACAGCAATCTTTGCTTGCAGGTAGCATGAGATGTGTAATTCTTAGAAATAGAGAAGCTGTAAAGCATGCAGGGAATCTAGAAAATCGTGGAGCGAGATGGCCAGCAGACTGGTAGCACTCATTGCTTATTGGGCACATGCACATTAGGAGCCTGAACAAATTCCAGAACCTGCAGCAGAAAAACCATAGAAAAAAAATTTAATGTAGGTTTGCATCTTCTTCCTCCCTCAAGTGTGTTTTTTTTTTTTTTTTTTTTTTTTTTTTTTTTTTTTTTTCGGCCTTTTAAATGCTATTTTTCAAATATGCCTGTAAAATGCCCAAATGTGCATGGACACATAGGCTAACAGAGTTGCTTCTACAGACTGAAAGAAAAAAACTCAACGCCTGTATAAGCAGCTTTTTAATATGCTCAGTGTGCTTGAGGCCTAAAGGAGATCCCCCCCCCCCCCCCCAAGTAAGCATATTTTGGATTGTCAAAGATAATGCTGATATTAGACCCCTCTCACACCGGGGCGTTTTTCAGGCGCTTTTGGGCAAAAAATAGAGCCTGAAAAATGCTTCCTCTGCATCCCCAGTGTGAAAGCAGCCTTATAGAAGAAAAATGTATGCTGTATGTAGAATTCCTTTTAACTTTTTGATGAACATTTGAGGCTTTTTCTTGCAGTTGCTGTCTTTGTGTGTCTTATGTATAATGTCATCACTACACTCTTATGCGTGTAAAGATTGTTTACTGGGTACTTTTGGCATCCAAAAAAGTCTTCCATAAGCAAAAATTTACGTGGAAGCTCTTCCTTTCTGGATATCACAGCTAAGATAGTCCTAGATAGACTTCATTAGTTTTGTCATTCAGCATACCATAGTGGAGGCAAAATATTTTCAAAGCATTTGTTTCTCTTCTGATGTAAAGATGGTGAAACTGTTAATTGAAAGGCTTTGAAACCTTCATTAGCACCACATAAGGCAGAAATATGTTTTCTAATTGGAACAGAGCTCTAATTTTCACAATTTGATCACACAGTATACGCTTTCCCACTCTTACTCTGTCCTATTTTTATTCATTCTCAGCGGAATTGTTAGAATAAGCTACAGGAAATGTATCCACCCATAATTTCCTTTCATTATACTGAATCAAGACCACATCTAATGTTCGTTTTTTTTTTTTTTTTTTTACAGCTATTGCAAGAGCGGGCCAAGTTTTTTTTGTTTGGTGTTTTTTTTTTAATTTAAAATGTTAATTAAGTACATTATGTAATATAGGGGAGAAACACAGGTGCTGTTCAGAAGTGACACTTTTCAATGTAGGAGAGTAAGTGTGTGTGTGTGTGTATGTGTGTGTATGGATGGATAGATGTCACCTTGAGGATGAATATAAGACAAAGAACCCTGTGCTTTTAATAGTGCAAAAAATAATTTTGCAGAGCAACTACCACACAAAATCCAATCACTACACTAATAAAATGCATAGAAGTAGAATAATTAATTAAGTGCTCTTTGATTCCAATCTGCAAAAAATGTGCAATATAACAAACATCAGAAAGCAAATAAACCATGTGAATCACACTTTATCCCCCAATGTGCCCACCACCCAAGGCTCCTCTCTGGGTGTCTCTTCACCTGGTTTGCTATACCCTACTAACAGGTGGTTAAACTAGCTTTTTAGTATAAAACAGTATCACAGCTTGTATGCAGGGCAACTCATACAGAAAAGAAAAGGGCAGGATGGTGCAGACCGCAAACCACTATTTTTAAGAAAAATTCTAAAAATACAGGGTTAGCAGCCCCTACAGGGGTACTGCTACAAATGTTTCAGTGAGCATAGGAATTCTGAGAGTGCATATTCTTAGGAGGACATGGAGGTAGAGTAGGAAAGATGAGAAAGATGAGATTGTGTGGTAATGCTGAGAAAAATGGGCATTGAGGGATGCTGGAGAAATGAGATTTATGGCTGAGAAGGGGCACTAAGAATGAAAAAGTGAGACATTGGGAGTAACCTGGAGAGGAGTGCTGAAAGATGCTGTTATAAGAGTGATGAGATTGTTGAGTGACATGGGCTGAGATGACGCTCCAAGGATGAAAATTACAAAGGGTTGATGGGATTGTGGAGTGACATGGTAGGGGCAGTGGGCACCAAAGTTAAAGAAGATATGAGAAAGTAGAGTAACCTAGAGGAGGTGAAACGAGGACGGGCATGAGAAGCTAAAAGACAGTGGTGTAACATAGTAGTTGTCATGCTTTCCCCTAATGCAGGTGGTCATACACTATAGCTGACTTCTGTGGTCACCTATGGCAAAAAGGGGCTGCTATAAGGCAATCTGGCCTACCAGTACTCGGTTGCCCCCAGCTCTTATAAACCATGCTATAGTGCCTGGCCACCATGCCGGGGCAAGTGTGAACTATGCAAAGCAAACATGTACTTGCAGTTGGCAGAGTGGTTCAGTGACCATCCAGGTACAAGGCAGGCAAAGTCTAGAATAGTCTGGGTCAAATCTGTAGTCAAAAGGCAGACTGAGTTTAGAGAATAGTTGATTGTCAATGAGGGTGTCATTGTCCTTGGAAGACTGAAGTATTTTTCCTTGCTTCTATTACAGTGGTGGGTCCTCCACCCTGTCCTAAGTTTGAATTACCCTGTGGTTGTTTCAATGGTCACCGTTTGTCTTAAGGCTAATAGCCTCCTGACAGCTCCATGGTCTGAAAGGAAGGTATTGTTCTGTGTTTGACTATTTATGTACCGTATTTATCGGCGTATAACACGCACAGCGTCTATCTGCATGCTTGTCCAGTGTCATTTGCAGCCTTGGTGTCATTTGCAGCCTTGCCCAGGCTGCAGTTAAACTGCAGTGACATGTCAGTGTCAATGCAGTTTGAAAATGGCACCGAAATACTGAGCCGGTTCTCGGCGGCTCTCATTCACTTTCGGCTCCACTCGTAGTCTCGCCTGGGATGGGCGTGACTGCGAGCGAAGGTAGCCAAACCTAGCTGAGTACACTCGGCTAGGTTCGGGCGGCGCTCGAGTGAAGCCGAAAGTGGCCGAGAATAGCCGAGGACCGGCTCTGTATTTCGGCGGCGCCATTTTCAAATCGCGGTCGGCAATCGCTCCGCTCAGTCAGCGGGGGAATCGCAGGGGATCGGTGTATAACACGCACCCGCGATTTTCCTCTGATTTTAAGAGGAAAAAGTGTGTGTTATATGCCGATAAATGCGGTACTTTAATTATCTCCTGGGACTTCTGTGTCATTACACATATCGGCCCTCCCATTCAAGCTATCGGACCAATCCCTGCTGATCCTGTATCAAGTCTTCATTTGCATGGCCGTGAGGACTAGAACGTATTTTACAATTTTTACAATTGACCAATAGGAAAGTAGTTTGGGCGGGGTGTTCAAACTGCTGCGTGTTGTGGACATCCAATACATAGATTCCTGTTTGAACTTGCATACAGCCTGCCTGGTGTTTGTTCTGAGCTATCACAACTGGATTCAAATGTCATAGCTGCAGTTCGAATGCCGGAGCATCAGCTGGAAATAAAAAATGTTGCAATCTGATCCAATAGTAGCAGAGGAGTGTCGAGAGTTAAACTGAGCGAGCAGGGGCTTGTTACATTGGCAGCGGTGGGATGTGCTCTCCAGTTACTGGGACACTCCAAACCACCACAGGGAAAGATCAGCTATGCAGCCTGCAGGAGAGCCATGCTGAAAGACCTACTTGAGAGCTGAGGAGGGACCACTGGGACAAAGATCCCAAGATTGGGTCTCCTTACTAGGAATGAGCCAAACACCCCCCGCTTCGGTTCGCATCCAGAACACACGAACAGCCTGAAAGTTTGTGCGAACCTTCGAACACCGTTAAAGTCTATGGAACTCGAGCGTGAGAAATAAAAAGTACGAATTTTAAAGGCTAATATACAAGTTATTGTCCTAAAGGGCTTGGGGACCTGGGTCCTGCTTCAGGGGACATGTATCAATGCAAAACTTTTTTTAAAAACTACCGTTTTTTTCAGGAACAGTGATTTTAATGATGCTTAAAGGGAAAAAATAAAAGTGAAATATTCCTTTAAATAACGTGTGTGTGTGTGTGTGTGTGTGTCTACAGTATGCCTGTAAAGTGGCGCGTGTTTCCCGTGCTTAGAACAGTCCCTGCACAAAATGACATTTTTAAAGAAATAAGTCATTTAAAACTGCTTACGACTTTAATGTAATGTCCGGTCCCGGTAATATGGATGAAAATCAGTGAGACAAACGGCATGGGTGCCCCCCCCCCCCAGTCCATTACCTAATGTCCCGTGCCTGCAATATGGATGAAAATTTATTGAACCTGCATGGGTAAACCCCCAGCCCATTACCAGGCCCTTTTCGGTCTTGTATGGAGATTAAGGGGAACCTCGCACCCAAATTAAAAGGCGTAGGGCCCCCAGGCCCTATATACTCTGAACACCAGTATACAGGCGGTCCCAAGAAAGACTGGGACTGTAGGTTTTGTTAAGTTGAATCTGTTTGTAATTTGGAACAGGTACGTTTTGTAATTGTAGCTCCAGCCAAAAAATCTATTTTTAAGCTTTTTGGAAAACCTAGGTAAGGGTTATCACCCCTGTAACATTTGTTTTGCTGTCTGTGCCCCTATTCAGAAGATTTCACCTCACTCTCTGTCCCAATGACAATTGGATTTAGAAAATTTGTTTTTTTTAGGGAAACAAGGATTTGTGATAAAGCATCAGTGGAGAAGACATCTTTTTCCAATATTAACTCTTACAGGAGAGAATTTCCCCTCCTAGGGGTAGATTTCCTCTCACTACTTGTCTCCCTCCGTTTTTTGTAAGTAGGAGTCATAAGTCGGATGCTTGAAAGTAGGGGCCTGTCCTTTATACGCTGCAGAAATTTGGGCCTTAGTTGTTGGTGGTACCAGAACACTGTAAGCCCTCAGTTACTGTTGGTGAGTGCTGCAACAGGCCCTGCTGTGAAATATTATATCAAGAATTGTAATTGTTGCACAGGGTCAGAAAAATTGGGCCTTTAGTGGTGGTGTTGCCACAACACTGCAACCCCTCACAGATACTCTAGTTGAGTGCAGGAACAAGCCCTGCTGCAAAATATTACAGAAAAAAACTGTAATTGCAGGCCCCTGTTGAACAGGGGCAGAAAAATTGGGCCTTAGCCACTGGTGGTGGTGCCCAGAACCGAAAATGTTCTTACAAGCTTTCAACATGAACATTGAGGAGGAATAGGATAGCCACTCAGCATCACCATAGGCAGTCTTCAAGGGATCTCGCATTCATAAACAAAAATTAGTCGGTTATATCAGCATCAGGTGCTTGGTAGCTGGTGATCCAAGACTGATTCATTTTTATGAAGGTGAGCCGATCCACTGAGTCGGTGGAGAGGCTCACTCTGTGATTGGTTACAAAGCCTCCAGAAGCACTGAATGTGCGTTCCGAAAGAACGCTGGATGCAGGACAGGCCAGTATCTCAGTTGCACACTGCAAGCTCTGGCCAGTGATCCATCCTCAAGACCCAGTAACCCATAGGATTTTCGGTTGAAAAGGCCTTGGGGCTGCGGACTAAAAAATTGTCTGAACCCATCTGTCAAACGGCCACCTTCTCCACCGCTCCTTCTGTGACTGACCGAAGCCTCAGCAACACGTTGTCCATGACCAGGAATATGTTAAAAAATGGACAATTTCCCCAGTGGGGCTTTAGACAGCAATATCTTAAAATCCAGAATAATAAAAAATGTATAACCAGTAAGTGCATTTATTGAACCATGAGCAATTGTAATGTTATAATTCAATTGGCATTACAACATAGAGCGCTGGCCAAGTAGTACAATACATATTCCACAATATAAAGTCGACACATCTTTACACAAAATTATATACAGTCATACATTTCCGGGCGGTTGACGGTATGAATCTCCGACGCGTTTCGTCCTGTGTACGGTCATCATCAGGGGGATAGTTGGTTCTATAAAATACATTGAATATCTTCAAAATTTAAGAACATGTCATCATAAATCTCATTGTAAGGTTAAAAATGGTAGTATATTTTCCGCTGAAAAGTAGAGGGAATAATCCTTTGGCCAGTAAAAGCCGTAAATGGATCCGGGGGGCCCCCATATTCGCCCCTGTCTCCCCAGAGCGTATGAGTCCAGCCCAAGGGGCTTGCAAGGAGCCACATAGACGCCCTCCAGGGGAAGGAGAAGTCAGCACCTGCGACAAATACCCAATAAGTCAAAATGATTCTCAGCACATTGGCAAGAGTATGAAGTGTATGGGCTAACTGTAATCCTAGTGATCAATATATATTGATCTGGTGTCCTAAGGTTTCATGATTGTAATTAATTATATAGAATGTGGCAAAACCATAAAAGAAATGGTTGTATAGTTATAGGGTTGTTTGAGTTGTGTGGTGTGTAAAAACAAGTGAGTGGGAAGTGATATGTGGTACTAGGAATATGAAAAACCCTTCGAGTGATGAAGTAAAATTGGATGGATGGCCAGCACACTGCTGACTACAGTGCCATGTCCAGGTGAATAAAATGAGTGTGTAGTGTCAGCCAACACATGGTGGAATAAAAGTGAAAAACAAGTCAAAAGGAGAGTATGTGAATGAATAAAACCAAATTGAAACAATCAAAAACATGTGTGAAAGATCTAAACTGATTATAGGAATAGGAGTATGAGTGTAGTGTTGTGATATTATAGGAGTAGGAATATATGTATAGTATTATAATTTGCCTTGTGCCACAGTGTGGCTGATGTAGTATGGTAAAGTTTGACTTGTATGAACCAAATTGCAATGAAGCAAAAAAGGTAAAAAGCTGGAGCCAAAAAGGATTTGTGCAGTGCCATCCATTACGGTCTGCGTGGAGTCATAGTAAGACTCACAAGCAGCCGATCATGGATATATGCCTAAAGTAGGCAATTAATTGAGTAGGCACAGGTGCTGATCTCCTCCCCCCCCCCCCCCCCCCCAGAGTGATGACGCCCGGGCCGCTAATGAGCAGCCCACATGTGGCTCCCCCGGCATCCCTGTAGGCAAAAAAAACAAAACAAAAAAACCCCGGCAGCTGCCGCCAACTCCGCTGCAAACCGCGAGATGTCGCGGCGCTGTGCACACGCCGAAGTGACTCGCACATGCGCACCTCGCCGCGGCTCATCCGGAGGTGATCAAGGGATGCCGCCGGCAGAGTGAAGCTCACGTCGGCGGACGATGCATACAATCGTCCGTCAATCAGAGCATGGGGGGGAGAGCTTAGATCCTGCATCACCCCCACATTCTCACCCTGCCGGGAAGCCTTCAATTGGACCAGGACTCACCCCCATGAAGCCGACAGGGGCGGCAGAGGTCCACCATGATCCATGACGGCCATAATCTAAAGTGCATATGTAAATGCAGTAGGCACTAAATTGTAGATGATGAGGTAATCATTGAATTTATGCAAGAGCTGAGTGGTAGCTCACTGACCCTAGATCCTCACATGTATATTTACAGAGCAGGTGTTAAACATCTGATCTACTGCAATACAGGAGTCTATAATAGTCAAACTTTACCATACCACATCAGCCACACTGTGGCACAAGGTAAATTATAATACTATACATATATTCCTACTCCTATATCACAACACTACACTCATACTCCTATTCCTATAATCAGTTTAGATCTTTCACACATGTTTTTGATTGTTTCAATTTGGTTTTATTCATTCACATACTCTCCTTTTGACTTGTTTTTCACTTTTATTCCACCATGTGTTGGCTGACACTACACACTCATTTTATTCACCTGGACATGGCACTGTAGTCAGCAGTGTGCTGGCCATCCATCCAATTTTACTTCATCACTCGAAGGGTTTTTCATATTCCTAGTACCACATATCACTTCCCACTCACTTGTTTTTACACACCACACCACTCAAACAACCCTATAACTATACAACCATTTCTTTTATGGTTTTGCCACATTCTATATAATTACAATCATGAAACCTTAGGACACCAGATCAATATATATTGATCACTAGGATTACAGTTAGCCCATACACTTCATACTCTTGCCAATGTGCTGAAAATCATTTTGACTTATTGGGTATTTGTCGCAGGTGCTGACTTCTCCTTCCCCTGGAGGGCGTCTATGTGGCTCCTTGCAAGCCCCTTGGGCTGGACTCATGCGCTCTGGGGAGACGGGGGCGAATATGGGGGCCCCCCGGATCCATTTACGGCTTTTACTGGCCAAAGGATTATTCCCTCTACTTTTTCAGCGGTAAATATACTACCATTTTTAACCTTACAATGAGATTTATGATGACATGTTCTTAAATTTTGAAGATATTCAATGTATTTTATAGAACCAACTATCCCCCTGATGATGACCGTACACAGGCCGAAACGCGTCGGAGATTCATACCGTCAACCGCCCGGAAATGTATGACTGTATATAATTTTGTGTAAAGATGTGTCGACTTTATATTGTGGAATATGTATTGTACTACTTGGCCAGCGCTCTATGTTGTAATGCCAATTGAATTATAACATTACAATTGCTCATGGTTCAATAAATTCACTTACTGGTTATACATTTTTTATTCTGGATTTTAAGATATTGCTGTCTAAAGCCCCACCGGGGAAACTGTCCATTTTTTACCATTATTGTTTTGGGGTGTGCAGCGCATACGTCTCTGCCACATGTGTTTTTTTTTTTTTTTCCTCTTTATGACCAGGAATTTGTAACCTCCCAGGCTCTGGAAACGTGTTGCACAAACCTTTTCTGCAAGGCCTCCTGAAGGTGTGTGTGTGTGTGTGTGTGTGTGTGTGTGTGTGTTTTTTTTATTTTTTATTTATTTATTTTTTTTTATACTCTGCTCCCTCTGCGACGGCTGGATAAGTTCCGCAACCTTACCCTTGTAACGTGGATCAAGGAGGGTTGCCAGCCAGTAGTGATCCCTCTCCTTGATACCACGAATCTAAGGGTCCTTTCGCAGGCTTTGTAGGATCAGGGAGGCCATGCAGCATAGGTTTGCTGAGGCATTGGGCCCGGAGTCCTCTGGGTCACTAAGGATGACCTGATCATCGTCCCTGTCCATTATTCCACGCAGCGTGTGCTCCAACAGGTAGTCAAGAGGGACAGTATCACTGATGCATGCACTGTCACTGCTCACCATCCTTTTGACCTCCTCCAAATGGTGACAGGACAGTGCATGTATCCTTGATCATAAGCCACTGGTGTGGCAAAAAAAAGCCAAGCTCCTCTGACCGTCTTGGTGCCATAGTCGCACAGGTACTCATTGATGGCCCTCTGCTGTGTGTGCAGCTGCTGCAGCATGGCCAATGTTGAGTTCCATCTGGTGGGCATGTCACAGATTAGGCGGTTCTTGGGCAGGTTTGTCCTCCTTTTTGGAGGTCAACCAGCCGAGCACTGGCATTATATGACCGGCGCAAATGCACACACTTCCCTGGCCTGCCTCAAAAGATCCTGTAAGCCCAGGTACCTGCACAAGAACCGCTGCACCACCAAATTAAGGATGTGAGCCAAACAGGGAACATGGATGAAGTGTCCCTGTCAGAGGGCGGACAGGAGGTTGGTGCCATTGTCGCAAACCACCATTCCTGCCTGAAGCTGGCGTGGCGTCAATCACCTCTTAGCCTGCCCCTTCAGAGCTGACAATCTCTGCCCCAGTGTGGCTCCTGTCCCCTAAGCACACCAGCTCAAGCACCACATGGCATCTTTTTGCCTGAGTGCTTGCGTAGCCCCTTGAATGCCTACGGATCAACACTGGTTCTGAGGACACATCTATAGAGGAAGAGGCTGTGGAGGAAAGAGGCGTGTCGGAGTCACCACTAGTAGCATTGTGCTGGCGGAACAAGCTCCAACAATACTGCACCATGTCCTGCATCCTTCCCAGCTGCCAGCAGAGTCACCCAGTGTGCCGTGAAATATAGGTAACGTCCCTGTCCATGCCTGCTGGACCATGAGTCAGCGGTAATATGCACCTTACTGCTGACCGCCCTGTCCAGCAAGGCCAAGACATTGCCTTCCACATGCCGGTAGAGAGCCGGAATCACCTTCGGTGAAAAAGCTAACAATCAACTGCCTGTAGTATATTAGGAAGAGAACAGGAATGGTCTGCAGTGAGATCTAGCTGCACAGGATACAGTACTGAATATACTGCCTGCCTGTAGTATATTAGGAAGAGAACAGGAACGGTCTGCAGTGAGATCTAGCTGCACAGGATACTGTGTGTGTGTGATTATATTATATATTTTTTTTCTGAATCAACTGTCTGCTCAATCTATCTAAATGAAATTAAATCTCTCAACGCCGGAACGCACTGCAGGCGGCCTTATATAGTGTGGGGTGTGTACTTAATCCCCTGAGCCATAATTGGCCAAAGGCACCCTGCCTTTGGCCAATTATGGCTGTTTGCTTACGGCGCTGTGATTGGCCAAAGCATGCGGGTCATAGTGCATGCTTGGCCAATCAGCCAGCAAACCACTACAATGACGCAGTGCATTATGGGCCGTGACGTGCCGCTCGAATTTGGCACAAACGGCCCATAATGTTCATTCGTTTGTCGAACAGCCGATCGTCTCGAACTCTAAGCTCATCCCTACTCCTTACTGGCGAGTGATTTTAACTGGCAAGGCAGCGGATGCATATCGGGCCCTGGAGGACGAGGATGCTAAGGATTATGACCGGGTAAAAACTCTGCTAGCCCGATTTTTGCTATTGCACCCGAAGCCAGCCGGATTAAGATTGGAGGATCCCAGAAACAAACCAACATAACAGACGTGGAGTGGGCACATCATCTGCAGCAGAACCTTAAGGGCTGGTTCCAGGGAAGCCATGCTCATACCATAGAGGATATCACCCAGCTAGTACTCTTAGAACAGTTCTTTAACCACACGCCTCTGGTAGTATGGGACTGGGTGCGAAATGAGCAATCATGGACTGTACAGCAAGCAGCTACTTTGGCAGATGTGTATCTGGGCTCTCGGAGGTCAAGCGAGTGCTATCCACTATCTTGGCCCAGTTTACCATCCTCTAACCCAACTCCAGTACCTCAGTGGTCTGCCTCTAGACCCCCAGCCCGACCCAACCCTCCTTCCAGATCTAAGTGCTATACCTGTAACCAGACTGCTCATCCTGCCAGACCAGCGACTCATTTCTTTCCGGAAGAAGCCCACCCAACGATTTTCAGGAAGAGTGCGGCAAACTTTTCCAGGCTGATCCCGTCCAAGCTGCTGCTGGATATGGACAGCCGGCCCAGGACTCTGAATCCGAGGCTACGATTGCCCTCATCCAGCCTCACTTGATTCCCCAGTCAGCCCGGACCAGCCAGACAGTTGCAGTCAGGGTAGCAGGGTGCAAGGTGCTGCATTTATTCACCACCCAAGTCCTCTTGGATTGGGGCTCAGGGGAATGACAAGTGTGAGTGGGATTACTGTGGAAGTACTTTTGGGAACGATTTGGGACATTTAACTTCCTCATATGCCCCAGAGGCCACCCTGGCCATGACCATCCGACGGCAGAGCCAACTTCAAGGCAATTCCACTCCTATAGGGACCCAGGTAAGACCAAATCCTCCGTTACCCTGACTTGACAACCCCGTGTCCTGGGATTCTCCCTCCGACTCAGAGTGACTCTACTTTAGCTGGTTATTGGAACAGGGCAGGCAAGGATCCAGGGGGGTTGGGGGAAGACAATAGGGGGGGGGGGGTTTCTTTATCGTTACACTGAGGGGATGGGCACCGCAAAGTGACAGGGTCCCCACAAACAGCTAGTCATACTCCAAAAATACAGACGGGAGCTATTGCGGCTGGCTCACAACATCCCCTTGGCCGGACATTTAGGAATAGCTAAGACCCGGAGTCGGTTGTCTCATGTTTTCTTCTGGCCCAGATTACATGCTGAGGTGCGAGAATACTGCCAGACTTGTCAAAGTAAGGAAGACCGGGGATCACCCAAAAGCATCTCTGCAACCCCTGCCGATCATTAAAGAACCCTTTAGCCGGATAGCGGTAGATATTATAGGCCCGCCCCAGTGCCACTGGGAAGAAGTATATTCTTGGTGGTGGATTACACTACCCAGAGGGTATTCCCTTATCCAATATCCAGGCTGATACGGTAGCCGATGCCTTACTGTGGGTATTCACTAGGGTAGGGTTTCCCCAGTAAATATTGTCTGATCAGGGTACCCAGTTCAGTTCACAGCCATGCTGACGCAGCAGCTCTGGCATCTCTGTGGCATTAAACCCCTCCAGAGCGCCCCCTACCACCCTCAGACTAATGGACTGTGTGAGATATAACGGGACCCTGAAGCAGCTGCTTCGGGCTTTCATGGGGAGTAGGAAGGATTGGGAGAAATCTTTCCCCATCTACTGTTCGCCTATAGAGAGCTGTTATGGGCGAAGGGTTAGGGGACCCTTAGACTTAGTGAGGGTGCAGTGGGAGTGGGTAGAGTATATAGAAGGCCTCCCCATCCTTGGTTACATCTTGGAACTCAGAGCAACTGCAGGAACTTGCCGATCTAGTCCATTAGAATATGCAATTGGCCCAGAGTCGGCGGAAGGTTTGGTATGATCGGTCTATGCAGGATCGCACCTTTTTGTATCGGACAAAGTCCTGGTACTAAAACCCCCTGAAGCAAAATAAATTGCAGGGCCCTTATCAGGAGGTAAAACAGCTTTGCGATACCACCTATGTGGTCGCCAGCTGTGCAGACACAAAAATTAAAAGAATGTTCCACATTAATATGACTAAGGCCTATCACGAGAGGGCTGTGGCAGTAGCCGCCATATGCGCTCCTGCCACCAGGGACTCTGAATATCTACCGATTTGCTGGCGCTTCCTGAAATCACTAACTGTTCGGGGGGGGTGGAAGATATTTGGTTTGGAGAGAGCTTAGGATCTCAAGAACGAGAACAGGCCAGGGAATGGGTCCAGGACCGGCAGGAGATGTTCTTGGCACTCCCTGGGTACACTCGCATTGCTGTGCACAAGGTAGAGTCCCCCAGACAGAAGCCCCTGAGACAACCAGCCTATAGGTTTCCTTGAGCTGTGCAAGAAGGGATGAGAGTGGAGATTATGGAGATGCTCAAATTAGGGGCGATCGAACCATCAACAAGCCCCTGGGCTACCCCTGTAGTATTAGTCCCAAAACGGGATTGCACGACCTGATTCTGTGTGGACTATAGGCGACTGACTGTAACTGTGACAGATGTCTACCTTTATGCCCCGAGTGGATGAATTGCTGGACAAAATAGCTCAGGGACACTATCTGATGACTGTTGATTAGTGTAAAGGCTACTGGCAGATTCTCTTGGAAGCAATTCCAAAGTCGGTCTTCATCACCCTGTTCGGCCTTTACCAGTTTCGGGTAATACTATTCAGGTTGAAGAATGCTCAGTCTACCTTCCAGTGGATGATGGATCAATTCCCAGACTGTCTGCAAGATTTTGCATGTGCATATTTTGACGACATCGCAATCTATAGCCAGACATGGGAGGACCATCTTGGACACCTGGGAATAGTGCTAGATAGGATCCGAGCTGCAGACCTGACCCTGAAGCCAGACAAATGTAATATCAGGATATCTGAGGTGAAATATCTGGGACATAGGGTGGGATATGGGAAGCAGAGGCCAGAACCTGCAAAAATCGAGGCCATCCTAAACTGGCCGGTTCCCAGAACCAAGACCCAGGTGCTTGCATTTTTATGGACAGCAGGGTACTGCAGGAAGTTTGTACGACAACGGGAAAGTGCACCCGGTGGCAAATATCAGCTGCAAGTTGTTGTTCCCGAAGTTGAATATGCTGCCGTGGAAAGTGTTTGGCCTTAGTCTGGGCTTTAAAGACTACTTTTCCAACATCCTCGAGTTGACCTGTTCGGGGTCCCACCACTGTAGCTGTTGGACTTTTTCCGGTGGGGCGGTGTATTGTCATGGCTCTTGGAATACTGAAGTTTTTTTCCTTGAGTCTATTACACAGTGGTGGGTCCTCCGCCCTGTGTTATGTTTGAATCACCCTGTGGTTGGTTTCAATGTTCACAATTTATCTTAAGGCTAACCCCCTCCAGACGGCTCCATGGTCTGGAAGGAAGGTATTGTTCTGTGTTTGACTGTTTATGTACTTTAATTATCTCCTGGGACTTCTCTGTGTCATTACACATATCTGCCCTCCCATTCAAGCTATTGGACCAATCCCTGCTGACCCTGTTTCAAGCCTTCATTTGCTTGGCCAAGAGGACCCTAAGTGAGGACTAGAGTGTACTTTACACTTGACCAATAGGAAAGTAGTAGTTTGGGTGGGGTGTTCAAACTGCTGTGTATAAAAGTGTGTTGTGTGCATCCAATAAACATGAGATTCCTGTTTGAACTTGCATACAGCCTGCCTGGTGTTTGTTCTGAGCAATCGCAACTGGATTCGAATGGCACATAGCTGTAGTTGGAATTCCGGCACATCGGATGACTGAAATATCGGACGTTGCAATCTGATCAAATAGTAGCATAGGAGTGTCAAGAGTGCAACAGAGCAAGCAGGGGCTCGTTGCAGAGGGAATCCAATTTGGTAAAACAGCACAAAAAAACAGGGGGCTTGGCGCACATGTAACAAACACAATCTCACAAGCATGAGACTGCAGGCTTGGCTGGCTTAAATAAAGTTTAGTCTCCACCCAGAGACCTGCATCAATCGCCTTACAGGTAGACAGACAAGGAGAATGCCACAGCCAAAAATAGGATGCGTGAATGATTTGCAGGAGTCTTCACACCCCTGAAATGACCCCCCCCCCCCAATTCTAAGACGTCGAGCATTGTACCATCAGGCTGGGCAATGATTAGTGAGGTCAGGTTGGTTAGCAGGCAGAGAGTCTATGGGGCCAAACTGGACAGTAGATTGAGAAACGGTAACATAAGGTTGGATAGCAGGTGACATGTCACTGAAGTCAAGCTGGATAGCTGGAACATGGGCTGGATGCAGCGTGGCTTCAAGAAAAGGTCAAAGTCCCCACCTGGCCGAATGAGGCAGTCAATCCAAAGGATGAATGGAACTTCTTAGACAGGTTTCAGCAGAAGTAGTTGCAGTAGGTTGAGGCCAGGTTACTGAAAGTCCTGCATATGAAAAAAGAGGCTCCATTGGCTTGGACTGGAGCAGAATAACTGGTGCAGAGGCAGACTGGGATGTGTGTCCCAAGGGCGTTTAGGGACAGGCCAAGGTAGGGGTAATCCAGAGGGCTTGACTTTTGAAGACTTGGAGAGCACAGGTTTTGCAAGCTTTTACATAGGAACAGGAATCCTTATGGAGAGAGCCACCAAAGCCCACGAGAAACCAAAGAGTTTAATGAAACCCTGAGCACCCAGCTGTCTTAGAGTCTTGTGCTTCAGAAAGCACTTTAAGCCTAAGGGGGAGGTGAACAAACTGCTTTACAGGGGGTAGATTGGGTGGGGCACTAGACTGAACCTTGAAAATGGTCCAAAAGGATTGTGCAGGAGGTAAGTTATTGTGAAACTTAAGGGAAGTTTCCAAACCGGGCATATTGCTTCGAGACAGTGGATAAGTTTGGCCTCCTAGGTGGAAAAAAAAATAATTGGCAGAGGTGGCCTGTAGAGGATTTGGTAAACTTGTTGGTGTCTATTGTGACAACAGTCACATAAAGGCAAATGGTTAGCAGGTTTAATACAGCTCTGGAGGAAGTTTGGGACCAGGACCCAATCTCTCCTGCAGCCCAATCTGTGTAGGTTCTTGAGGGAGGGAGGGAGAGAGAGAGAGAGAGAGAGAGAGAGAGTCCCTGGGGATCTTCTTGCCTTTTCCCAGGAGGATAAATGAGTAACCAATGTAGGTATGTGTAGATGGCTCACCATTCAGCTATAGCACCACATCCCTAATAATTCCATCAGGGAAATGAATTTAAATGGGACTTTTTTGGGGGTAGCATATTCCACGGACACAAATTTCCTGGTCCATGGTCCTTTTATATTATAGCAGTGTTATGGTGATCAATCCCAACATGTTTCGCCCTCATGGGCTTCTTCAGGGAATACATGAGCTGCTGATGATCAGACATTCCTATTAGAGAAAAAAAACAGTAAGTATTACACATACAATGTAAAAAGGAAAAGATCTAATCCTGAGGCATAACCAGTGACAAGCCTCCATCCCTAAATGTATACAAACGGTCATGGGGACTTGACACTGTTTATCACAATTATTTATTACTCAGTTTGTAGCAGTACTATCACACTTCTTTATATTATACCTTTTGCAATTTTGTGAATACTTTCAGGTGATGGCAGCAGCTTAACCACTTAAGGACCGAGCCTCTTTTTGAGATGTGGTGTTTACACGTTAACAGGGTTTTTTATTTTTTTATTTTTTTGCTAGAAAATTACTTGGAACCCCCAAACGTTATAGTTTTTTTTTTTTTCTAACACCCTAAAGAATAAAATGGCGGTCATTGCAATAATTTTGTCAAACCGTATTTGCGCAGCGGTCTTGCAAGCGCACTTTTGTATTTTTTCCAAAAAAAAACTTTTTTGAATTAAATAAGACCACAGTAAAGTTAGCCCAATTTTTTTTATATTGTGAAAGATAATGTTATGCCGAGTAAATTGATACGCAGCATGTCACGCTTCAAAATTGCACATTGGAATGGCGACAAATCTTTACCCTTAAATCCCCATAGGTGAGGTTTAAAAAATTCTACAGGTTGCATGTTTTAAGTTAGTGGAGGTTACATAGTTACATAGTAGGTGAGGTTGAAAAAAGACAGAAGTCCATCAAGTCCAACCTATGTGTGTGATTATGTGTCAGTATTACATTATATATCCCTGTATGTTGCGGTCATTCAGGTGCTTATCTAATAGTTTCTTGAAGCTATCAATGCTCCCCGCTGAGACCACCGCCTGTGGAAGGGAATTCCATGTCCTTGCCGCTCTTACAGTAAAGAACCCTCTACGTAGTTTAAGGTTAAACCTCTTTTCTTATTTTAATGAGTGGCCACGAGTCTTGTTAAACTCTCTTCTGCAAAAAAAGTTTTATCCCTATTGTGGGGTCACCAGTACGGTATTTGTAAATTGAAATCATATCCCCTCTCTAGCGTCTCTTCTCCAGAGAGAATAAGGTGTCCGTTTATGAAGCAGTGAAATCTATTCACTGCTTCGTTCTCCGGCATTCACAGTGAAGATCTTTCTCCTCTGTGCCAGTTTATGAAGCTTTGTAGATCGCTTCACCTTTGGAGGAGTGAAGAGATCTACAAATGCTTCAAATAGTGGAGAACGGCCCCTGATACTGGAATCTCGTGAGACTTTACGAGATTACAGTACCAGATGTCAGTTTATCAAGCAGTGATGAATTATCACCGCTCAACGGCGTGGATTAATGTTAATAAAATAATGTGTCCCCCTACATTATACACATATGTACACACACACACACACACACACACACACACACACACACACACACACACACACACACACACACACACACACACTATATATACATGTATATACACACACATGATATATATATATATATATATATACATATACACATTATATGTATACACATAAATATGACAGGGGGACATGCTTACAGTGTTGGGGGGTCTGAACGAGGCATAAGGAAGTTAAAAATCTTCCTCCTTCCCCCTCAGATCCCCCCCAGATTTCCTCTTCACTCCCTGATTCACCACCTCTGAGCTGGTGAACCTGGGAGTGTGAATTCTGACTCAGATCGCCAGTGAAGCGCTGAGATCACCGCTTCATAAACTGGCCGTTACTGTGTCATTCAATTAGGATTCTCCGTGTGTAGAGATAATCGGCGGGAGAACAAGTTCAAACATGTTCTCCCCCGATTATCACTGTTTCATAAACTGTTTATGGACTGTGATCAGCGGTGATCCTCGGGATCACCGCTGATCACTGCTTCATAAACGGACACCTTTGTTCAGTGCTTGCAACCTTTCCTCATAACTAAGATCCTCCAGACCCTTTATTAGCTTTGTTGCCCTTCTTTGTACTCACTCCATTTCCAGTACATCCTTCCTGAGGACTGGTGCCCAGAACTGGACCGCATATTCCAGGTGAGGCCGGACCAGAGCCTTGTAGAGTGGGAGAATTATCGTTTTATCTCTGGAGTTGATTCCCCTTTTAATGCATGCCAATATTCTGTTTGCTTTGTTAGCAGCAGCTTGGCATTGCTGAGCCTATCATTTACTAGGACCCCCAGGTCCTTTTCCATCCTAGATTCCCCCAGAGGTTCTCCCCCCAGTATATAGATTGCATTCATATTTTTGCCACCCAAATGCATTATTTTACATTTTTCTACATTGAACCTCATTTGCCATGTAGTCGCCCACCCCATTAATTTGGTCAGGTCTTTTTGCAAGGTTTCCACATCCTGCGGAGAAGTTATTGCCCTGCTTAGCTTAGTATCGTCCGCAAATACAGAGATTGAACTGTTTATCCCATCCTCCAGATCGTTTATGAACAAATTAATTAGGATCGGTCCCAGCACAGAACCCTGGGGAACCTCACTACCCACCCCTGACCATTCTGAGTACTCCCCATTTATCACCACCCTCTGAACTCGCCCTTGTAGCCAGTTTTCAATCCATGTACTCACCCTATGGTCCATGCCAACGGACCTTATTTTGTACAGTAAACGTTTATGGGGAACTGTGTCAAATTATTTTGCAAAATCCAGATACACCATGTCTACGGGCCTTCCTTTATCTAGATGGCAACTCACCTCCTCATAGAAGCTTAATAGATTGGTTTGGCAAGAACGATTCTTCATGAATCCATGCTGATTACTGCTAATGATACCGTTCTTATTACTAAAATCTTGTATATAGTCCCTTATCATCCCCTCCAAGAGTTTACATACTATTGATGTTAGGCTAACTGGTCTGTAATTCCCAGGGATGTATTTTGGGCCCTTTTTAAATATTGGTGCTACATTGGCTTTTCTCCAATCAGCTGGTACCATTCCAGTCAGTAGACTATCTGTAAAGATTAGGAACAACGGTCTGGCAATCACTTAACTGAGTTCCCTAAGTACCCTCGGATGCAAGCCATCTGGTCCTGGTGATTTATTAATGTTAAGTTTCTCAAGTCTAATTTTAATTCTGTCCTCTGTTAACCATGGAGGTGCTTCCTGTGTTGTCATGAGGATAAACACTGCAGTTTTGGTTACTGAAGCCCCCCGATTCACTTGTGAAGACTGAGGAGAAGAATAAATTCAATACCTTCGCCATCTCCCCATACTTTGTAACCAGATGTCCTCCCGCATTCTTTATGGGGCCAATATGGTCTGTCCTCCCTTTTTTACTGTTTACATACTTAAAGAATTTCTTGGGATTTTTTTTTTTGCTCTCCTCCGCTATGTGTCTTTCATGTTCTATCTTAGCTGTCCTAATTGCACCCTTACATTTCTTGTTGCATTCTTTAGAGTCTGAATGATGAGGATGATCCCTCATCCTTGTATTTTTTGAAGGCCTACTCCTTTGCTTTTATATGCATTTTTACATTGGAGTTAAGCCATCAAGGACTTTTGTTCGCTCTTTTTTAAATTTATTACCCAATGGGATACATTGGCTAATGCCCTTATTTAATATGCTCTTAAAGCAAACCCATCTCTCCTCCGTATTCTTTGTTCCTAATATTTTATCCCAATTTATGCCTTTTTAGCAAGGTTTGTAGTTTTAGGGAAGTTGGCTCTTTTGAAATTCAGTGTCTTTGTATTCCCTTTTTGTTTCCTATGTGTGATTTATACTGAAACTAACTGACCTGGGATCGCTGTTATCTAAATTGCCCCGTATTTCCACATCCGTGATCAGGTCTGTATTGTTGGTAATCAGTCGATCCAGTAATGTTTTATTTCTAGTTGGTGCGTTTATCATCTGACCCATAAAATTGTCCTGCAAGACATCAAGGAACTGGTGAGCCTTAAATGAATGCACAGTTCCCTCCGCCCAGTCTGTCTGGATAATTAAAATCCCCCATTATGATAACACTTCCCATCCTTGCTGCTAATCCAATTTGCGATAGATCTGTCTCCACTTCCTCCCTCAGGTTAGGGGGCCTATAGCATACTCCCAGTATTATTTTCCTCTTAGCTTCATCCCTTTGGAGCTCTACCCATAAGGATTCCACCTCCTCTCTAGCTCCCTCAGCGATGTCATCTCTCACATTTACTTGTACATTAAAATATATATATATATATATATATATATATATATATATATATATATATCTATCCATACCCCTCCCCCTTTTTTACCCTCTCTATGCTTGCGGTATAGGGCTAGAATTATTGCTCTTGCTCTACCGATCGCGGTGATACCTCACATGTGTGGTTTGAACAGTTTTCATATGCGGGCGCTACTTACGTATGCGTTGGCTTCTGCACCCGAGCTCGGCGGCACAGGTTGCGTTTTTAAACTTTTTTTTTTTTTTCTTATTTATTTTTACTTTTTTTTTTTTTTTTTTTTTTTCATACAAATGGAGCTTTCTTTTGGTGGTATTTGATCACCTCTGGGGTATTATTTTTTTGCGCTATAAATGAAAAAAGACCAACAATTTTGAAAAAAACCCCGCATTTTTCTTAGTTTCTGTGATTAAACTTTTGCAAATTTTTTTTCTTCATAAATTTTGGCCAAAATTTTTTACTGCTACATATCTTTGGTAAAAATAACCAAAATTAGTGGATATTATTTGGTCTTTGTGAAAGTTGGAGAGTCTACAAGCTGTGGTGCAAATCATAAAACATTTGTCACACCTGATGTAATGACAGCCGATCTCATTTCTTGCGACCCGAACAAGCCAGAAAAGTACAAATACCCCCCAAATGACCCTCCTCTTTTTTTTTTTTTTTTTTTTCCCACAAAATTGTTGTAATAGGTTATTTCTCTCACATGGCATGTAAGTATGGCGATACCACATGTGTGGGACTTTTCCACAGCCTAGCCAGGTAGAGGGGCCCAACATACAGGGAGCACCATCACGTGTTCTAGGAGCATAAATTGCACATCTAACTTGTTGACTACCTATTACACTTTTGAAGGCCCTGGGACACCAGGACAATGTCACGTGACACTGATGTGGCACTGATGACAGATGGCACTGATGCATGGCACTGATAACTGGTGGCACTGGGGACAGGTGGCATGACAGATGGCACTGACGGGTGCTGTGGGCACTGAATTTTCAAATTTTTTTGTTTTTTTTGTTTGTAGACTCTCACGTTGCAGCTACGAATCTCTTCCTCCTCACACGTGGTCTCTGTGTGAGGAGGGAGAGCCGGCAATGAGAGATGATCTCCTATGTTTGCATATGAGATCACCTCTCATTGGACACACCGATTGAGTGCCAAGGGACACAGGCAACGCAGAATTTCCCCGATGGGCACGCGCATCACGGAAATAAACAGGAAGGCATCCAGGGATGCCCTCCCGGCAATTGAGCGCCACGCTGTAGCTGTCTTTCAGCTATAGCACGGGTGCGAAGTAGTTAAGAGCTCTGGGCGGAAGTGACGTGTTTTTTTTTTTTTTTTTAGAACTTTATTTAGGGAATGCAGATTATACATAAAATTCAACAATACAATATGACAGAAACCTGTTTCTGTTAGTATTTTTCACACACAAAAAATATAAGAAATTCAAGTATACATTTGTTTAACAGCAGGCATGTATCCTTTGAAAAGTATTATTGGGACAGGTAGTTGTAGGTTAGCGATTCCAGCTTGATTTATCCAACAGTGCTGGGGAGAGTGCCCTCCATCCGGAATAAGTAATACACTGAAACTAAGCCTAACTCAAAGAGGGCACTCCAACCACACATTGTAACTACCTTTGTGACCTCTTGGGGGGTCACACCAGTCTAACCCTGTTATCTGAGTAACGCTCTGCCATCTTTTAGTGAATTAAATCTATGTATTGCATTATATTAAAATTATGATGTTCAATCCTACAGACATAGGAGTGGCATCAAAATGGGATACTGCAATCCGGGGTTTTTTTTTTTTTTTTTTTTTACCCCCTTCCCCCTTTACTGATGGGGAAAAGGGGCAAAGGACACTAGTAGTGCCAAAGAAGAAGAAAGGGAATAGGAATAAGGGGAAACATAAGTGGAAAAACAAGAAGGAAGGAGGGGTAGGCATAGGGTTCCGGCGAGGCTGACGACCCGTAGCCCCGAAGAATCTAGGAAACGGACACCTATGTGTACGAGTTGCATTCACCTGAGAAGCGGAACATATTCCAATGTGTCCAACGAGTGCTATGTTCCTCCTCTTTTTCCCTGAGAGCAGCTGTGAGGTTCTCCATTTGCTGGATATCACAGACCCTGTTAAACCATTGTGTCACTGTTGGAGCAGACTGTTGCTTCCACATGCTGGGAATACACGCCCTAGCCGTGTTCAAGAGGTGTTTCAGTAAAGATTTGCGATACCGCTTACTAGACATCGGAGTCAGATTCAGGAGTACTGCCGCCGGGTTGTTCTGGAGAGCCACATCAGTGAGCTTGTGAATGATTTCCAAAACCTGTCTCCAGAAAAGTCAGGGCCGCACATTCCCAGAAGATGTGGATTAATGTGCCATTTTGTGCGCCACGTCTCCAACATAGTGGACTGTGCCCCGGGAAAATGGATGCCGGCAACGAAGGGGTCCTGTACCATCGTGTCAGGATCTTGAAGGTAACTTCTTGGTATTTGCTACACAATGAGGATTTATGTGCAAAGAAGAGGATTCAGGTCTTTTGGTCTTCTGTAAACGTGATGTTTAGGTCTCTCTCCCACTTCCCTAGGTATGGGGGATCCTGTTGGGACATATGGGTCAGTAAAATGTTGTAAGAATGAGAGAGAGATTTCCGAATTGGCTCCTCGCCCATGCACAACTCCTCAAAGGGTGTAGGTTGTCTGCAGAAACCCGTGACCTCTGGAAGGGATCTGAGGAAGTGTGACAATTGTAAGATCTTCCATCTGCCCAATATGGAGGTGTTAAAGCTAGGGTATATGTTAGATGGGTCATTCCAACCTGTAGGCCCACAAAAAGAGGAGGCTCTAACTAGGTTCCGGTCCAAACGTAGCCGAAAGGACCTATCGGAGAGGCCTGGGTTGAAATCCGGATGTCCAATTATTGGTGTCATTGGGGAAGGAAAATTGGGTGTCTCCGCCACTCTGGAGTATCTGCGTAGTTCCTCCAAGGTGGTGTCAAGCAATGGGTGGGAAGGTAAAAATCTGGAAGAGTGAGTTCCACTCCAAGGTAGACCCTCAATGGGAAACGGAATTGTTTCCTGTTCTAATCCAATCCACAGCTTATGTGATGAGTGCCTGCACCAGTCTACAATTCTGTTCATGTGGACTGCTGTGTAGTAGAGAGCTGGGTCAGGGAGGCCCACGCCTCCTCTAAGTTTTGGTCTTTGTAATAGGGATCTCTTGAGCCTCGGTTTGCCCTGCCAGACATATCTGACAAATACTGAGCGTAACTTACGGAAGAAGTGGTATCTTAACGGGCAATGCCTGAAGAAGGTAGAGCAATCTCGGCATGATGTTCATTTTTAACACATTGCATCTACCAAACCAGGAGACCGCCAGGCCTCTCCATCTATCTAGGTCTGAGGAGAACACATTCAGAAGTGGTTGAAAGTTGAGTTGATAAATGAGATGTAGATCAGAGGGGATTTTTGTGCCTAAATATTTGATGGCCTGAGAAGACCACCGGAAGGGGAAATTGCCGCTAATGGAGGCCCGGGAACTAGAGGTAAGAGTGATGTTTAGCGCTCCTGACTTTTGGAGGTTAATTTTGAAATCTGATAATTCCCCGTATTTACGTATTGCCAATAGTAAGTTTGGGAGAGACGTATGAGGATCTGAGATGTAGAATAACAGGTCGTCCGCATATGCGGCAATTTTATGGTGATAAGTGCTCGTCTCAAGTCCCCTGATGTTCGGATTAAACCTTATATGTTGTAATAAGGGCTCTAGTGAAATTATAAAAAGGAGTGGGGAAAGTGGACATCCCTGCCTCGTACCGTTGCTTATCTTAAAGGGGTTAGAAGTAATCCCATTTACCCTAACTGTTGCTGTGGGAGTAGAATATATGGCAGAAATCCAGGATAACATGGGAGCCGGCATGCCAAGGCGTCACAGGGTGGCCAAGAGGAAGGTCCAGTTTACCCTGTCGAACGCCTTTTCGGCGTCCGTAGATAACAGAATGAATGGGATGTTGAGGCGTTTAGCCCTAGCCACCACATTTATCGTCCTGATGGTATTATCTCGAGCCTCTCTGTTACGGATAAAGCCTGTTTGGTCTAAAGGGATTATGCGTTGGAGAACTGCACCTATTCTCTCAGCTAGAATTTTTGTGAATAGCTTCAGGTCGCAATTAAGAAGGGAGATAGGCCTGTAACTCGCGCACATGAGAGGGTCTTTTTCAGGCTTAGGGATGACAGATATACTGGCTTGTAGGATATCTGTAGGTATGGCGTGATTGTCCAATATAGCATTGAAAGCAGTAACGAAGTGAGCTGTCAGTTGAGTTTGGAAGGTCTTATAATAGTTGATGGTGAAACCATCGGGGCCTGGCGCTCTCCCCGTCGGAGTGTTGGCTAAAGCCTTTGTGAGCTCATCTGGGGTAATAGGCTGTAAGAGCAAGTCTATCTCCTCTTCGTTAAGGGAAGGTAGTTTCGCCGCTGCGAGATACGCCTCTATAGAGTCTACACTATTTTGGTTCCGTTCCCCCATGGGAGAGGAATGTAAGTTGTAAAGGGGTTCATAGAATGGCTTGAAAGACTCAGCCATTTCTGCGGAATCATAAACCTTGGATCCTGTTGAAGAAGATAAGGCGGTGATGTAGGAAAGGTTGCGTTGGGTCCTTATGGCGTTTGCGAGTGTTCTGCTGCACTTATCTCCGAATTCGTAAAAAGTTCTGCGTGTCCTCAAGAGGTTATTCTTAGCGTGAAACAGAGAATGCTCTCTGATTTGCTCTCGGAGCTTGGTTACTTCTGCCTCTGTTGCCCTGTCTGGATGGTGTTTGTGACGTTTTTCACAATCGTGTAATTTTACAAGTAATTCAGATAGCGTTTTTTCTCTGGCTACTTTGAGTCTGTGGCCATGTTTGATAAATATTCCTCTTATGTAGCATTTATGCGCTGACCAGATAGTTAGCAGGTTGGGGACCGATTGTTTGTTACTCTCGAAAAAGAGATTCAGTTCTCACAAGATGTCTGCTCTCACCTCAGGATCTTGGATAAGAGATTCGTTTAGACGCCAGGTGGCTCTCTGGGGAGCCGGGCGCTTCCAGTTTAGGGTCAAAGAGATCGGGGCATGGTCCGAGAGTGCAATGTGCCCAATCTGTGCCCCCGAGACAAGAGGGATCGTAGCGTGGGAGACCAGGAAGAGGTCAATCCTGGAATAAGAATTGTAGACAGCCGAAAAAAAGGTGTAATCTCTCTCTTGCGGATGAAGAATCCGCCAAATGTCAACTAAGCGATAAGAATGCAGTAGATCCCTGATTCGGTTCCGGTATCGCAAAGATAAGGCCGAGGAGCCCGACGATGTGTCCCTACGGGGATCTATAGTTAGATTAAGGTCTCCCCCTAAGACTAGTGTTCCCTCTGTGAAGGCAGCCAAAGCGTCCAAGCATGATTCAAGCACCGGCAGTTGGTCCACATTTGGCAAGTACAGGTTCACAAATGTGAATGTCTGTGACTGAATAGTACCTTTTGACAAAAAGGTATCTACCCTCAGGGTCCGCATGGAGATCCCTCAGCTGCCAAGGCAAAGTTTTAGCGAGGAGGATACTTGTCCCTTTAGATTTTGAGGGTGAAGCACTGTGGTACACTACTGGGAAATGCTTGCTGTGGAGTTTAGGGATACAATCCGCCCGAAAATGGGTCTCCTGTAAAAACACGATCTGGGGTCTCTGCCTCCAAAGATCTGAAAGGCAACTAGAACGCTTCTCGGGAGCATTTAGACCCTTCACATTCCAGGATACAAACTTCAGAGACATGTCTGAGAGTGCGGGGTCGGGTCGCCAGACCTCGCCAGAAACCGAAACTGTTAGCGAGATGGGAGAGAGGAGGGGAGGGGGAAAACAGATTAGAGTAAAAGAGTTACAGGGAGAGGGTGGGGAGGGGCACAAGTAGGGTCAAGAAAAGAAAAAGAGAAGAATGGGAGAACAAAAAAGGAGAAGTAAGAACAATCTAAGTCTCCAATCGGAGAGTTACTGCCTAATAGGGCAGCTAGGGCCTAGTGGGGGAAGAGGTAGGGCACTTCAGAGGTCGGGCTCCCGGAACGCGAGTCCCCCCCCCCCAGCCCATTTTTCATTAGATGCGGTCCTGTCGGGAACCGCATTAGTGCATTAGGCTTCATTGAAAAGAGATGGCTCTTTAGTTACACATAACATTTAACCCTTTGACATTCAATTTAACATAACACTTTTTAACTTGATAACCGACAAAAACAAGACATTAAGAGTTGCCCTAATTGAAAGAACTATGTAAATTTTTGATCTCTCGTCATTATCTCTGTTTGCTAAATGGGTCGCTAATCCCACCGGGCCCCAGACAGATGAGAGCGTCCCATAACCCCTTACCTGAGTCCCCACATCTGAGAGAATCAATTTCCGTCTGGAACAATCGTAGGGTCCCAAGGTAGGATAGTTGGTAAGAAGGAGGAGTGGATGGGGGAGGGGGTGAGGAGAGGGGAGAGGAGGGTGAATGTGGGGGAGGGTGGGGAGAGAAGAGGGGTAGAGGGAGAGGGGGAGTAGGGGACCATTAGTAAGATAACAATATCTCTATAGAGACATTCATCTTTGGTTATTATAAAAGTTTCTACTCCTGATACCAGCTAGCCCTTCTATATCCCATCTTAGAAGTTCAACTCACTTCGGTGGTAAGCATCAAAGTTATTAAACAGTGTAAACTATTTGTACCCATTTCCGTGTCTTATAGTGTGGTACAAGCTGCAAATCATAAACAACTGAGTGATTGCTAAGCTATTATCAATAAAGTCCGTTATCTCTAGATTATAACAATAAAGATGGACATATCTGTGTCTTCTTAAGGATGATCCCGCCTGTGGGACCCGCTTACCAGTCTGTGTACTTTTCCTCTGTTCCTGGTAAAAAAAAAAAAAAAAATTCGGAAGTGACGTTTTGACGTCACTTCTGCCCTGCAATGTTGTGGGGACGGGTGGGGGCCATCTTCCCTTCACTCGTCTCCATGTCCAGCAAGAGTGAAGATCTGATTGCCTCCGCCGCAGAGACCACTATTATCGGAAACCGGACCACCGGCCGAGCAAGAGGATACCAGGGTTATGGCAGCTAGCTGCTGCCATGACTATATTCCTCTTCAAAGTAAGGACGTATATCGGCGTGCGGCAGTCCGGAAGTGGTTAATTTTATTATACATATTGTGTTTGCACTTACACACCACTAGGTGGCAGCGCATCTTATTATCACATGACAATTACAGCCACTTTACTGCGCATGTGCAAGCCATTTTCTTTCTTTGGGCACGCTTCTCTTGGTCAGTACCAGAAGCTCTTGGCTCCCTACTGTACATACAGCTAGATCATCTTTGGATGCCTACTGTGGTCAGCAGCCTATGTAACCTGGTACAAAAGGCTTCACCGTCCTTTTAAAAGCTGCAAGTTCATCTGATTTCCTGACTTCCTGTGGGCATTCGTCTGCACAGCCTTCCTCTTACTTGTTTAGAGAGCAATTATCTGCCGCAATATCTGATTTCTTGGTCAGAATGTCTGTCATTTTTAGAGGCCTTAGATGACAGGTGTTACAAGCGAGCACCTTCAGTTTCTCCTCCTGGGTCAGTCTCTGACTTTACCTTTCCTGCAGACACACTGCCTGGGAAATAGATTAGAAGATCCTCTTTTCTTTCTGAGGAATCAGACCAAGAGGCGTTGCCTAACCCAAATTTTCATTCCTGTTTACGGATACCATTGTTGCCCTTACTGATGCTGCATGCTTTTGTTTTTTGCATTAGAGCAGCCTTGTCTGGTTTACCCCAAGGTTTCCCAGATGGGGTCCCTACAATTTTTTTTCTCCTGCTAAGACCTTCCTAGACCACGCATTCCTTGAGCCTGTCCTATACAGCGACTGGCCTTAGCCTGAAAAGGTACTCTATTTGCTCCTCCAAAACGTCTTATTTTGCAATATCCTTTCGAGGAGAAATTCATGCAAAAATAAATGGTCCTTGTAGTGGACCCTGCTACCTCTGATCTTAACCAGATGGTAACGGTCCCTGTAGAGCCGTGGTTCTCAACTCCTGTCCTCAGGACCCACTAAGGCTCGATTCACACCTATGCATGTTGCTTTTGTGCGTTTTTGGAGGGTTTTTTTTCATGCTTGCCACGTTTTTGAGCAGCGTTTTTGCCGCGATTTGCGTTTTTTACGTGTGTGTTTTTTTTTTTTTTTTTTTTTTTTTTTTTACAGTCTTAAAAAAAAATTTAAAAAAAATAAATAAAAAAAAAAAAACGGCAAAAACGGTGCACTTGCGTTTTTAATGCTTGTCCATTGAATTCTATTACATGCAAAACGCTGCATTTTGCATGGAAAAAAAGTCCCTGACCCTTTCCAAAAATGCAGAGAAACAAAAAGGCATTGATGTGAACATGTTCCATAGGAACCCATGTTAAAAAATTCCCGTGCATTTCTGCAAAATGCATCAAAAAACGCGCTAGTGTGAATGGAGCCTAAGGGAGATAACTGAAATACATCACAAGTGAGATCATCTGCTCATCAGTGATTGCAGTATTCTAGTCTGCATCTCCCCAAGGTAATACCTAAAATCTGGCCTGGTAGTGGGTCCTGAGGACAGTAGGATAGTGGACTAAAGACTGAGGCTCTCATTAAGGCCCTTTCTTACCTTGGCAACTTGCATTTGCTTCCATGGCAGTTTGCCAGACCTTTGCTGTCTGGACTAATTGCATGATTGAGACCCCAGTTCCATTTTAACAGATCCCTCCATGTTACTGCCAACTAGAGGCTTTACCTGTAGCCCTATGCCACTAATCGGTGATCTACAAACTGTGGCCCTTTTGCTTGTGCCTATCTGGCCCTTGGACCAATATTCCTCCAACTGACACCAATGATGAAGCACCATTCCTCCCACTGATGCCATTAGTTAGGAATGCTTTCTATCACTGACACCATCAATGGGGAACTATTCCTCCCATTGATGCAAACAATGGGACACTATTCCTTCTGCTAAGACCAACAATGGGGCACTGTTTACTCCCACTAATGCCAGGACATTTTTCTTTTCTCACTGGCTCCACTAAAGCCTGCAGGACAGTAAACTGGCCCTTTTTGGAGACCCCTGCACTAGATGAATAGCTTGGTGGCTATGCTTCACCAGATCTCCAGGATAAGCCTTCTCTCCATCCTTGTGCAGAGGTTTCTTTGGCTCAAATGCTGGTCAGCAGAACTCCTGTACAAGAAACATCTTGAGTGTCTGCCCTTTGAGAACCCGTTTGGTCCCTCCTTTTTGCATAATTGCATCAAGGAGATCACAGGGTGTACTCTCCTCCCCCAGGAAAAAGTTTGCTTTTGCGAGTAGGCACTTTACTCCTGAGGCTAGAAAATTTAATGTTGTCCCTCTCAGGCCTCCAGCTTCAGGCCTAAGTCTGGAACAAACTTTGGTTGGAAGTTATGGTCCCCCAGGCCTTCTCACGGTGGGGATTGCTTCAGATGAAGATCTTCTGGAGTCAAGATTTAACAACAAACTTGATAGGTTTGTCACAAGGTTGAGGGACCCTTGGACCTACAGTTGATGCTTTGACTCAGTGGGATTAGTTCCACCTGGTCTATGCCTTTTTGCCTCTTGCATCTACCTTGTCTATTCTGGTGACCTTTATCATATCAAACAACCCAGACTACTAGCAGACTTTCCATGGGCCCTTTTTGAGCATTGAGACCTTCTGTCCCAAGAGCGATCCACCAGCCTGCTTTTTGGTTGCTGGCATTAACCGCATGGCTGAAGTCCAGATCCTAAGACATAGGAATGATCCAATCCAATAGGCCCATCTTCCATGACATTTTTTCCTTGGAAGTACTCAATGGGACCCACCTGTACTAACCCCCCCCCCCCCCAGTTTGGTCCAGCACAGTGTCTATCTTTAAGTACCAATAAAGGGCATTTTTAGCCTTGGTATTTGTTTCAGAGACCCTTGGTCTCTCATGCTGTTAAGGCTTTATTGCAGGGTGTTGCTAATACCTGTTCCACTGTTCATTCCTCTGCAATTCTGTGGGACCTTAATCTGGTAGTTTTGGTCTTTTTTGAGAGGCAGCCTTTTTTGAACCTATTAAAAATATTTATTTGTCTGAACTTGCCGTACTTTTTGTTGCTTTTACCTCTGCACAGAGTGTCTTTTTGATTTAGCAGCCTTAGCTTGTAAAGAGCCTTTCTTTTTGTTGCACATGGACAATGCTGTTTTGAGACCTAAAGCCTCTTTTCCACCTCAGTAAGGACTATTCCTTCCTTCATTGTGTCCTGTTCCAAAGCATGCCTGCTGTGAGAATCTACCTCTCAGCTATTGCCTCCTAGATTCCCTTATGTGCTCCCTGTGGGTTCCCGCAGGGGGCTCCCTGCTTCTCGATCCATCACTGCAAGGTGGACTAGACATTGCTCAAGCCTAGTCTAAGGGCTAGAGTTCCTCCTGTTCCTGTTAAGGTGCACTCTACCAGATCTGTTAGTGCTTGATAGGCTTTTCAGCATCTGTTTCTCAGATTTGCAGTGCTGCCACCTGGTCTTCTGTTAACCTTTAGGTTCTGCCAGGTGGATATTCAGGCCTCCTGTGATGCTTATTTTGGGTAGAAGGTGCTAGTTCATCAAGCCTTTCTTGATATGTATGTTGTGTGAATGTTGGTGTTAGCTGTGTTGCTCACCCCTCAGTTGGCCTTTGCTTGGATATCTCCAAGCCTAAAGATCATGTGTACTGTATGACTAGGGAAAACTTTGGCTTTTGACTTGCCAGTAAAAATCTGTTTCTTGGAGTACAGTATGAAACTGTCAAACCATGATCAGACTGAGACAGAAGTACAGTTAAATCTCACTTTAATAATAATAATAATAATAATAATAATAGTAAACTTGGTCAAAACCTAGCCAGAGTTCAGGAGCCGGAACGTATAGTCAGACAAGCCAAAATGTCAGGGAGCCAGAGATTAGCGTAGTAGAACAGCAAGCAGGATCTGGAGCCAGATGGAATGTCAGCCAAACAAGTCTTTAACAGGAACACAGGACAGCGTTTCTAGAGATGTGACCAAGGCAAAGGCAGAGATCATCTGGGCTGGACAGCTTAAGTAGGCAGGACTGACAAGCAGGCTATCGTCAACAGGTGAGTCACTGTGGAGAGATAGGAGCTGGCAATTAGCCGACAGCTGAACAGCCAGCTCAAAAGGAAGGGCTGAGCCCAGCCCTGACAAACGCGTCTCTTCCCCTCTGTTCTTTATGATCTCCCCATTGCTTGCTACAAAACTGAGGCTAGCTGGTAGTGGGAGGAGTTTTATAAGGGATGCCCCTGCAGCTTTCTTCTCTTGATGGTGTCCAATCACCTAAGTAAGTGTGTGTGTGTGTGTGTGTGATCCATGGTTAAAGACAATGTGGTCAATTAGCAAAGCTTTACCGCATGCGATAAGGGTCTTTTACTCATGTGCATAATTTACTGCATGCCATAATGTGGCAGTCCAATTCACCCAAAAATGTTTTATATGGTATTTACCAAAGAAAAGGGGGGGGGGGGGGATGCCGATAAATGCCGCATAAAAAGCTCAAGTCCAATTCACGGACCTGAGTGTTAAAAAGCAAGCAGAGTTTAGCTGGCAGTATTTGTCAAAACAGCCTGGTGGGTCAGGAGGACTGACAAATAGCTGGTTGCTAAGAAGTGGGCCGGGAAGCCGGCCGCAGCATCATTAACAACCGATGACTCTTAAGTAGAGATGAGCCCGATGTTTGCCTGTTCGCCGAATAGCGAACAATTTGGGGTGTTCGCGGCAAATTCAAAAGCTGCGGAACACCCTTTAAAAGTCTATGGGAGAAATCAAAAGTGCTAATTTTTGAAAGGCTTGTATGCATGGTATTGTCATAAAGTATATAAACTGAAGGTAAACAAGTTAAATCCGCCCAGGCCTGTATTACCACCTCTGCGCTTAATGACAATAAAAGCTGCCGCTTAAAATATAAAATGTGTATAAGCTGAATCCACCCTTTGATTGTGAAGATGAATAGCGGCGCTGTCCCTACTAGTTGGAAGAATGGGTCAAGCACTACCGTCCTCCCTATTGAGTGAGCTGGAGGTGCACTGGATCTCAAAGGTGATGAATAAATGAAATGCATACACCAATTAACATCCCCTATTACTGTAACACATGAAAATCCTACAAACACCTTGGTAAAATGTGATACTCTAATATAAACAAATATTGCAACCAGCAATGAAGCTGCAATGTGATAACAGTGAATTAAAGTCCACCAAGTGACAGTAGTGTATGACTGATATAATGGTACCAGCCTTCAAAACTGAAATGAAGAGAGAAAGGAAAAAAAAAATTCTTTTTAAATGATGACTAAAAATGCAACCAGTGAAAAAATATAAATAAAATGTAAAAAATAGTCCACATAAATAATGACAATATGTGACTAAATCCCAGAAAGTGCAGGTGTCTTCAAACCGCTCAGCTGTGATCCACAAATTTCACCACACCTCAGTGATGTGATTCCACTCCCTTCTGAAGTTCAAACTCACCAGCTACAACCCCTGGCAAATTATGGAATCACCAGTCCCTGAGTATGTTCCTTCAGTTGTTTTATTATTGTAGAAAAAAAGCAGATCAGACATGGCCAAAAACTAAAGGCATTTCAAATGGCAACTTTCTGGCTTTAACCACTTGAGCCCCGGACCATTATGCTGCCTAAGGACCAGAGGTCTTTTTCCAATTTGGCACTGCGTCGCTTTAACTGCTAATTGCGCGGTCATGCAATGCTGTACCCAAACGAAATTTGCGTCCTTTTCTTCCCACAAATAGAGCTTTCTTTTGATGGTATTTGATCACCTCTGCGGTTTTTATTTTTTGCGCTATAAACGGAAAAAGACCGAAAATTTTGAAAAAAAATGATATTTTCTACTTTTTGTTATAAAAAAAATCCAATAAACTAAATTTTAGTCATACATTTAGGCCAAAATGTATTCGGCCACATGTCTTTGGTAAAAAAAATGTCAATAAGCGTATATTTATTGGTTTGCGCAAAAGTTATAGCGTCTACAAACTAGGGTACATTTTCTGGAATTTACACAGCTTTTAGTTTATGACTGCCTATGTCATTTCTTGAGGTGCTAAAATGGCAGGGCAGTACAAAACTCCCCCAAATGACCCCATTTTGGAAAGTAGACACCCCAAGGAAATTGCTGAGAGGCATGTTGAACCCATTGAATATTTATTTTTTTTGTCCCAAGTGATTGAAAAATGACAAAAAAAAAAAAAAAAAATATTTACAAAAAGTCGTCACTAAATGATATATTGCTCACACAGGCCATGGGCCTATGTGGAATTGCACCCCAAAATACATTCTGCTGCTTCTCCTGAGTATGGGGATACCACATGTGTGGGACTTTTTGGGAGCCTAGCCGCGTACGGGGCCCCGAAAACCAATCACCGCCTTCAGGATTTCTAAGGGTGTAAATTTTTGCTTTCACTCTTCACTGCCCATCACAGTTTCGGAGGCCATGGAATGCCAAGATGGCACAAAACCCCCCAAAATGACCCCATTTTGGAAAGTAGACACCCCAAGCTATTTGCTGAGAGGCATATTGAGTCCATGGAATATTTTATATTTTGACACAAGTTGCGGGAAAGTGACACTTTTTTTTTTTTTTTTTTTTTTTTTTTTTCATAAAGTTGTCACTAAATGATATATTGCTCACACAGGCCATGGGCATATGTGGAATTGCACCCCAAAATACATTTAGCTGCTTCTCCTGAGTATGGGGATACCACATGTGTGGGACTTTTTGGGAGCCTAGCCGCGTACTGGACCCCGAAAACCAATCACTGCCTTCAGGATTTCTAAGGGTGAAAATTTTTGATTTCACTCTTTACTGCCTATCACAGTTTCGGAGGCCATGGAATGCCCAGGTGGCACAAAACCCCCCCAAATGACCCCATTTTGGAAAGTAGACACCCCAAGCTATTTGCTGAAAGGCATGGTGAGTATTTTGCAGCTCTCATTTGTTTTTGAAAATGAAGAAAGACAAGAAAAAACATTTTTTTTTTTCTTTTTTCAATTTTCAAAACTTTGTGACAAAAAGTGAGGTCTGCAAAATACTCACTATACCTCTCAGCAAATAGCTTGGGGTGTCTACTTTCCAAAATGGGGTCATTTGGGGGGGTTTTGTGCCACCTGGGCATTCCATGGCCTCCGAAACTGTGATAGGCAGTGAAGAGTGAAATCAAAAATTCACGCCCTTAGAAAGCCTGAAGGCGGTGCTTGGTTTTCGGGGTCCCGTACGCGGCTAGGCTCCCAAAAAGTCTCACACATGTGGTATCCCCGTACTCAGGAGAAGCAGCAGAATGTATTTTGGGGTGTAATTTTACATATTTCCATGGCATGTTTGAGCAATATATCATTTAGTGACAACTTTGTGCAAAAAAAAAAAAAAAAAAATTTGTCTTTCCCGCAACTTGTGTCGCAATATAAAATATTCCATGGACTCGACATGCCTCTCAGCAAATAGCTTGGGGTGTCTACTTTCCAAAATGGGGTCATTTGGGGGGGGTTTGAACTGTCCTGGCATTTTATGCACAACATTTAGAAGCTTATGTCACACATCACCCACTCTTCTAACCACTTGAAGACAAAGCCCTTTCTGACACTTATTGTTTACATGAAAAAGTTTTTTTTTTTTTGCAAAAAAATTACTTTGAACCCCCAAACATTATATATTTTTTTTAAAGCAAATGCCCTACAGATTAAAATGGTGGGTGTTTCATTTTTTTTTTTCACACAGTAATTGCGCAGCGATTTTTCAAACGCATTTTTTGGGGAAAAAACACACTTTTTTAAATTTTAATACACTAAAACACTATATTGCCCAAATGTTTGATGAAATAAAAAAGATGATCTTAGGCCGAGTACATGGATACCAAACATGACATGCTTTAAAATTGCGCACAAACGTGCAGTGGCAACAAAATAAATACATGTTTAAAAGCCTTCAAAAGCCTTTACAGGTTACCACTTTAGATTTACAGAGGAGGTCTACTGGAAAAATTACTGCACTCGATCTGGCCTTCGCGGTGATACCTCACATGCATGGTGCAATTGCTGTTTACGTTTGACGACAGACCGCCGCTTGCGTTCGCCTTAGCGCGAGAGCAGGGGGCGACGGGTGTTTTTTTTTTGTTTTTTTTTTTTTTTTTTTTCTTTATTATTTTTTTGCTTTTTTAATCTTACTTTTAAACTGTTCCTTTCATATTTTTTTTTTTTTAATCATTTTTATTGTTATCTCGGGGAATGTAAATATCCCCTATGATAGCAATAGGTAGTGACAGGTACTCTTTTTTGAAAAAATTGTGGTCTATTAGACCCTAGATCTCTCCTCTGCCCTCAAAGCATCTGACCACACCAAGATCGGTGTGATAAAATGCTTCCCCAATTTCCCAATGGCGCTATTTACATCCGGCGAAATCTAAGTCATGAAATACTCGTAGCTTCCGGTTTCTTAGGCCATAGAGATGTTTGGAGCCACTCTGGTCTCTGATCAGCTCTATGGTCAGCTGGCTGAATCACCGGCTGCATTCTCAGGTTCCCTGTTGAGACAGGAGAGCCAGAGAAAAACACGGAAGACGGTGGGGGGGGGGCATTCCCTCCCACGGCTTGTAAAAGCAGTCTAGAGGCTAATTAGCCGCTAGGATTGCTTTTACATGAAAGCCGACCGCTGGCTGAAAAGAATGATACCAAGATGATACCTAAACCTGCAGGCATCATTCTGGTATAACCACTCAAAGTCGTGAATGGCGTACCTGAAGACAAAAAAATGGTTAACAATGGTTAACAATAAAGCACAGTAAAGTGTAAATAATTACACACCTGAAAAACAAACATGATAAAACATAATAAAACATAATAACAATAACAATAACACATTGCAGAATAGAATACAGTAAAAAAGAGCAGAACAATAGAGAGAGAGAATAGAGAGAGAGAGAACAATAAAACAACAACTATTTTTTTTTATTTCATATTTTTTTTTTTTTTTTTTACACTTTTTTTGTAACTAACTTTTATAACGGTAACCGGTTCCAGGTTCGGGTCTCTCAAAATGCGATGGCATCTTGGGAGACCCTGTGAAAGTGTGCCTAGTCTGTGCAGTGCTGTACCCTACGTTAATACTCAACTAGTGAATGGTAGCGTTCAAAACATTCACCAATGCAAAGACCAGGATTGTCAGGACAGGAGGGACAATAATAGTGGGTGTCACGCCTATATCCGCGCTTGCTGCAGACACGACATCTTTTTTGGGGGGTTCGTTGGGTAGGGGTACTCGGGAGGACATAAAAATGCCTCTCATGCAGCCGACTGCATTTGGTTGGGGATGTGAATGGGGGAAGTACGGGCGCTGCAGAAGCGGTGGGTTCCCAATTAGGATTGGCGAATGCAGCAGGAAGGGCACTATGGGCACGACGGGCCTGTGTTTGTCTTTTTGGTGGCAGCGGGACACTACTTGTGCTTGCCACCTCACCAGCTTCAACTGCACTTATGGGACTCGCCACGTCACCACGTGTTACTGCAGTGCTGGTTTGACTACGACCGGGGTGTACTAGGCCGCTGGCGCTTGCCAGTTCACCAAAACGCTACCAAAAAACTGTTAGCGATCGCAGGGATCAGGCCTGACTCTGCGAATGCTGCAGTTATGCGTTTAGTGTTTTGTAAGTGACAGTGATCGATCGATACTGCACTTGGGTGGGCTGGGCCGGGCCGGGCGGAGGGGCAAAACGCAGGTGCTAGCAGGTATCTGGGCTGATCCCGCTAACACTGCGTTTTTGGGAACCCTAAACTGCTGGTGACGCTAGTATAGATCTGATCGGATCAGATATTGATGCGATCAGATACTATACCACTAAGGGAGGTGTACGGTGCGTGCGTGGGTGTTAGCGGTACTGGCGCTAATCTGATGCTGCCTGGGGCTGGTGCTTGCCAGTTCACCAAAATACTACCAAAAAAACTGTTAGCGATCGCAGGGATCAGGCCTGACTCTGCGAACGCTGCAGTTATGCGTTTAGTGTTTTGTAAGTGTCAGTGATCGATCGATACTGCACTTGGGTGGGCTGGGCTGGGCCGGGCGGAGGGGCAAAACGCAGGTGCTAGCAGGTATCTGGGCTGATTCCGCTAACACTGCGTTTTTGGGAACCCTAAACTGCTGGGGACGCTAGTATAGATCTGATCAGATCAGATATTGATCCGTTCAGATACTATACCACTAAGGGAGGCGTATGCTGCGTGCGTGGGTGTTAGCGGTACTGGCGCTAACCTGACGCCTGGGGCTGGTGCTTGCCAGTTCACCAAAATGCTACCAAAAAAACTGTTAGCGATCGCAGGGATCAGGCCTGACTCTGCGAACGCTGCAGTTATGCGTTTAGTGTTTTGTAAGTGACAGTGATCGATCGATACTGCACTTGGGTGGGCTGGGCCGGGCCGGGCGGAGGGGCAAAACGCAGGTGCTAGCGGGTATCTGGGCTGATCCCGCTAACACTGTGTTTTTGGGGACACTAGTATAGATCTGATCGGATCAGATATTGATCCTCTCAGATACTATACCACTAAGGGAGGCGCATGCTGCATGCGTGGGTGTTAGCGGTACTGGCGCTAATCTGACGCTGCCTGGGGCGACGCATATCACCGCCGGGCGATCGGGGGCTAAACCTTTATTCGGTAATAAACGGCGGGTGCCCTGACACTATAAAAAATAAACAAACTAACCAGCGTCAACCGTAACGGTTATACGGTGATCAGTGGTGAAAGGGTTAACTAGGGGGCAATCAAGGGGTTAAAACATTTATTAGGTAGTATATGGGGGTCCCTGTCGCTATAAAACGCTGACGGCGAACCTAAATATTTACCTCACTAACTAGCGTCACCAGCGACACTAATACAGCGATCAGAAAAATGATCGCTTAGTGACACTGGTGACAGGGGGTGATCAAGGGGTTAAAACTTTGTTAGGGGGGTACCCTAGACCTAAAGGGGGGTAATACTAACTGCCCTAACACAGTAACTGTCACAAACTGACACTATGCAGTAATCAGAAAAAAAAAAAAAAAAAAAACTGCTGGTGTCAGTTTGTGACAGGGGGGGGTGATTGGGGGGGATCGGGGGGCGATCGGGGGGGGGGGGGATCGGGGTGTTTTGTGTGCCTGGCATGTTCTACTGTGTGTGTGTGTGTGTGTGTTGGTGCACTCACATTGATGTCTTCTCTCCTCGGGCCGGAACGGAAATTACCGAGCCGAGGAGAGATGACATCATTTCCTTTGCTGCTGTTTAGCATACAGCAGCAAAGGAAGATTCTCATTGGCCGGCGGCGATCGCGAGGGGGGGGCCACGAACGGATGGTCTCCCCCTCATCACCGATCGCCGCTGGACAAAAGACGACCGCCTCGGGCACCGGGGGGGGGTCCGATAGGACCCCCCCACCCACGGAAGGCAAATCACGTACCCTGTACGTGATTTTGCCTGTCCGTGCCACTTTGCCGACGTACATCGGCGTGAGGCGGTCGTCAAGTGGTTAAGAAACACTAAAAGAAATCAAGAAAAATAATTGTGGTGGCCAGTAACAGTTAGATTTATAGAACAAGCACAGGGAATAAATTATGGAATCGCGCTGTAAATTTTCATTACAAACACTAACACCTGCATCAGATTAAATCTGCTTGTTAGTATGTAGGTAAAAAGGAGTGATCACACCTTGGAGAGCTGTTGCAACAAGTGGACTGACATGAAACATGGCTCCAACACCAGAGGGGTCAATTGAAAAAAAGGAGAGGATTATCAAGAGGGTAAATCCTCACGCATTGTTGCACAAGATGTTGGTTGTTCAGTCGGCTGTGTCTAAAACATGGACCAAATACAAATATGGGAAGGTGGTTAAAGGCAAGCATACTGGTAGACCAAGAAAGACATCAAAGCATCAAGACAGATGCAATGGGCTAAGGAAACAGGTTACAATGGGCTAAGGAAAGGCAATCGTGGACTGTGGATGATTGGATTTCTGTCTTGATGCTTTGATGTCTTCCTTGGTCTACCAGTATGCTTGACTTTAACCACCTTCCCATGTTTGTATTTGGGATAGGGAAAATATTCAGTTGGTAACGTCCAAAGTGACTGTGCTACATATAAAGTTTCAAAACCACATGTAATACGTGACTTGTTCTCAGTGCAAATGAATTATTTAACATAAAAATTATTTTAAAATTATTTATCAAACATTGGTAATGAACTGGATAAAATAAATCAAATCGTGGCTGGTGCTCAGTGCAACGTAAGTGGTATTAAACAGTCTTAGTAAAATTCTTGGTGTTTCTTTAGACCTAGGCAGGTATATCCATACATGCATCTACTGCCTGTGTTAATTTTAGTGACCGGGTGCTCGTGTCATGTATTGTGATCATGCAGACACTCACCAGCTTCTTTAACCCCTGCGGGGGTAACACGCAGTCAGTGTGTGCCACTGTGCGGCAGTCTCAGGCAATTTCTGGATCAAGGTGACGTTTAAACATAAAGAGGAGATTCCCATACCGTAAAACCATAAACACTCTTTATTAAAAGCAGATGACAGAGTGGTACTCACATTTTAGTAGTTTAAAACCAGGCAATCAAGTGTCATCAAAAAGGAAAGCGTCAGGTTTAAAAGCTGTGTTCACTGGGAGATGATGCAAAGGTGTCAAATAGGCCACGCCCTATGCGTTTCGTCAGAGGACGTCTACGGTAGCTCCAACCCACTCACATGGGGGTTAGCATGCGACCCAGATTTCCACTAAGAACCGGCCTCTCTCCTTTAAGATAGTGTTTCCATATGTGGAATGAAAAAAATGCTCCAATGGTGTAGTACCGTTAAAATTATATTTATTCACATTAAAACAGTGCCAATACACTCGCATTCAAATAAAAACTAGTAGGCAAATCACTTCACAGCAGTTGGGAAACAGCACGGCACACTGACCGGTGATAATGAAAATGAAACCACAACAAATGGCCACGGCGGACCCAGGGAGTATGGATGCTGCTGATCGTCTCACCCGCTTGCAGCAACACGTCCCTCGGCTGATCCCCGCTCTGTCACCCGTCACTCCTTCCTCTACCACTCGTGTAAGATTGCCGTGTAGCCAAGCCCCGACATGTTTCGTCAGTAGGACATCATTCATCACTGCTCCCGAAAAAATGGCCGTTTTTTTAAAAACTTTTTTTTTGCATTGATACATATCCCCTGGGCAGGACCCAGGTCCCCAAACACTTTTTATTTTTCACATTCGTGTCCCATAGACTAACGGTGTTCGAACAAATTTTTTGCCTGTTCCCATATTCTGCTGCGAACCGAACCGGGGGGCTCATCCCTACTCATCAGCTCTCGGTGAAAAATCCAAAAAAGAAAGTGCCTCTTAAGTATCATAGGTTTATTTTGGTATTAAAAGCACTTACATTAAAGTTGACGAATTGCAGCTTCCATAGAGAACTAAACCCAGTGTGTGTCATAAATCCAATGGTGTGGGGCTGATGTATGCCAAGCAGATGGCCGCGGACCTCCGCTTGGAAACGCCGGCTGTGTAAGCGGTGATGTGAGAGTCACTTCCGCGTTCCAACAGGTCACATGGGTGATGACGTCACTCGGGTCGTTCAGGTTCGCTGGGAATCACTACGCGTTTCTGAGCATGCGCGAAGCTCGTAATGAGCATGCGCGCTCCTTTGTCAAGTGCATTAGGGAACGCAAATCGGGAAGCTTAAATGGCTGAATGTGAAAAACAATTACCAATCAGAACCGATCGGAATGGAGGGGAAGAGGAACAATGTCTGGGAAGGTTGAATGACTGTGATGAGGATAAATTCTCTATGGATTACAAATTAGTGTAAAAATATATAAAATATAAAATAAAAAAAGTGTATGTATGTATACATACACACACACACACACACACACACACACACACACACACCCCTCCCCCAAATCCATACCAGACACTTATCTGAGCATGCAGCCTGACAGGTAAGGGGAGGGGTGTGTGAGTGCCCCCCCCCCCGAACCATACCAGGTCACATGCCCTCAACAAGACAAGGTAGGTGCGTGCTTTCGGGCAGAGGGACTCTGCCCCCCCCCCATACCTCTTCCCCCAGGAAATTGACAAAGGATCCCAAACTGCCCACCTAGGTCCCCTAAATAGGGCCCAGCCTTGACACAATACTGAGGGAGGAAGGGGAGACAGATCTCCTATTACAATTTGAATTGGCAGCAAGGATGAGAAGTGTTTATCAGAATGAGGAAGGACATCTGGTTACAAAGGATGGGGAGATGGCAAAGGTATTGAATTTATTCTTCTTCTCCTCCATCTTCACGAGTGAATCGAGGGGCTTCAGTAACCAAAACTGCAGTGTTTATCCTTGACACATCACAGGAAGCACCTCCATGGTTAGGAGGACAGAATTAAAATTAGACTTTGGAAACTTAACATTAATAAATCACCGGGACCAGATGGCTTGCAACCGAGGGTACTTGGGGAACTCGGTCAAGTAATTGCCAGACCATTGTTCCTAATTTTTACAGAGTCTACTGAATGGAATGGTATCAGCTGATTCGAGAAAAGCCAATGTAGCACCAATATTTTCAAAAGGGCCCAAAATACATCCCTGGGAATTTAGACCAGTTATCCTAACATCAATAGTATGTAAACTCTTGGAGGGGATGATAAGTAGGGATGAGCCGAACACCCCCCGGTTCAGTTCGCGGCAGAACATGCGAACTGACAAAAAGTTAGTGCGAACACCGTTCAAGTCTATGGGAACCGAACGTGAAAAATCAAAAGTGCTAATTTTAAAGGCTAATATGCAAGTTATTGTCAAAGTGTTTGGTGACTCGGGTCCTGCCCCAGGGGACATGTATCAAAGCAAAATTTTAAAAATGGCCGTTTTTTTCGGGAGCAGTGATTTTAATAATGCTTAAAGTGAAACAAAAGTGTAATATTCCTTTAAATATCGTGCCTGGGGGGTGATTATAGTGCACCTGCAAAGTGGCGCATTTTTCCTGTTTAGAACAGTCCCTGCAGCAAAATGACATATCTAAAGAAATAAAAGTCATTTAAAACTGCTTGCGGCTGTAATGTATTGTCGGTTCCCGGCAATGTAGATGAAGATCATTGAGAAAAACGGCATGGGTCCCCCCCCCCAGCCCATTACCAGGCCCTTGGGGTCTGGTATGGATATTAAGGGGAACCCCACACCCAAATAAAAAAAAGTGGGGGCCCCCAGGCCCTATATACTCTGAACAAGCAGTATACAGGTGCTCCCGAGTTAAAACCAGATATGGACTCTAGGTATGTTAAGTTGAATCTGTAATTTGGAACAGGTACATTTTGTAAGTGTAGCTCCAGCCAAAGAATTTATTTTTGAGCTTTTTGGATAACCTAGGGAAGGGTTATCACCCCTGTAACATTTGTTTTACTGTCTGTGCCCCTGTTCAGAAGATTTGACCTCACTTTCTGTAATGATGACAATTTGGATTTTGAAAATTTGGGGTTATTGGGGAAACAAGGATTGGTGATAAAGCATCAGTAAAGACACCTTTTTCCCATATTAACTCTTACAGGAGAGAATTTCCCTTCCTAGGGGTAGATTTCCTATCGCTTCCTGTTGTCTCCCTCCGTTTGTAAGTGTCGTTTGTAAGTCTGATGTTTGAAAATAGGGGACCGCCTGTATATACTATATGGCCTGCCCTGTATACTCTGTGGCAAATTGGGCCTTAGGTGTTGGTGGTACCAGAACACAGTAAGCCCTCACAGTTGCTCTTTGTGGGCGCTGGAACAGGCCCTGCTGTGAAATATATAAAGAATTGTGATTACATGCCCCTGTTAAACAGGGGCAGAAAAATTGGGCCTTTGGTGGTGGCACAACACTGTAAAGCCTCACAGATTCTCTTGTTGAGCACAGGAATGAGCCCTGCTGAGAAATATTTGATCAAAAGTTGTAATTGCACACCCCTATTGCACAGGGGCAGAAAAAATGGGCCTTAAGCGGTGGTGGTGCCCTGAACCAAAAATTATTCTTAGAAGCTATCATCATGAAGATTGAAGAGGCATAGGATAGTCACTCAGCATGGGCAGTCTTCAAGGGATCCCACACCCATAGAAAAATCAATCGGTTACATCCGCATCAGGTACTTGGTAGCTGGTGATCCAAGACTGATTCATTTTTATGAATGTGAGCCAATCAACAGTCTGTGGACAGGCGCGCACTCTGTGATCGGTTACAAAGCCTCCAGCAGCACTGAATGTGCGTTCAGAAAACGATGGATGCAGGACAGGCCAGTAGCTCAATTGCATATGTGGATTTTCGGTTGGAAAGGTCTGAGTCTGATCTTGCCCCTAGATATTCCTGCACCATGTAATTCAGACGCTGGCAATTGGTTGCTAGAACCGATCAGACCTGGGCGCTGAGGACTGAAGAATTGTCTGAAGGCATCGGTCACCTGGCCACCTTCACCGCTCTTTCTGTGACTGAACGAACCCTCAGCAACACGTCCAGCACCAGGAAATTGTAACCTCCCAGGCTCTGGAAACGCATTGCACAAACCTTTCTGCAAGGCCTCCCGAAAATGTTTCATCCTCTGCTCCCTTTGCGAAGGCTGGTTAAGTTCTGCAACCTTACACTTGTAACGTGGATAAAGGGTTGCCAGCCAGTAATGATCCCTCTCCTTGATGCCACGAATCCTAGGGTCCTTTTGCAGGATCAGGGAGGCCATGTAGTGTAAGTTTGCAGAGGCATTCGATCCTGAGTCCTCTGGGTCACTAAGGATCACATGATCCGCAACCACCTCCTCCCAACCACGTACAACTCCATGGTTTTCTGGGGACTGAAAAAGATCCCTTAAAGACTGCTGCTGATGCTGAGTGTTCTCCTTCTTTCTTCTGGTGGGCCCGCAGGAATACTATCTGGATAAAGGGGACCTTGAGAGGTAAGGAAGTCCTCCTCCTCCCGCTGTTCTGCCTCAAGTGCCCTGTCCATTATTCTACGAAGCATGTGCTCCAGCAGGAAGACGAGAAGGACAGTATCACTGATGCATGCACTGTCACTGCTCACCATCCTCGTGGCCTCCTCAAATGGCGACAGGACAGTGCATGCATCCTTAATCAGTAGCCACTGGCGTGGCTAAAAAAGCCAAGCTCCCCTGTCCTGGTGCTATACTCACACAGGTACTCATTGATGGCCCTCTGCTGCATGTGCAGCTGCTGCAGCATTGCCAACATTAAGTTCCCACCTGGTAGGCATGTCAGAAATGAGGCGGTTCTTGGGAAGCTTGCATTCCCTTTTGAAGGTCAGCCAGCCGAGCACTGGCATTATATGACCGGTGGAAATGACCACAGACTTTCCTGGCCTGCCTCAGGAGATCCTGTAAGCCTGGGTACCTGCTCAAGAACCTCTGCACCACCAAATTCAGGATGTTAGCCAAATGGGGAACATGGGTCAAGTGTCTCTGTCTGAGGGTGGAGAGGAGGTTGGTGCCATTGTCACAACCATTCCTGGCTGAATATGGCGTCAACCACCTCTGAGCCTGCCCCTGCAGAGCTGCCAGAATCTCTGCCCCAGTGTGGCTCCTGTCCCCTAAGAAGACCAGCTCAAGCACCACCTGGCATCTTTTTGCCTGAGTGCTTGCGTTGCCCCCTGAGCGCCTATGGAGCACCGCTGGTTCCGAGGACAAATCTGCAGAGGAAGAGGCCATAGAGGAAGGAGGGGTGGAGGAGAGAGCTGTGGCAGAATCGCCACTAGCATTTTGAAGGCATGGTGGCGGAACAAGCTCCAACAATACTAAACTGTCCTGCATCCTTCCCAGCTGCCAGCAGAGTTACCCAGTGTGCCGTGAAAGAAAGGTAACATCCCTGTCCATGCCTGCTGGACCATGAGTCAGCAGTAATATGCACCTTACTGCTGACCGCCCTGTCGAACGAGGCCAAGACATCGCCTTCTACATGCTGGTAGAGAGCCGGAATGGCCTTCCATGAAAAGAAATGGCGTTTTGGAACCTGCCACTGAGGTACTGCACATTCCACAAATTCAGGAAAGGGGGCAGAGTCTACCAGCTGAAAAGGCAGCAGTTGCAGTGCTAGCAATTTGGCCAAGCTAGCATTCAGACGCTGAGCATGTGGTTGGCTGGGAGCAAATTTCTTTCGACGGTTTAGCACCTGGGGTAGGGAAATTTGCCTGCTAAAATCGGATGTTGGTGTACCGCTAGCAGATTGGCCGCAAGTAATTGGGACACCTATTTCTATACCTTTTATTCCTCTCAGTGCAGGTTTTAGAGAGGACTGGAGGTATAGTGGGGTTGGAGATCCCAGCTGATGAGCAACGAGAGGTCCGCCTTGTTCTTTGATGTGAGTCTTTTGTGCTGTTGCCAACGGACTGCATGGGAGGTCGTCATATGTCTGGTCAAGCATGTGGTGCCCAAGCGGCTGCTGTTTTTTGGCCACGCTTGATACGTTTCAGACATATGTTGCAAACGGCAACGGTGCGATCTGATGCACACGTGTCAAAGGCCCACACCAAAGAACTTTTCAAAATATGCGGTGAGTCAGCAGCGCCCTGCACCTGCTTAGCTCTGTGGTGTGATGCAATAGGGTGGCTGCCCCCTGGAGGGCATCCTGCCTCATTGGAGATGTGCCTCCTTCCTGCTCCTCCCTGCAGCTGGGGGAACATGACTGCCAGTTTCTTGTCCTTCTTGGGCGACCCCCTCTGTAAGCTCAAGTTACTCCCTTTCTCATCCTGGGTACCATCATCGGAGCCTTCAAATCGCTGCGCATCCTCCTGCAGCATGTACCCAACACTGTGGTCGAATAGTTTGGGGGACTCCTTCATGTATGATGGTTGGGCCTGGGTGACAGAGGATGAGGACAGCTTTGTTATCCATTCCACTAACTCTTCTGCATGTTGTGGCTCAATAGCCTGGCCAGCTGCAGAAAAAAAGGACAAACGTGCCCCACGGCCACGTGCTGAGGATGCACCGTTTCCACGACCAGCACTGTTGACTGTAGACGCAGAGCCTGCTTGCCCTCTTTTAGTGGCCTGTGAGCGTCTGCCTCTCCTTGGTGGCCTTACGGACATGCTGTAAATTTTGTTTAGCAAAACTACACTACACTGTATTGTGTACTATGCACACCACCAGAAAAGTAGTAGCATCTGCACTAGGGGTGCACGGTACTGCGTACACCAACAGAAGTGTAATCACAACTATGGGTGCACTGTACTGTGTACACCGCCAGAAAAGTAGTAGCAACTGCACTATGGGTGCACAGTACTGTGTACACCACCAGAAGTGTAATAACTGCGCTATAGTAGCAACTGCACTATGGGTGCACGGTACTGTGTACACCAACAGATGTGTAATAACTATGGGTGTACTGTATGTATTGTGTATTGTAAGTGTACTGTCTGCCCTCCATGTTGTAAAGCGCTGCGCAAACTGTTGGCACTATAATAATCTTTTATTATTTTATCACCACCTCCCACTTTTAGAGTTTAGTAAGGAGGGACACATTGGTGAGGAGACAATGTGGCGCACAGTCTGAGCCTACCCACTTTATATATTATACACACAAATACTTGTTAATTACTGCCAGATTCTCAGACTCCCTACAATTTCAAATATCAAAACTCTCTCATATGCTTTTTTTTTTTTTTTTTTTTTTTTTGCAAGTTTATATTGGCGACGGTAGCAGAACCCACCTCCTTTACTTGGGTGTCAGTGAAATCAACACCTCCCCTTACATTTTAATCAGTGACAGTATTCACCCTCCCTTTAACCACTTCATTGCAGGGCACTTTTACACCCTTTCTGCCCAGACCAATGTTCAGCTTTCAGTGCTCTCACACTTTGGCAATTACTCAGTCATGCAACACTGTACCCAAACAATTTTTATCTTTTTTTTTTCACACAAATAGAGCTTTCTATTGGTGGTATTTAATCATCAATGGGTTAATTTTTGCGACATAAGTGAAAAAAGTGTGACCATTTTGAAGAAAAACACTTATTATATTAACAAAAAAAAAATTTTGCAAATTAAGTAATTTTTTTGTTCATAAATTTGATCCAAAATTTATACTGCTACATATCTTTGGTAAAAATGACCAACATAAGTGTATGCTGTATTTGGTCTGTGTGAAAATTAGTCTACAAGCTATGGTGCAAATTATTGAGAATTGGTCACACCCGATGCACTGACGATCTCATCTCTTGAGGCCCTGAAATGTCAGGAAATACAAATACCCCCCAAATAACCCCTTTTTGGAAAGTAGACAGTCCAAGGTATTTAGTAAGAGGCATAGTGAGTCTTGAAGTTGTAATTTTCATAAAATTCTTGGAAAAAAAATGTTTTACTAAAAATTTTCATAAGTTATTTCTCACACACAGCATATGCATACTTTCAATTACACCCCAAAATACATTCAGCTACTCCTCCCCTATGACAACTCATTATGTCTCATAGAATATACCTTGGGGTGTTGGCTTTCCAAAATTGGGCCATTTTCTGGGTAATTCCATTGTCCTGGTGCTCCAGGGCCTTCAAAAGTGTGGTAGGTCGTTAGGAAATTTTTCACAGCCTGGCCACATAGTGAGATCCAACATGCAGGGAGCACTATCAGGCGTTCTAGGAGCATAAATTGCACATAACATTTCCTACCGACCTATCACACTTTTGAAGGCCCTGGAGCACCAGGACAATGCAGTTGCCCACAAAATGACCCAATTTTGGAAAGCTAACACCCCAAGGTATATTATGAGCCATAATGAGTGTTTTGAATGGTTCACTTTTTTTTTTTTTTTTTCTTTCCACAAGTCTTCAGAAAACGCGGAAATAAAATAAACTTTTTCTGTAAAAAAAAAAAGTCAGTTTATAAGATATTTCTAACACGTAGCAATTACACCCCAAAATACATTCTGCTACTCCTCCCAAGTATGGTGAAACCACATGTGTGAGACTTTTATACAGCCTGGTCACATAGAGAAGTCCACCATTTAAGTAGTACCATCAGGCGTTCTAGGAGCATAAATTACACATTTTATTCCTAACTATAACCCTTTTTTGAAGGTCCTGGAGCACCAGGACAGTGGAATTGCCCACAAAATGACTCTATTTTGGAAAGCTAACACTCCAACGTATATTCTATGAGGCATGATCTGGTGACAGGTACTCGGGTACTCTGGGCTAGTGACATGTCTTCTGTATTTGGGGGGGGGGGGATAATCGGTGTGTTTGGTGTATACTGTAGGCAGTAACAAGCTGTTACCGCAATCTCCTCCTCACACACTCGATCAGTGTGTGAGGAGGAGAGCTCGTTACCGCATCTGTGACTGGCTGTGATTGGACACAGCCGGTCACGCGGTAAATAGCCAATTTCATTTACCGCGATCGAGGATGGGCTGTGTCAGTGTGACAAGCCTCGTCCCCGATCGCTGCTTGTGAGCATCCTAGGGGACGCCGTGCACGAGGACAATGCATGTGACCGGCTGTGATTGGACACAGTCGGCCACGTGGTACTGGCTCTTTACACTGATCTGGGATAGGCTGCGTCCCGAGGGACACTCATCATCCCTGATCGCCACACAGGAGCTGTGAGAAGCCCAGGACGTCATGACGCCCGCCCGGAGGGACAGAGCATTCCTGTGGACGTCGTATGACAATGGCCCGGTATGGAAGTGGGTTAAAGTGGTTGTAAACCCTTATCCAGTGAAATGACTAGCCTCAGGTGATACAGAGATGAAAACTATCCTTCTACATAGCTTGTACCAGTTTATCTGCAGCCTTCTCTTCTCTTCTCTACATTCAAAGGTCATATTGAAAAAAGACACAAGTCCATCTAGTTCAACCAATAAAAGGGGGAAAATCATACAATCCCATATACACAATCCTATACCCACAGTTTATCCAGAGGAAGGCAAAAACCCCAGAAAAGCTAAATTCAGTTTGCTCCAGCAGGGGGAAAAAAATCCTTTCTGATCCCCCGTGAGGTGATCAGATATTCCCTGGATCAACTTTAGCTATAAATGTTCGGACTCGCTTATATAATGTCCATTTAGGCAAGAATCCAGGCCTTTTTTTTTTTTTTCTACTGAGCTGGACAGAACCAGCTCTTGAGGGAGTCATTTTTACGGTTCTTCCTGTGAAGAAACCTTTCCGTATTCTGAAATCTTTTCCTCCTAGATGTAAAGAGTGTCCCCTTGTCCTCTGTGATGACCTTTAAAGTGAATAACTCAACACCAAGTTCATTATATGGACTCCTTATGTATTTGTACATGTTGAACATATCCCCCTTAATATCCTTAAGAGAATAAATTCAGTTCCTCTAATGTATCCTCATAGTTGAGCTCCCCCATGCCTCTTATCTGTTTGGTTGCCCTTCTCTGCACTTTCTCCAGTTCTCTACTATCCTTTTTGAGAACTGGTGCCCAAAACTGAACTGCATATTCCAGATGAGGTCTTCATAATTTGCACAGGAGCAAAAATTATATCTTTCTTTCTGGAGTCTATATACTCCTTAATACAAGAAAGGACTTTGCTCGCTTTGGAAACCGCAGCTTGGCATTGCATGCTATTAAGCTTATGATCTACCACAACCCCCAGATTCTTCTCCACCATTAATTCGTTCAACGTGCAGGATTTTGAACGCTTGTCTGAGCGCTCAGAAAATAGGGGGCCGAGACCTTAATTTACACTCTGAAGAGATCTGAGAGCTGCTTTTGAGGGAAAGAACCCCCCCCCCCCCGCACAGAGGAACAAAGCTGAGGCTGTCAGTCAGCTAGAGGTCTCTCCCCTGTCACTCTTTTCTCATGGTGTCAGGAAAACTTGTCAGAAGTGATGCATGCTGATAGAATAGGAATAAAGGTGCAGACAGAAATTACATTTAGTGCTCTTGAGACAAATGCACTCTATATAGGGATAAGCTTTGTTCATATTTCATGTCTGAGGTTTACAACCACTTTAAATTGTGTCAATAACCGCATCCCCTCCCCTTTAATTGATATCAGTGGCAGAGATCCAGCCTTTAAATTGATCAGTGGCTACTTTCTCCAATGAATGGGATCAGCATCAGAACTATGCAGACTGTCGGGAAGATCGTGACTCCACCCACCACTTGCATCTACACAGATACTGTGCAGGGTTCTAGAATGAGCATTTCAGCATCCGACACCGGAACACAGATCAGGTCTGGGATGCATTTGCATCACATTTCAGAACCGTCCAACTGGATCTGGGATGGCCTTAAAGTATGCTATCCCATGAGGCTGTAAAGTATAAGTCAATATCAAGCATTTGAAGAAGTCTTTTCGACGAAACATGTCTGGGTGATGGTTACACAGCATTCCATCGCACTGACAGACACTGCTGTCTGGAGAGGACTACGCCGATTGGACTGCTGGGCCTTAGAAGGTTGAGTGAGACACACCAGTTTACACTTCAGGTCCGCTGTGACCGTGGTGCACCGTTGGATCATCGATCCTGTTGTTTGCTGTGGATTTGTTCAAAGGCTTATTTGTTTCAGTTTAAAAGTGAGTGCAACTATTGAAGTGTGCTTGGAGTGATTTTAATAAATTTATTAAAACCGTATCACGCTATGTGGAGCACTTTATTCATTTTGTCTTTCACATATGGAGCCGGCTTGATTGCAGTCACGGTTCATCGCATGCAACTCAGGTGTGTTTCAACTGCTGTTTTGCCAAACAGAGTGGGAGGCTATACATTCTGGTGAGTGCGCTCTTCAGAGGGAGTGGTGTCACTATCACAGTGGTGTGTTGGAAGAGTAGAAGATCTATCACATGGGAAAATTGAAAAACTACTGTTGGGCTGGATTTTTTTCATGTGAACTTTTTCCATGGACTTTTCAGTTTTTTTGATTTTTGTAATATTTTTTTTATTTTTATACTGACACTTTTCACGGGGTGTTTCTATCTTTATTACTGTTTTTGTATAGAATCAGTGTCACCGGTATCATGCTGTTTTGACTCATATCTTTACAAATATATATTAGCGCCACTATCTCTATCTGTACACATGTGAGAGGTATAGTTTTGGGATTCAGAACAATTTACACATTTTAAGTGGCAGCTTTTCACTGTACACTGTGTATGTACACATCTTGTATTCATTTACACAACAATCATTTAGTTTTGTGAGAGAGCACCAAGGGCGGCTTTTTTTTACCTCTCTTGCTACAAACCAATATCAAGTATGCAAGTTAGGAAAGTCCGACTGCTAATAGGATGCAGGCAAAGCAGTATCAGATTATTTATTTCACTGTTATAAGTATAGTATAGGCATAGTAATCGTTTAAAATGTACCTAAGAAAAAATACACATTGCTTTATTGTAATAACAAATGATTATTGTAATCGTACAAGGGTATTACGAAAAAGGCAGATGTTAAATTTATTTTAGTGCTTTACCAATTACAAAACCCAGTGCAAATCACATCCAATGCTGTGAAATGTCTCGTGACCTGTGCCAAATGTCTTGGGCCAGTTCTGTTTTAATGCCTCCTCCTATGAGCAGCACTGCTTGACCATTAATTCTCCCCTTTAGCAAAGACCACTTGACTTTTTACCAGTATTGGAGGATTTCTAAATTGGAGAAAAGATATATATATATATTTTTTTTTTTCTTCCTCTTCCTAATTGTAATTTTTCTGTCTCTGCAGAGCTGGATTCCCAAGTTATTTAAGAAGAAAACATGTACCACTTACATAGAAGACAACCGGCCCAACAGGTGTGTTGCTTTTTACAACTTTATATTGCTAACTGCTTTATTTGTGATTGTTTGGTTTGAGGCTGCTTACTTCAAACAAATGTTTAAAAGAGAACTATGCTAAGTGTTTGGTGTTTTTCCACTGACTACATATTATATTCCCTATGCAATAGCATTGATTTTAACAGCTATACATGTAAACGAATTAACAAAAAAATGGAGCCTGTATGTTACTGCACCTAATGGTCACCGCTAAGCAAGTCCGCAGCAGAAAAAGGCCAACAAATCCCCTGATCATGAAAGTGCTCTGCCACTTGTGCTTCATATGAGTCTTGAGGTTGTAAGCAGGCCTTCCAGTGACACTTATACAGGATTTATATAGTGCCAACTTTAACTTTTTAAAGCACTGCAAAAAAAAAAGTAGGACAGTACAGTTACAACACAATTCACTACAAGAACATTAGGAGAGCCCTGCTCTAAAAGGCGGGGTGACACACAATAAAAAAAATCTTAGGGATATATAAGTACAGTTTTTAAGTTAAGGTGGGATAGGTTTCCCTGAGTTTTCAGGCATCACTTAAAGATGTAGGAGATAGCTGGACTATTCCAAACAATGAGAGAGGCTCTGAAAGTCCTGGAGGTGCGTATAAGAGGTGGTGATGAGGGCACTGGAGAGCAGGAGGCCTTGAGAAGAGCAGAGTGGATAGTTTTTGGTGATATTTTTGTTGGAAGAACATGTAATGTACTGTGAACTATATAGTGTATGCATTATACCTTTTCAGCAGGTGGCACTACAGTATGATAGAGTGTATTCTATGGTGCAAAGTAATAACAGGATGTACCGTCTGTATCCAAATATGAACTTGTATACTCCTTGTTCTCTTCCTGTTCTATGATAAAAGGCATGTAATATATTTCTCCATAAAAGTAAAGCCGTTTGCTGTATCCAAGAAGCTTCCAAAGCATGAGTTCAATACTTGGCTAATAGGTTATGGGCCCAGGCACCCAGAGGCACAGGAAAGAATTCTCAGTGAGTACAGCAAGTCATTGAATACTGTATACAAAATACTGAAACCTGGCAAGTGGTTCAGATGTGAAGTTTGCTATTGCAACGCTAAACAATGCCAATTACCAGCTATGGAAATTTAAACTGCAAATTTTTCTTGGCATGGATGACTTTGGGCAAGTGCTGAATACACACAGACCCACAGATGGAGAAACTGAGGACTAGGATAGGAAGGACAGGCAGGCAAAAGCAATTATAAGCTCTACTAGTGGAAGGTGATCAGCTTATCCACATATAAACAGCCAAAGGTATGTGGACTTCATTACAAAAACTGCATTAGCGTTCAAGTCCCAACAGCAAACTTTTTGCTAAGAAAGCTATACAAGAGGAGACTTGAAGTCCAGCATTTATGACCATGTGAAAGCTATGCTAGAGATCATAGAGCAGCTGCATGCCATCGGAGAGGACATCAAGGATAACCATATTGTTGCCCTGCTCCTCTGCAGCCTTCCAGAGACATGTACTGCTCTTATTAATGCTTTAGAAACTAGATCCGAGCAGGAGCTGACACTGGAATATGCCAAAGGAAAATTTATTGATGAATGACAGAAGCCAAGAAAATGCATGCCATGACAAAACTCTTAAGATGTACAAAGGCACAAATCACAACAAAGAAAGCAGAGCCAGTTTTTTTTCTGTAAAAGGACCAGCCACTTAAAAGACTGTTCTATCTGGAAAGCTGAGCAGAGAAGGCAATCGTTATCCACAAGAGTCAAAGGAAACCGCAGACACATCATGGAGTGGCACCTTTTAAAAAAAAAACTCAAAGCGGCAAGCCATGTGGCTGGCGCATAGACTTAGGTGCGACAAGCCACATGACTAACGATGAGACAATCTTCACAAATATTGATTACAGTGCAAAAGACAGTTTTCCTAGCAAACGGGAAAAGCATCACATCAGGAGGTAAATGCCAGGGCTTCCTGAACTGCATTACATCACAAGGAGGTCACCACAGTATACTTATAAAGAGAACAGATATCTACTGACACATTGATTTTTATTCCAGATACACACATACTTATCTGATTAAACACAAGAATGAAACATTTTCTTGTAAAAAAAAAAAAAACACAAGAATGAAACATCAGAGACTTCGTTGCCATGTCTAGCAACAAATTCCAACGCAAACCAGGAATAATATGCACCGACAATGGGGGAGAATACATGGGTAAAGAAGTGGCCTCATATCTTAAGAGATGAGCAATGGTACACCAGACAACCACACCATACATATGTGTAAGCAATAAAATCATAGACAACAAAAAACCGATGCCAAAAGTCTCTAATCTCTTATTGCAGCAGCGCTATGTGTCAAGCCAATCCAGACACCTAAAGGAAAACATTATTGATAAAGGAGATCCAGGAAAGTTCAAATAGCTGTGTTCTATAGAAGTGAAGAGCTTCTTTCACCAAGGATAATCACCGCGTGCAGGGGAGACCCCCCCAATGAGATTGCACTCACCAGAAGTTCAGCATACACAAGCCTTATGATGTTAATCATTAGTAGCTTTCCGTCTCCTTTATCCGACCACCAGATGTCAGTAACATTCTCAGTTGATACAGCAGAACATATGGGAGGAATAAGATCACCATATAGCGTAATATTGCTAAAACAATTTATTGAAACATCCAAATATTCCCCCCTTTGTAAACTGCGTACCGAATATATACTTTAAACGAGCATTTGTAAAAAGTGCACTGTACCTGATATCCCGTCTCCCGGGAGGTTCTCCAGAGTGTTCACTGGGTACAGCTACCAGCCCACTTCCTAGTTCCTCTCCGGTGCGTGGAACGCACACGTCACTTCCGGTAGATTACGTCCCTGACGTTTCGTCACTTCTGGACGTCGTATGAGGGCGTAATCTACCTTCTGGAGGGCCAGTATTTATGTGAGTGGTAGGTGCCGCAGCCAATCATGTAAGCCCTGCTAACAGGGCCCCGCCCCGCATATGTCAACGTTCAGGGAGCTGTCAGCAACGGGGAATAATAGCTCCACAAGCCCTTATCTTACATAAATGAACCTGACTGCCCCAAACCTATCATCACTGGCTACTCAATGGAAAATGACTCGCATGTCTGTTACAGGAATACACCATAAATACATTCATACTAATACACGTATACAATTAGCATGCAGATATAGTTCTTTGCATATAATAATTTGGGTGTGCAAACCGCAAGCCTATATAATTCCCTATAACTGATCAAGACGTGTGACATTCTGATGGAATATAAATAAAGCCCGCATGTTAATGCTCCCTACTACAGTTTCCCATTTTTCATACTGGGCCACAACCCTCAGTGTTAATATGGGTATCGAAATCAATATCCATAGAGGAGGCAATGCAAACTAAAATAGTACGGCATTCAAACTAAAATTCTGTATAATCAGCGTGATGCCCTGAAATATGGGTCAAATATGACCAACAATCTAAATATAAAATATCTAAAATTAGAATTGTGACCTACATGTAATTTGGGGAAGATTAAAATTAAATTTTAAAATTACACTACAAATATAAGTATATGTAAAAACTACATTCAATATAGGTATCAAAGACTATTTATGATTATTATATGTGCAAGTCAGTACTGTATGCCACTGATAAAACCCATTATGTGTCACTGATAAAACAATTGATATCCAGCTCAATATTAAGGCCTTTGGGGGAGAGTACGTCCACAGAATAAATCCAGAGTTTCGCGTTTGGATAGTTCTCGGATGCGATTCATACCTCTCCAATGGGTTTGGAGATGTTCGACACCCCAACATTCCAACCCCGTTGGATCCATATTATGTTTCAGCTTGAAATGTAATGAAACATTGTGGTCCTTATAACCTATTTTGATGTCATTAATATTGTCACGTACCTGGTAGGTTGTGAGCCTGAAGTGCAGGAAAAGACCTCCCTTACAGCTCCCACTCCCGTTCCCCTGGAATGGAGACAGAGGGCCAGGAGTGAAGAGTGATATGGGTGCCTGGCAGGATCAACAGTTGCTGAAAGTCCAGTAGTGGTGGCACCCTCTGGAGTCAGGAGTCTGAGGAGTAGACTGAGGACAGAGATTGGAATGCAGGACTGGAGCCCGGAACAATAGCATGTAATAGCCGACTGGAAGCTGGACTGGAACCAGGAGCAACAGCAGGTAATAGCCTGGAACGCTGGACTGGAACAACAGCAGAGGATAGCCTGGAACGCTGGACTGGAACCAGGAACAACAGCAGGTAATGGCCGACTGGAAGCTGGACTGGAACCAGGAACAACAGCAGGTAATAGCCTGGAACGCTGGACTGGAACAACAGCAGGTAATAGCCTGGAACGCTGGACTGGAACCACAGTGGAGGGTCAACAAGCCGGTGGTCAGTAACGTTCAGACAGCAGAGGTACCAGGGGTAATGCAGAGGGATGGTCAGGCAAGCCAAGAGGGTCTGGTGCAGGCAGATAGCAGGATCGTCAAACAGGAAGCCGGGTCAGATAACAGGATACACAGATTAGATCAGGTAACACTCACAGAACGCTGTAGAGCAGACAGCGGGGATGAAGTGTGACAGGCAGGTTTAAATAGCCCGCCTGACACCAGCGAAGGTGCGTGCGTGCCCGTGCGTGAACGCATGCGCAATGGGACCCGTGGCCGGGTTCCCGTGCGCCTGGGACGCCGGTTACTGGCAGGATCTTCATGACATTGCCCCCCCCCCCCAAGGGGCAGCCTCCGGATGCCCCTTTGAAAAAATTTCTCTGGATGAGCTGTTCTAAAGGCTTGTAACAGGTCTTCAGCATGAATATTATCCTCTGGTTCCCAAGAATTCTCCTCTGGGCCAAACCCCTTCCACTTTATTAAGAATTGATTTTGGTTACCTCTTTTCCTGTGGTCCATGATAGCCTCCACCTCGAATTCCTCTTCCCCCATCTACCAGGATTGGATCAGGAGGATCCGTACTTCGACCTGGAAATGGGTTGGTAATAGATGGTTTAAGCAAGGACACATGAAAAACTGGATGTACCTTTAGTGAATCCGGGAGTTCAAGTTCATATGCAACTTCATTAATTCTCCGTTTAACAGGGAATGGTCCAAGAAATTTGGGACCCAATTTCTTGGAAGGGCAGGCCAACCTGAGGTTTATGGTGGACAACCATACCTGATCCCCAGGTGCAAGTAAGAGCTCACCTCGCCTCTTTTTATCGAAGGTTGCTTTGTTGTACTCCTGGGTTCTGGTCATGGTGTCCTGTAAAACTTGGTTGTTAGAGGTAAAGAAATCCAATTTCTCCTGGACTGCGGGTACTGTGCATTCTGGAAGAGAATTTGGTAAAAATGAGGGGTGGAAACCATAATTCGCAAAAAACGGAGTCTGCTTGATAGCAGAATGAATAGAATTATTATAAGCGAATTCGGCCAATGGTAAAACAGCAATCCAATTATCTTGGGCAAAGGAAGAAAAACAGCGCAAATATTGTTCAAGGGTCTGGTTTGTTCTTTCTGTTTGCCCATTAGTCTGGGGGTGATAAGCCGATGAAAATGAGAGTTCAATGTCCAAGGTTTTACACAAAGCCCTCCAGAATCGAGAGGTAAATTGTACCCCTCGATCTGAAACCATATTAACTGGTACCCCATGGAGCCTGATGACCTCTTTTAATGAATGCTTGTGCTGTTTCTGTAGCTGAAGGGGTACCCTTCATTGGGACAAAGTGCGCCATCTTCGACAACCGGTCCACTATGACAAAGATTGAAGTGAAGCCCCCGGCCGGGGGTAGTTCTACAATAAAATCTATAGAGAACATTTTCCAGGGTCTATCTGGGACAGGCAAGGGTTTTAGTAGACCCCATGCCTTTGTTTTGTGCCCTTTGTTCCTAAGGCAGGTGGTACAGGACTCTACAAACTCTTTACAATCTTTGCGCAGCTGAGGCCACCAGAAGGTGCGCTGAACCAAATCAGTGGTCTTGGCCACACCGAAATGCCCAGCCAGCGCATGATCGTGACAAAGCTCTAGTACTGGAACTCGTAGTGTTTCAGGTATAAAGATCCTACTCTCATGCCACAATAACCCATCCTTAACCTGGAGCTCTGTCTTAATGGAAGATTCTATTCCTGCGGAGGCCTGTTTAATCTGGGAAAGCAGGTTTCCCTGAAGTAGAAGAAAATTCCCCGGAGACAAAATGGTGTCTGGAGGGAAAATCTCTTGAGGTTTGTGAAACATCCTAGACAGGGCGTCAGGTTTGGTATTCTTGGAGCCAGGACGGTAAGTGACATGGAAGGAGAACCTGGAGAAAAAGAGAGCCCACCTGGCCTGACGTGGTTTCAACCTCTTTGCAGACCTCAAATACTCCAGGTTCTTATGATCTGTAAAGATTAAGACTGGATGAGCGGCACCCTCCAACAGATAGCGCCACTCCTCCAATGCTGACTTGATTGCCAACAACTCTGTCACCTACATCATAATTTCTCTCTGCCGTGGATAATTTACGAGAAAAGAAGGCCACAGGATGCAGCAGGGCCTTGGTTCCCTGTCTTTGGGATAATACTGCTCCTACAGCAATTTCAGATGCTTCCACTTCTAGAATAAATGGCAGAGAGGAATCTGGATGCTTTAGTAGAGAGGCGGAGGTAAAAAGGCCCTTGAGAGTCTCAAAAGCCTTTTGAGCCTCGGCCGACCAATGGAAGCGTGTACCCTGTTTGGTTAGCTGTGTGATGGGTGCAATGATGGCTGAGAACCCCTTAATAAATTTGCGGTAAAAATTAGCGAATCCAACGAATCGCTGGATTCCTTTCTTATCTGTCGGGACTGGCCAATCTAGAACAGCCGTGACCTTCTGGGGGTCCATTTTAATGCCCTTACTGGAAATGACTAACCCTAAAAAATGGAATACTCTCCTGTTCGAATTCACATTTTTCAGCCTTTGCATATAGACCGTGTTGTCGAAGTCGGCCCAATACACTTCTGACGTGCCTGCGATGGGATTCAAGGGAACAAGAGAAAATCAATATGTCGTCTAAATAGACGATGATAAACAGGTCTAGAAAGTCACGTAATACATCATTAATAAAGTATTGAAATGTGGCAGGGGCATTGCACAGGCCGAAAGGCATCATGAGGTACTCGAAATGTCCAGAACGGGTACGAAAAGCTGTCTTCCATTCGTCTCCATCCCTAATACGAACTAAATTGTAGGCCCCACGGAGATCAAGTTTGGTGAATATGGTAGCTGTCCCCAGTCTCTGAAACAGCTCTGGTACTAAGGGGAGAGGGTACCGATACTTCACAGTAATTTTGTTTAGTTCGCGGTAATCCACACACGGCCTGAGGGTTTTATCTTTTTTTCTGCACGAAGAAGATGCCTGCACCTGCGGGGGACGTGGATGGACGAATGAAGCCTCTTTTGAGGTTTTCGTCAATGTATTCCTTCAATGCCCCTTGCTCCACCTCAGTCAGGGGAAATATTCTTCCAAAAGGAATTTCAGCACCAGGAAGTAACTCAATGGGACAGTCATAGGCCCGGTGAGGGGGTAACACCTCTGCCCTCTGTTTACTAAATACGTCCAGGAAATCATGATGGGCGGAAGGAATGGATTGATGTAGACTAGGATCTGTATCTAGGCATAACAGAGTAGAGTTCTCCTGGGTGTTCTGGGTTCTGCAAAACTGTTGGCAGTAAGGAGAGGGAAAGGTCACCTCACCCGTGATCCAATTTATGTCCGGATTATGGGCCTGTAACCATGGCATGCCGAGTATTATGGGGAACAGGGGTGAAGTGATAATGTCCAGGCGCAGCTGTTCCTGATGGACGTTGGAAACGAAAACGGGGATTGGCATAGTCTCTTGGGTGACAGGTCCAGACTTGATAGCAGTCCCATCAGCTAGATGGATAGAACACCTTTTAGGTGACAAAGGTATTTGGTGTTTGATGGCAAAACGAGAATCCATGAAACAGCTGCAAGCTCCTGAGTCCATAATGGCGGTGATTTGTAGATCCTTCCCTGGAAGCTGTAGCAGAAGAGGAAGAGCAAGGTGAGTGGTATTTTTAACCAGAGATGTCACATAGTCAGTAGATAGGGATAAACACTTACGGAGTTTAAGGGGACAGTTCCTGACATAGTACCTGGGTTCCCCACAATACAAGCACAAGTTATTTGCTTGACGACGTTGTCGTTCCTCTGGGGTGAGTGAAGGCCGCAGGACTCCTACTTGCATTGGCTCAGGTAAGTTAAGCGTGGAGGTAGGTAGTGTTGATGGGTGATGGGGAACCTTAGGGGTAACCCAAGTTGGACGAGAAGACCCCATAGCTCTCTCAAACCTGCGCTCTCGTAGGCGTCGATCGATCTGGATAGCTAGATCGATTAAAGCATTTAAAGTCTGTGGTGTACCCACCCTGGCCAGTTCATCCTTCAGAGGATCAGAAAGTCCCACCCGAAATTGATAATGGAGAGCCGCATCGTTCCAGTTAGTATCCGCACTCCACTTCCTGAATTCAGCCACATAGTCCTCTGCTGCTCTGCGACCTTGTTGAAGGGTGTGTAGAGCCGCCTCTGCAGTTACAGATAGCTGGGGGTCATCATATAGCTGACCTAGTGCGTCAAAGAAAGTGGAGAGGTTGGTCAGAGATATGTCCTTTTGCTCTAAGAGGCGATGGGCCCAGGTTTGGGGGTCACCAGAGAGTAGAGAAATTACGTAGCCCACCTTTGTAGCCTCCAGGGAAAAGGTACGTGGCTGAAGAGCAAAAAAAAGTTCGCAGGAGTTGCGGAAGGCTCTGAACTTATGGCGATTTCTGAAGAAACGTTCAGGTGTGGGAACCTTAGGTTCCAGAGGGAGCATCACCGCCGTTGAGGAAGGCCCAACTGAAGGAGCAGGAGCAGAGGAAGCTCCCTGGGCCCCAATGGGGTTAGACAGGGTTAACACTTGTTCCTCCAGTCTGGTGTATCCTTGCTTCAGTCAATCCTGCCAGGTGTGACAGAGTTCCTCCATGGGAGACGTTCCCTGCTCAGGCTCAGACATGGCTGTCTGCTACTGTCGCCTACCTGGTAGGTTGTGAGTCTGAAGTGCAGGAAAAGACCTCCCTTACAGCTCCCACTCCCGTTCCCCTGGAATGGAGACAGAGGGCCAGGAGTGAAGAGTGGTATGGGTGCCTGGCAGGATCAACAGTTGCTGAAAGTCCAGTAGTGGTGGCACCCTCTGGAGTCAGGAGTCTGAGGAGTAGACTGAGGACAGAGACTGGAATGCAGGACTGGAGCCCGGAACAATAGCGGGTAATAGCCGACTGGAAGCTGGACTGGAACCAGGAGCAACAGCAGGTAATAGCCTGGAACGCTGGACTGGAACACAGCAGAAGATGGCCTGGAACGCTGGACTGGAACACAGCAGAAGATGGCCTGGAACGCTGGACTGGAACACAGCAGAAGATGGCCTGGAACGCTGGACTGGAACACAGCAGAAGATGGCCTGGAACGCTGGACTGGAACACAGCAGAAGATGGCCTGGAACGCTGGACTGGAACACAGCAGAAGATGGCCTGGAACGCTGGACTGGAACACAGCAGAAGATGGCCTGGAACGCTGGACTGGAACACAGCAGAAGATGGCCTGGAACGCTGGACTGGAACACAGCAGAAGATGGCCTGGAACGCTGGACTGGAACCAGGAACAACAGCAGGTAATAGCAGACTGGAAGCTGATGTACACAGCGGAGGGTCAACAAGCCGGTGGTCAGCAACGTTTAGACAGCAGAGGTACCAGGGGTAATGCAGAGGGATGGTCAGGCAAGCCAAGAGGGTCTGGTGCAGGCAGATAGCAGGATCGTCAAACAGGAAGCCGGGTCAGATAACAGGATACACAGATTAGATCAGGTAACACTCACGGAACGCTGTAGAGCAGACAGCGGGGATGAAGTGTGACAGGCAGGTTTAAATAGCCCGCCTGACACCAGCAGGAGTACGTGCACCCGTGCGTGACCGCACCCGTGAACGCATGCGCAATGGGACCCGTGGCCGGGTTCCCGTGCGCCTGGGGCGCCGGTTACTGGCAGGATCTTCATGACAAATATGCTCAAATTCTAACTCGTAACAATCTCTTCGTGCAGCCTATATAAATAAGGCCGCAGGGGCATTTAAGAGCATAGACCACGTAAGTACTATTACACGTTATAAATTGTTTGATGTCAAAGGAACGATTATTCACAGAAGAAACAATTGTCAATTCCCCTTAATGGTCTAGCGACTTCTCTGCATGCTTTGCATTTTTTGCATGCGAAGAAACAGTTTCGGTCCCAAAATGACTGAAGGCGTTTGGGAGGATCTATTACCTTTTTTACCACTTTATCACCAAGATTCATGGTTTTTCTATAAATAAATTGAGGTGTGGGTGGAAGTACGGTAGTAAGTTTCTTGTCCATTAGAAGGATGTGCCAATGCTTTTTAAAAATCTCCAACTTCCTTTTATACTGAGAATGGAATTGGGAAATAAAGCCCCATTCTTTATTGCGATTATTCTCATTCCTCAAGGGTGCATCTGAACTCTCCTTATCTGCCTCTTGTAAGCAGGCTGTCCTGCGTAGAGCTGCTTTTTCTTCCACCACTTTTTTTAGGATCTCAGGTTTATACCCCTTTAGCTTCAAATCTCTCCGTAAGGATTTTAGACTGGAGAAAGAACTCAGCTTCTTCGGAGCAATTTCTTTTTGCCCTCATGATTTGACCTTTTGGAATATTTTTGAGCCATAGGGGATGATGGCCGCTGGTAATGGGTAAATAGCTATTCCTATCCGTTATTTTAAAAAAATACCTTTTTGTTTCTAATTTGTCATTTCGTCGATTTTATATAGTAACATCAAGAAAATTGATTGCATCTCTATGCCAGTTAGAAGTCAATACTATATTGTTCTTATTACGGTTTAATGTTTGTAAAAATAATTCTAATGAATCGGGTGATCCGGCCCAAATATTAAAAACAGATCGTCAATAAATCGCTTGTAGAAAATTAATTCCGGATGTTGATCTCTAAAGATGGTTTTGTCTTCCCACTCTGCCATGAAAAGATTTGCGATACTGGGTACGAATTTCGCGCCCATCGCGAACACCTCTGTTGTATAGAAATTTCCACCGTACCAAAAATAATTGTGACTAAGGCAGAAATCAAGAGCGTTCCTCAAAAAAACTTTTTGATTGTGGGGAAGTTCATCTCTTTGGCATAGAGCCCAATTGAGCGCCAGCAGGGCATCATCGTGCTGTATGATGAAATACAGAGATGCAACATCTGCTGTGACCAAAAGGGCCTGGGGTTTATCTGTTAGATCAAAGTTCTGCAAACAGTTCAAGAAAATTTTTGTGTCTCTAAGATATGAGTGAGTACACATAGATTGTTTTTTACAAAAGAGCATTAAGTATTGGCCCATTCTTGCAGAAACCGACTCAATGCTATTTACAATGGGTCTTGCTGGAGGGTTAGTGGGGTCCTTATGAATCTTTGGCAGAATGTATAGTGTAGGTATGCGACTACTCAAAAGGTACTAGGAATCGCTTCTTTCTCTGTTAGGACCCCACTTCTTGATCCCATATCCACCAGAGTTTTTAATTGATCCCTATAGGATTGAGTTGGATCATTATCAAGAGGTTTGTATGTCACCTGATCAGAAAGCATATCCATAATCTGGCCATGATATAGATCCTTTTGGAGTATCACCACACCTCCTCCCTTGTCCGCTGGCCTTATGATGATATCTTTTCTTTCCTCTAACATAGTGATGCCTTCACTGATGTGTCTCATGTTCACCTCCCTTATTCGGTTTGAGGCATTCCAAGTCTCGTAGAATCAATCCCTTAAACACCTCTACTTGGTGATTCGGGTTGTTAAGAGGATTGAAAAGAGATTTGTTTTTTAGGCCACTATTAATCACTTCATTGGGCTTCTGGATAGTAACTGCAGTAGAAGAACTACATCCTATAAAATATTTTTTGATATTCAATTTCTTGATGTATTTGTGAATATCGATGAACGCATTGAATTTATTGATGGGTTTAAAATGTGGTCTTAAGAAACCCAAGTTCAAGATGTTCAATTCCTTATGTGTTAACTTTGCGTTAGGTTAAAAATACCACCTACTCCGACCCCCTTTTTGGATTCTAAATCCTGCCCTGCAGCCCCGATATTTCCTTTTACAGGAACAGTGTGCTGGGGATGGTCTTTCCCTTGTTGTGGGTGGTGTTCCTTCCAATGGGGGATTTTTTGGTAATTCCCGGGTTGAGGACCCCTGAACTGACTCAGGGGAATTACCAAAAAATCCCCCATTGGAAGAAACACCCACAACAAGGGAAAGACCATCCCCAGCACACTGTTCCTGTAAAAGGAAATATCGGGGCTGCAGGGCAGGATCTAGAATCCAAAAAAGGGGGTCAGAGTAGGTGGTATTTTTAACCTTTCTAACGCAAAGTTAACACGTAAGGAATTGAACATCTTGAACTTGGGTTTAAAATGTGGTCTTAAGAAACCCATCAATAAATTCAATGTGTTCATTGATATTCACAAATACATCAGGAAATTGAATATCAAAAAATATTTTATAGGATGTGTTCCTTCTACTGCAGTTACTATCCAGAAGCCCAATGAAGTGATTTTAATAGTGGCCTAAAAAACAGATCTCTTTTCAATCCTCTTAACAACCCGAATCACCAAGTAGAGGTGTTTAAGGGATTGATTCTACGAGACTTGGAATGCCTCAAACCGAATAAGGAGGTGAACATGAGGCACATCAGTGAAGGCATCACTATGTTAGAGGAAAGAAAAGATATCATCATAAGGCCAGCGGACAAGGGAGGAGGTGTGGTGATACTCCAAAAGGATCTATATCATGGCCAGATTATGGATATGCTTTCTGATCAGGTGACATACAAACCTCTTGATAATGATCCAACTCAATCCTATAGGGGTCAATTAAAAACTCTGGTGGATATGAGATCAAGAAGTGGGGTCCTAACAGAGAAAGAAGCGATTCCTTGTACCTTTTTGAGTAGTTGCATACCTACACTTTACACTCTGCCAAAGATTCATAAGCACCCCACTAACCCTCCAGCAAGACCCATTGTAAATGGCATTGAGTCAGTTTCTGCAAGAATGGGCCAATACTTAGATTGTTTTTTACAAAAGAGCATTATGTGTACTCGCTCATATCTTAGAGACACAAAAAATTTCTTGAACTGTTTGCTCTATGCCAAAGATGACCTTCCCCACAATCAAAAAGTTTTTTTGAGGAACGCTCTTGATTTCTGCCTTAGTCACAATTATTTTTGGTACGGTGGAAATTTCTATACACAACAGAGGTGTTGTGATGGGTGCGAAATTCGCGCCCAGTATCGCAAATCTTTTCATGGCAGAGTGGGAAGACAAAACAATCTTTAGAGATCAACGTCCGGAATTTAATTTTCTACAAACGATTTATTGACGATCTGTTTTTTATTTGGGCCAGATCACCTGATTCGTTAGAATCATTTTTACAAACATTAAACCGTAATAAGAACAATATAGTATTGACTTCTAATTGGCATAGCGATACAATCCAATTTTCTTGATGTTACTATATATCGACGAAATGATAAATTAGAAACAAAGGTATTTTTTTTAAAAACGGATAGGAATAGCCATTTACCCATTACCAGCGGCCATCATACCCTATGGCTCAAAAATATTCCAAAAGGTCAAATCATGAGGGTGAAAAGAAATTGCTCCGAAGAAGCTGAGTTTTCTCCAGTCTAAAATCCTTACGGAGAGATTTGAAGCTAAGGTGTATAAACCTGAGAGCCTAAAAAAAGTGGTGGAAGAAATAGCAGCCCTACCCAGGACAGCCTGCTTACAAGAGGCAGATAAGAAGAGTTCAGATGTACCCTTGAGGAATGAGAATAATCGCAATAAAGAATGGGGTTTTATTTCCCAATTCCATTCTCAGTATAAGGAAGTTGAGGAGATTTTTAAAAAGCATTGGCACATCCTTCTAATGGACAAGAAACTTACTACCGTACTTCCACCCACACCTCTATTTATAGAAAAAACACGAATCTTGGTGATAAAGTGGTAAAGGTAATAGATCCTCCCAAATGCCCTCAGTCATTTTGGGACCGAAACGGTTTCTTCGCATGCAGAAAATGCAAAGCCTGCAGAGAAGTTGCTAGACCATTGAGGGGAATTGACAATTTTTGTTTCTTCTGTGAATAATTGTTCCTTTGACATCAAACAATTTATAACGTGTAATAGTACTTACGTGGTCTATGCTCTTAAATGCCCCTGCGGCCTTATTTATATAGGCTGCACGAAGAGATTGTTACGTGTTAGAATTTCTGAGCATATTAATAACATCAAAATAGGTTATGACCATAATATTTCATTACATTTCAAGCTGAAACATAATATGGATCCAATGGGGTTGGAATTTTGGGGTATCGAACATCTCCAAACCCATTGGAGAGATATGAATCGCATCCGAGAACTATCCAAACGCGAAACTCGGTGGATTTATTCTGTGGACGTACTCTCCCTCAAAGGCCTTAATATTGAGCTGGATATCAATTGTTTTATCAGTGACACATAATGGGTTTTATCAGTGGCATACAGTACTGACTTGCACATATAATCATAAATAGTCTTTGATACCTATATTAAATGTAGTTTTTACAAATACTTATATAAATTTATAGTGTAATTTTAAAATTTAATTTTAATCTTCTCCAAATTACATGTAGGTCATAATTCTAATTTTAGATATTTTATATTTAGATTGTTGGTCATATTTGACCCATATTTCAGGGCATCACGCTGATTATGCATAATTTTAGTTTGAATGCCGTACTATTTTAGTTTGCATAGCCTCCTCTATGGATATTGATTTCGATACCCATATTAACACTGAGGGTTGTGGCCCAGTATGAAAAATGGGAAACTGTAGTAGGGAGCATTAACATGCGGGCTTTATTTATATTCCATCAGAATGTCACACATGTCTTGATCAGTTATAGGGAATTATATAGGCTTGCGGTTTGCACACCCAAATTTTTATATGCAAAGAACTATATCTGCATGCTAATTGTATACGTATATTAGTATGAATGTATTTTATGGTGTATTCCTGCAACAGACATATAAGTCATTTTCCATTGAGTAGCCAGTGATGATAGGTTTGCGGCAGTCAGGTTCATTTTATGTAAGATAAGGGCTTGTGGAGCTATTATTCCCTGTTGCTGACAGCTCCCTGAACGTTGACATATGCGGGGCCCTGTTAGCAGGGCTTACATGATTGGCTGCCGCACCTACCGCTCACATGGCCCTCCAGAAGGTAGCTTACGCCCTCAGACGACGACCGGAAGTGACGAAACGCGTCAAAGACGTAATCTACCAGAAGTGACGTGTGCGTTCCTCTCTGGTGCGTGGAACTAGGAAGTGGGCTGGTAGCTGTACCCAGTGAACACTACAGAGAACCTCCCGGGAGACGGGATATCAGGCACAGTGCACTTTTTTACAAATGCTTGTTTAAAGTATATATTCGGTACGCAGTTTACAAGGGGGTAATATTTGGATGTTTCAATAAAATTGTTTTAGCAATATTATGATATATGGTTCTTATTCCTCCCATATGTTCTGCGGTATCAACTGAGAATGTTACTGACATCTGGTGGTCGGATAAAGGAGACGGAAAGCTACTAATGATTAACATCATAAGGCTTGTGTATGCTGAATTTCTGGTGAGTGCAATCTCATTGGGGGGGGGGGTCATCCCCTGCATGCGGTGATTATACTTGGTGAAAGAAGCTCTTCACTTCTATAGAACACCGCTATTTGAACTTTCCTGGATCGCCTTGATCAATAATGTTTTCCTTTGTGTCCGGATCGGCTTGACACATAGCGCTGCTGCAATAAGAGATTAGAGACTTTTGGCATCGTTTTTTTGTTGTCTATGATTTTATTGCTTGCATACATATGTTTATTTTATTTTAAGTAGCTGCTTTACACTACATCACATCTCGGTGAGTCTTGGTGCGGAGCAGTGTGAGATGGAGGCGGCCACATTTCCACACTTTTTGGGTTAACCACACCATACACTCCTAAACAAAACCGTGTAGCAGAAAGGAAAAATCACACGCTTATAGAAATGGTCAGATGCATGTTGTTGGATAACCACCTACCTCACAAGTACTGGGGAGAAGCAGTCATGACTGCAACCTACCTACAAGGCAGACTACCCTTGAGTCATTAAAAGTACTCTATTCAAAATGTGTCATGGATCAAAGCCTAGCATAGGGCACATCAGTGTTTGAATGTAAAATATATGCCTGTATTCCAAACAAAAAGCAATCCAAGCTGGAGAACAGAGCCATAGAGGGCATTCTAGTAGGCTACAGTGAGCAAATGAAGGATTACAAAATCCTACACTCAAAGACTGACAAAGTGACAATAAGCCGTACTGTTTATTTTGATGAGAGCCCATCACCAGAAACTATGATCCCTGAAAACAGTGAAGTGAATATGCCAAGCAAACCAGAAGAGTCAACCAAAGCAAATCTTTGCAGGAGTCAGAACAAGAGTTGGAACTTGCAATGCCTAAATCAAACTCTCCACCAGATCCTACTTAACTGCCTGAAAACAGAATATCCACTCTGACTACAAAGTGGATACCACCCCGCAAGCTGTCCTACACTGTCAAAACACACAGCATACTTGAACCAACATACTGGGATGACATAGAAAAACTGCCAATATATCGAGGCAGCAGAAGAATAAAGTCACTTCAAGAAAATAAAATCTGGACACTCAATGCTCCCTCCTAACCGCAATACTATAGGAAGTAAGTGTACTTTCAAAATTAGTCAGACACTCCAGAATTCTTGGCATTGCAGCCGGGAAGGGCATGCAAGGGAAACGCCTAGACTTTAAAACTTCTTTCCTATATGAAGACATTAAGGAACATCTCTACATTGAGCAACCACCAGGGTTTGAGCAAGGAGACAACCTTGTGTGTAGACTTCAGAAGAGCATCTATGGTCTCAAACAATCTGCAAAGATGTTGCATGAAAAAGTGAACAAAGTACTTGCCAGAGGGATTCTCAAGAAGTAAAGCAGACCCCTGTCTCTGCTCCAGGAATCAAGACAGATGAATATACATCCTCGTCTAGGTCAATGACATTGTATCCTGTTTTAAACAAGAAGGGGGTTACAATTAGTTCAGAAGCTGAAAGAAATTTTTTATATCAAAGAGCTAGGGAATATTAGCTACTATCTGGGAATCCAAATGGAGAGAGAAGATGAAAGTTATCTTCTCAACCAATCCTCAGAAAATCTCTATCTTGGAACAATTCCATATCCAAGATGCAAAGGAAGAGAACTCCTATGGAATCAGGCTATCCAGAACAATGAAGCAGAAAACTTGCTACCCAACTATATTTATCACAGAGCAATCGGTAAGCTGCTATGTTGCCACTGTGACAAGACCAGACCTAGCTGCAGCAGTGGGCATACTATGGTGGAAAGTTTTCAGCTACCTGTCAGCGTGATTGGAACAAAAAGAATAGTGCAGTACCTCAAAGCAACAATTCAGATGAAGTTAGTTACCAGCAATATCCAATCCAAAACTCGTCGGATATGTGGATGCTGATTGGGCCGATGACTGCACAGACCGCACATCCACAAGTGGATTCATCTTCCAGTATGGGGGAAGGAACCATAAGTTGGTCTAGTCGCAAAGCAAGCAACTGTCACTCTAGCTTGAACTGAAGCAGTGTACATTGCAGCCGCATTCGCGTGTCAAGAAGCAATCGGTATTAACTTTTTGTGGACATTGGGATAGATATGTCAAAGCCAATTCCCTTTTTTTTATTTTGACAATCAGATGTATAAAGCTTGCACGATCAGAAAGGGTCAATCCTAGGACCAAACACATTGACGTCAAGTATCCCCTACTGAGGGACAATCAAGAGCAAGGTGCTGACATTCAATACTGCCCCTCAGAGGAGATGACTGCTGATGCACTTACCTTTTTGAAGGAACGTCATCATTTCCAGAAGGGACTGAAAGTAATTTGACAAAGCACACGCTGTTGAGAAGGGGTGTTGGAAGAACATGTACTGTGAACATGTACATGTACGCTTCTGTGAATAGTTTATGCATTATAACTTTTCTATCAGCAGGTGGCACTACTACTACTACTGTAGTATGATGGTGTGTATTCTCTGGAACAAAGTAATAACAGGATGTACCATCTGTATCTATGTATTTGTATGTTCCTGTTCTATGATAAAAAGGCATGTAATATTTCTCCATAAAAGTAAAGCCGTTTGCTGTATTCAAGAAGCTTCCAAAGAATGTTTTCAATACTTGACTAATAATTTTGAGATGAGGTTGGTGATGTAACTGGAGGCATAGTTGTAAATGGCTTTGTTTGCTGCGGATAGTATGTTGAATCTTATACACTGGGCATGCTTAACCACTTGCTTACTAGGCACTTAAACCCCCCCCCCCTCCTATCCAGACCAATTTTCAGCTTTCAGTGCTCACACTTTGAATGACAATTACTCAGTCATGCAACACTGTACCCAAATGATTTTTTTGTCCTTTTTTTTCATACGAATAGAGCTTTATTTTGGTGGTATTTGATCACCTCCTGGGTTTCTTATTTTTTGCGCTATAAATAAAAAAAGACTGAAAATTTTTGGGAAAAAAATGCATTTTTCCTAATTTCTGTGATAAAATTTTGTAAATTCGTAATTTTTCTTCATAAATTTTGGCCACAATTTTTATACTGCTACATATCTTTGGTAAAAACCAAAAATTTGTGGAAATTATTTGGTCTGTGTGAAAGTTTTAGAGTCTACAAGCTATGGTGCAAATCATAAAAAAATTATCACATCTGATGTACTGGTGGCCTATCATTTCCTGAGACCCCAACAAGCCAGGAAAGTGCAAATGCCCCCCAAATAACCCCTTTTTGGAAAGTAGACATTTCAATGTATTTAGTTAGAGGCATGGTGAGTTATTTGAAGTTGTATTTTTTTTTTCCCCACAATTCTTTGCAAAATTGAGTTTTTTTTTTTTCCCCACAAATATGTCATTGTAATAGCTTATTTCTCTCACATGGCATGTGTATACCACAAATGACACCCCAAAATACATTCTGCTACTCCTCCTGAGTATTACGACTTTTTCACTGCCTGGCCACATACAGAGGCCCAACATGCATGGAGCACCATCAGGTGTTCTAGGAGCATAAATTACACATCACATTTCTCAACCACCTATTAAACTTTTGAAGGCCCTGGAGCACCAGAACAATGGAAACGCCCACAAAATGACCCCATTTTGGAAAGCTAACACCCCAAAGTTGTCAGTTTTTTATAAGATATTTCCAACACATCGCATTTGGATAGCAAAAATGACACCCCAAAATACATTCTGCTACTCCTCCTGAGTATGGCGATACCACATGTGTGAGACTTCTACACAGCCTGGCCACATACAGAGATCCAACATGCAAGGAACACCGTCAGGTGTTCCAGGGACACATGGCATGCACATACCAAGAATTACACCCCAAAATACATTATGCTGAGCAAAGCATAAACAAAAGATTACCTGTGGTTGTAGTAGCGCAGTTGTACACAGGAGGATAGCACTGGTCCAGGCAGCAGGCAGGGACTTGGTCAGCAGCGGCAAACACAATTGTCCAGGCAGCAGGCAGGGTTACTGTCCATATAAAGTCCAGGGTCAGTGCAGGCAGAGCTATTGTCCGCAGTGCCAAAAATATTGGTCCTGGTAGTAGGCAGGTCCATGTGGTGTGGTCAGTGCGACAGGCAGAGGCATGACGGCAATAAGTCCTACAGGCAGAAGTAGGGACTCGTTCAGGACAGAATGGGGACAGGGGTAGAGGCTTCTCCCACCCACATCTCTTTGAAGCCTCCGAGTCTCCAGACCCTAATCTAGGATTGAGGAAACAAAAAAATTGTTTTCTTCATCCAGAAAAACAATTCTGGAGCCCCTCACATATGTGAGACCCCTGTGTTGAATCCCACTAGTCCAGTATCTGGGTACAAGATCAGTCCAAGAGGCAGGCAAATATCATGGTCAAACAGTCCAGGGTCAGTTCCAGATCAGGCAGAGTTATGTACAGAATCGTTAGGCAGAAGCGTGGTCAAATAACAAGCCAGGGTCAGTTACAGAGGAGGCAGTGGCATAAGGGGTGTGAGGGTAAATTGCAGGAACAAAGGCTTACGTTTACCATACTTCACTAATAATTTAGTGAAGTATGGTAACGACAAACATTCACCTACGCAGAGGCCTGGTTCAGAAGGACATTGTGCACAATATGTGTCTCTTCTGAATCCTGCTCTGGTACACATCTTACATTTTTTTTGCCGTCGTTGGCCTGTTGGTTTGGGAGGGATTTTATTGGGAAAGTGGCGTTCGGAGAGTCGACTTAGAACACCTGATCGGATATTTTCTGGGGGGCCGTTCGGGAATGTAAGGGCAGTGAAAACTTCCTAACAAAGTATAGGTTTCTTGCGAGCCACAAGTGGACTAATGCCTCTACAGAGTTAACTAATATTAATTAAGCTGCAAGCACTAAACCACGTTTCATTCCGTGTAATTTAAACGTAAATAGTAATTGTGCCCGCGCTAATACAATGTCACAAATAAGATTAAAAGAAATGCCGTGTAAAAATATTTGAATTAAACCATAATAAATATGCTAATGAAACCGTACATGTATAAATATAAGGTGCAAACCTTTATAATAAATCTCCAAGTGCATATGAAAAAAGTGCAATCGTGATAATACTGTTGAAAAGTGCACCGTGCTAAAATAAATATAAATGTCAAACACTATCCTGTGACATTTAAGTGTTCAACATAATCAGCAAATACAAATCACAGAAAACAAACGTGAATAGGTAGTGTCCATAAAATAAGTGTTCATCATGCTTCTCCTGATGGGTGTCTGAATCACAACAAGCAAGATTTGCTCTCCCGTGACACCCCACATGTGCTTGCGCTCACCTTTAATCATGTGACACAGTAATTAAACGGTGTCAGAGTACGCATTGGGGCCACTCCTGGGCTCACTCAGGATACAATGATGTAAAAGCACTCCTCACAGGTAAAGCCAAGATCCACATTCATAGAAGAAACAAACAGAAGAACTCCATGGTGTAATATAGCAAGGACATTTATTGGATAAAAGAAAGTCCTCCAGGAGGGTACTCACATTAGATGGGTGCTACAGTGCACCAAACTTTACAGATTAAAAAAGGAAGCAGCAATTCGTATGGCGTGCGGTGTGGTATGTAATATCCTCCTCCACTGCTGACAGCTCCGTCCTACCCCTCCCCGACGCGTATTCGGCACAGGGATCACGTGCCTTCCTCTGGGGGCGGCACAGGTGAGGCTGCACAGGTGGGCACTGAGGTGGAACAGATGTGTACTGAGATGGCACAGATGGGGCGGCACTGATGAGGCGGCACAGATGTGCACTGATTGCACAGATGGGCACTGAGGCAGCACAGATGGGCACTGATTGTGCAGATGTGCAGCTGGACACTGATCACTGCTGGGCAGACAGGTGGGCACCGATTGGCACTGTAATGGGCACTGTAATTATGGGCACTATAGGCACAGTAAAATGCACAGATCGCTGACAGATCTCTCTCTCCTCACACGCTGTCTGTGTGAGGAGAGAGAGCCGGCAATGAGAGATGATCTCAATTATTTTTTACATTTCAGATCATCTCTCATTGGAGGCAGCGATCGCGCTGTAAACGGCCACTGTGATTGGCCGTTTACAGCGATCTGTGATTGGCTGTGTCCAAGGGACACGGCCAACACAGAATTTCCCCGTTGCGCGCTCGTGAGCGCGCACGGGGAGCGAGGAAAGGGGAGGCCGTCATATGACGGCCTCCCGGGAATTGACATCCGCGCTGAAGCCGTCATTCGGCTACAGCTGGATGTCAGGTGGTTAATTGAGTGGAGAGATTGGCAGAGGGGAGCCACTAAATAGTCAGTAAGGTGGATGAGTCATGCAGCAGCATTCAGGATGGATTGGAATATGGAAAGCCTGTAAATGTAGGTCAAAGAGAAGGAAGTTGCAATCGGTGATGTGAAGGCAATGGTATAGGGAGATGGTTTTTTTATTTATTTTATTTTTTTTGTATACACTGTGTGAAAGAGAGGATAGGTATGGCTCTGCTCTTATTAAGAGGTGACCTACAACCTCTAAATACTTGAAGGGTGTGTGTCACGGGTGCATTTAATGCAAAAAGTGACAAAAGTGCAGAAAATATTTGTATATTCACAAAAATCCACAAAATCCTACTGTGTAAACTTCCTAACCATATATAGATAGATATAGATTTGTGTGTGTATACACACACATACATATTATATTATTGTGTGTGTGTGTATATATCTATCTATTAGTTATGTATATTCAAACGAAAATAAACACAATCCTGTGCAAAACTCCAGATGGCGTCCCATTGATGAAACGCATAGGGACTGTACAGCGTCATTGCATCACTTCCGGTTTCGAGCCATGGAGCGCAGATCGCTCCAATTTCCATTTTTTTAAACACGGTTTTCGCTTTTAATGATTTTTTATTAAATGTGATTACCCATCAGTATTAATACACTTTTGGATATTTGTACGGTATCACACTATGGAGTAGGGATGAGGTTCGAGACTAACTCATGTTCACAGTTCACCAGTTCACAGAGCAGCAAACAATTTGGGGTGTTCGCGGCAAATTCGAAAGCCGCGGAACACCCTTTAAAAGTCTATGGGAGAAATCAAAAGTGCTAATTTTAAAGGCTTATATGCATGGTATTGTCACAAAAAGTGTTTGGGGACCTGGGTCCTGCTCCAGGGGACATGTATCAATGCAAAAATGTTTTAAAAACAGCCATTTTTGTTTTGGGAGCAGGGATTTTAATAATGCTTAACGTGAAACAAAAAAAGTGTAATATTCCTTTATATTTCATACCTGGGGGATGTCTATAGTATGCCTGTAAAGGGGCGCATGTTTCCCGTGTTTACAACAGTGACAGCAAAATGACATTTCAAAGGAAAAAAAAAAAAGTAATTTAAAACTATTCGCGGCTATTTATGAATTGTCGGTCCAACAATGCACATAAAAGTTAATTGACAAAAACTGCATAGGATTTCCAAACAGGGGATCCCCGAACCAAAATGTAAAAAAAAAATGGCGTGGGGGTCCCCCTTAATTCCATACCAGACCCTTCAGCTCTTCTGACACTTCTTATATAAAGGGTGGGGCCACCCGGTGACCCCACCCCCCTCTGATGCACGGGTACTTCCCTATGGCTTTCCCCATGACGTCAGAGTTAAGTGTCAGAAGAGAAGCGTCACACAGCGGGAGCCTCCCATGGACGCGGAGTGGCCCAAGAACAAAGCGGGGAAGAAGACGCAGTGGAGGAAGATGCGTGACGAGAACACCGAAGCAAAAAGCAGAGGATCAGAGGAAGAAGAGGATGGAGGAAGAAAGAAAGGAAGGAAGAAGGAAGAAGGAACAAGACCCGAAGAAGATGGAAAGAAGAAGACTTTAAATAAAGGAATTGTCAAACTCTCTCGTCATTTTTTAAATTTTTGACACTTTTTTTTTGTGAAATGGTAGGGATACTTGTACCCCATTACCATTTCACGCAGGGGGGGCGGGATCTGGCGGTCCCCTTGTTAAAGGGGGCTTCCAGATTTCGATAAGCTCCCCGCCCGCAGACCCCCACAACCACCGGCCAAGGGTTGTGGGGATGAGGCCCTTGTCCTCAACATGGGGAGAAGGTGCTTTGGGGGCTACCTCAAAGCACCCTTCCAATGTTGAGGGCATGTGGCTTGGTACGGTTCAGGAGGGGGGGCACTCTCTCGTCCCCCCCTCTTTTCCTGCGGCCTGCCAGGTTGCATGCTCGGATAAGGGTCTGGTATAGATTTTTGGGGGGACCCCTTGCCTTTTTTTTTTTAATTTTGGCTTGGGGTTCCCCTGTGGGGAAATCCCATGCTGTTTTTTTATCAATTAACTTTTTTATGTGCATTGTTGGACCGACAATTCATTAATAGCCGCGAGTAGTTTTAAATTACTTTTCTTTTCCTTTGAAATGTCATTTTGCTGTCGGACTGTTCTAAACATGGGAAACATGCGCCCCTTTACAGGCATACAATAGACACCCCCCAGGTATGAAATTTAAAGGCATGTTACACTTTTATTGTTTCACTTTAAGCATTATTAAAATCGCTGCTCCCGAAAAAACATCAGTTTTTTTTAAAAACTTTTTTTCTCCCCTCGTCTTTCAGGACAGCACCTGGAGAGAGCGCAGCTCCACCCACTTTTCCCAGGAAACACTGCAGTCAGTTTTTTTTCTTTAAAGACCGGACACTTCCACCATGGCCTCAGTTGTAGTGTTTCCTCCGCCATGGTGGAAGCGCTGCAGGGAACCAGGGGTGTGCTGCGCTGTCTCCAGGTGGAGAGAGTTTGGGGCATACCGGTATTTCTGTTCTTTTTGTGGCAGGCCAGCCCAGCTTCCTCCCTTCACGTGCGGGGGTTGCTCCGGCGTCCTCCCCTCTTCATACCCGGCGAGGGTCAGGCTGCGGGGGGTCCCAGCTCCTTTAGACCTTGGAAGGAGCGGCGTCTCCTCTTCAACCCCATCGCTCAGCCTTCCGGGTTCCGGTGGCGAGCGCGTCACTACGGCCGGGGGCGGGACCTCCAGCGGCGCGACGCGGCTTCCGGTTCCGGGGTTAAAGTGTTAGCTCTTCCACTCTTTTTCAGCATGCTGTTTTATAGGTGTTTTCTGTTTGTGTATTTCAGAAGGCAAAAGAAAAGACCAAGCATTCGTCTTTTCCTGTTAAAAGAAAATGCCCATCTTGTAAAAATGTGCTTAAAGAGTCTTGGGCAAAAGTGTTATGCAAAGGGTGCATTGCAGACTTAGTAAAGGAGGAAACCACTCCTAGTGTACCTGTGGTTCAGCAGGACTTACTGAGCTCATTTAGGAAGGATTTGGCGGAGACTTTTGAGTCATTTTAAATCCTACCTTGACAAACGTCCAGCCGCAGGCAGCTCAGTACCTCGTTCCCAGTCTTCTGTTTCCGCATATAGGGGTGACAGTGACTCGAAGGAGGAAAATCGTAGCGTGGCTACGGAATCAGAGGAAGAAGCAGAGGAAGCGAGAGAATTCTTCTCCTTTTGTCCTTTGTCCTTTGTCCTTTGTCCTTTGTCCTTTCTCCTAACTATCCACACTACTCTTAATATTACAGAGGACAAGGCCCAGCTGTCGTTACACGATAAGATGTTTCAAGGCATGGGTGACGTGAAACACAGGATATTTCCGGTGCACAAGTTTCTGTCAGAAACAGTTAAGAGAGAATGGAAGGACCCAGAGAGGGCCCCCTTCTTTTCTAGATCCCTCAAACGCAGGTTTCCCTTTGAGGAAGATAGCGCACAGGTCTGGAACAAAAAGCCTAGACTGGATGCGGCCTTCTCTCAGGTGTCGAAACACTGACCTCGCGTTTGAGGACATGGGTATCCTCAAGGACCCCATGGACAAGAGGGCTGACTCCCTGCTAAAGAAAGCTTGGGATTCCACCCTAGCAAATTTGAAGCCAGCTATGGCATCAACAGTGGTAGCCAGAAACCTGGAGCACTGGTTGGAACAACTGAAGGCTCATATCGAGGCAGGTACACCTCGTAAGGATCTTTTAGAGACCTTACCAGTGCTTATGAAAGCCGTTGGATATATAGCTGATGCTTCGGCTGAATCAGTTAGGATGTCGGCCAGATCATCTGCCTTAATCAACTCAACGCGCAGAGCTCTGTGGGTCAAGACTTGGACCGGGGATACAGCCTCTAAAGCCAAGTTATGCGGTTTACCCTTTGAGGGGGATTTGGTTTTTGGCCCAGGTCTTGAAGCCATTCTTGAGAGAACGGCTGACAAAAAGGCCTTCCCCATTAAGAAAAAAGTGGTTCCTCAGGGCAACAAAAATTTTTGTCCTTTTCGGAAAACCACAGACTCTAAGGAGACAGGATATAAAAGACCTTGGAGGTCTCAGAGAGGCAGGGGCAAGTCAGGGGTACTCTTTCGCCCCCCTACCCCAAATACAAAGAGCCAGTGACGGTCCCCAGTCTGTGGGAGCAAGGTTACAAACCTTCTTCCCACAGTGGCAGAGGATAACAGACAGTCCCATTTATCCTAAAAACTATAAGGGAGGGTTACGGACTGGAGTTTGCCCAACCCCCTCCGGTTCGGTTTTATTTAACTCAGGCTCCCAGAGACCCGGAGAAGCTTACGGCTATGTCAGCAATTCTGCAGGAGTTAATTCAGCAGAAGGTGGTAGTAAATGTTCCCCCCAACGAGGTAGAACAGGGGTGCTATTCACACATCTTTCTGGTGAAGAAGCCTTCAGGCAAGTTCAGATTGATCCTGAACCTGAAGATACTCAACAGAGCGGTCAGGTACAAAAAGTTCAAGATGGATACGATCTTTTCGGTAAAGGGTCTCCTGACCCCAGACTGCTTTATGGTATCCATAGGCCTAAGAGATGCATATCTCCATGTGCCTATAGCCCCAGCATCACAAAAGCACCTCAGATTTGCGATCAGGATAGGGGGATCTGTCCTACATCTGCAATTCAGAGCTCTCCCTTTCGGGCTGTCATCCTCTCCGAGGATATTTACAAAAATTCTGGCGGAGGCCTTAGCCCCTCTCAGAATAGAAGGAATCTCGATTGTCCCATATTTAGACGATCTGCTAATATTTGCCAAATCAAGGCACATATTGGAAAGAGATCTACAAAGGACGAGGAGGCATCTGGAGAGCCTGGGGTGGTTAATAAACGAGGAAAAATCGAACATGATCCCATCACAGGCAATAACCTTTCTAGGTTACACTATCGACTCCATACAGGGAAAAATGTATCTCCCAGAGGAGAAGATAGTAAAGCTTCAGAACGCTGTAAAAAAGGCCCAGACAAACCTGCCAATTTCTATCAGGGCAGTGATGTCTGTTTTGGGGCTCCTTACTGCAGCAATACCTGCAGTACAGTGGGCACGTTTGCACGCAAGGGAACTTCAACAGACAATTTTGAAAAGTTGGTCTTATGGAGAGTCCCTAGAAAAGATGATAACGATATCTCCCCGAGTTCAGAGGAAGCTCTGGTGGTGGAGGAGCCACTCCAATCTGAACAAGGGCCTGCTCTGGTTTTTTCCCCAGGAGAGGAGATTAACAACAGATGCGAGTTCCTGGGGGTGGGGAGCCCAACTGGAAGGACAGATGGCTCAAGGCAATTGGACAAAAAGGGAAGCCAGGAGATCCTCCAATTGGAGGGAATTAAGGGCTATTCTCCTAGGACTATGGGCTTTCGAGGAAATAGTCCGGGGGCACCATGTTCAGGTGCTATCAGACAATGCCACAGCAGTGGCATATGTTACAAGACAGGGGGGCACGAGAAGCAAGGTCTTGCTAGCCTTGTCAGTTCAGTTGCTATCCTGGGCGGAAGGCAACGTAAAGTCCCTAACAGCTGTACACCTAAAAGGAGAGCTGAATCTAGTGGCAGACTTTCTAAGCAGAGAAAGGATACTAGAGGCAGAATGGAGTCTGAACAAGGAGGTATTCCAGGAATTAACAAAGAAATGGGGAACTCCTCAGATAGACCTGTTCGCATCCCACAAGAATGCAAAGGTGAGAGCCTATTACTCACTAAACAGGCAAGATCAGGCGAAAGGTTTGGATGCGCTGGCACAACCATGGAACTTCCACTTGTGCTACGCCTTTCCCCCCTTTCAAATGATCCCTTGGGTGTTGAAAAAACTACAGCAAGAGACCACAAGTTTGATCCTAGTGGCTCCTTTTTGGCCCAAGAGGCCCTGGTTTGCAACCATACAGAGGTTGGCAGTGGAACCACATTGGGTTCTCCCACTTCGAAAGGATCTGCTATCCCAGGGACCCCTTCAGCATCCAAATGTCAATCAGCTCAGGCTGACAGGTTGGTTACTGAGGAGCAGCTGCTAAAAAGAAGGGGCTTCTCAGATAAGCTGGTGTCAACCCTGTTAAATAGCCGAAAGAAGGTTACCAGGGGTATTTATTTTAAGACATGGAAGCGGTTTAATTCCTGGTGCATGACTAAAACATGTTCACCACAGGAGTTGCCCTCAATTTTAGAGTTTCTCAATGAGGGTATGGAGATGGGGCTGGCAGCCAGTACCCTGAAGGTCCAGGTAGCTGCCTTGTCGGTGTTTCTTGAGAGAAAGTTATCTCAAGAACCATTTTTATAGTGAGATTTTTCAAAGCATTGGCCAGGCTTAGGCCGGTACCTTTCAAATCTTTTCCTAAATGGGATTTATCTCTGGTGCTACAAGGGTTGATCAGAAAACCTTTTGAGCCACCACAGGAAGCAACTTTAAAAGTATGGACGCTTAAGCTGGTTCTTTTGGTAGCAGTTACCTCAGCCAGAAGAATTAGTGAGTTACAGGCTCTATCTATAGTAGAACCCTTTTGTTTGATATTTTCAGACCGGGTAGTGCTGAAAACTGACCCGGGTTTCTTGCCAAAGGTCGCAACCTTTTTTCATAGGGCACAAGAGATAGTTTTACCTACTTTTTGTCCTACACCATCCAACTCTAAAGAGGAGGCTTTTCATACCCTGGATGTGAGGAGATGTTTACTCCATTATTTAGAGATTACGAGAGAGTTTAGGAAGACAAATTCTCTTTTTATTCTTTTTTCTGGATCACGCAAGGGTCATTGTGCTTCTAAAAGCACTATAGGCAGATGGCTTAGAGTGGCGATCAGTAAAGCCTACAGGGCTGCAGGGGCTGATCCTCCCACAGGGGTAATGGCCCAATCAACAAGGGCAGTAGCAACGTCCTGAGCAGAAAGAGCGGGGGCTTCTCCAGGCCGGATCTGTAAAGCGGCCACGTGGACAAGCTTCTCCACCTTCACCCGCCACTACAGGTTGGACTTGCTATCAGCAGCGGATCAATCGTTTGGCAGGAAGGTCCTGCAGGCGGTGGTCCCACCCTAGAGTAAGTACTCTTTTATCATCTCCAGGTGCTGTCCTGAAAGACGAGGGGAGAAAAACCCTAGTTAGACTTACCGGTAATGGTATTTCTACGAGTCTTTCAGGACAGCACCGATGACCCGCCCTAATTGGTTTATAAAAATGTGGTGTTATTGCTATGTTCTGCTTATCTAATTTCAGCATGGCTGGAGGTACTCTATGAACAACTGAGGCCATGGTGGAAGTGTCCGGTCTTTAAAGAAAAAACTGACTGCAGTGTTTCCTGGGAAAAGTGGGTGGAGCTGCGCTCTCTCCAGGTGCTGTCCTGAAAGACTCGTAGAAATACCGTTACCGGTAAGTCTAACTAGGGTTTTTTTTTTGCATTGATACATGTCCCCTGGGGCAGGACCCAGGTCCCCAAACACTTTTTTATGACATTAACTTGCATATAAGCCTTTAAAAATTGGCACTTTTGATTATTTATTATTATTATTTATTATTATACAGGATTTATATAGCGCCGACAGTTTACGCAGCGCTTTACAACAACATTAGGGCAGACAGTACAAGTACAATACAATTCAATACAGGAGGAATCAGAGGGCCCTGCTCGTTAGAGCTTACAATCTAGGAGGGAGGGTCAAGTTATACAAAAGGGTAATAGCTGTGGGGGATGAGCTAATGGAGAAAATAATGCAGTTGTTAGATGGAGGCAGGATAGGCTTCTCTGAAGAGGAAAGTCTTCAGGGATCGCCTAAAAGTGGATAAATTTGGAGACAGTCTGACAGATTGGGGTAGGGAATTCCAGAGGATGGGCGAGGCTCGGGAGAAGTCCTGGAGGTGATGAGGGAGCTAGAGAGCAGGAGATCTTGGGAGGAACGGAGATGGCGTTTAGGTTGGTATTTTGAGACTAGGTTAGTGATGTAGCTGGGGGCACAGTTGTGGATGGCTTTGTAACTTATTGTTAGTATTTTGAATTTAATTCGTTGGGCGAGTGGCAGCCAATGGAGGGATTGGCAGAGGGGTAGAAGACACTGATCGGTTTGTAAGGTGGATGAGTCTGGCAGCAGCATTCATGATGGACTGAAGGGGGGATAGTCTATTTAAAGGTAAGCCAATGAGGAGTGAGTTGCAGTAGTCAAGGCGAGAGATAACCAGGGAGTGAATCAGGAGCTTTGTAGTTTCACTGGTTAGAAAGGGACGTAGTTTAGAGATGTTGCGGAGGTTGAGGCGGCAAGCTTTGGAAAGTGATTGGATGTGGGGCTGAAAGGAGAGTTCAGAATCTAGGATAACACCTAGCACCCTGACATGTGTGGACGGGTGGATGGTTTTGCCATTGCTCTTGACAGAGAAGTCAGGGGAAGAGGCACGTGGGGGAGGAAATATTATAAGCTCAGTTTTGGACAAGTTGAGTTTGAGGAAGTGATGTGACATCCATACAGATATGTCGGTTAGTAAGTTAGTGATGCGTGAAGAGACTGATGGAGTGAGTTGAGGGGTGGAGAGATAGATTTGTGTGTCATCAGCATAGAAATGATATTGAAAGCCATGAGAGGCTATCAGCTGACCCAGGGAAGAGGTGTAGATTGAAAATAAAAGAGGTCCAAGAACAGAACCTTGGGGGACCCCGACAGAGAAGGGAAGAGGAGTGGAGGAAGTAGAATTGTAAGTGACACCGAAGGTGCGTTGGGATAGGTAGGATGAGAGCCACTGAAGAGCACAGTCACGGAGACCGATGGAGTGAAGTTTTTTGAGGAGGAGGGGGTGGTCAACCGTGTCAAAGGCAGCTGAAAGGTCCAGAAGTAGGAGTACAGAATAGTGTCCGTTGGTTTTTGCAGTTAGTAGGTCATTTGTGAGTTTTAAAAGAGCAGTTTCAGTGGAGTGTTGAGGGCGAAATCCAGATTGAAGGGGATCAAGAAGGTTGTTTTTAATGAGGTGGTCACTCAGTTGGTTGTAAACCAGGCGTTCAAGGAGTTTAGAGGAAAAGGGGAGCAAGGAGATGGGGCGTAGGTTGTTAAGATTGGTAGGGTCCAAGGATGGTTTTTTGAGTATGGGAGTGACCAGTGCATGTTTTAGAGCATCGGGGAAGACGCCAGAGGTGAGGGAGAGATTGAAGATGTGGGTTAGAGAGTGTAGGATGGGGTCAGAGGGTGACCGTAGCATTTGAGAGGGAACAGGGTCCAGGGGACAGGTAGTTAGGTGGGCGATAGAAAGGAGTTTAGCAACTTCGTCTGGAGTAGTAGATTTGAATAGAGGTAGTGTCAGTTGTATCTGTTGACATGGGGTCTTAGCTGGGGGAGATACCTGTAGAGTGGAGATTTCATCACAGATTGTATCAATCTTATTATTGATACAATTATTTATTTATTTACAATTTATTTATTTATGTTTGAGTCCCATAGACTTTAACGGTGTTCGTGTGTTCGAACAAATTTTTTGCCTGTTCACATGTTCTGGTGCGAACCGAACAGGGGGGGGTGTTTGGCTCATTCCTACTATAGAGTGTCTTTCCTCCTACATGTGGGCAACATCTAAGTTTAACAGTGAGGAGACCACTTACATCGCAGACAAGGAGGCACTTGGAGAACACAGGACAGGAAGTTTCCTCCCACCCCACAGGCTACACAGTGGCTCATACTGTGAAGTTGAAATACCTCCTTGTGGGGTGAATAATAGTGGTGAGTGCGGTTTTTCTTATGGGGCACGGTTTTCCAAGAAGTACAGAACAGTTTGAAGGAGCACACTTTATTGGACTTTTTTTTTTATACACCAGGGTTTAAGGACAGTATATGCATATTTCTGAACCTAGTTTCACAGCAACAATATACACCAGCCATATATATTGGATTTTTTTGCACAAAAATGTCAGATTTTTATTTGCAGGTTTTGCACAGGATTGTGTGGTTTTTTTTTTTTTTTTTTTTTTTTTAATTTTCGTTTGAACATAACAATATGCATTATATATAAGCGGTTAGGAAGTTTACAAAGTAGGATATTTTTGTGAATATACAAATATTTATTTTCTGCACTTTTATTTTCACTTTTTGCATTTTAATGCACCCGTGACACACACCCCTCAAGTATTTAAAGGTTGTAGGTCACCTCTTAAGAGCAGCGCCATACCTATCCCCGCTTTTTCACATTTCTTCTAGATTTACCTTGGGGTGAATTTATTAAGAGGGCAAAGGTCTTAGGTCTTTTCCATATTTGTCAAACCTGTTGAAGTCCTATTTTCTGATCACCTTCTTTTAACTGAGACAAAGTCTCACTGAGATTGAATTCTCAGATACATCAGACTGCAATACAAAGGGACTTGACAAACCAATTTCAACAGTATTCAATGAAGGAGCGTTCTGTAGATCCCATTTCAACATTTCAAAGGCATCTGTCTGGGTTTGACCCCATTGATCAAACACATCTTTTTGTCTCAACGTTAAACCATTATTTGATTATTTTTTTTTTTTTTTTTTATCACATTTCTGTAAAAATTTATTGCAATGATTTACTTCGCTCAAAACTTGATATAATGCCTTGTAAGATGTTGGCATTGGAATAGCAGAAACTGTTCTATTTACTGTGATAATTGTCTTTGTCCATAACTAATTTGCATATGAAGGAATCCTACCTGACTTTTCATTAAGGCTGCTTCCACACTGGGGCGGTAGGGGGCGTCGGCGGTAAAACAGCGCTATTTTTAGCGCTGTTTTACCGTGGTATTCGGCCGCTAGCGGTGTGGTTTTAACCCCCCGCTGGCGGCCAAAAAAGGGTTAAAACCACTCATATAGCGCGGCTATAGCCGCGGTATTACCGTGGTATAGCCGTGCTGTCCCATTGATTTCAATGGGCAGGAGCGGTGAACACACAGCTCCTTCACCGCTCCAAAGATGCGGCTCGCAGGAGATTTTTTTCTTCTCCTGCCAGCGCACCACTTCAGTGTGAAAGCCCTCAGGCTTTCACACTGAACAAACAGCGGAGGCTGTTTTGGGGCGGTTTGCAGGCGGTATTTTTAGTGCAATAACGCCTGTAAACCGCCCCAGTGTGAAAGGGGTCTAACTGAACTGTTTCTGTGTTCAGTTTCTGCCCTGCCCTTTGTAACAGAGTAAATAACTCAGACAAAAGAGTAACATGTTTCTCTAGACTCTGTAGTCAGCAAAAACTTTTCCACATGATGGAAAATGCCATATTTGCCGGGGTATAAGACAACTGGGCGTATAGGATGACCCCCTATTTTTCCAGTGAAAACTCGAAAACAACAGTGAACTTTACTTTCGGCATCATTTTTCTTTTGAAGATAATCATGGGTCTTAGTTTGGCACCATCAGCTGTACATGCTAGTACCACTGAAAAACTGAACTTCTCATGTCCTGTTTTAATTAACACGTTTTCCAAAACGTCTTTCAGGACAGCACCCGAGAGATCATGGCTCCTCCTCCCACAGGAAACACCTCATCAATTAAGTCTTTAAATTGGAATCTTCCACGTTGCCTCATCAGTTTTTTGTGTTTCCTCCAGCTGGAGGAACACCTCTGGTGGGAGCCATGATCTCTCAGGTTTATCCTGGGAGACACAGGTTCTCACCTGTTAGGTCTTTTTTAGGCCAGGAGAGTGAGCCTCCCACTTGCCTCTTATATGGACGGTCCCGTGGGCTCCCTCTCCCTCTTCCGTGCTCGGGGAGAGCCTGTACGCCGGGGGTGCTGCCTCAAAATTTTTGGCCTGACGGGCGGCCGTCCTCTGTTCCCTTGGGAACGAGCGGTGGCGACCGCCATGTTGCTGGTGGCAGAAGAGCGCTTCAGCCACGTCCAGGCAGCACTTCCGGGTCGGCGCGTGCGTCATTTCCGGCGCAAAGCGCAGTGGGAGAGGGCAGGGTCACCTGGTGCCTTATTTCCGGTTCCAGGTCAGCGCAGCGGCGTTTTCGAATCTGGAACCGGTCGTTTTACCACGCACTGCAGACAGCTATGGATAGCGATGCAGCGGATAAGGGGGCAAGCCAAGGCGCCAGCGAGGCTAAGGTAAGGGACTGTGTCCTCTATTACCCTGGGCCGTTTTCTCCTGTGGGGGGGTTACTCACCCTTTTCCCCCCTTCCCCCACCACCCCCCCCCCCTCCCCTCTCAGAAGGTATGTTGCAGTGGCTAGATTTAGTATATCTGCCCTACAACAGGGGATTAGGTGGTGGTGGCTTGCATGGGCACATGGAAATGAGATGTTTCTTCCTTAGTGCACCTGGGTGTATTGTTTACGCTGTATTACAGCCTTTTAAGCGTGGTTCCATGCCTCTTTTCTGTTTGTCCAGGCCAAAGGTTCTGCCCAACCAGTCAAGAAAAGGTGCCCTGTCTGCAAAGAAAAATTAAGCGATGCTTGGACCAAAACGCTTTGTGCAGAGTGCATTACAACTTTGGTCAGAGAGGAGACTCCATCCGTTTGTGGCGACTTAGTGTCAACAATAAAGGATGAGCTCAGGGCCACCTTTTCAGGCTTTTAGGTCAAACCTAAGAGAGGAGCCAGGTCCCTCTAGGGATCCTCTGGTTCCGCAGCCATCTTCAGAACCCCAGAGTGGTTCTCAAATAATTTTTGGGGGTCCAATATCCCAGGACGCTTCTCAAGGGTCCGTTTCCCTCGCTCCAGATGATACAGATTCTGAGGAGGAGGAAAATGAGTCAGCTACCACTTCTAAATACAAATTGTCACTAGAAGAGGTGGGAGGACTCCTGAAGGTAATCCATGCCACTTTGGGGATAGAAGAGGAAAAGAAGGAACTCTCACTGCATGACCGCATGTATGCTGGTTTAGAAGATTCAAAAGGCCGTTCTTTTCCAGTCCATTCAGTTATCACTGATATGATTAAAAAAGAGTGGCTGGAACCTGAGAAAAAGCCTTTCTTTTCCCGGGCTCACAAGAAAAGATTTCCATTTGAAGAAAATCCAGATTGTATATGGAATAAGGTTCCAAAATTGGACTCTGCCTTTTCTCAGGTCTCTAAGTCTACGGACCTAGCCTTTGAGGATATGGGCACTCTGAAGGAGCCCATGGACAAAAGGATGGACCTGCTTCTTAAAAGAACCTGGCAATCAGTAATGCACAATCTGAAACCAGCAATGGCAACAACCTGTGTAGCAAGGAACTTGGATCACTGGGTTAACCAGTTGAAAGCCCATGTCACAGCAGATTCCTCAAAACAGGAGATTCTAGACTCCTTTTCAACCCTGTCGGCAGCAATATCATATATTGCGGATGCGTCTGCGGAGTCTATCCGCATGTCAGCAAGGTCAGCAGCTTTAACAAATTCTGCCAGAAGGGCCTTATGGCTGAAGACGTGGCCAGGGGATGCTGCATCTAAAAATAGATTATGTGGTATTCCGTTCGCAGGTGATCTGCTTTTCGGTTCAGAGCTAGAGTCCATTCTTGACCGCACGGCAGACAAGAAAAAGTCGTTTTCGGTTAGGAAGAAACAGGTGCAAACCCGTAAGCGTTTCTTTCGGCCCCAAAAAGGTCAGCAGGAAGCAAAAACGCAGGGCAAGAGGAAGGCATGGTCTTCTCAGAAGCCCAAAGGTAGGGGTGGAGTGCTCTTCAATCCTCCTGCGACCTCCACAAAACCACAATGACTCTGTCAAGGTCGGGGGAAGACTTCAGGAGTTTCTTCCTCAGTGGAAAGCCATTTCCCCGAATCAATTCGTTGTAAAGATGCTCTCCCAAGGGTATGTGATAGAATTTACGGAAGAACCTCCAAGAAGATTCCTGGTGACAAACGTCCCAAGGGACGCAGTCAAGGCTCTCGCCATGAAGTCCCTAATTCAGGAACTGAAAAATCAGAGAGTCATTGTTCCGGTCCCAGCAGGGGAGTTCTTCCAGGGGTTCTACTCACATGTCTTTCTGGTTCAGAAACCTTCAGGAAAGTTCCGTCTTATCCTGAATCTCAAAAGGCTGAACAAATCAGTAGAATACAGAAGGTTTCGGATGGATTCAATATTTTCAGTAAGAAACCTCCTGTATCAAGGGTGCTATATGGCATCAATAGATTTACAAGATGCCTACCTCCACATTCCTATTGCCACCAGGTCGCAGAAATATCTGAGGTTAGCACTGAAAGAAGGGAAGAAGGTGGTACATCTGCAGTTCAGAGCACTCCCGTTTGGTCTGTCATCGTCCCCAAGGGTCTTCACGAAAGTAATGGCCGAAGCTCTGGCGCCTCTGCGTCTAGAGGGGATCTCAGTTATTCCTTATCTGGACGACCTGCTGTTTTTTGCCCAGACCAGAGAAGGTCTTCAAGAAAACTTGCTCAGAGCCCGGGTTCATCTAGAATCCATGGGGTGGATTTTAAACCTTCAAAAATCAAATCTGATTCCCTCGCAGGAAGTGTTATTCCTGGGTTTCCGTATCAACTCTTTAGAACAAAAAATTTTTCTTCCAGAGGAAAAACAGAAAAAGTTGGTACAAGTGGTGTCATTGCTACAGTCCAATCAAGTTCTGTCCATCAGGAAGGTTATGTCAGCATTGGGAACCCTGACCTCTTCCATTCCGGCCATCCAGTGGGCAAAGCTCCATTTCAGACCTCTGCAAAGTTTCCTGTTAAAAACCTGGAATCACCAGCAGGATTCACTAGATTCATTAGTGAAGATCCCTACTTCAGTAAAAAGAAGTCTGTGGTGGTGGAAGAACCAGACAAGGTACTCAGAGGGGCTGTTATGGTCCTTCCCAACTCAGGTGAGGTTGACAACAGATGCCAGTTCCTGGGGTTGGGGGGCTCATATGAACGGCCGGTGGGCCCAGGGCTCGTGGGACACAAGAGATGCCCTAAGGTCCTCAAATTGGAGGGAACTAAAAGCTATAGAAATGGCCTTACTGACCTTTGCGAAAGAAGTCCAGGGGCAACATACTCAGATCCTGTCAGACAACGCCACGGCGGTGGCTTACATAAACAGACAGGGGGGAACCAGAAGCAAAGTTCTGCAGAGCTTGGCAAAAGGCATTCTGAGTTGGGCAGAGCTCCATACTCTATCCTTATCCGCGGTCCATTTAAAAGGGACCTTAAACGGAGTAGCAGACTTCCTAAGCAGGAACCGGATTTTAGAGGCAGAATGGCAATTGAATCCAGAAGTCTTCCAGTTAATAGTGCAGAAATGGGGGCGTCCAAGAGTGGATCTCTTTGCCACCCAGGAAAACTCGCAGATGTCTCGCTTCTTCTCCCTGAACAGGAACGAGGCATCACTGGGAGTGGATGCTCTGGCACAAGATTGGAAGTTTCACCTCTGTTACGCATTCCCTCCGTTTCAGCTTATCCCTCGGGTTATAGCAAAAATCAGGAAGGAGGAGATCCTCATCACTCCTTTCTGGCCAAAAAGGCCTTGGTTTTCATCCCTTCTTCAGATGCAACAAGAACCTTACTGGCACCTTCCGTTAAGAAAAGACCTTCTGTTACAAGGTCCTCTGTTTTCACCAGGAAGTAGCAAAACTAAAGCTCACGGCCTGGCTACTGAGGAGCAGCTCTTGAAGAGGAAAGGTTTCTCGGATAGGTTGGTAGCCACCCTCCTATCCAGTAGAAAGAAGGTTACAAGAGCAATCTATTCCAAGGTCTGGAAAATCTTCAACTCCTGGTGCACAGCATCTGACAGATCTACAAAACAAATTTCTTCTGTGCTTGAGTTTCTCCAAGAAGGGGCGGACAAGGGCTTAGCGGTCAGCACCCTCAAAGTTCAAGTTGTTGCGCTGGGGGTATTCCTGGAAAAATCCATTTCATCAGAACCTCTGGTAATAAGATTCTTCAAAGCTCTTACCCGGTCTAGACCAGTGGTAATCAAAAGCTGTCCAGCATGGAACTTATCGGTTGTTCTACAGGCCCTGACCAAGGAACCTTTTGAACCCATTAATTTAGCCTCCCTGAAATTGATTACTTTGAAAACAGTGTTTTTAGTGGCTGTTACAACAGCCCGAAGAGTCAGCGAGCTGCAAGCCTTATCAATCAGGGAGCCTTTCTTTTCCATTTTTTCAGACCGAATTGTTCTGAAGACGGATCCTAATTTTTTGCCGAAGGTCGCTTCGATCCAGAATCGAACTCAGGAAATAATACTTCCTATCTTCTGTTCTAATCCATCGGGTAAGAAGGAAGAAGAATTCCATACCCTGGATGTTAAAAGAGCAGTCTTGAGTTACTTGGAAAACACTAAAGACTTTAGATGTTCAGATGCTCTGTTTGTTTTATTTTCCGGTAATAAAAAAGGAAGACAAGCTTCTAGAGGAACCATTGCCAGATGGTTGAGAATGGCTATCTCAGAAGCCTATTCCCTTACAGGTCTGGAGAGTCCATTAAATGTCCGGGCTCATTCTACAAGAGCTTCCGCGGTGAGTTGGGCAGAAAAAGCTGGCGCCACCCCCGAACAAGTCTGTAAGGCAGCTACTTGGACAAGTCTGACAACCTTTGCCCGTCATTATAGGTTAGACCTCATGACGGCTGGGGACCAGGCTTTTGGAAGGAAAGTCTTACAGGCTGTTGTCCCACCCTAAATGGAGTAAGTCTCGATTATCCTCTCGGGTGCTGTCCTGAAAGACGTTTTGGAAAAATGCAAGTTAGACTTACCGGTAACTTGTTTTCCAATAGGCTTTCAGGACAGCAGTAACCCGCCCTTTGTTTATGCTAATGCTGTAATACTATGATATAACTGTCGCTTATGTGTTGCAGCTGGGGCTGGAGTTCTCTACAAACAACTGATGAGGCAACGTGGAGGATTCCAATTTAAAGACTTAATTGATGAGGTTTTTCCTGTGGGAGGAGGAGCCATGATCTCTCGGGTGCTGTCCTGAAAGCCTATTGGAAAACAAGTTACCGGTAAGTCTAACTTGCATTTTTTTGCACCTTTTGAATTGACTGTTTTATTTCCAACCATGTTGAAATTCATAGGAATTTCATCCATGTTTCCTATCTGACTTGACACATTCCCGTGTTTCTTGCGCTGTTGTATTACATATCGATGGAAATTACTTACTGTGCCGTCAAGATCTGCAGGTAATTTTTTGCAATTTTGGTGTTTTGCCTAAGTACCAGATCATGCCCTTCCAAGAACCTAGAACACAAGGCTATATAGTGGCCTTAAATCCTTTGCTGTGATCTGGGTTAGATTTGGCCCACTGAAGTGCTGTATGTTTCGTGTCACTACATAACCATTGTGACGATGCTCATGCACCATGTCTGCTACAAGCTTTTCGAGTTCTGGCCAGTGTGGGGTGCCTCTTAATGCACACTTTCCCCTTGGCATACTCCTTTTTTTTTTTTTTTAATGCATCTTCCTTTGCTTTCCAGTCTCGGACCATTTTCTGTTACTCCATATGGTCTTGCAGCAGCGCAGTTTATATTCCTTGGCAAAGTTTACAACTTTGAGCTTGAAACTGGCTTCATGTTTCCTTCTCCTTGCTGGGGCCCTGTCTATCAGCCATTTCACACTAATCTGAAATCTGTCAGGTATTGCGGTACCACTGTTGACCATGTTTTTGCCTGCCCCTTGGACTGATCTTTCACCCTGCTACACAGGGGTCTCGCATATGTGAGGGGCTCCAGAATAGTGTTCTGAGTTGAGAACCAGTTTGGTTTTATGTGTTCCCAGAAAAGGGTCTAGTAGTCCGGAGGCTTCAAAGAGATTTGGGTGGGAGAAGCCTCTACCCCGTCCCCATTCTTTCCTGACCAATGCCCTAAGCTTGATGGTCCTGCCTGCTCCCTGGACAAATACTTTGGCTGTGCTGACCATATCGCTGCCTGTACTAACTATGGACAATATTCCTGCCTGCTGCATGGACGATCCTTTTGCTGCTGTGGACCACATCCTTGCCTGCTACCTGGACCAATGTTTTGACTGTGCTGACAACATCTCTACTTGTACGGACTATGGACCATATTCCTGCCTGCTGCCTGTTTTTTGCTGCCGCTGTCCATGTTGCTGCCTGGGCCGATGCTCTCCTCTGTGGACCACTGCACCACTAAAATCGCAGGTGATCTTTTCTTTACCCTTTGCTCAGCAGAATGTATTTTGGTTTGTAATTGGTATGTACAGTACATGCTATGTGTTAAAAATATGAAGGGCCTTCAACAATGTGATAGGTTGGCAGGAATTTATGTGTGTAATTTGTGCTCCTAGAACGCTTCGAGGTGCTACTTGGATCTTGGGCCTCTGTATGTGGCCAGGCTATGTAAGTTTTACGCATTTGGTATCACCATACTCAGGAGTAGCAATGTATTTTGGGGGGTCATTTTTTCTATGTACATGCTGTATGTTGGAAATATCTTATAAATGGACAACTTTTTGTGGTAAAAAAAAAAAAAAAAATCAAATTTTTTTTTTTTTTCGAAATTTTTTTTCCCCACATTTTCCAAAAACTTCTGGAAAAAAAATTACCGGTTCAAAAGACTCATTATGCCTCATAGATTATACATTGGGGTGTTAGCTATCCAAAATAGGGTCATTTTGTGAGCATTTCCCTTGTCCTGGTGCTCCAGGGCCTTCAAAAGTGATAGGTTGTCAGGAAATTATATGTGTAATTTATGCTCGTAGAACGCCTGAAGGTGCTACTTTGGATGTTGGACCTCTTTCTGTGGCCAGGCTGTGTAAATGTCACACGTGGTATCGCTATACTCAGGAGTAGCAGAATGTATTTTGGGGTGTCATTGCAAGTATGCCTGTGCTGTGTGAGAAATTTATGACAATTTTGTGTGTAGTAAAAAAAAAAAATTCATTTTCCCAAGAATTGTGGGAAAAAATTACAACTTCAAAAAACTCACCATGCCTCTTACTAAATACCTTGGAATGTCTGTGTAGCACCCTCTACCAATAGGTTGGTGCTAGTAAGGTTTATTTTACTAGGTTAGCCAGCACAGGTAAATTTAGGCAGGCTTATGCTGCGCACTAGGCCTGTCTGTTTTGATCTGGGGGCTGGTAGTGGTCAGAGTATCTGTGGGCATTACCACCTGCACTTCAGTCTTGATGCACATCCCCTGTTTCAGGGAAGGTTCTGGAAAGGGGGCTAGTCCTAGAACTGGAGTGGCAGGCAGCTTGTGTGTGAGCCCTGACCAATCCTCATCGAGATTGGCAGGGGGCGGGCCTCATATATAAGCTGAGGTGATTGTCCACAGGAGGGAGAGTTGGCTGGGTGAAGTGAGGAATGGCATGTTAGTCAGTCGCAGGAGGCCATCCCCCATCTTGGGTGCACCGATCACAGGAGAGGCCCGGGGAAAGCTGTGAGGAAACATTGTCTCTACACGGTCATTGGCAATGTCTCTGCCACCACACAGTCGGATGGCAGGGAACTCCTGGAGCAGAAGGGCAGGTGAAACTGGCGGTACGCATGGTCCAGTCAAAGTTTTTCATCAAGGACTCAGGGCTGTAGGAAGTTCGGTGAGTGTTACCACAGTGGGGCTGGAGGTGCCAAGGAGTCTGAAGGGAACTCTGCTAGTACACGGTCACTAGTGGAGTCTTCATCAATACGCACGGTGGATGATGGGGAGTCCTGGATCAGAAAAGAGACTGGATCTTTGTCAAGTCGATGCTGCTTGCGGGCACATGATTTGCAAGTTGGGCTGGCTGGGAACAGTAGTCCATATATCCTAGAAGATATGCTTTTAAACCACTGGGCCTCCAGGGAGAGGTTCTGCAGGCCTCTGGCCTAGTGGCAGTGAGCAACCAGATCCACAGTAGGGAGGCTTATTCAGAGTGGGCCCCTACTATTCAATAGAGGATGTCATATTTCAATACAGTAACTAAGTTTGTGCAGGAGGAACCAAGTGTACAGGAGGAAACTCGTTATAGGCAGGAGGTGAAAGATCTAAGAACATTGCTTTTACACGGTCATTAGTGATGTCTCAGCCACCACACTGTCAGATGGTGGGGAACTCTTAGATGGAATAGTCAGCGGAAGTTGAGCCGCAGGAGGAACAACAGTCTGCATGGAGCTGCAGGAGGAGATTCATACAAAAAAAAAATATGCACATTCTATCTTCTGGCTCTAAATGTATTCAGAATGTACTAAATCCTTTAATATGATGGCAATAACTTTAACTTTATCCCATAATTCCTAATCCCTATCCAAGTTGTACCCCCCAATAAAAACAAAAACAAAGCTCGCAAAAGACTGTTCATTGTCTCTGGAAGTGATGTATGAAGTCTGGCAGTGGGGTGATTTGGTGGATTATTTGTTATTCGCTGCAACACCATGGCACACCTGCTTTCCAAAAGGGGTCATTCCTCGCTTGTTAGGGTCTCAAGAAATGAGATAGGCCTTCAATACATCAGGTGTGATCAATTTTCAATGATTTGCACCATAGCTTGTAGACTCTATAACTTTCACAGAGACCAAATGATATACACTAATTTGGGTTATTTTTTATTAAAGATGTGTAGCGGTATACATGTTGCCCCAAATTTATGAAGAAAAATTACTTATTTGCAAAATTTTACAATAGAAACAAAGTGGTTTTTTTTTTATTTTTTATTTTTTTTTTTGTTTTTTTTTTTCAAATTTTTTTTTTTTAGCTCCTATTGCAAAAAATAAAAAACCCCAGCGGTGCTTAAATACCACCAAAAGAAAGCTCTATGAGAAAAAAAATTTTATAAAAATTTTGTTTGGATATAGTGTAGCATGACTGAGTAATTGTCTTTCAAAGTGTGAGAGTGCTGAAAGCTAAAAATTGGTCTGGGCAGGAAGGGTGTATAAATGCCCTGTATTGAAGTGGTTAATTACTACCACATGTTGGCTGTCCATAAGAATGCTTATGGAATTATAACAAAATGTATATTTTCACATATGGAAAAAAGTGACAGACTTTTTTATACTTCTCTAGAAGACCTAAATATATACAACACAATCATGCTATAAAGATCTAACCTGTCCATTCATGTGTTAGTAATGTTAAATGATAAATATTAGATGAAAGAAAACTTCTAACATTTACTCACACATCTACAGGGAAGTGATATGGCAGCTGCGATGTCTGGACATGTAGTGGTTGCAGTAAATAGAAATGCTCCCACTGCTTGTGTGTACTGATCCTCATCCCTTTCCATTTTTAGGTATGCTGTGTCCATGGGAGTACTTGCATCTTTTGGCTTCAGTCATGTCAATCTGCTGAAGTGCTGCCTCAATTTTTAGATTTTTTTTTTTTTGATTTAGCAGGAAGCTGCCATCTTTACACTGTACGGTAATTGCTAGGTAATACGTCACAATCTCCAAGATCTTTAGACTCCCAAATGCTGGTTAACCACCACAGTCAACTTTGCGACTTCCTCATCCTTTTTGTGAGCAACAATAAAGTCATCCATATGGCGTAAAACATACATATATTCAGAATCTACACCTTTTTGAGTATAGACATGGGTCAGCTCTTTGTAGGAATCTTTCATCTAGCAAGACTGTTTATTTTTAAATGCCATGCTTTAGCTAATTGCTAAAGTTCATAACATCTTGTGTGCAAGTTGCAGAAATCTGTTTGTTTTCCATTTTTCCATTTTTCATGTATCCTTCTGGCTGCATCCTATGTATTTCCTCTTCGATATCGCCATTAAGATAGGGTGTTGTGATTTTATATGGTGTTTTACAAACCTTTTTGAGAAGCCGCCGCTGTTAGTGTTCTGAAAGTACTTTGTTTTACAACTGGAGCAAAAGAAGCATCATAATTATCACCACATTTTTGGGAGTACCCTTTTGCCACTAACCGAGTTTTGTACCTACAGACCTTGCCTTCAGAGTTCATTTTGGCCTTAAAAACCTATTTACAGTTGATTGCTCGCTTACCATGAAGTAGCTCTGGAAGTGTCCATGTTTGCAGTTAACTAAGATGTCGTCTCCTTATCCGCATCTCTGATCCACTTTTTCTCCTGAGTTGGAAGCAGGGCCGTCTTTAATATTGATTGGACCCAGGGCAAAATTTTTCTTGGGGGGGGGGGGGGGGGCTGGGCTGGGCCGGGCCCCCATGCAGTTTTGCTCTCCACCTAGCAGCTAGACTCAAAATCGGTTTACTGAATCTGATAGCGATTGCGATTGGTTGCCAGAGGTTACAGTGTATAAATACCACTCAGTGACTGGTTGCTAGAGGTTACAGCAAATATTTCGGTTCACTGATTAGTTGCTAGAGGTTACAGCACATGATTTCTGCTTGATTGGTTGCTAGATTACTGTACATCATTACTGCTCACTGGTTACTGATTGGTTGCTAGAGGTTACAGCACATCTCCTCACTGCCTGCACACCATGGACTGGGGAGGTGAGGGGACCCATTAACCACTTGACGACCGCCTCACGCCGATGTACGTCGGCAAAGTGGCACGGACAGGCAAAATCACGCACAGGGTACGTGATTTGCCTTCCGCGGGTGGGGGGTCCGATCGGACCCCCCCCCGGTGCCCGAGGCGGTCGTCTTTTGTCCAGCGGCGATCGGTGATGAGGGGGAGACCATCCGTTCGTGGCCCCCCCCTCGCGATCGCCGCCAGCCAATCGAATCATTCCTTTGCTGCTGTATGCTAAACAGCAGCAAAGGAAATTATGTCATCTCTCCTCGGCTCGGTAATTTCCGTTCCGGGCCGAGGAGAGAAGACATCAATGTGAGTGCACCAACACTACACACACAGTAGAACATGCCAGGCACACAAAACACCCCGATCCCCCCCCCGATCGCCCCCCGATCCCCCCCCAATCACCCCCCCCCCCTGTCACAAACTGACACCAGCAGTTTTTTTTTTTTTTTTTTTTTTTTCTGATTACTGCATGGTGTCAGTTTGTGACAGTTACAGTGTTGGGACAGTTACTGTTACCCCCCTTTAGGTCTAGGGTACCCCCCTAACCCCCCCTAATAAAGTTTTAACCCCTTGATCACCCCCTGTCACCAGTGTCACTAAGCGATCATTTTTCTGATCGCTGTATTAGTGTCGCTGGTGACGCTAGTTAGTGAGGTAAATATTTAGGTTCGCCGTCAGCGTTTTATAGCGTCAGGGACCCCCATATACTACCTAATAAATGTTTTAACCCCTTGATTGCCCCCTAGGTAACCCTTTCACCACTGATCACCGTATAACCGTTACGGTTGACGCTGGTTAGTTCGTTTATTTTTTATAGTGTCAGGGAACCCGCCGTTTATTACCGAATAAAGGTTTAGCCCCCCGATCGCCCGGCGGTGATATGCGTCGCCCCAGGCAGCGTCAGATTAGCGCCAGTACCGCTAACACCCACGCACGCAGCATGCGCCTCCCTTAGTGGTATAGTATCTGATCGGATCAATATCTGATCCGATCAGATCTATACTAGCGTCCCCAGCAGTTTAGGGTTCCCAAAAACGCAGTGTTAGCGGGATCAGCCCAGATACCTGCTAGCACCTGCGTTTTGTGCCTCCGCCCAGCCCACCCAAGTGCAGTATCGATCGATCACTGTCACAAAACACTAAACGCATAACTGCAGCGTTCGCAGAGTCAGGCCTGATCCCTGCGATCGCTAACAGTTTTTTTTGTAGCGTTTTGGTGAACTGGCAAGCACCAGCCCCAGGCAGCGTCAGATTAGCGCCAGTACCGCTAACACCCACGCACGCACCGTACACCTCCCTTAGTGGTATAGTATCTGATCGCATCAATATCTGATCCAATCAGATCTATACTAGCGTCACCAGCAGTTTAGGGTTCCCAAAAACGCAGTGTTAGCGGGATCAGCCCAGATACCTGCTAGCACCTGCGTTTTGCCCCTCCGCCCGGCCCAGCCCACCCAAGTGCAGTATCGATCGATCACTGACACTTACAAAACACTAAACGCATAACTGCAGCGTTCGCAGAGTCAGGCCTGATCCCTGCGATCGCTAACAGGTTTTTTTGTAGCGTTTTGGTGAACTGGCAAGCACCAGCCCCAGGCAGCGTCAGATTAGCGCCAGTACCGCTAACACCCACGCACGCACCGTACACCTCCCTTAGTGGTATAGTATCTGATCGCATCAATATCTGATCCAATCAGATCTATACTAGCGTCACCAGCAGTTTAGGGTTCCCAAAAACGCAGTGTTAGCGGGATCAGCCCAGATACCTGCTAGCACCTGCGTTTTGCCCCTCCGCCCGGCCCGGCCCAGCCCACCCAAGTGCAGTATCGATCGATCACTGTCACTTACAAAACACTAAATGCATAACTGCAGCGTTCGCAGAGTCAGGCCTGATCCCTGCGATCGCTAACAGTTTTTTGGTAGCGTTTTGGTGAACTGGCAAGCGCCAGCGGCTTAGTACACCCCGGTCGTAGTCAAACCAGCACTGCAGTAACACTTGGTGACGTGGCGAGTCCCATAAGTGCAGTTCAAGCTGGTGAGGTGGCAAGCACAAGTAGTGTCCCGCTGCCACCAAGAAGAAGACAAACAGGCCCGTCGTGCCCATAATGTCCTTCCTGCTGCATTCGCCAATCCTAATTTGGAACCCACCACTTCTGCAGCGCCCGTACTTCCCCCATTCACATCCCCAACCAAATGCAGTCGGCTGCATGAGAGGCATTTTTATGTCCTCCCGAGTACCCCTACCCAGCGAACCCCCCAAAAAAGATGTCATGTCTGCAGCAAGCGCGGATATAGGCGTGACACCCGCTATTATTGTCCCTCCTGTCCTGACAATCCTGGTCTTTGCATTGGTGAATGTTTTGAACGCTACCATTCACTAGTTGAGTATTAGCGTAGGGTACAGCATTGCACATACTAGGCACACTTTCACAGGGTCTCCCAAGATGCCATCGCATTTTGAGAGACCCGAACCTGGAACCGGTTACCGTTATAAAAGTTAGTTACAAAAAAAGTGTAAAAAAAAAAAAAAAAATATGAAATAAAAAAAAATAGTTGTTGTTTTATTGTTCTCTCTCTCTCTATTCTCTCTCTCTCTATTGTTCTGCTCTTTTTTACTGTATTCTATTCTGCAATGTGTTATTGTTATTGTTATTATGTTTTATTATGTTTTATCATGTTTGTTTTTCAGGTGTGTAATTATTTACACTTTACTGTGCTTTATTGTTAACCATTGTTAACCATTTTTTTGTCTTCAGGTACGCCATTCACGACTTTGAGTGGTTATACCAGAATGATGCCTGCAGGTTTAGGTATCATCTTGGTATCATTCTTTTCAGCCAGCGGTCGGCTTTCATGTAAAAGCAATCCTAGCGGCTAATTAGCCTCTAGACTGCTTTTACAAGCCGTGGGAGGGAATGCCCCCCCCCCCACCGTCTTCCGTGTTTTTCTCTGGCTCTCCTGTCTCAACAGGGAACCTGAGAATGCAGCCGGTGATTCAGCCAGCTGACCATAGAGCTGATCAGAGACCAGAGTGGCTCCAAACATCTCTATGGCCTAAGAAACCGGAAGCTACGAGTATTTCATGACTTAGATTTCGCCGGATGTAAATAGCGCCATTGGGAAATTGGGGAAGCATTTTATCACACCGATCTTGGTGTGGTCAGATGCTTTGAGGGCAGAGGAGAGATCTAGGGTCTAATAGACCACAATTTTTTCAAAAAAAGAGTACCTGTCACTACCTATTGCTATCATAGGGGATATTTACATTCCCCGAGATAACAATAAAAATGATTAAAAAAAAAAATATGAAAGGAACAGTTTAAAAGTAAGATTAAAAAAGCAAAAAAATAATAAAGAAAAAAAAAAAAAAAAAAAAAAACACCCCTGTCGCCCCCTGCTCTCGCGCTAAGGCGAACGCAAGCGGTGGTCTGTCGTCAAACGTAAACAGCAATTGCACCATGCATGTAAGGTATCACCGCGAAGGCCAGATCGAGTGCAGTAATTTTTCCAGTAGACCTCCTCTGTAAATCTAAAGTGGTAACCTGTAAAGGCTTTTGAAGGCTTTTAAACATGTATTTATTTTGTTGCCACTGCACGTTTGTGCGCAATTTTAAAGCATGTCATATTTGGTATCCATGTACTCGGCCTAAGATCATCTTTTTTATTTCATCAAACATTTGGGCAATATAGCGTGTTTTAGTGCATTAAAATTAAAAAAAGTGTGTTTTTTCCCCAAAAAATGCGTTTGAAAAATCGCTGCGCAATTACTGTGTGAAAAAAAAAAATGAAACACCCACCATTTTAATCTGTAGGGCATTTGCTTTAAAAAAATATATGTTTGGGGGTTCAAAGTAATTTTTTTGCAAAAAAAAAAAACTTTTTCATGTAAACAATAAGTGTCAGAAAGGGCTTTGTCTTCAAGTGGTTAGAAGAGTGGGTGATGTGTGACATAAGCTTCTAAATGTTGTGCATAAAATGCCAGGACAGTTCAAAACCCCCCCAAATGACCCCATTTTGGAAAGTAGACACCCCAAGCTATTTGCTGAGAGGCATGTCGAGTCCATGGAATATTTTATATTGCGACACAAGTTGCGGGAAAGAGACAAATTTTTTTTTTTTTTTTTTTTTTTTTTTTGCACAAAGTTGTCACTAAATGATATATTGCTCAAACATGCCATGGAAATATGTGAAATTACACCCCAAAATACATTCTGCTGCTTCTCCTGAGTACGGGGATACCACATGTGTGAGACTTTTTGGGAGCCTAGCCGCGTACGGGACCCCGAAAACCAAGCACCGCCTTCAGGCTTTCTAAGGGCGTGAATTTTTGATTTCACTCTTCACTGCCTATCAGTTTCGGAGGCCATGGAATGCCCAGGTGGCACAAAACCCCCCCAAATGACCCCATTTTGGAAAGTAGACACCCCAAGCTATTTGCTGAGAGGTATAGTGAGTATTTTGCAGACCTCACTTTTTGTCACAAAGTTTTGAAAATTGAAAAAAGAAAAAAAAAATGTTTTTTCTTGTCTTTCTTCATTTTCAAAAACAAATGAGAGCTGCAAAATACTCACCATGCCTTTCAGCAAATAGCTTGGGGTGTCTACTTTCCAAAATGGGGTCATTTGGGGGGGGGTTTGTGCCACCTGGGCATTCCATGGCCTCCGAAACTGTGATAGGCAGTAAAGAGTGAAATCAAAAATTTTCACCCTTAGAAATCCTGAAGGCAGTGATTGGTTTTCGGGGTCCAGTACGCGGCTAGGCTCCCAAAAAGTCCCACACATGTGGTATCCCCATACTCAGGAGAAGCAGCTAAATGTATTTTGGGGTGCAATTCCACATATGCCCATGGCCTGTGTGAGCAATATATCATTTAGTGACAACTTTATGAAAAAAAAAAAAAAAAAAAAGTGTCACTTTCCCGCAACTTGTGTCAAAATATAAAATATTCAATGGACTCAATATGCCTCTCAGCAAATAGCTTGGGGTGTCTACTTTCCAAAATGGGGTCATTTTGGGGGGTTTTGTGCCACCTGGGCATTCCATGGCCTCCGAAACTGTGATAGGCAGTGAAGAGTGAAAGCAAAAATTTACACCCTTAGAAATCCTGAAGGCGGTGATTGGTTTTCGGGGCCCCGTACGCGGCTAGGCTCCCAAAAAGTCCCACACGTGGTATCCCCATACTCAGGAGAAGCAGCTAAATGTATTTTGGGGTGCAATTCCACATAGGCCCATGGCCTGTGTGAGCAATATATCATTTAGTGACGACTTTTTGTAAATAATTTTTTTTTTTTTTTTTTTTGCCATTTTTCAATCACTTGGGACAAAAAAAATAAATATTCAATGGGTTCAACATGCCTCTCAGCAATTTCCTTGGGGTGTCTACTTTCCAAAATGGGGTCATTTGGGGGGGTTTTGTACTGCCCTGCCATTTTAGCACCTCAAGAAATGACATAGGCAGTCATAAACTAAAAGCTGTGTAAATTCCAGAAAATGTACCCTAGTTTGTAGACGCTATAACTTTTGCGCAAACCAATAAATATACGCTTATTGACATTTTTTTTACCAAAGACATGTGGCCGAATACATTTTGGCCTAAATGTATGACTAAAATTTAGTTTATTGGATTTTTTTTATAACAAAAAGTAGAAAATATCATTTTTTTTCAAAATTTTCGGTCTTTTTCCGTTTATAGCGCAAAAAATAAAAACCGCAGAGGTGATCAAATACCATCAAAAGAAAGCTCTATTTGTGGGAAGAAAAGGACGCAAATTTCGTTTGGGTACAGCATTGCATGACCGCGCAATTAGCAGTTAAAGCGACGCAGTGCCAAATTGGAAAAAGACCTCTGGTCCTTAGGCAGCATAATGGTCCGGGGCTCAAGTGGTTAATGGACAGAAAACTCCTAGAGATCGTAGGACTCCTGGGATCAGTGGCAGTGCTGGGGTGAGGGGGGGTGTAATCAATGACAATGCTGATTCCCCCCCCCCCCCCCCGACTACCAATATATAAAGAGGAGTTTCAACACTGGCCACCAATGTAATGGGGATTTACACTGACCACTAATGTAATAAGATTCACAGTAACCACCAATGTAAAGAGGGATTTACACTGACCACCAATGTAAAGGGGGCCTTCACACTGGCCACTGGTGTGAATGAAAGGCTTCTACACTAAACCCCAATGTAATGAGAGATTTACGTTGACCACCAAGGTACCTGACATTTAGCCTACGTTTACATTTGTGTGTCGGGAACGCATGCAAAATCACTTTCCTGACACCACTGAAACATGCTGCCCTTTAGCAGATATACAGCAGTGCCATTAATTGTTAATGACACCCTGAGACATCTGCTGACATGTGCCTTGGCACCGTGTGATTTTGAAAAGGGGTTTGGGACTTTCTACCGCATCTTGTAGCGCATAGAGCAGCCCCTTGAAATGAATGGGCTGCCCTAAATGTGACCTACATCTTTACCTTGTCAGTACACCTTTGCAATCCTAAAACCCATGCTAACCTCTGCACTCCAAACTTCCCCCATCCTCTCCACTCCCCCTCTTTAACTCTACCTGCATCCTCTGTTCATCTTTGCACCCATCTTTCCTACCTCCATACATCCCCCTCCTTGCTCACCTGAGCATCCCAAACTGTAATTCCTTCTCTGCCTACCTCTGCACACCCCACACTACCCCCCTCCCACACACTAATTTGCTTACCTTTGCAGAACAGGCTGATGGTAGGCTTAATGACCCCAGTTGTAGGCAGGACTTTCAAGCATGTCCCTTTTATCTCCCTAGTGGGTAGCAGTAAGTAAGTAAATACAGTAAGTATTTGGATAGAGTAAGGGAGGGTGATAACCCCTGTAAGGTTTATTTCTCTTCATCCCATTGGGGAGATTTATCTTCACTTCCTGTTCCATAGTCAAATTGGAAATGAGAGGAAATCCCTTCGAATTAAGGGAATCTGTTGGGGACCCCCCCAAGTCACCAGAATTGGTGACCCCCATTTGAATATTTCCTTTTTCTGGGGACAACTCAACATCTGGGAATTTATTTTAATTTTTTTTCAATAAGATTTTTATTGAATAGTAATAGTGAAGAACAGAAGTAAACAGAATTGATGATAAACATAGAAATGTAACATCATTGTTATGAAAAGAAAAAATATTAACATATTGTAAATATATACTATAATAATGGACACATTATTGAATAACAATTGCAAAATAATACATATTCATAGATTATTTTCACTAAGTTTGTAGGCCAATTGTGGTTGGAGGTGGTTGTATTTCATAGGGGTATTTTAAATAGGCCTATTTCATAAAAAGGATAGTGTTATTAACAGTAGAAAGATTTGGCAATCATATCGAGAAAAAGACAAGGTTTAAGGAAAGTTCAACCTGATATGAAAGGGTTTTTTTCAAATAGATTAACCACTTCAGCCCCGGAAGGATTTACCCCCTTCCTGACCAGAGCACTTTTTACAATTTGGCACTGCGTCGCTTTAACTGCTAATTGCGCGGTCATGCAATGCTGTACCCAAACGAAATGTACGTCCTTTTCTTCCCACAAATAGAGCTTTCTTTTGATGGTATTTGATCACCTCTGCCGTTTTTTATTTTTTGTGCTATACAAGGAAAAAGACCGAAAATTTTGAAAAAAAAATGATATTTTCTACTTTTTGTTCTAAAAAAAAATCCAATAAACTAAATTTTAGTCATACATTTAGGCCAAAATGTATTCGGCCATATGTCTTTGGTAAAAAAAATGTCAAGTGTGTGTTTTTTTTTTTTTTTTTTTATATTTTTTTTGTCCCAAGTGATTGAATAATGACAAAAAAAAAAATTAAATTACAAAAAGTTGTCACTAAATGATATATTGCTCACACAAGCCATGGGCATATGTGGAATTGCACCCCAAAATACATTTAGCTGCTTCTCCTGAGTATGGGGATACCACATGTGTGGGACTTTTTAGGAGCCTAGCCGCGTACGGGGCCCCGAAAACCAATCGCTGCCTTCAGGATTTCTAAGGGTGTAAATTTTTGATTTCACTCTTCACTGCCTATCACAGTTTCGGAGGCCATGGAATGCCCAGGTGGCACAAACCCCCCCCCCAAATGACCCCATTTTGGAAAGTAGACACCCCACACTATTTGCTGAGAGGCATGGTGAGTATTTTGCAGCTCTCGTTTTGTTTTTGAAAATGAAGAAAGACAAGAAACATTTTTTTTTTTTTTTCAATTTTCAAAACTTTGTGACAAAAAGTGAGGTCTGCAAAATACTCACTATACCGCTCAGCAAATAGCTTGGGGTGTCTACTTTCCAAAATGGGGTCATTTGGGGGGGGGGGGGTTTGCCACCTGGGCATTCCATGGCCTCCGAAACTGTGATAGGCAGTGAAGAGTGAAATCAAATATTTACGCCCTTAGAAAGCCTGAAGGCGATGCTTGGTTTTTGGGGTCCCGTGCGCGGCTAGGCTCCCAAAAAGTCCCACACATGTGGTATCCCCATACTCAGGAGAAGCAACAGAATGTATTTTGGGGTGTAATTTCACATATTCCCATGGCATGTTTGAGCAATATATCATTTAGTGACAACTTTGTGCAAAAAAAAAAAAAAAAAAAATTGTCTTTCCCGCAACTTGTGTCACAATATAAAATATTCCATGGACTCGACATGCCTCTCGGCAAATAGCTTGGGGTGTCTACTTTCCAAAATGGGGTCATTTGGGGGGGGGGTTGAACTGTCCTGGCATTTTATGCACAACATTTAGAAGCTTATGTCACACATCACCCACTCTTCTAACCACTTGAAGACAAAGCCCTTTTTGACACTTTTTGATTATATGAAAAAAATATTTTTTTGCAAGAAAATTACTTTGAACCCCCACACATTATATATTTTTTTTTAAAGCAAATGCCCTACAGGTTAAAATGGTGGGTGTTTCATTTTTTTTTTCCCACACAGTATTTGCGCAGCTATTTTTCAAACGCATTTTTTGGGGAAAAAACACACTTTTTAAAATTTTAATGCACTAAAACACACTATATTGCCCAAATGTTTGATGAAATAAAAAAGACGATCTTAAGCCGAGTACATGGATACCAAACATGACATGCTTTAAAATTGCGCACAAACGTGCAGTGGCGACAAACTAAATACATTTTTTAAAAGCCTTTACAGGTTACCACTTTAGATTTACAGAGGAGGTCTACTGCTAAAATTACTGCCCTCGATCTGACCTTCGCGGTGATACCTCACATGCATGGTGCAATTGCTGTTTACATTTGACCGACGCTTGCGTTCGCCTAAGCGCGAGAGCAGGGGGGGGCAGGGGTGCTTATTTTTTTTGCTTTTATCTTATTTTTAAGCTGTTCCTTTCTTTTTTTTTTTTTTTTTTTTTAATCATTTTTATTATCTCAAGGAATGTAAATATCCCCTAAGATAGCAATAGGTAGTGACAGGTACTCTTTTTTTTGAAAAATTTTGAAAAAGATTTCTCCTCTGCCCTCAAAGCATCTGACCACACAAAGATCGGTGTGATAAAATGCTTTCGCAATTTCCCAATGGCGCTGTTTACATCCGGCGAAATCTAAGTCATGAAATTCTCGTAGCTTCCGGTTTCTTAGGCCATAGAGATGTTTGGAGCCACTCTGGTCTCTGATCAGCTCTATGGTCAGCTGGCTGAATCACCGGCTGCATTCTCAGGTTCCCTGTTGAGACAGGAGAGCCAGAGAAAAACACTGAAGACTGCTGTAAAAGCAGTCTAGAGGCTAATTAGCCGCTAGGATTGCTTTTACATGAAAGCCGACTGCTGGCTGAAAAGAATGATACCAAGATGATACTTAAACCTGCAGGCATCATTCTGGTATAACCAGTCAAAGTCGTGAATGGCGTACCTGAAGACAAAAAAATGGTTAACAATAAAGCACAGTAAACGGTAAAGTATAAAAAATTGCATACCTGAAAAGCAAACATGATAAAACATAATAATAAAACATTGCAGAATAGAATACAGTAAAAAAGAGCAGAACAATAGAGAGAGAGAGAACACTAAAACGACAACTATTTTTTTTATTTTATATTTTAGTTTTTTTTTTTTTTTTTTTGTAACTAAGTTTTTTATAATGGTAACCGGTTCCAGGTTTGGGTCTCGAAAAATGCGATTGCATCTTGGGAGACCCTGTGAAAGTGTGCCTAGTCTGTGGAATGCTGTACCCTACGCTAATACTCAACTAGTGAATGGTAGCGTTCAAAACATTCACCAATGCAAAGACCAGGATTGTCAGGACAGGAGGGACAATAATAGCGGGTGTCACGCCTATATCCGCACTTGCTGCAGACACGACATCTTTTTGGGGGGGGGTTCGCTGGGTAGGGGTACTCGGGAGGACATAAAGAAAATGCCTCTCATGCAGCCGACTGCATTTGGTTGGGGATGTGAATGGGGGAAGTACGGGCGCTGCAGAAGTGGTGGGTTCCCAATTAGGATTGGCGAATGCAGCAGGTTTGTCTTTTTGGTGGCAGCGGGACACTACTTGTGCTTGCCACCTCACCAGCTTGAACTGCACTTATGGGACTCGCCACGTCACCAAGTGTTACTGCATTGCTGGTTTGACAATGACCGGGGTATACTAGGCCGCTGATGCTTGCCAGTTCACCAAAACGCTACCAAAAAAACTGTTAGCGATCGCAGGGATCAGGCCTGACTCTGCGAATGCTGCAGTTATGCATTTAGTGTTTTGTAAGTGACAGTGATCGATTGATACTGCACTTGGGTGGGCTGGGCCGGGCCAGGCGGAGGGGCAAAACGCAGGTGCTAGCAGGTATCTGGGCTGATCCCGCTAATACTGCGTTTTTGGGAACCCTAAACTGCTGGGGACGCCAGTATAGATCTGATCGGATCAGATATTGATCCGTTCAGATACTATACCACTAAGGGAGGTGTACGGTGTGTGCGTGGGTGTTAGCAGTACTGGCGCTAATCTGACGCTGCCTGGGGTGACGCATATCACCGCCGGGCGATCAGGGGGCTAAACCTTTATTCGGTAATAAACGGCGGGTGCCCTGACACTATAAAAAAAATAAACAAACTAACCAGCGTCAACCGTAACAGTTATACGGTGATCAGTGGTAAAAGGGTTAACTAGGGGGCAATCAAGGGGTTAAAACATTTATTAGATAGTATATGGGGGTCCCTGTCGCTATAAAACGCTGACGGCGAACCTAAATATTTACCTCCATAACTAGCGTCACCAGTGACACTAATACAGCGATCAAAAAAATGATCGCTTAGCGACACTGGTGACGGGGGGTGATCTAGGGATTAAAACTTTATTAGGGGGGTACCCTAGACCTAAAGGGGGCTAACCCTAACTGCCCTAACACAGTAACTGTCACAAACTGACACCATGCAGTAATCAGAAAAATACAATAAAAAAAAAAAAAAAACACTGCTTGGTGTCAGTGTGACAGGGAAGGGTGATTGGGGGGGGATCGGGGGTGTTATGTGTGCCTGGCATGTTTGTGTGTGTGTGTGTGTGTGTGTGTACTCACTGTGAAGTCTTCTCTCCTCGGCGCCGGAACGGAAATTGCCGAGCCGAGGAGAGATGACATCACATCCTCTGCCTGTGTGTACTATACACAGGCAGGGGATGTTTCTCATTGGCTGGGAGAGATCGCGAGGGGGGGGGGCAACGATCGGATGGCCTCCCCCTCGCCTCTCAACGCTCCCAGCCAAAAGCCGACCGCCGCTGGCACCGGGGGGGGGGGGGAGGCAATCGCGTATGGGTACGTGATTGTGCCTGCCCGTGCCATTCTGCTCACGTATATAAGCGTGAGGCGGTCGGCAAGTGGTTAAAGGAGAAGATGAAATTTAGAGCAAGGGATTGGAAGGTAGTGTTTTTAGTAGGGCTGTTAATGATTAAAATTTTTGTGTTCGATCACTTTTTTTTTTTTTTTTTTTTTTTTTCGACTAATTTTTGATTAATTATAACGCACATACAGATCCAACTACTTTTAGCTGATGTCATGCGTAGCTCCTCCCCTGTATGCATTACGTTCAATCAGAACTTCCTCAGCAGGGGGGGGCTACGGCATCACCCTACAGTCTATTTAAAAAGCACCGTTGTGCATCAGGGGGACCGATGGAGAGCCAGAGACATCCATCACCTGCTGAGACAGCAAAGTGTCAGCTCTTTGGTTATCCAGCAATCAAACATTTATGATGAGGGCACTTTTTTCCAATCAATGTCAGTTTAACGTCAAACTAACTTACAGCCAGGTAAGCCCTCAGATATGATGTTTTTCATAGCCAAATCCAGGATTTACATAGATGTTTATCTGAATACTTTGACCAGTGAGATCAATCAAATCGTTAGGATCTGTCTTCCTCAATTTATGATTTCACGGACATCAACGTCATAAGACTCCTCCCCCTTCCCTTCATTAGTAGACTGAGGCACTTGGGGAAGGGGGGAGGAGTCCAGTTACGTCAATGTTTGTGACTTCACCGGATCTCCGACGGAACTCCCTAAAGACCCGGAAGCCGGCAGAGAGGTGAGTATCCATCAAAAGAATTTTGATCGATCAAAAAAATGAATGATCGAGGAATTTTTAATTTTCGCAGCCCTAGTTTTTAGATGTCTTTATATGGGTAGATATGTCGTTGTAAATAACAATGTGGAATAGGGTATGAGTAGGGAATGTACATTCCTCCCCTCCGACTTTATAATAAAGTATGATATATATTCAGGATAATAATTGAGCGTATTCAATAGACTTTTAAAAGTGGCGCCAGCAAGCCCAGATTTTCTGAAATTTAGTAGGTGTATCTCTGGATTGGTGAACTCATTCTTCCATATAAGCATTCTAGCCAGTCAACAATGGAAGGGGGAGTGTTCTTTTTCCATTGTACCGGAATACACATTTTAGCTGCGTTTTAGTAGTTGCAGAGTTAAGGATATGTGATATAGCGATTTTAGGAGCATTTGAGTGATGCAAGAGCATTTGAGCTGTGGAAAAATCTAAAGGGTATGTAGTTATTAAAGAAGTGAGACGATGAACTTCCATCCAAAATGGCTGAATTCGTGAGCAGGACAACATTATATGTAGTAGTGATCCATCATTATCCTCACATCTCCAACAATTGGGTAGTATGGAGGTGGAGATTTTATGTAATTTTGAGAGGTGTTTTGTACCATCTGGAGAAAAACGTGAAACCGTTTTGCTGAGCAGAAACGTTGGTTGAGCCTTTATGTATATAAGAATAAATATTCTCCCATTCTTCAGAGAGGTCAATAATTAGATCCCTTTCCCAATGTTGGCATGCTAAATTGGATTTGGGAGTATGGTTTGAGAATAAGAGTACATGCTCGAGATTAAATGTTTTTGCGGTTCTGTTTGTTTGCAAATAATTTCAAAGGAAGTACATTGTCTAGCATGAGCTTCTCATTTATGAGGATCGTTTAGGAAATGTCTTATTTGAATGTATGACCAAAACGAAAATGGACGATCTGGTGATTTCATGTTTAGATCATCTAAAGTGAATAAGGTGTTATCCTGAAAAAATTGTTCAGCTTTTAAGTTCGCATGGGGTAGAACTCCTGAAAGAATAGATGCTGTGAGGCCTGGTGGGAAGTTAGGATTGTTTCGTATAGGAGTAAGAGGACCTGGATTGGAAAATAATTTAAAAATTTTACAAGTTTTTTTGGAAAATTTGTAAAGTATTGTAAATAAGAGGATGTTGTTTGCATGTTAATGTTATGAGTGGTGTCTATCCATGGTAGTTGGTGTATTGGTAAATTAGAGAATGCATGTTCAATGTCTACCCATGCTTTGTTAGAAGAATGAACATTCCAATCAATAATCCTTACCAGTTGGCAAGCCCAATAGTATTTTTTTAGTGATGTTTGGAAGACCAATACCCCCTTTCAATTTGGGTAATGTAAGTCTTTCAAAACTTATTCTTGGTTGAGCTTTACCCAGGCCCGGATTTACTACCTTTGCCGCCCCAAGGCCGGGTCCTTCAATGACACACACACACACACACACACACACACACACACACACACACACACACACACACACACACACACACACCCATTTTCGTCCTTTATCGATGACTGCTATAATAGATCAATTAAAAACCTATCTCCACACACGAGAACACTGAAAATAACTGGCTTTAATTGTACAGACTGAAAATACTCTGTAATGCAGAAAATGTCTAATAATAATAATACAGTGCACACTGCAAATCCTAACCAGTACTGCATTTTTTATGATAAATAGTAATGATGATAATAGAGATCAGATCCCAGGCAGCATTGCAGGACAGTCCAGCTGTTTTGCACTAAGCCACAAACACGCTGACAGCCCTGATCTGTGCCCCTATTGTCACACTCCACAAAACAGCTGGGCTGACAGTCTACAGCACTATGACATCACAATGCCTAATAACAAAGTAAAAAAAAAAAAAAACAACTCCAACACCCTACAAACTACACTGCACAACGTTGCATAGAGCGCAACACAAAACCCAAAAGCAACACATAAATTGCAACACACACTAATATATATATATATATATATATATATATATATATATATATATATATATATATATATATATATATATATATATATATATATATATATATATATATATATATATATATATATATATATATATATAGCAAAAAGTTAAAAGAATTGGTTGTTCTTTCAAAATTTCGCTTTTTTTTGTTTGTAGCGCATAAAATAAAAACCGTGACCAAATACCACCAAAAGAGAGCCCCATTTGTGGGGGAAAAAAGACGTCAATTTTGTTTGGGTACAAAATCGCACGACCGTGCAATTGTCAGTTAAAGCGATGCAGTGCCGTATCGCAAAAAATGGCCTGGTCAGGAAGGGGGTAAATCCTTACGGGGCTGAAGTGGTTAAACCACCGAATCAGCTCACCATCATCAGTGCCCATCAATGCAGCCTCGCCAGTGCAGCCTGATCAGTGTCCATCAGTGCAGCCTCACTAGTGCAGACAGTGCTCATAAGTGCAGCCTGATCAGTGCTCATCCATGCCTCCTCCCCAGTGCAGACAGTGCCCATCAGTGCCTTCTGGTCAGTTCCGCCTCACCCATGCAGACAGTGCCCATAATTGCAGCCTAATCAGTGCCTCCTGCCTCACCAGTGCCCATCAGTGCCCATGGAATGTGGTGGGTCAGCTGGGGGTGTGTCAGGGTCTGTTACAGCTAGGTACTTACTCTCCTTCCATGGCCTCTTCGGAGGGGGTGATAAATCTCAGTCACTTCTCGTCTCTGCCTCTCCTCAAGCCAGCGCCTGGTCCCAGCTCACAACTGCTTAGGTCACGTGTGACTTGCCGGCTGCCTCTGAGGCTCCTGAGAGGTGGGAGTTGTAGTCTGTTGCGCTGCTGAATTCCTCCCACCGCCAGGAGCTTCAGTGAGGCCAGACTACAACTCCCAGAGTGCAGCGCAGTATGACACAGTCACACGCCCCCGGCCCAGCCCGCCCCTGCTTGCCAGGACTAAAACTTTGCAGGGGCTATGTTAGTGCGGAAGGGGAGAGGCGGCCAAGAAGTCGTCGCAGGAGCGGCGCCGCCCCCGCACTACTGCCGCCCCGAGGCCTGGCCTCGGTGGCCTTGTGAGGAATCCGGCCCTGGCTTTACCCCATATGAATTTAGAGCAAGCAGTACGAATAGAGGAAAAGAAGGCTTGTGGAAGTTTAATGGATATACCGGTAGTCTGAAGGACATTTCTTTTGGTGGTATTTGATCACCTCTGCGGTTTTTATTTTTTGCGCTATAAGCAAAAAATAGCGTCAATTTTGAAGAAAACGCATTATTTTTTACTTTTTGCCTTAATAAATATCCCCAAAAAATATATTAAAAAAATGTTTTTTTCCCCTCAGTTTAGGGGCCGATACGTATTCTACATCGCAATAAGCGTTTGATTGGTTTGCGCAAAAGTTATAGCGTCTACAAAATGAGGGATAGTTTTATGGCATTTTTATTAATTTTTTTTTTTTTTTTTTTTTTTACTAGTAATGGCGGCGATCTGCTTTTTATTTTATTTATTTTTAATCATTACTGCGACATTATGACGGACACATCGGACAATTTTGACACATTTTTGGGACCATTGTCATTTTTACAGCGATCAGTGCGATTTAAATTGCAGTTAAGGGGTTAACCACTAGGGGCTAGGGAAGAGTCAAGTGTGTCCTAGGGAGTGTTTCTAACTGTGGGGGGGGAGGGGCTGTGTGTGACACATCACTGATCACGCTCCCGATTACAGGGAGCTATGATCAGTGACAGTGTCACTAGGCAGAATGGGGAGATGCTTGTTTACATTAGCATCTCCCCGTTCTTCCTCTCCGTGAGACAATCGTGGGTATCCCCGCAGACATCGAGTCCGCGGGACCCGCGATCCGACTCATGGCGCTCGCGACGGGCGCATGCCGCCGGCGGCAAACTCAAAGGGACGTACAGGTACTCCCATTTGCCTGTCCGTGCCATTCTGCCGATGTACATCGGCGTGCGCAGGTCGCTATGTGGTTAACCACCTCAATACTGGGCACTTTCACCCCGTTCCTTCCCGGACCAATTTTCAGCTTTCAGTGCTCTCGCACTTAGAATGACAATTCCTCAATCATGGACCAAAATTAGACAGAGCACCACTCTCCCATAAGGTGATGGGACTTTCACGGATATGTCACGGTCTCTGAGGTAAGCACATACACTGTGGATAATAATAAAATATACAAAGCATAAAAATTTGACAGTAACATAAGGCCATATAGAGAATTGACTAAAAATGATACTCAATCCATATAAAAGCTTGAAAGATGCTTGTGTGTGTGTGTGCAATAAGCTGGCGCATTTAGCAGACTCCTTATCTGCTTCTTCTGGGCAGCTCAACATGCATCTAAATCATTATTCAGGTTGCAAAAACATCATAAAGATAACATTAGGTTCATTTAACAATTAGTTTGTTCATATACATATGAAACTTAATAACAAGTGCTCACCAGATTCTGTAACATGACTCTGTACCAACTGTAGCAGCAGAAAAGAACAAACAGACCCTCCGGTAATTGAACGGTGATGTCAGGGTCACCGAACTGGTCTGGTGGTCATCGGATCATATCCTGGGCAAAATGGCTGTAAATCAATAGTTTTCTACATTACCAAACCTATATATTCAGATGCAAAATCCTTTAAATCATCATATGTATGAGCAGAAAAATAGACTACATCTACACTAGATGCTAAGTTACGAGAAGTGGGAGAAAAAGGAAAGCGGGGGGAAGAGAAAGTGAAAGGGGGAAAGAAAAAGGAGAAAGATGGCTAGGGGGCAGGGCGATAAGCCAACCAGTGCACATATCCATATATACAGAGCCGTATATCCCCATTAGCTCTACCGAACACTACCCTAGTTAGTAGCTAGGAGTAGCTAACCAAAACGTGTATATCCACCAAGACCACAGGCATAGCTACATGGAAACATCCAAGAAACATGACCCCTATCTGTCCTGGATTATCACTTGGTTGAGCCCAGTATATAATACACCTGAACCCTAGAGCGGCCATCAAAATACAGCAACACGCTGAATACTTTGCCGCCCACTAAAGAGACCTAAGAGCCGATATCCTAGTGTAACGCAGGGCTTTACCAAAGTTATCATACTTTACAATGTGGTGTTCCTTAAGTAAGGGAATGGCTCCCTCTGGTGTCCTTGTTTATGCTAATGTAGTCAAGACATTTTTCTCTTCAATGCTTGAGAGACAGCGCTGCAATGCATTATGGACTGGGTAGTTTAATGAGGAAGGGACTCGTATGTTTAACTCAGCCCAGTTCACTTACCCACAAGCCCAAGTGACAGAACAGCCTGCTGGATAAGGATATAAAGGACAGGCATGGAATGTTTCCAGCCTCTTGGGATGCCATTTGGGACCTGCCTGCAGCGAGGTCTGTGTGTAGCCAGCAGACTGCGGCCTACAAGGCACGGAGCGGAATCGTTTGGCCTCCAGGGAGCTCCAGAGCACAGTCAGCTGGACCAGCGTGCAAAAGGACCGGAGAGCCCAGGATTTCTGAAGTGCCCTGTATCCCAGTCATCAGAAGGACCGGTACGGTGTGACGGCGCCAGCTTGGACTGGACTGAGATACCAGGAGTAGAACTTTGCAAGCATCTGGACCTGGTGTGGTGAGCAGGGCACTTGCCCAATCTATAAAGTGTACTGTTGCAAAGTTAGACGGCTGGTGGGATTTGTAGTCCTACAGAAGTATTCTCATTCAGCCATAGTTCGCATACAGTGGAACTGCAGGATTGCTGTCCATCTGCTATAAGTTAATGTTACAACACATCCACCGCTAAGTAGGAGTTATTCTGATTGCCTTTTGTCACAAGTATACAACTATCAATGTATTATTCATTTTACAATCTACAGTTGTTTCCCTATCTGGATTATAAATACTGCAGTCTAATAAGCTAGCTGAAGAAAGAAGACTAGAAGAGACTTTTGTCTGTGGTTATATAGCATTACAACCCACTTTAGCAGTCTTGGAACTGCATTGCAACCTAGGGGGAGCCTTTGAGTAGGCAATATAAATATCTGTATTGTATTGCACCTGATATTGCATTACTGATTTGATGTGTGTATGCTCTGAGGCGGGAGTGGGAAAGATGCTCAATATGCTAAAACCCTGACAGTGGACAAAGTCCCACTTGTTGTTTCCACACACACACACACACACACACACACCTTGATTATTGTTACGCTCACTCTGTATATCATTATCACTGTGTATCATATGTTTAACCAAGTTCTCTCGGTAAACTGTTTGGTTAATCTAAAAGGTGTGTGAGATTTTATCCATTATTACAGCTGGTGGAGTGGCGGATACCCAGGTAACGGTAAATATACAGTGTATTGTATTATTGCTGGGTTGCTCTTAACCATTGGGTCTTGCGTTAACATTACCACATAAGCTGTACCAAGGGGGTCGAGGCCATTTTCTGGGGTTGAGAGGCAGAGTGCAGGCCCAATCAATTATCAGCAGCCCCTTAGGGGGTCAGTGCTACACTAGATAACTAAACATAATTATTAAGGGTCATGGCTAGTTACCTGGGTATAGCAGAAAAAAGGTGCATGATTGCGTGTAGAAAATGGAGATGCAGTTACCCCTCAGTCTTAAATCCGTGCCTCACCATCACCATTGTATGCATCCCACTGACTATCCCTGTCACTTCCGCCTTTATAGATACGATCCCCCCAGAAATGACTGAACCTGAAATGGCTCACTGACATCATATCTGGCGCCCCTGTAAGAGCGCATGCGACCAGCCTTCAACTGCGTCATAGACGTTGTGATCAGAAGGCTGCATGCACAGTGCCTCCCGTCTGCCAAAGATGTGTTAAACAGACGGAGACGAAGGGAGCTTCCTCATCCACCAGGGGCACCTGAACGCCACACCAGATAAGGGTCAGCCCACTCCCAATAACACCAAAATGTTTCAGAGAGTCAACAGAACAAGAAATATACTGAAATGTATCTCTCAAAGAAAAACACAAAAAACAAGGAATAGTACATTACAGGATGAGGGTCCGTTCATTCTTTTCTGATGCTACAGTTGGTACAGAGTCAATGTTACAGAATTTGGTGACCACTTATAATAATGTTACTAAGTTTCATATGTATATGATTAACAAACTAATTAATTGTTAATGATACTAATGTTATCTTTATGTTTTTGCAACCTGAATAATTCAGATGCATGTTGAGCTGCCCAAAAGCAGATAAGGAGTCTGCGAAACGCATCGGATTATTGTGCGCACACAAGCATCTTTCAAGCTTTTATATGGATTATCATTTTTGGTCAATTCTCTATATGGCCTAATGTTACTGTCAAAGAATCTTTATGCTTTGTATATTTTGTAATAAATTTATATTTTATTATCCACTGTGTATGTGCTTACCTCAGACAGTGACATATCCGTAAAAGTCCCATCACCTTATGGGAGAGTGGTGTTCTCTAATTTAGCTCCAATCGATGTCTAAGGAATGTGGATATGACAATCTCTCCCTAGAACTGGTCCAACAAGTCCAAATACATATATTCAATTACTCAGTCATGCTACAAATTAGCCAATTTTTTTTTCACACAAATGGAGCTTTCTTTTGGTGGTATTTATTCACCACTGGGTTTTTTATTGTTTGTGATATAAGTGAAAAAAAGGCTGAATATTTAAAAAAATTCTACTTTTTGTTTTAAAAGAAATCCTATAAAATCAAATTTCGTCACATTTAGGCCAAAATGTATTCTGCTACATGTCTTTGGTAAAAAAAAATCCTGATAAGTGTATAATTGGTTTGTGTGAAAATTAGTCAAGCTATGCTACACACTATTGAAAATTGATCAATCCTGATGCACTGAAAGCCTATCATTTCTTGAGGTCCTAAAATGTCAGGACAGTACAAATACTCCCCAAATGACCCCTTTTTGGAAAGACAGTCTGTGTGGTATTTAGTAAGAGGCATAGTGAATTAATTTTTTTATTTATTTGTTTTTTTTGAAGTTGCTATTTTTTCCCCCACAATGCTTTGGAAAATTAAGATATAGACAAAGTTTTTCTTCACAAAATTGTCATATTTACAAGTTATTTCTCACACACGGTGCAGGCATACTTGCAATTACACCCCAAAATACATTCTGCTACTCTTCCTGAGTATGGCGATACCCCATGTGTGATAATGAAAAAGGTGCAGCGCTCGAAAATGTTCTTCTACTATAATAATTCCTTAATGGAATCAATATAGACCACATAAGGTAAAAAGTCTTGATAAAATCAACATGAACCACACATCATAGTGTAAAACTCTTGATCGTGTAGAGAGGGAAAGAAGCCGACACCCAAACACACTGCCTCTTACCCTCTTATGTGGACCCTTATTATATGGGTCAGATGAGCCTTGGATAAAATAGCCTTGTCGTCCACATTCAAACGATCAATATACCATGCAGATTTAAGCAGGGATGATAATCTCCACAATCCGTCCACTCATAACAAGCTCATAACGCCAGCTCCTCTCATAGGTAAACCATGGAATGCAAAGGAATAATACCTCATGGTGCAGTAATCTTTAAAAGCATTTATTAGTAATACAAAGGTTTATGCACTCACATGGTCGCTAGTAAAACACGCTTGTTATACAGTTTCCTCAGCATGAACTGCCAACAAGATAGCCGCCGCATCCTGACATACACCAAGTGATGCATTATATAGACGGGACAATAAACTGACAGAATTGTATTGCGTTCCAACGAACAGGAAGTCTCCTTAGTAAGCAAATGGTAGCTAAAAATCTTCCGGAAATTAATAATGGTGCGTTCCAACCAACCGGAAGCAAATATGGCAACCAAAACCAGTCAAATACATCCTTGGCCAGATAACTAGTACACCCAAATAGTTGAGCTGGCAAAAAAGAACCACATGCAACTATTTTGACATGATTGCATGTAAAAATATGACCGAATAGATTATATTTATACTAATAAGTTCAAACAACAAACATTAAAAAGCTGAATACAGAAATTAATAAAAAAAAGTAAAATAAAAAGAAAAAATGAATATAATATAATAGCATAAGTATAAAATACTACACAAACCTATAAAACCAATACTCCTAAAATATTTTTTTTGTTTACAAACCGTTTATATTATGTATAAGGATAGTACAAGATTTTAACAGTGGTAGAAGATGTGCAAGTGAGTCATTTAGATTATACATTATATCTGAGTAAAGACATATCATATGAGAAAACACACATACTAGATTATAAATCTATATAAAATTTGCTGGAAACTATCTGTAGATGTGCTTAAGTAGAAGAACAGTAGTGGACATTATACCAGTAGTGAGGTTCCCATAAAGTCCATGTTTGCCATACGGTTAAGAACCTGAGGCCATGGTAAGTTGGATGAACGCCAGTTGAAAGCGATGGTCCAGTGGATAGAGCTAAATAAAGTATGGATTAGTCTAGAACTGGCTATTGGTATATCTTGTATGGGGGAGAATAAAAGGCACATTTGGGGTGTTAGTGGGATCTTTCTTCCTGAAATTCGATCAATCATGAGACTTTCATTGTGCCAAATGTTTTTTAGATGGGAGCAATGCCAAAATATATGTAGTAGTGTCCCATGTGTAGGGCAGCCCCTGAAACAGAGTGGGGATGTTGATGGGTAGAATGAGTTGTTTGCCAGGGGTGAGGTACCACCTATAAAGCAGTTTGGCGGCAGATTCTCTGATGGTAGTTTTGGTGCATTTGTGTAGGTATTCAAATATGGTATCCCATTGTTCAGGGGCGAATGAAACGTTTAGATCTGATTCCCATTGTAGCATGGGGTGTGTTTTGTTTTTTTTTATTTTTTTTTTTTTTCAGGCATATTGAATTTTAGATTTTTATAAATTTTGGAAATTAATCCTTTGTCCCGTGGGAAGGAAATACAAATCTGTTTGAATTGTGAGAAGGGGATAAGTAGAGTAGTATTTTTGGTAGTGTTTTATCTTCGTATAATTTTCATGTTCTGTAGGTGCAAAGTCATATTTTGTTTTGTAGTTCACTGAAAGAGCAAAATGCATTGTTATGGGTAAGTGATTTTAGTTTTATTAGATTATGTAGTTTCCATATTGCTAATGAGTTTTGGTTATTATCTAAGGAAGTGAAGTGAGGGTCTCCTAGAAAGGATGCTAGGGGAGGGATGTCTGAAGACATGTTAAATTTGGTATCTTGTCTGTTCCACAGTTGTAGGGAATGTGTTACAATTCTTTTTAATGGTCTTATTTTCTGTGGTAAAATAGACTTGGACCAGAGTAGTCCTTGTAGGTGGTATGGGAGGACTGATTGTTCTTCGAACAGGAGCCAGGGAATTTGGGAGGCTGGGGCATACCATTGTGCTAGTTGGGTGAATCTGACTGACAGATAATATAGCCATAAATTTGGGATTTTTAGACCTCCTTTTAGTTGGGGCTTAAACATCAAGGAGTAGCTAAACCTTGTTTTTTTGTTTTGCCAAATGAATTTTATTGATTTCTATTTGGAGAGAATCTAACGTACAGTGGGGACAAAGTATTCAGACCCCCTTAAATGTTTCACTCTTTGTTATATTGCAGCCATTTGCTAAAATCATTTGAGTTGATTTTTTTTTTTCCTCATTATTGTACACACAGCACCCCATATTGACAGAAAAACACAGAATTGTTGACATTTTTGCAGATTTATTAGAAAGAAAAACTGAAATATCACATGGTCCTAAGTATTCAGACCCTTTGCTCAGTATTTAGTAGAAGCACCCTTTTGATCTAATACAGCCATGAGTCTTTTTGGGAAATATGCAACAAGTTTTTTACACCTGGATTTGGGGATCCTCTATCATCCAACCTGACAGAACTGGAGAGGATCTGCAAGGAGGAATGGCAAACATTGGTGGACAGCCATTTTTAGGTCTCTCCAGAGAAGCTCAATTGGGTTTGAGTCAGGGCTCTGGCTGGGCCATTCAAGAACCGTCATGGAGTTGTTGTAAAGCCACTCCATTATTTTAGCTGTGTGCTTGGGGTCATTGTCTTGTTGGAAGGTAAACCTTCGGCCCAGGCTGAGATCCTGAGCACTCTGGAGAAAGTTTTCGTCCAGGATATCCCTGTACTTGGCCACATTCATCTTTCCCTCGATTGCAACCAGTCATCCTGTCCCTGCAGCTGAAAGACCCCCACAGCATGAAGCTGCCACCACCATGCTTCACTGTTGGGACTGTATTGGACAGGTGATGAGCAGTGCCTGGTTTTCTGCACACATACCGCTTAGCATTAAGGCCAAAAAGTTCTATCTTGGTCTCATCAGACCAGAGAATCTTATTTCTCGCCATCTTCGAGTCCTTCAGGTTTTTTTTTTTTTTTTTTTTTTTTTTTTAGCAAACTCCATGTGGGCTTTCATGTGTCTTGCATTGAGGAGAGGCTTCCGTCGTTCCACTCTGCCATACAGCCCCGACTGGTGGAGGGCTGTAGTGATGGTTGACTTTCTACAACTTTTGCCCATCGCCCGACCGCATCTCGAGCTCAGCCACAGTGATCTTTGGGTTCTTCTTTACCTCTCTCACCAAGGCTCTTCTCCCCCGATAGCTCAGTTTGGCCGGACGGCCAGCTATAGGAAGGGTTCTGGTCGTTCCCAAACGTCTTCCATTTAAGGATTATGGAGGCCACTGTGCTCTTAGGAACCTTAAGTGCAGCAGAATTTTTTTGTAACCTTGGCCAGGTCTGTGCCTTGCCACAATTCTGTCTCTGATCTCTTCAGGCAGTTCCTTTTTGACCTCATGATTCTCATTTGCTCTAACATGCAATGTGAGCTGTAAGGTCTTATATAGACAGGTGTGTGGCTTTCCTAGTTAAGTCCAATCAGTATAATCAAATGAAGGTGTAGAACCATCTCAAGGATGATCAGAAGAAATGGACAGCTCCTGAGTTAAATGAGTGTCACTGCAAAGGGTCTTAATACTTGGGACCATGTGATATTTCAGTTTTTTCTTTTTTAATCTGCAAAAAATGTCAATTCTGTGTTTTTCTGTCAATATGGGGTGCTGTGTGTACATTAATGAGGAAAAAAATTAATTTAAATTATTTTAGCAAATGGCTGCAATATAACAGTGAAAAATTTAAGGGGGTCTGAATACTTGCCACTGTATTTTTGGGTAATGTAAGAGGAAGGGCTCTAAAGAATAAAAGTTTGGGTAGCATAACCATTTTCGTGGCCACTATTCTTCCTGAGAATATTTGGTATGATGACCATAGTTTTCATTATACTTTTGATGTTAAATATTGGTGGGTAATTTGCATGAAATAGTGTTTTGTATGAGGGCGTAATATGGATTCCTAGGTATCTAAATGAATCCGTGCACCAATTGAATGGAAATTTTGTCTGAGTGTTAAGGCTGGTGGGATATTAATGGGTAGGGCTGAGCATTTAGACAAGTTTACACTTAAGCCTGTCAGGTCATGAAAAATGTCTAGTGTTTTGGTCAGATTCGGTAAGGAGATAAGGGGATCTGTTAGAAAGAAGGATGTTGTCCCAATAGAGGCTGTTTGAATTCCTTGGACCCTTTAGTGTATCCTTTTGATATGTTTCTAATCGCACAGGCAAGGGGCTCTATTGCCAGTGGAGTGGGGTAAGTGGGCATCCCTGCCTGGTGCCCTTGCTTAGAGGGGAAAAAGTCAGAATTGTTGCAGGGTTTGGGGGTTATGGTAGAGGGCTTTGAAACCATGTAAGAATTTGCTTTTTATGCCGTATCTAGGGAGTAGTGCGTCCAAGTATGACCAGCTGACGCTATCGAAGGCTTTGTGGATATCAAGGCTCAGTAGGAGTGTAGATTTGAGTGTAGGTTAGAGTCTTTAATGATGATTGTAGTCAGTCTTATTTTATCTGTTATTTGTCTGTTCGAGATGAATCCTGTTTGGTCTGAATTTATTAATGGGAAAATAACTGCAGCTAATCTGTCAGCTAGCATTCGGCCAAATATTTTAAGATCATGATCAATGGCTGAAATTGGGCGATAATTTTGTGGGATGGAATGATCTTTTTTTGGTTTGGGAAGAAGGGACATGCTTGCTAGGAGCATTTCTGATGGGAATTGGTTTCCTTGTAGGATATGGTTAAATCATTTTGTAAGGTGTGGGGTTAATGTGGAGGCAATTTTTTTTATAATAGGATGTGGAGTATCCATCAGGGCCTGGAGCTCTATAATTCTATTAATTTCTATGTCTAAAGCAAGGAGCGTTGCGAAGATTGTTTAGGTGAGGATTGGGGAGTAGAGAAGCTTTTTATAGAAGTCTAAAAAAAGTTCATAACTTCTTTGGGATGGGATACCAAGTTGCCTGATGAATTCCTTAATTTATAGGTGTGGGGAGTATGAATTGCTATTAATCAAAAATCTAGCTTTGGACCATCTAAGGGTTTTTTCTGTATCTGATGTAAGTAATCAGTCTAAGGCTGTGTTTTTTCTTGAATTTGTTTAAAAAAAAAATCGCTGGAGGGGTTTTGGTTGTTCCTGTAATGCAAGAGATCTAGATCTATTGTAAGAGCTCTTATATCAGCGAGTTTGGATTTGTTTTTGGTTGAGGCAATATTTATCAAATGGCCTCTCATGACCGCCTTATGTGCAATCCATAAAGTTGTAGGTGGCATGTCTGGTGCTATCTTAGATGCAAAGTATTGCTCGAGGTGAGATAGGATTTCTTGGGAGATTGTTGGGTCAGTTAGCAGGGAATCATTTATTTGCCATTTACGTGTTGTGGTTGCTAGGCCTATATGTGAGGTGTTGAAGGAGACTATATGGTGGTCTGACCAGGGACATGGGTGGATCTCCGCTTTTGATGAATTGGCTAATAAGATTGGGGTTAAAAAATTATAATCCAGCCGTGTATAGCTATCATGTGGGTGAGAGAATGTGTAGGCTTTAATACCTACATTGTGAGCTCTCCATGTATCTACTAGTTGGTGGTTGTATAATCAATTTTAGTGATTTAGGGAATGCTTTAGAGCAGTGGTCATCAACCCTGTCCTCAGGGCCCACTAACAGGCCAGGTTTTATGTATTACCTTGGGGAGATGCAGACTAGAATACTGCAATCACTGAGCAGCAAATGATATCACTTGTGATGTATTTCAGTTCTCTTGCAAACCTGGCCTGTTAGTTGGCCCTGAGGACAGGGTTGATGACCACTGCTTTAGAGGATGGAACTACTCTGCTTCTATCCAGTGCTGAATGTGTAGCTAGGTTAAAATCGCCCCCTACTATTAACTGTGTGGAATGAAATCTAAGGTGTCAAAGAATTTTGAAAAAAAGCTTGTTTGTGCGTCATTGGGAGCATATACTGAGGCAATGGTGACTGAGCGTCCTTTTAGTGAACCTTTTAAAATCAAATATCGACTGTCTGTCTGGGTCTTTAAAAACACTTTGGGTTTCAAATACCACTGAGTTCCTTTACAAAGATTGCTGCGCCCCTGGATTTTGTGTTATGCGTTGTGCAATAGAATTGACTGTAACCCTTGTCAAAAAATTTAGGATGTTTATCTGTTGCAAAATGATTTTCCTGTAACAGAATGTCAGCCCCCAATCTCTTGTAGTGACGGAAAGCTTTTTTCCTCTTTTGAGGAGAGTTCGTGCCCTGGGCATTGAGATGTCACCCTAAGCCCTGTTGAATAGGTGATGGGTAACTGTAGTAGTTATAGGGTGATAGAGCTCACGAGGCCAAGGGCACAGCACACATGCAAAAAGATACAGAATTACTATTGTCATCATTAATGTCAACATTAGTATTTTTATAGGACCTGTCAAAGATCAAACTATTCTTTTCTATGATATAGTGTAATTTGTCACTTGTGTACAACATTAATAAATATATCAATCTTAACACTAGGTTTACTATGGTTGACCTTCTTGTATAAGATAACTTGTAAAAAACATTTTCTATAAAGTAGGGAGTCAGGGTGTGGGACACCATCTGACCAAGAACCATTTTGGTGTGGACAAAATTGTCCAACCCACATAGGGAGCCTATCAATTAGAATAACAGATAACCTTATCAGTTGCGTAAGAAACTCTACGGACTAAACCATATTTTGGGAACCCATTGTGAGTAGGGGGACAAACTGACAGAGCAGATCAGCCTCAGCGAAGATTCTATAATACAAAAAAAGTATGTGCATGCAGTATATCATATATTGAAAAAGTAAAAAACAAAAATATATAACTTCATATAAAAGGCAATATAAAATACCAACAAGTGTCCCTCCCAAGGAGTATATCAACTGTTTACTTTGAGCTGCCATATTAACTTACAACCTTTTCAAAACTTTAATAACCTTTCTATTAACTTGATGGAATAAGTGGAAATCTTTGATCTTTGTCTCTTTTTAGTTCCTATGTTTTCTTTGATGTTGTATTTTAAAAGACAGGAAGACCTGTTAACCGAGGGAATGAAACAACTTCTTCAGGCATCCATATTTCTGAAGGATTGTCGCCACCTTCTTTGATCCCGACGTGTGGCTGGGGTAGCCGAAATAGGTGAAGTGTGGGGAGTAGTAGGTCTTGCTTCTGCAACCGCATCCAAAAGTCCCAACTTCACCAGGAGATCTTTACCTTCCGAGACATTAAAGAGGTGTAAATAGTGCCATTGTGGGGCACTGTTAATTTAAAAGGAAATCCCCATCTGTATCTTATGTGAGCCGATTGTAACACCGAGGTTATTTCCTTCATTTTGCATATTCTTTCTAGGGTAGCCTGGGAAATGTCAGGAAACATTTGTTGTTTTTGGAGCTCATATTGTATTTTATCCACAAGTTTTTCATAGATCTTAGTTGAGCTGGCATCTAAATCGGCTTTTGTAATCTGAACAGAGTTCTCGCTCTTATTTTGTGTGGAAGCAATCTCCTGTAAAGGGTCACCTGCTGTTTTAGGAGACTGTACATTCTTTGGTGAGCCGGTGCTTTTTTGAGCCATTTTCTTCTGCTCCTTGTTGCGCAGACGATATGTGGTCAAAGAGTGGTTTGAGTGTCGGCGGTGCGCCTTCTTGCCCGACGGCATGCACTGAATTGACCTGCAGGGGAGGTAATGGAATTAGTGGTGATTTTGCTGTGGGTTTTTTTTTTTTCCCTGCAGTGTGCTTTAAATCTTCGCTAATCCGATGGAGCTCCTACTTACTGCTGCTGATCTGCATCTCTCCCCGCATGCACCCCCTTTAACTAGAAGTGTGATTTTAGCTCATCCTGTCAACTCCTCCACAGGATAAGATTCATCCATGCCGCCACACTAATGTGTGGAATCAAACTGTCTGATTTGAAAGTTATGGCCCCCCCAATGGAGCTAGGGACAGGAATCGGGTAGGACAAATAGAAACTGTTGTGGTGTAGCAATATGGCTGCCCCCCTCCAGATTACTGCTAGGAACTGTTCTGTTTGCAGTTGTGGGAGCAGAAAGGCTCTTCTGATGGTGACCTCTGAAGATGGTCTTTCAGGCTAGGTCACTTTAATTGTAATGCAGGGAGCAAATCATCTGAAGAGGGGTAAAGGAGACCTCTGTAATACTGAGGTCGGGTGTAGCAAGATGGCCACCCCATGAGGCTATGGGATCCGGGCTGCCGCTGCTATCCACTCCACCTATAAGGAGGAAACCCACCTCAATCCTCTGCTGGAGCACCATTCTGTCCGGTCGGGGGGCTCCGGTGGTGGGACGGGGTCTGAATCAAGCTCCAAGAGGACTGAAGGCCTCGAGCGTCTACCGAGGTGCACCAAGATGGCCGCTGTATACTTGCAGTGATAACTATCCGGCCAGTATTTGAGTGTGGTACCACCAGGGCCACAGGCTGTGGATGTCTAGCCTACCCTGTGGGGGGGTAGCCGGGCGGAGAAGAGCCAGAAAGACCGGGAAGGAGTCAAGGCACCGACTGCGGGTGGAGCAAGATGGACATCAGGTATTTTATCCAGGGAGATCACTATAGAAACAGAATCCACCCTTCAATGGTGCAGATGGATAGCGGCGCTAACTATAACAATGATGGGGAAAAAAAAAAAAAAAATTGCTTGAAACCCCACCGTTCTTAGTACCTTGGGGTGAGTTAGAGATGTGCTGAATCTCAGAGGTGATGCATCATAACTTGGCACTCACTCTTATAACACATATAGTATTAGTGATCTAAATGAATAGAACACTCCCGTGTGTACAACAAAATAAATGTCCCCCAATATTCCAACTAATGTGATGAATATATATTACCATACACCACGTGAAAAAATACAAATAGTTCCTACAATATATAGTCACTTGAAAAATATATATAAAAATATAAAAATATATAAAAACTAAAAATAGAACCGTATATGAACACTAAAAATAAAATAATATAATAAAGTCCAAAGTGAAATCAAAAAAATCCAAAAATAGTCCACAAAAACAGTGATGATGATGTGTGACAAAACACCACTCCAAGAAGAAAGTGCAGGTGTCCTCAAAATCGTTCTGCTGTGATCCGCAAATTTCACCACACCTCAGTGACGTGATTCCACTCCCTTCTGAAATTCAAACTCACCAGCTATTAAGGCCTCCCACTCTCGTGTTTGGCCGAACAGAGCCTCAACCCACACTCATGGGGGTTAGCATGCGTTCCAGATCTCCACTGCTACACACTGGCTTTCCTCCTCATAATCGTGAATTCATATATGAGATAAAAGAAATGCTCCAATAGTGTAGTATCGTTAAAAAGCTCAATTTATTCACACTAAAACTGTGTCAGATTAACTCACATTCAAATAAAAACTGGTAGGCAAAACACACTTCACAGTAGTATGGAAAACAGCACGGCACACTGAACAGGATACAAAGCGAAACCACAACACACGGCCACGGCGGACCCAGGGAGTATGGAAGCTGGAGTATGTCTGACCCGCCTGCAGCGACCCGTCCCTCGGCCGATCCCCGCCCCGTCACTCCTTCCTCTAATCTAAGTGTTAGATTGCCAGACAGCTACGCCCCGACATGTTTCGTGACCAGCACTTATTCATGGGTTTGGCTTTCTGGCAAGGCAATCACTACTTTATGCAAATTGAATGGGCGGGGCGCAGATTACTCTGCGTCCACACCCTTCCTGTGTCCCTGTGACCGAGATATATGCAATTTCTCCCCATAGAACATGACTAATACAAGGTGAATACATTTAGATCGCATTCTAAAAGTAGCAAAAAAGGTCACCATCCATGTTCACCTTCTATAACATTGAGCACAATCTCTCTTAAAGTGCTTTATAACTTATATTAATACCTTGTGAAAAAAATATAAAGGAATACATCCACATATATAATTTTACTCAAACTAAATGGATTAAATATGACATTACCTTCTAGTGTCCACAAAAGCATTACATAAATACTACAAATATTATATAGTGCCAAAAAAATTTCATTTTTTATGTGCACATATAACAAATGAGTGATAATTACCTAAATATGAAAAATACCAGTAATCAAACATATTTCAATCTTACAGTGCTATTAAGTGCATTTAATAATGTCCCAATATCTTAATATAAAGCGCTCAATGCGCCAAAATAATATATATAAAATGTGTGTATGTGTGTATATGTGTATGTATGTATGTATGTATGTGTATATATATATATATATATATATATATATATTAAAAAAAAAACTCCACTGTTATTACTCCAGTGACTTGAGATAAAAAACTTGAATTACTGAACAAATCTGCTGGAACAGATCTTACGTGGTGTACAAAATGAGTTATTACGGTATTTCAACAATTCTTTTATTAGATCCTATATACGTATGTGTGTAAACCATCCATGGAGGGAACTAGAACCTGTATACATATATCCTCAAGATATTGGTAACTAGATGTATTACTGATGGATAATCCCTAGGAGTTACTGATAAAGCAGTTCAAATCCAGCTCCATGTTCATTCCTCCAGGGAATAAACATTTCAGCAGGAAGATCCATCGGGTTTCTCTCAGAGATCCCTGACCCGATTGGACCCTCTTCAGGTCTGATAGACCACATCCAAACCACAACTGTAACAGACTTGGGTCCTGGTTGTGTTTCTCCTTAAAATGGAGAGACACACTGTGATATTGGAAGCCTTTCTTAATGTTCGCTAGATGTTCAGCAATCCGCACATTTTAATAACCTCTTGGTGCGCCCTACATAGAATAGCCCACACGGGCACCACAATAGGTAAACTACAAAGGAGGATTTACATGTGATAAAATCTCTGATCTCAAACGTCTCTCCCTCCACATTAGTGATTTGAGTCATACCCCTAATTCTTACCCGTACTGTTCTACAGCAAATGCACTTCCTACATGCATAAAACCCTCGTAGATTGATTTTAAAAGTTTGTTGCTGTGGTGGATTCAACATTTTCTTCACTACTCTGTGACCAAAATTTGGTGCCCGTCTGTAGATGAATCTGGGGTGGTTGGGTAAGACCTCCCCCAAATCTCTATCTCTACACAGGGTGTGCCAGTATTTCTTAAAAATACCTTCCACATCCTTATATTGATGATGAAAATCTGAGATAAATCCTAACTGGTGTTGGTGCCCTAGTGTCCTTCTCTTTTAAACACTGTTCCCTAGATATATTTGCCACTTCCTGAATGACAGTGTTGATAATCCCACTATTATATCCTTTCTGGAGAAATCTCTCCTTGAGTATGTCAGCTTGAGCCATATATGTACTTAAATCTGAACAGTTCCGTCGGACTCTGAGCATCTGTCTCTTAGGTATATTTTTGATCCAGGAGGGATGAAGTCCACTCCTGATCGAAAAATAACTGTTCCGATCTGTTATCTTAAAGTATACTTTTGTGCTCAAATTGTTGGTTTTCATTATAGTGACATCCAGATATATCACCGCAGTGTCACTAATGACATAATCCAACCGGATGTTATTGGGATTGTCATTCAAACGTTGTATAAATTCAACCGCAGATCCCCTCGACCCCCCCCCCCCAATGAACAGGAGGTCGTCTATGAATCTGCTGTAGAATAGCAGCTGGGATGGTTTGTTAAATACTTGTCCATCTCCCCACTCCGCTAGAAACAGATTGGCAAGGCTGGGAGCATACTTCGCTCCCATCGCCACGCCAACCTTCTGTGTGAAATGGTGTCCATTATATCAAAAGTAATTGTGGGTCATGCAAAAGTCTAAAGCATGACCCACAAAGACCTTCTGCACATGAGGAATGTCCTCTCGTTTACTAAGCGCCCAATTGAGTGCTAATGCTGTATCCTCATGCTGTATAATGGTATAAAGTGAGGCCACATCGGCCGTCACTAAATACAAATCTAAAGTGGCATCAAACTTAATCTCTTGTAAGGAGCGTAGCAACTCGGAGTCCTTCAGGTAGGCTTTGGTGGCCTTCACACTAGGTTGCAAGAATTTATCTAAATTCCCCCAATCTGGCTGTGACTGACCCTATACCGTTCACAATGGGGCGCGCTGGTGGCACCTTTGAATCTTTGTGAATCTTGGGCAGGGTGTAAATTATGGGGATACGGCATGAACTAGGGACCAAATAACATTTTTCTTTAGTTCAAAGCTTTAATCCCATAACCCCACTCCACCAGAGCCCCCAACTGATTTCTATACTCATTTGTGGGGTCTGACGGTAACTTACAGTACGTATTCCGGTCACCCAACATCTCCAACAGCTGATTGTGATAAAACTCTCTCTCCAAAATGACCACACCACCCCCCTTATCCGCTGGTCGGATAATAATGTCATTTCTATCCTCTAATGACTTAATTCCATTTACAATATAATCCGGATTAACCCTTTTTAATAGGCTTTAATTTTTCTATATCACTTAGGACCAGATTCCTAAAAACCTTGATGAAGTGGTTGCTAGAATTCTGGGGGTTGAACAATGACTTGTTCCTCAAACCTGAGTCTATTCTGGTGGAGCTAATAGCAGATCCTATCCTCGGGGCAACTGGATGACTCAGTGTTTTTTAATATGCAAGGTGCGAATGAATTTATGGATGTCAATATACACTTCAAATTTGTTAATCGGTTTCCTTGGTGCACATTTAAGCCCCAAGCTCAATGAATTCAATTCATTCTTATTAAATTGTGTCTTCGTTAAATTGAAAATTCCATCCTTCAAGTGTCCCCCACTCTCTTTTTTTTGGGTTGTTTTTATCTCCCTACTCTACAACCCCTTCTTCTCTTGGGAAGGGTATGGGTTCTCTGTTTGAATACTGGTCCATTCCATTCCTCCCTCCACCCCTGTTGTTGACTGGGTGAGTGTTCCCTCTGGGGGTTCCCCCTCCCCTCCCCCCCTCCCTCGATGTCCTAAAAAAGGAGATGGGCCCGATCTTGGATTATTATAATATCCATTCGATTCATACTCCATCATAGGTGCATATCTGTTGTGGGTAGGGATCTGGTACCCCATATCTGGATAGTAATTATGGGGTGGGGTGGGATAATCTTCTTGATAGGATTGGGGGTGGTGGTAAGTATTTATAGTTTGAAGGCTGATTAGTTCTATGTTGTTGTACCGGGCATGGTGGGGGATATTGATTGGATTGTTGTCTATATCCACCCCTTCCTCCATTTGGGGGTCCTGGTGAGTAATAACCTTCCCCTTGTTGGTGTCCACTATGCTGATAACCAGCCCCATATGGCAATTGTGATGCCCTACGGGTAGGTTCCGGTGTAGATCACTATAGAGATTGATCGTGCCCGGATGGGTGGCTAGTGGATGGCTAGATGCGACCCAAGCTGGATGTGGGTCTTAAGTCCCTGGCTTCCAGACACACAGGCAGGGGCACAGTAACAAGGAATATGGGGCTAGCAGTGTCAGTGCAGGAAAGGCCCAGAGCAGTGTGTCAGAGGCAGCAGATTGGAGACACTGGGCCCAGCATAACCCAGTTCAGGCAAACAGTACTTGGCAGCACCCTCCGCCATGGCAGAGCTTTGGATGGGTGACTGGGCAGATGCCGAGAAGAGATCCACGCCTCCGAAGCCGGGTTGGACCGGCCGCGATGCACTCCTGCGGAACAGCAGTCTCAGGAAACCCTGGGGATTCCCAGGCCTCACTAGGCCACGGACGCCCCTGAGACTCTGCTCGAGCCCCCCGACTGCACCAGATAGATGGATGGGTGGCAGGTGGGGACGGATGGTGGTCCCTTGCGTCCGAAACTGCCGGGAGGCCTCAGGCTGGCAAGATGGTGGCGGCCTCGGGAGTTGGAGGCGATTAATCTCGGGCATCCACTGGTAGAATTGCCTCAAAATAACGGCACAGGACACTGCAGAGGACCGAGCTGAGCAGGCTGGTATGTTTTTTTTAGTTGTGGATGGATGTTTAGATGCACGGATGGTGACGGATGATAATCCGGATTCCCGGAGCTCCTCGTAAAAACATCCAACGCCACTAACATCAGGACCCGCCCCCCTCCTAAAATATGTTTTAACCGCTATATGAAACCTATGCAAAGAACAATATAGTCAAGCATTATGGATAAATGCATTAACATCCCATTCAACATTGATACCGAAAGGACTATAAGTCTTAGCTTTATATATCCATTCGATCTCAAGTCTCGAGACCCCTCTAGTCATATGGCTACCTCTCCTCCAGTTACCCATATACTTATCTATACCCAAAAATATGTGCCTTTGGGGTTTCGATTATGATGAACATAATGTTTTGAAAGGCTATGTTTGGGAAAGCCATTTTTTTTTATATTGGTCACATGCTCCTTCAATATAACTTGGAGCATGTGGGTGGTACAACCAATATATTCTAAACCACATGGACACCTAATCAAGTAAACGTGTGGTGGTACAGGAACCATGTGTGGTGGTACAGGTGATGAAGGGTTTAATAGGGAAGTGCTCATGTGTAGAGTCAGACTGAGAAGAATCAGTCTTCCTTCTCCCTTGCACATTTATTCTGCAGACCCAGCACTTCCTACATGGAAAGAACCCTCCAATATTGTGAAAGACACCCTGCTGGGAGGATCAATGATGTTAGGGGCTACTTGTAGCCTCAATGGTGGCGCTCCTCTATATACCACCAGGGAGTGTTCCGGCAAGATGGACCTAAGAATTCTATCATTGCGTAGCACGTTCCAATGCCTATAAATTATTTTTTTAATCGGGTGCTACTGGGTGGAGTATGTGGTCTAAAATGCATATTTAAATGTTTCATTTGGTTCCTTGTTCCGTGGTACCAACAATTTCTATTCCTAACAGCGGCCTTCTCAAAGGCTTGATCCAAGGCTAATGAATCATCTCCTTTCTTGAGAAATCTCTCCCTAAGGACAGACTCCTTCACAAAGCCACTCTCCAGGTTATGCCAACCGTGATAGGGGTGGCCCTAACAATGGATGTCAGTATACCAATGGTAACTTTTTTCACAGGGGGCCATAAAATATAAAAAGACTAATGGACCCAAAAGAGGCTCCAGAGGGGGGAGGTGGGTCCGCTCAAAAAAGAAGGCAGGTTTAAGGGACTCTGGCCTTTTTAATCTAAGCATGGCAGTGATTTCTAATGAAGAAAAATATGTTCTCAAGTTTGTTCTGCCTTGTATTCAGAAGTTTATTTGCAAAATTAATATCAAAAGGTATTTAATGCCTTTTACATTGAAAAATGTTGATTCCACTGGGATTAAGAATACTTCCCTTGCCAATCCTTCGGTTTTTAACATCCCAGGACATTTGGCACCTTCAGTTTCAGTCTATAGGGAACTTGTCACTAGGGACTTGAAACAATTACAACTGAGGTGATCATGTTTTTAAAAAGGGCCTCAACCTCCTGAAATGCCATAATGACATAATAGTGCATCCGGCGAATAAAGGAGGGGGGATAGTCCTATTGGATTCAGTGGGGTATGTCTCATCTCCTGATAGTGACACTTATGTTCCGCTCACAGGAAACCCCACTACTAAATACAAAAATATAATTGTGTCTCCTGTGAAAGAGGGCTTACAAAAGAAGATCCTTACTAAGAAGACTCCCTCTTTTTTGCAGGACTCCTTGCAAGTCATCAACATTCTTCAGGATATGGAGTGGAGGGGTAGCTACATCCTGGTCACTGCGGATGTGGCATCCCTCTACATCATTATTATACATGCACATGGCCGGGAGGCAGTTGAGCATTATCTTGGGCAAGATGACCTTTTGGAAGTTCAACGCCATTTTATTCTGACCTTGCTTGATTTAGCAATGGGCCATAATTATTTTTGGTTTGGGGATCTTATTTGCAAAATAGGGGTGTGGCCATGGGGGCCAAGTTTGCGCCCAGCATGGCCAATCTATTCATGGTTTGGTGGGAGGAGGACATCCTTTATGCTAGGCCCAGACTGGAGGTGGTTCTGTGGAAGAGGTACATAGATGACGACCTCCTCATATATGGGATGGCGACTTGAGTTTATTGGCGGAATTCATGTTGTCATTAAACGCCATTGATGTAAATATCAAGCTCCAGTATGAATGTAGCAAGTCGGAATTGCTTCTTGTACTTGCATATTAAGGTATTAAGGAGGGGGTTTTCACTAAGTCCACTTTCTTTAAGGAGACTGACGGGAACGGATTTATCACCACTAACAGTTGCCATCATCCGGCATGGCTGAAGTCCGTTCCTGTCAGTCAATTTTTAAGGCTTAAACGCAACTGTTCAAGTCATGATTTTCTGAAGGAGTCTTCTATCCTCAGGGAAAGATTTCTCAAGAGAGGCTATGATTCATTAACCTTGGATCAAGCCTTTAAAGAGGCTGCTGGTAGTAATAGAAATGAATTGTTGGTACAAGGAACCAAATAAAACATTTTAAATATGCATTTTTCACCACCTACTCCACCCAGCAGCACCTGATCTGAAAAAAAATGATAGGCATTGGAACGTGCTACGCAATGATAGAATTCTTGGGTCCATCTTGCCGGAACGCCCCCTGGTGGTATATAGAGGAGCGCCACCATTGAGGCTACAAGAAGCCAACATTGAGGCTACAAGTAGCCCCTATCATTGATCCTCCCAACAGGGTGTCTTTTTCACCATATTGGAGGGTTCTTTCCATGTAGTAAGTGCTTAGTCTGCAGAATAAATGTGCAAGGGAGAAGGAAGACTGATTCTTCTCAGTCTAACTCTACACATGAGCACTTCCCTATTTAAACCCTTCATCACCTGTACCACCACACATGTGGTTTCTTTGATGTCACGGATAGGTGTCCGTGTGTTTTAGAATATATTGGTCGTACCACCCACATGCTCAAAGTTGGATTGAAGGAGCATGTGCCCAAAATAAAAAATGGCTTTCCCAAACATAGCCTTTCAAAACATGATGTTCATCATAATCGAAACCCCAAAGGCACATTATTTTTGGGTATAGATAAGTATATGTATGTATAACAGCAGAGGTAGCCATATGACTAGAGGGGTCTCGAGACTTGAGACCGAACGGATATATAAAGCCAAGACTTGTAGTCCTTTCGGTATCCATGTTGAATGGCATGTTAATGCATTTATCAGTGTTGACTTCTTTCCCTCTCTGCACAATCAAGGATTTTACCCTATGATGTGTGGTTCATGGTGTGTGTGTGTGTGTGTGTGTTTATTTTTTTGTTTTTTTTAAATTGTATTTTTATTAATGTAGTATCTCTTGACCTTCTCTCTTAGATTGTAAGCTCTAAGGAGCAGGGCCCTCTGATTCCTACTGTATCAAATTGTATTGTATTTGTACTGTCTACCCTCAAGTTGTAAAGCGCTACGTAAACTGTTGGCGCTATATAAATACTGTAGAATAATAATAATATTAAGACCTTTTTCAAAAATGGGAAACCTAGTATACATACTGTAGTTATAACAATCAAGAAAAGAAAATAAGCAGGTGTAAGATTACAATTACAGTAAGTCAGTACATATTGTAAGCAGAAGTTATTATAATATAAACATCAAAGAGGAGCCATATTAAATCAGTAAAGGTTGATCATCTTGCTGTAAACTCTACTAATAAAGTTCAATTGATAGATAAGGGGCAGTAATAGAAAAACAGAAGCCGGAACCTTATGAAGGGCCCTGTATATAACGGTCCCAAGGAGCCCAAATCTTATCAAATCTCTCCACACCATCTTCCACCATGGCTGTCATATGCTCCATTCTACGAATATCAGTAACAGTTTGTATAAGCTGCGACTGGGTAGGGGGGAAGTGAAGAGCCAACATGCAGGGATAGCTCTTTTGGCGGCCAGTAATACATACAATGCCAATTTGTTCAAGGGTTTTCCTAAACCAGGGAATGGGAGACCTAGGAGATGAACCAGATATAACGGAATCTGGGATTCAAGAATCCGCTGGAGCACTGACACTACCATGGACCAAAAGGGAACTATCAGGTCACACTGCCAAAAAATGTGATAATGGGAACCTCTGATCCTTCTGCATCTCCAGCATAAAGGAGAGAGGGAAGCATCGTAACGGTGAATAACCTCAGGGGTCCTATACCAAAAAAAGCGCCTTATAAGCTGTCTCTCTTTGCGCTACACATTGGGATATTTTGGATGTTGAGGTCCAGATTTTAGCCCATTGGGATGGGGAGATTTGTTGTTGTGTCAGAAGTGACCATTTACTCATATATGTATGGGGCTCCTCGGAGAGTGGAAGGTTCTCTTGCAGAAGGCTGTATATGTCAGATATTAGTCGCGGTTGGTATGGACCCTGAGAGCAAAGAACTTCGAAGTGTGTATGTTTGGTCAAAGTAAGAGAAGGTGAGAGGGATGCTAGATAATGTTGTTTGGAGGTATGAAAAGAACAGCTGGTTTGGAATAGGGTGTTTTGTTTGCAAGTCCTGGAAGGAGTAAAGTTTTCGGGTAACAGGGTGCACAAAATGTCTAAGCTGAAACAAACTCTCCTTGGCCCAAGGGAACATCCGGGAGTGTGAGAGGCTATCGGGTAGAAGGGGATTAAATAGCACATTGGAGAGAGGTGGGCAGGAGGAAGCCAGTGAACTTGGAATAGCAGGATCGCCATATCCTGAGTAAGAACAGCGTGGGTCCCAGACATAGGTCGTGGAGCTTGGGGTCAGTAAATAAAGCAGGAGACCACACCAGGGAACAAGGGTGGGCCGGGAACAATGAACCCATCTCTATCTCCGTCCACCTGTTTGGGGGACGCAAGCTGGCCCAGGACACCACCGCATGGAGGTGGGAAGCCAAATAGTACTTATGGATGTCCGGTGCCCCCATACCCCCCTGCGGAAAAAAATGACCGAACTGGCTACTCTATGGGCCCCATCCCTCCATATAAAATTGAGAAACCATCTTCTAAGGATTTTCAATTGGGCCATCGGGATAGGAACAGGAAGGGTTTCAAAATAGTATAACAACTTGGACATCACTGACATCTTCAGAACATTTATCCTGCCTATCCAAGATATCAATAGGGGGTTCCATCTATTTAACATATCTTTGATAGATTTAAATAAGGGGATGTAGTTGGCTGAATGAAGGGTAGAATATGACGTGGTGATCTGTACTCCTAAGTATTTGAGGGAAGAAGTGCACCAGTGATGGGGATAAGAATTTTTTAATGAAAGGAGATAGTCAGGAGGGAGATGTAAAGGCAGAGCTTCAGTTTTGGAAGTGTTAATCCTATATCCTGAAAGTAAACTGAACTGAGATAGGAGGGCATGTAGGGATGGAAGTGATACATGGAGATTAGTGAGGGTCAGAAGCATGTCATCGGCAAATAAAGAAAGTTTTTATATTCTCTGTCGCATAGGAACCCCCCATATATCTGGGTGTGATCTAATAGCCTCAGCCAATGGCTCCAGGCATAGTATGAAAAGGAGAGGCGAGAGGGGGCAGCCCTGTCTGGTACCGTTTGACATAGGAAATGACCTGGATGTAAAGTACGCTAATTGGACCTGAGAGGAGGGGTTGGAGTAAAGGGCATGGAGGGCCGTAAGGAAAGGGCCTCTCAGTCCAAACTTAGTAAGGGTTGCGAACATGTATGGCCAGCTTAATCGATCAAACGCCTTTTGGGCATCTAGGCTAAGGATCAGGGCAGGTCGGCGGACTCTATTTAATATGTCAATGAGGTCAATGGTTAGTCTAGTGTTATCCCCTGCATGCCTAGAAGGGACAAATCCCACTTGATCCTTATCTATTAATTTCATCAGAAATTGAGAAAGGCGGTTAGCTAAAATTTTGGTAAAGAGCTTGTAATCGGAATTTAAAAGTGCAATTGGCCTATAGCTGTCTGGAAGCGAAGGGTCTTTATTCGGTTTGGGTATGACTGTGATATAGGAGTGTAAATATTGTTGGCAGGGGCATTGACCTTGGAGAAGGGAGTTAAATAAAGATACCAAGTGTTTTGAAATAGTCGGGAGGAAGGTCTTATAATAAGTGTAGGGAATGTCGTGAATAATCAGTCAGAATAAGTTGTGCCTTTTTTAAGGACAGGTTTCCCGCACAATAATTATCATTGAGTAATTTTTAACGAAGATATTTTTAAGATACAAAATCAATCTATATGACACAGTCTATGCTTGTGAAACGTATTCACGGAGACGTGTGGTCATACAAAATAGAAATTTATTGGTAAACAAAACACAAATCACATGAAATTAAGATACCGATTGCGTTACATGAACGTCTTGAAAATCAATAAAAACACTTGCAAAAATGGGCGTACCGTCCCTTTGACATAATTCCACCATGATAACTTCTCAGTAGAATCAATAACCTTGTGAACTTGACAATTAAACAGAACATCTATATTTCACAACAGTTACTTTGCTGCAGGTAAGTAAGTGGTTAAAATTGTGAAATAAATTAGACGTTTGTTTTGTCAATAAATGTGGCAACTATGCAAAAAGAAAAAATATAATGAAAAATTTGAACATACAAGATAAAATCAACATGACATAATTACCCATTCCAGGATGGCTACAGTTCCTATTGGCTGGTTACCAGGGTTGAGATGGCTGCCGTAGTTTCAAAATGGATACTCTTAAAGAGGATTTACTTCTTGTGACCTCCGAGTTCCAGGTATTAGATGTTGAGGAATCTTCATGAATGTAAAGATATGTATTCATGCATGGTGCATGAGTGTCAATCTGGAAGTGTGTCCATCTCCCAGTGTCCCCCCTCAGGGTGGATCCCTGAGCTCTCTCCTCCTTCTCCTGTCTCCTCTTCTCCCATCTTACTTGCCTCTAAATACCATTTCAGATAATAAGACCATAAAAATTATAATGGCTCTGCCCAAAAGGACGTGGCTCACTTCCCATTGGGTTAGACTTAATTATTAACCTCCTGGAAATTTAGTGAGTTCAAATAATACCACCTTCAACCACCAGGTGTCTCGCACGTGTTTTGAGTCCATCCTTTTTAAGTTAATACGTTCTATTTTCATAAGGTGTATAATGGTGAGGATAAGTATATACCTTTAAATATTCTGGTAATCGGTCTAATGTAAAATACACTCAGTATAAGTTTGAATAATCACCATTACATAACTTGGTTATATATCTGTAAAAACTGGTCTATCTATGAAATACACACGTTGTTATATATATTCATCAATACTACATAAAAATGATTATCTATATGGATACCTGTATAACTTCTGGTATCTTCACTGAATATTCGTTTTTCTCTGCACAGGTTAGTCTTCTATAGCTATAATCATAATTATATGTTTTTCCTAATACTAATTAGTTTCTTAAAACACTTCTACTTATAAAATCACACTTTCATATATAAATTCTTCATAGCAAAGTTGTTGGGTCCGCAGATGCCAACATTATAATGTCTCTGTGACCTACAATGTCATAGATAGTTTGAAATGACGTATAAAAACCTTATAGATACTTTTAAAATATTTTTAACTGGTACAAAATTCAACTTTCTAACGTGTTGAGATGGACCTTGAACATTCCCACTGGGTGTTTAGAAATGACTTGTTTGTCTAAACCATCCTAAAAGTTCATACAATGAGTTTTGTTAGCCAAGGTGTTAGCTATTTAAACAGTCCATCACTTGAACACAATAAGTTTAGCCAGGTGAGGTTATCTCTAGACGAGAATTGTCTGTATAATCTTGTGTCCTGTGGCAGCTTTCGTTTATTCACAATACCATGTAAATATCTCCTTATTTTGTGACGAGAGCAGTTTTTTGTTCCAACAGTTTTCCTTACAATACATGCTTGTAAAAGTCTTCAATATTTGAAGTAGTAGTAAAACTTGGAAAAACATGAGCGTCTAATTTTGTCCTAAAGGTCTGCAAAAGGCCAACAGTTCAATTATTTAACATCACAGTTCATCTACTTTGTGAGGCCTAAGCATCTCATGTTTCTGCCAGTAAATATAAAATATATTTCTTCATGAATTCACAACAGGAAGGCCGTCCGGACCAGGAGCTTTATGGGATTGAAGAGACTTGACAGTACGAGTGAGCTCCTCTTCAGTAATGGGTGCATTTAAAATCTGTACCTCTGGCTCAGTAAGCCGGGGGAGGTGGAGATCAGCCATAAATGTTTCAAAAGCTTTCTGGTCAAAAGGGGGATGTTGGTCAGGGGAGAGGCAGTTATAAAGTTTATCGTAAAATTCCCCAAATACTTGGGTCATTATCTTCGGACAGTAGGTGGGAGTCCCATCGGAGCGTTTTATATGTTCCGGGAAAAATAGGTAGGGCCTAGGATTAAGCCTAGATACTAATATCCCATGTGGTTTATTTGAAAATTCATAGAATTTTTGTTTTGCCCATAGAATAGATTTATCTATTTTAGACATATCTAAAGACTTTATACGGTTGCGTAGAGAGGTTACCGTGCGCAGCCGGCCCATCGTGGGGGCATGTAGCAGAGAGCGTTCGGCAGCCGCTAGTTCCAAAATTAAAGAGGAACTCTGAAGAGCAGAGTCCCTCTTTCTCTGGGATCCCACCGAGATACACTGTCCTCTTAAAAAAAAAAAAAAAAAGCCTTGTGAGCCTCCCAGAGGACGGATGGGCTGGACACGGAACCTGTGTTTAAGTAAAAATATTCAGTTAGGGCGGTGAGAAGTTTATCTCTAGATTCAAGACTTGTTAAGTCTCCAAGGACACCTCCTTGGAGAAGTCAGCTGAGAGGCAAAGATCTAGGTATAGAGGAGCGTGGTCTAACCATGTAATTGGACCCAGTTCAGAGGACACTGTGTGGGAAAGCAAAGGGGCTGTCACTAGAAAATAATCCAGTCTTGAAAACATCTTGTGGGGAGGGGAATAAAACGAATACTGACGACCAACCAGGTGCTTGATACGCCAAGCATCAAACAGACGGTGGGTGCGAAGCAGCTTCCTGAAAGAATTTGCTAAGGATTGTGGGGTAGAAGGGGGCACTGCATAGAACAATTATTTCCTATCCTGACCAGGTGAGAGGACAGTATTGAAGTCGCCTCCAACTATCATGAAGGGATGAGCTATTCTGTGTAGTCGTTCAAAGACTTCAGTAAGGAATTTAATTTGACCCGTGTTAGGAGCATATACATTCATGATCGTCATAGGGTTAGATAAATAGGTGCCTTCCATAATTAAAGAACGCCCATGAGGATCCAGATGGGTGGACTTGATCTGGAGGGGACATGAACGTTTGACCAAGACTGCCACTCCAGCCCTTCCAGATGGGTCTGAAGCTAGAAAGGACACTGGGAAGTGTCTAGAGGCAAATTTCAGGGAACCCTTGGCCCGGAAATGTGTCTCCGGAACTAGGATGATATCCGCACCTGAGGCCCTAAATTCCTTCAAGGCCATCCATCTTTTTTATGGAATTCAAACCTTTCACATTATATAAGTTTCAAAGCCATAGATAAACATTCCATTTCAGCTTCGGGATATTCAAAACAATGGACAACAGCCTAAGTACAGGCCTTAGCCTGTTCAGAAGAGCCCTTATCGTGAGATGATCATTCACCGACCTAAAAATAAAAAACATGAAATAGAAAAAATATGGAAAAATAAGAGGAAGACTGAAGCATTTGAACTAACTTGGGATGATCCAAAAAAAGGGTCACGAAGGATTATGTTGCTTAAAAACAAAGGCCTGTGTGGCCCAAAAACTGAGAAAAAAAAGAAAAAAAAAAACTGCACAAAAAGGCCTGAGCAAAGTTTACTCAGAAATCCTCGGCCGGAGCCCGAGGACCAGTAGGGGAGCATAGCCGTCTCCAAAATGGTAAGGGACTCGTGACTATCCGTCGCAGTGATCCGCCTATAGCGTTACCTGACTAATCACAACTCTGGGTAACCTGGTGAGATGCAGCCATGAAAGAACCATTAAACAAAAAACAACTGCATCCTATGGAAAATGGACTGCAATATCAGAAATGTAAACCGGCAACAACAGTAGCCTAAACTGCGCAGAACGTTCACAGGAGGGGATGTACTGCAAAACAGTGGGCCCAAACAGGGAATCAGACATCAGTCAGGACCCATAATAAGGATATGCATCAGGAAAGAATGTCCACATCCAATCAGGTGGGAAGTCTTGAGCGTTGGGGGGTGGAGTAGGCCTTTGATCCTCTGCCTCTCACTGGGGTCCAGATTGTGGATGGGCCTGACAGTGGGCGTGGAGTGGTAGGCAAAGCCTGTTCCATGTCCGCAGGAAGAGGAGGTCCCTTAGGGCTTGTTGGACCCCCTCTAGAGTAACGTTGAGGCGAAATGGAAAGCCCCAGTAATAAGGGACCTTGTCTTGCTGTAGATGAGGTGATGGGTCATAGAGAGCAACGTTTGGCCAGGGTGATCGGGGGAGGTCACTAAACAGTTGTATTCTGTCACCTTTGTAGTCAATGCCTGATCTGTTGCGTGTGGCCCTGGTTAGAATCTCTTTACTCTCATAGAAGTGGAAACGTACCACTATGTCATGTGGTCTGGCCCCCGCTGGGGGTTTAGGGGCCAGGGACCTATGAGCCCTGTCAAGGCGCCAGTCAATGTCCACAACTTCAGGAGCCAGGGTGTTAAATAGGCCTAAGAGATCAGGCCTGATATTGTCAGCCACAGTCTCAGGGACTCTGCGTATTCTCAGGTTTTGGCGTCGCTCTCTGTTCTCGAGGTTCTCCTGCTGCAGCTGCAGTTGGGACACTGATTTTTTTTTTTTTTTTAAGGATTGCATTTTCCTCTTCAAGAGCTTGTACATAGAGCAGAGTCTCATCAAATTTTGTCTCTAGGGAAGCTGTGCGTTCTCCCAGTGCGTCAATCTCTCCCCTGAGCTCTCTAGATATTCTCCCCATCTCTTGTGCTATGTCTCTGGTTACCTGCTGGGCCAGGGCCTGGAGTTTAAGATCCATCATCTCTGGGGTCAGGATCGGGTGAGGATGGGAAGTTGCGTGTGGATGGATGGCCTGTTGCTGTGATCCATTCTCTGTCATTAAGATGCTGGCATATTCCTCTGGATCTCCCTGAGAGATCGGGACCGGGGATTGAGGTATAGTTAAGAAGCGGTCCATGGTAGAGGAGGATTTTGAGTGTTGCGTGGCTCAGTAGAGGGATCTCTGATCCCCAATTTTTCCCGCCTCTGGAGCTGTTTGAGGCTTATGTAGCTGTACAGAGGCCGCGGGTCACTGGATGGGAGCGGGGCTCAGAATTCGCGTATCCACCATCTCAGAGGACAGCGCATGTGCCCCTGGGTTGCTTGAGATGTAGAAATCAGGCCTGGGGGGGTTCGGAAGTCGCAAGTGTAACCCACATGCTGAGGCCAGGGGCAGGCCAGAGAGCAGTTTATATTAGTGGTTTAATATGTAGTTAACAACAGTCTGATCTTCCTATTGTGAAGAGAGCAATGGGAACAGGGCCACCTGAATGCTGGAAACAGGGGTCAATCTGGGTGTCTGGGCTGTCTATGCAGGTACAGGCTTGCTTCAAGACCCAGTTCTAGCAGTAGTGGAGGCACGAGAAAAGCCGCACAGTATCCCCAAAGCACACAGTACCTTAATATGGAGGATACACCTTGTATAGTAGGCCGCAAGATGGCGAAGTGCGGTGAATGCCCGGGAATCTCCTTTTATTAATCCTCTGGCGCTTTCTCAGGAGATTGCATCAGCCAGCTTCTTCCCCTTGACCTCTGCTGCAGGAATAGTGGGATTAGCGGACCCCCTGTGCGCCGATGGTGATACTTGAACCCGGGGATGCCGGAGGCTATACAGGCCGAAGGATGTCTGTGGGCCGCGGACGTTCAGATCCCACTGCCACGAGCCCTCTGGCGATATTTTGAGTCCCTACACAGTTCAGCCTCCTCCCTGGGACAGTCTGCACAAGTGAGGATAGAACTGCCTCCCTCCGCTCTGCCGATCCCGGCACTCGGGTCAGAGGACGGAGGAGTTCACACAGGCCGCAAGATGGCGGGTCTCTGGTGTGGCGGCCGCTCGAGCTCCACTAATTTCCCCAGAGATGGTGCAGGGAATGTCCAATGGCTGCTGAGGAGGGTTTGGAAGCTCTCCCAGTTGGTGATTGAGTTAGATGGCCGTGGTTTGTAGAAAGGGACGGCGGAGCTCCTCAGTCACACGTCCTTTCCCTTCAACGTCTGGACATGCCCCCTCTTCATGTTGGTTGTTATCAAGACTTTTTACCTTATGTGGTCTATATTGATTCCATTGAGGAATTATATTATAAGGACATTATTTTCGAGCGCTGCACCTTTTTTTCATTATTATTCATATTGCTGTTTATACAATTTTGTGCTGGCTGCCTGAAAGATCATTCATTTATCAGTTATTTATATAGTTATAATACTTTTATATTTGGAGATTCAACCAGCGCAGCAGAACTTTTTATTTTGATACCCCATGTGTGAGACTTCCACAGTCTGGCCACATACAGAGGCTCAACATGCAAGTAGCACCTTCAGGCTTCTAACACCTAGCATGTACACACTAAGAATTGCACCCCAAAATACCTTCTGCTGAGCAAAGGGTAAAAAAAAAAAAAATTACCTGTAGTTTTAGCAGACAGGAATACTGTCCCAGAGCAGTCAAAGCATTGGTCCAGACAGCCAAAGGAAATCTGCAGGAATTGTCCAGGCAGCAGACAGAGACCTGGCAAAGTATGAACATGGTCCATGGTATAGCAGGCAGTTCAGGTGGCAGGCAGAGGCGTGGCCAGTTCAGGTGACGGCACTATAACATTTAGGCCTTGGTCAGATAAGACCTGAGGACAGGGGTAGAGGCTTCTTCCCACCCAAATCTCTACAAAGCCTCAGTCTCCAGACCCTAAGCCAAGAAAACAAAAACCCAGAGAAAAACCTTTTTTTCTCCCTTCGTCTTTCAGGACAGCACCTGGAGAGAGCGCAGCTCCACCCACTTTCCCAGGAATCACTGCAGTCAGTTTCTTTAAAGACCGGACGCTTCCACCGTGGCCTCAGTTGTAGTGTTTCCTCCGCCATGGTGGAAGCGCTGCAGGGAACTAGGGGTGTGCTACGCTTTCTCCAGGTGGTGAGAGTATTGGGCATACCGGTAGAAGTTTTTTTCTTTTGCTCTCAAGACAGCCCAGCATCCTCCCTTATGTGCGGTGGATTCTCCGGCGCCCCCTCTTCATGCTCGGCGAGAGCCAGGCTGCTGTGGGTTCTGCTCCTATAGACCGGAGGCATGGCTGTGGAGAAGCGAACGGCGTCTCCTTTACAGAGCCTCATGCCTTCCGGATTCCGATGACGGGCGCGTCATTCCAGACAGGGGCAGGGCCTCTAGCAACGCGGCGCAGCTTCCGGTTCCGGCCGCTGGAATGCAGGACGAGGGGGCGGTCTTCTGGCTGACGAAATTTCCGGCCCTCACAGTGGTGAGCGGCCCGGGAAAATCAAATAAAAGAGCACAGACGCCGCTGTAGTGCTGTCAGCAATGGAGGACGATCAGACGGCAGTGGCAGGAGCCACACCAGTCAGCCAGGCCCAGGTAAGCAGGGACACTGGTCTGTTTTCTTACTCTATGGGCAATTATTGTGTATTCCCTTCCGGAAGGGGGGAAGCCCGCAGATCACTTTTCCTGGGTACTACAAAAAGGAAAAATGATTGATTTGGTTAGAAGTGGATCTGTGGGGTGATTCACTGGCTGTGGAAGAAAACATAGGGGTTAACTTCCCGTTGGGTTTTTTTCTTTATACAGCATGTAATCTGTTTTTAAATCTTGGTTCAGTGGATATCTTTTTTCCCTTGGTATATTTCAGAAAGCTAAAGAAAAGACCAAGCATGCCTCCCCTCTTATTAAGAGGAAGTGTCCGTCATGTAAAAGTTTACTAAGGGATTCCTGGACCAAAATATTATGCAGGTCCTGTATTGCAGACCTAGTTATGGAGGAAACCACTCCTGCTATTCCTGCGACTCAGCAAGGAGAATTGCTGAGCTCCTTCCAGAAGGAACTGGCTGACACCTTTGAATCCTTCAGGTCCTATCTGGATAAATGCCCGACTGCAACTGGCAGTACGGTCCCCCGTTCTTACTCCTCTGTTTCTGCATCCAGAGGAGGCAGTGACTCAGAGGAGGAAGAGTGTAGTGCTTTTCCAAACTCTGACAAAGAAGCGGAAGAAGAGAGACTTCTCCTTCTAGGTACAAACTATCCCTTGAGGAGGTGGATGATCTGCTAAACGATACACATACCCTTAACATCAGAGGATAAAACTCAGTTATCCTTACATAAGATGTTCCAGGGCTTGGGGGAGGAAAAACAGTTTTTCCAGTACATAAGTTTCTATCGGAAACTATAAAAAGGGAATGGAAGGATCCAGAGAGCCCCTTTCTTTTCTAAATCCCTCAAACGGAGGTTTCCGTTTGAAGAGGATAGCTCGCAAATCTGGAATAAAAAAACCAAGACTTGACGCAGCTTTTTCCCAGGTATCAAGGAATACTGACCTGGCATTTGAGGACATGGGTATCCTTAAGGATACCATGGATAAGAAGGCGGACTCCCTATTAAGGAAAGCATGGGATTCAACCTTAGCAAATTTGAAACCAGCCATGGCATCAACGGTGGTAGCCAGGAACCTGGAACACTGGCTGGAACAGTTGAAGGCTCATATTGAGGCGGGGACTCCTCGTAAAGATCTGTTAGATACACTCCCGGTGTTACTAAGGGCAGTGGGGTACATAGCAGATGCTTCTGCTGAATCAATTAGAATGTCAGCCAGATCCTCAGCTTTAATAAACTCGGCTCGTAGGGCTTTATGGGTCAAGACATGGACAGGGGATACTCCCTCAAAAACAAAATTATGCGGGCTCCCCTTTGAGGGAGATCTGGTGTTTGGCCCAGGTCTTGCAGCCATACTTGACAGAACAGCTGACAAGAAGGCGGCTTTCCCTATAAAGAAAAAGGTGATTCCTCAAAGCAATAAAAATTTTCGTGCTTTTCAAAAATCCCCAGATATCAAAGAGGTTATAAAAAGCCATGGAAGTCTCAAAGAGGGAGGGGCAAGTCAGGAGTACTATTTCGCCCCCCTGCCACAAATACAAAAACCCAGTGACTGTCATCCAACTGTGGGAGCAAGGTTGCAAACCTTCTTTTTACAGTGGAAGACTATAACGGACAGCCAGTTTATCCTCAAGACAATTTTAGAGGGTTACAGGCTGGAATTTTCTCAACCCCCGCCTGTGCGCTTTTACGTAACCCAGGCTCCCCGAGACCCAGCGAAATCGTTAGCAATGACATCAATCTTACAGGAATTTATTCCACAAAAAGTGATCACGAATGTGCCTCCCAAGGAAGTAGAACAGGGGTGCTATTCGCACATATTTCTGGTGAAGAAGCCTTCAGGCAAATTCAGATTAATTCTGAACCTGAAGATTCTCAACAGAGCTATCGGGTACAAGAAATTCAAAATGGACACAATTTTTTCAGTAAAGAGTCTCCTGACCCCAAACTGTTTTATGGCATCCATAGACCTGAAAGATGCATATCCATGTGCCTATAGCACCTGCATCCCAGAAGCACTTAAGATTTGCAATAAAAAGGGGGAATCAACCCTACATCTCCAGTTCAGAGCACTCCCCTTCAGGCTGTCATCCTCTCCGAGGATTTTCACAAAGATCTTAGCAGAGGCCTTAGCCCCACTCAGAGTGGAGGGAGTATCGATTGTACCCTATTTAGACGATCTTCTAATATTTGCCAAAACAAGGGACCTATTAGTGAAGGATCTGGAAAAGACAATAAGACACTTGGAGAGTCTCGGATGGATAATAAACAAGGAAAAGTCAAACTTAATTCTATCGCAGACAATAAAATTCCTGGGTTATACTATCGATTCCATTCAGGAGAGAATCTTTCTCCCCGAGGAGAAGATAGAGAAGCTTCAGAGTGCGGTAAAGACCCAGACAAACATGCCAATTTCTATCAGGGCAGCGATGTCGGTCTTAGGGCTCCTCACTGTGACTATACCAGCAGTGCAATGGGCACGTCTACATGCAAGGGAACTCCAGCAGGCAATTTTAATGAATTGGTCCTATGGAGAGTCCCTGAAAAAGTTGATAAAAATGCCTCCACAGGTTCAGAGGAAGCTTTGGTGGAGGAGCCACTCAAACCTGGACAAGGGCCTGCTCTGGGGTTTTCCCTTGGAGAAAAGGCTGACAACAGACGCAAGTTCTTGGGGTTGGGGTGCCCACCTGGACGGACAGATGGCTCAGGGGAGTTGGACAAAATGGGAAGGCAGGAGATCCTCCAATTGGAGGGAACTAAAGGCTATTCTCCTAGGACCATGGGCCTTCGGGAAATTAGTCCGGGGTCATCATGTCCAAGTTTTGTCGGACAACGCCACAGCAGTGGCATATATATCAAGGCAAGGAGGACTCTGCTATCCTCGTCCCTTCAAATTCTATCCTGGGCAGAAGGAACCTAAAGTCCCTAACAGCAATACACCTGAAGGGAGACTTAAACCTTCTAGCAGACTTTCTAAGCAGAGAAAGAATACTAGAAGCAGAATGGAGTCTGAACACTGAAATATTCCAAAAGCTAATAGAAAGATGGGGAGCGCCTCAAATAGATCTTTTTGCATCCCAGAAGAATACAAAGGTAAAGGCCTTCTCACTAAACAGACCGGATCAGGCGAGAGGATTGGATGCTCTGGTACATCCGTGGAACTTCCACTTGTGCTATGCCTTCCCCCCCTTTCAGATGATCCCTTTAGTTTTAAAAAAGCTACAAAAAGGGGCCACGAGTATGATTTTAGTGGCTCCTTTTTGGCCCAAACGGGCTTGGTTTGCAACAGTACAGAGGATGGCGGTAGAACCTTATTGGGTTCTTCCACTGCGGAAAGATCTCCTAACCCAGGGACCCCTTCATCATCCAAATATTAAGCACCTCAAGCTGACAGGGTGGTTACTGAGGGGCAGATGTTAAAGAAAAAGGGTCTTTCAGATAAACTGGTCTCTACCCTTTTGAATAGTCGTAAGGAGGTTACTAGAGCCATTTATTTCAAAACGCGGAAGCGATTTAATTCCTGGTGCACGGCTAGGAACCTTTCACCACAGGAAATTGTTTCAATCCTAGAGTTTCTCCATGAGGGAATGGAGATGGGATTGGCGGCTAGTACCCTGAAGGTGCAAGTAGCTGCATTATCGTTTTTTTCTTGAGAGACAACTATCTAAGGAGATTATTAGATTTTTCCAGGCATTGGCCAGAGCTAGACCAATACATTTTAATTTTTTTTTCCCATATGGGACCTCTCTTTGGTTCTACAAGGTCTAATCAAAAGGCCTTTTGAACCACCAGAGGACGCATCAATCAAACTATGGTCGCTAAAACTAGTCCTGTTAGTAGCAGTTACTTCAGCTAGAAGAGTAAGCGAGTTGCAAGCTCTTTCCATAAAGGAACCTTTGTTATATATTTCCAGACCGGGTAGTGCTAAAAACTGACCCGGATTTTCTGCCAAAAGTGTCAACAGCGTTTCATAGGGCACAAGAAATAGTTCTCCCTACCTTTTTCCCTACACCGTCCAGTTCTAAAGAAAGGTCTTTCCATACCCTGGACGTGAGAAGGTGTTTATTACACTATATAGAAATAACAAAAGATTTCAGAAAATCAAATTCTTTGTTCTATTCTCTGGACCACGTAAGGGGTATAGTGCGTCCAAAAACACTATAGGTAGATGGCTAAGAATGGCCATCAGTGAAGCCTATAGAGCTTCAGGGGCAGATCCCCCTAAGGGTGTAGTGGCCCATTCAACAAGGGCAGTAGCAACGTCCTGGGCAGAGGGCAGGGGCTTCTCCGGGTCAGATCTGTAAAGCGGCCACGTGGACGAGTTTCTCCACCTTCACCCACCACTACAGATTGGACTTGCTATCAGCAGCGGAACAATTGTAAGTATCGGAGTGAATTAGTTAGGGGTTTGGCCATGGGGATAGAGGAGGGCTGTGATAACGTCTTCTTGAAATTATAGATGGGTTAGGGAACTTTGGGTGCACTTAGAAAAATTAACATACGAATTGAACAGGGCTAGTTGCATCACATAAATGGTGACTTTCTTGTACCAAAACATTGATCTGGTGGCAAAGTAGGGCTGCATCAGCCGGTCTTTCATATCCACCACCACCCCCCCCCCCCTTATGTAGAGGTTATATTCATGCACACATTTTGGCTTCTGGACTGGGCCTCTTCTCTGCAGTTCCACCAAGGTGTCATGTATTGTGGAAAGGATGTAGGCCTCTTCTTTAATCTCTCCACTTCAGTGCTAGTACCTCTTCACTCCGCATACTGGCCATTTCCCCTGTTTCAATTTCTTGGAGACCAATCTCTGTGGGAAGCCCTTGCGGTTGGTCTGTGCTGTCCCACAGGCCACAGTCTTCTTTCAGTACAGATGGTGGAAAAGTGGGAGACTCATGTAGAAATTGTCTACATATAGGTGGTATCCTTTCCCAAGCAATGCAATGGCTTGATCAGCTGGCAGACAATTTTCCACTTGTTTCCATGTAAGTAGGGCATCTAGGAGGGGTTTAGCTGTCTGCTTTTTTTTTTTCCCCTCAAATTATAAAATCATGTGTAACCCGTGGCCCTGTCACATGCCTTATAAAATTTTACCCCACGTCTGTCTCTTTTACTGGGGAGGTATTGCTTTATGCCAAGTCTTCCGGTGAAGTGTACTAGGGATTCATCTACACAAATATTTAATATCGGGGGGTAAACATCTGCTTGAAGCTGGAGCAAAAAAAATGATTAGGAGCTGAATTTTGAATAATTTTATCATAATCAGATTTCGAGGGAGGCATTGGGCATTGTTAATGTAGAAACCTCATTGTCTCAACGGGTTCTGGGCATCAGATGAATAGACTGGCATGTGGTGGATAGGTTGGGTAGACCAGTAGGCATGGAGTTAATTTTATTTATTTTTGTCAGCCCCATGTTGAGGGTTAGGCCAAGGAAAATTTTTAAATTCTTCCACAGTGAGGGGTTTCCAAACAAAAGGGCGGGCATATGAAGAATTTGGATTGTTGGGTGGCGTATAAATTACACTGCTCCATGATGTAATCTAGGAGATCGGTAAATAAGTGAAAATAATTTTGGGGTTATATTTTCAAACTGTATCCGAGGGCCTGGCTGGGCTGTAAAAAGGGAATTGCAGGTTCTACTGACGTATCGGGCAGCCATGTTGGATACAGTAGAACATCTGGGAGGCTAGTATGGGCCCTGTCTCGTGGATGGGACGCCCCGTTGCTAGCATCTGGCCTATTCTCTAGGAAGTTTGCAGAACTGCTGGTGGATACTTGCCTATCCTGGAGTGCTGCGCTGCTGGTGGATGCCTGCATATTATCCTGGAGTGCTGAGCCTATTTGTTAGGATTCTATCCTCGGTTTCCATTTCAGAGCCACTGCTTTCCACTGGCTCATAGTTGCTATCTGCGTCTGACGGAGAAAGTTCCCTGCTACACTCCAACATACTCTGGAGTATCTGGAGAGCCTCCTCGCTGCTGTAGAATCTTTTTTTTTTTTTTTTAAATTCTTTATTTTAAACATGGTTCCTTGGCATACCACAAAATACGTCAATTCCTTAGACATACACATCTTAGTCAAAATGCTCCATATGTTAAAAGACATTTCATGACTTGAAACAATTTCATTAACATAACTACTTCATCTCTAGCATACCTATAAAGCATATAAGAAACCAAAGGGCCTCATGGAGCCCCCTGCACATTTGCCAAGTTAACCATTATATATAGATATAGATATAGATATAGATATATATATATAGAATATATATATATAGATATAGATATATAGATATATAGATAGATATATATATATAGATATATAGATATAGATATATAGATATATAGATATATATATATATCTATAGATATATAGATATATATATATCTATAGATATATATATATATATATATATATATAGATATATATATATATATATATATATATATATATATATATATATATATATATATATATATATATATAGATATATATATAGATATATATATAGATATATATATAGATATATATATAGATATATATATAGATATATATATAGATATATATATAGATATATATATATATATATATAGATATAGATATATATATAGATATATATATATAGATATATAGATATATAGATATATAGATATATAGATATATAGATATATAGATATATATATATATCTGGTCTTTCAAATACTTGAACATATATCATCATTTCAACATGCATAAATTGCAAACTCAATGTATCTTATGTTCTCTATACTTATAACAGCCAAAATTGCGGCTGTATTTCACTACATAATAAAGATAACAAAAAAACAAAAAACAAAAGAGAAAGATAAAGAAGGAAAGAGGAGGAGAAAAGAAAAAAGAAAAAAAAAGGGGGGCGGGGGGGAGATAAGGTAAGTTCAACGGGGTCTCAATATCATGATCATTATCGTAGTTACTTAATTCCCTGATATCACAGACTCTGCTACCTCCTGTAGGTACGCATTTGTTCCCATGAAATATCTCCATGGCCTCCATTTGTTCCGTATTAATTAATCTGTATTATGGAGGGTGGCGGTCAATTCCTCCATACGGAGTATACACTGAACATTAGAATACCACAGGATCCTCGTTGGCGGCTGAGATTGCCACCAAAGTGCAGGAATGCATGCCCTTGCTGCATTAAGAAGCTGTATTGTCAAGGTCTTTTTATATTTCCGAATGGGTCTCTCTGTCACATGTAAAAGGCACGCAGCCGGATTGTCTTTCAGATCCACAGTTGTCAAGCTTCTAATTGTAGTTATTACCACTTCCCAGAATGGCCTCAGTAACGGACAGGTCCAGAAAATATGCATAATCGTGCCAGTATCTATGTTGCACCTCCAGCACCTATCCAAAGTGGCTCCATCCATCTTGTGAAGTATATAGGGGACTCTATACCATCGGGACACAATTTTGTATCCAATTTCTTGGTATTGATTTTCAATAGAGGACCTATGTGCCAAAGTCAACATTTTATCTACTTGCTGTGGTGAAAACTGAATCCCTAGATCCCTTTCCCATTGAGAAACAAATGACGGGGCTGGCTCTTCAGACTGGTTAGTCAGGTAACTATATATCGTAGAAAGAGTATGTCGTACGGGTTCCCCTGTTTTACATAGCAATTCAAAGGGGGTAGGGTCTCTAGGGACATATGATGCCTTCTGAAGGGACTGTAAGAAGTGTCGCAGTTGATAAGGGCTAAAACTATCTAGCGGTGGATCTATGAGACTAGAAATAGTCGCTAGTGAGGGGAGCTCCCCGTTAGGCCAGACATCTTAGGCGGTATCTCCCTGATAGTGTTAGTTGTCTAATCTTTCTACTTGTGAGACCCGGTATGAAATCCGGATTACCTATCACCGGTGTCATGGGGGAAGGTAGCGGCGCAAGGCCCGTACTGTGAAAGGTTAATCTAGCCACCCTAAGGGTGGCACTTACCAAGGGGTGGTTCCCTATGTCTTCTGGAAGAGAGCAGGTGAGCCATGGGGAGGTCAACAGCGGAATAGAAACATCCTCAATCTCCATCCTCACCCATTGTTTGAATTCTTTATTACAGTGCCAGTCTACTATCTTCGAAAAGTGTACTGCTCTGTAATATTGGAGGAGATCGAGTAGGCCAATGCCCCCCTTCTCTTTGGGTCTAGACAACGTTTGCATTTTGGTCCTCGGTGACTTATGTGACCAAATAAACTCTCTAATTATCGTCCGGAGCTGTTTAAAGTATGTTGAATTTACTCTAATTGGTATGGTTTGGAGTATATATAATATCCTCAGTAAAACCGTCATCTTCAGGGCATTACAACGCCCAAACCAGGTCAAGGTCAAAGTGTGCCATTTAAGAAAGTCAGCTTTCAGTCTCTGGAGCAAAGGTTCATAATTAGCAGCGTACAAATGCGCCAAGTCCGATGTAATATCAATACCCAGATATCTTATTGATTTATCAGCCCAATGGAACACAAAGGACGTACGCATACTACGAGCCTCCAAATCTGGGATGGTAATATTAAGCACAGCGGACTTGGCACAGTTGACCTTAAAGTTTGACATTTCTCCATATCTCCCAACCGCTGCCAAAATATTGGGAAGCAAGACTCGTGGGTTAGAGACAAAGAAGATCAAGTCATCGGCATAAGCTGCTATTTTGTGGTGACCTGAGGGTTTCCGCACCCCTGTAATATTTGGGTCTTCTCTTATATGGCACAAAAATGGCTCTAAAGTCAATATGAAAATAAGGGGGGACAGGGGGCAACCCTGTCTCGTCCCATTCGCTATCATAAAAAAACTCTGAGCACCATTCATTCACCCGAACCGCCGCCATCGGTTTAGAATAAAGGATGAAATCCAATTAAACATATTAGGGCCAAGACCGATTTATTCCAGGGTGGGCCGCATAAAATGCCAGGACACCCTGTCAAAGGCCTTTTCTGCATCTGTCGAAAGCAAGAGAAATGATTTCCCCGTCTGACGCGCCTTGTGGATAAGATTCAGAACCCTGATGGTATTATCTCTTGCTTCTCGCCTCGGTACAAAACCTACTTGGTCTAAATGTATTAATTTTGGAATATGCAGTATTAGTCGATTAGAGAGTATTTTGGCAAAGAGTTTTAAGTCTATGTTGAGAAGTGCGATCGGGCGATAGTTCCCACATTGGGATAGATCTTTCCCTTCTTTAGGTATCAGGGATATATAAGCCCTCAAGGAGTATATTGGCATGGAACTATCTCCTTTCAGCTCATTGTAGGCTGCCAAGAAGTGTGGAGTCAGGGAAGTCACAAAAGATTGGTAGTAAGTCAGTGTGAAGCCATCAGGCCCCTGGGCCTTCCGTGGTTTTGTTTGGGCCAAGGCCTCATGAAATTCTTAAGCTGTAATCTCAGATTCCAAAGAGTCCCTTACTTCATCTGATAATATGGGCATGCCTGAGGCCCTGATGTATTCGATATCTGACTTTGTCTTGTCCGTCATGGCCTCAGTAGAGTCCTTAGGGTGTAGATTATACAATTGTCGGTAGTACTTATAAAATTCATCTGCTATACTCTTGGAGGTGTGTACTTTAGTCCCCTGGCTAGTTGTAATGTACGGGATAAAGGTGCGCTTTCTCGGGCCACGTAAGGCTCTAGCTAACATCGAGCCCGGTTTGTTTGAGAATTCAAATAACGAGCATCTTGCCCATGCCAGCTTTTGAGCCGTCTTTTGAAAAAGCAAGTCTTTCAACTCTCCTCTGACCTTCATAAGGGCTTTAAGGTGGTCTTCTGCTAAGGAACGTTTGTATAATAATTCGAGAGAATGCACCTCAGAAATCAGCAGATCAATCTGCTTAGTTCTTTCCAGTTTCTTTAAGGCCCCGATCCTAATCAACTCTCCCCTTAACACACATTTATGCACTTCCCACACAATCATTGGGCTCATCAATGGATCAACATTTTCTAAGAAGTAGTTTGTGAGGGTCCTTCCCACCTCACTGCGTACTTCAGGAATTTGCAACAGAGATTCGTTCAATTTCCACGTCGGAGGAGAGCGATGTTCCGTGTCTAAGCTTAGTCATATGAATCGGTGCATGATCAGAGAGGGATATATAGTCAATCTGGGAGGAGGAAACAAGAGGTAGATCTTTATGCTGAATCATAAAGCAGTCAATCCTGGAGTATGTCTGATGTACATGTGAGAAGTAGGTGTAATCCCTATCATCAGATGCATAATTTTCCATGGGTCGACCAAACACATGTTCAACAGCTCTATTTTAAGTTTTTCAAGGTAGGAAAAAGATGCGATGCCCCTCTTGAAACATCGAATAAGGGCTCTTGTGCAAGATTAAAATCGCCCCCTAGCAAAAAAACACCCTCCCGGAATTCTAATATGGTAGGTACTAAAGACCTTAAAAAGGCCAGATCTGAATTCGGGAAATGCACGTTCACCAGGGTCACAATAATATTTCCAATTTTCCCTTTCAAAAGCAGATATCGACCTAGTGGATCTACCCGTTCCTCCCCAAAGGTCCATGGGACCTTTAGATTTTGACAAGGGAGAGGGTGCATGATATATAGCGTGGGAAAGTCGCGATTATACAGCCTTGGAATCGCTTGCTGCTTAAAGTGTGTCTCCTGCAAGAACATTAGAAGAAAAGAGGTTTAACCTTAAACTACGTAGAGGGTTCTTTACTGTAAGAGCGGCAAGGATGTGGAATTCCCTTCCACAGGCGGTGGTCTCAGCGGGGAGCATTGATAGCTTCAAGAAACTATTAGATAATCACCTGAATGACCGCAATATACAGGGATATGTAATGTAATACTGACACATAATCACACACATAGGTTGGACTTGATGGACTTGTGTCTTTTTTCAACCTCACCTACTATGTAACTATGTAACACTACCTGGATATGCGACTTTCTAAGATCATAAAGAAGTCTGGAACGTTTCTCTGGTGTAGCTATGCCACGAACATTGAAAGAAGTAAATTTGACCCCATGTAAAATGGAGCGAGATTCAGTCCCCCCCACACGGGTCATAATGCCTAACGGGGAAAACAAAAACACAGGGGAAGGAGGAAATAAAATGGACTCAGAGAAAAGAGAGAGATTAAGAAAGGAATAATTAAAAAGTAGAAACAACCACCACAAAAAAATATAAATAAATAAAAGGAAGAAAAGTATTTTTTTAGAGAAAAGAATATCCAAAAAGTGTTAAGTAGTTAATAAATGGACCCACTTTATTGGGAAAGAATTCTAAAAAGAATAACAGCAAAAATTGCTAATACGCTCTCCAGTCCTACACTGGAAAAATGAGTGCTTACCTACAAGGGGGTATAGTCAGAGAGAACCGGGAGGGTGCTCCCCTCCTCCCCCCGACCCCCACCACTCTAATTATTTTACACATTAAGTTTGCAGTTCTACTTATTTTAAACAATACATAATATTGTCAAGAAACATACAGTTGTACAAAACCATACACATATAGCGCGAGTTTTATCACCTACTCCTACCTAAATTCAGGAAGGAAGAAAAATTACCTTTTGATTCATCTTCTTCCTAACCCACTTTTAAACTATCTTCTCCCCTCTATACTAGGGGTATTCTATCAAATTCCACTTTTCCTCCCCACAACACCCAAACCAACCCCCCTCCCATACTCTCACCGGTGCTGAGATCAACCCTATGGACAAAACAGCAGCACTGCTGCCTACCTCTTCCGAACCCAAGATCAAATTCTACCTATAGAGTAATTGTAATTAGCAAATTATATATCTGGGGGGCAAGGGGGGAGAGGAAAAAAAAAAGGGCGGGGGGGGGGGGGAGAGTGCTAAAGTGCGAAGTTTAAAAATGTGTAACTAAAGACCAAACACACCCCTTGCACCCTGAGAAATATGTGATAATAAGATGCATATGCTCATACAATAAATATTAGTGCAAAGAAAGAAAAAAAAAAGCCCCCCCATCACCCCCAAACCTCTCTTAATAGTGACAAAATAGATGATGATCGTGAGAAAAAATAAATCAATAAATCAAATAAAAATCAATAAATATATATCCCCCCCCAGTGGATATATATACTCCAATTAATCCACCCCAACTTGAATTTCCCGGTATATTGGGCTGATAATGTTACCAAAAATAAAATATACAAAATTAGTGTTATATTTCAATACAAAGTGTCTCTATTTAGTGTCAGACAATACTAATTATACCTACCCTTCCCCTATTCAACAATATTGATCACAGGTGTCTTGTGTTTAAGCAAAAGAAGAAACCCCCCCCCCCCAAATTCTTAAGTCATAACACCCTATTTCCAGCAGGTGTTATGGTTCCCCCACCCCACCTTCCCTTCACCCCACCTCCCGTGACCCACCAAATTCATATATTAAAAGATACCCATGTACCCTCAGTGCCCCCCCCAAAAAAAAGTTTTTAACCTATTTTTATATCCCCCTCCCCTATTCCACCAATACATGAGTTCTCTCTCATTACATATTTAAAAGGACACAATTTTTATACAAAATGCACTTCATGATATGTTCCAACCAACAGCCTAATCATGGTGAACTCCCATCCCTACTCTAAAGCCAAGGGGAGTCTCATGTGTTCGTTTTGATTCGGGTTTGTTCCAGTTTCCTTCCATCCATATGCTCTTATTGCTAATTGTTCATATAATACAGGCACATGAGAACAAAACTTTCTGTCCATAGATCCCATACCTCAGTAAGAACCCCAGTCCAGGAATATCAAAAAAACTACCAGTATTTCTGAAGTCCCATGATTAAGGAGTTTTTTACAAAAAAAGACACAAAAAAAAAGAAAAAAAAAGGGAAGGGGGGGGACACTACCATAAGGTGCATCAAAAAAACTGTTGTTACCCGTTAATGTAACCGTTCCGCAACTAATGATATTCATCTTGAGTATAGTGGAATTTTGACAGTTTCCTAGACATTAATCATAACTCACGTGACCCGTCTGCCTATGATGTTCAAGATCTCCCTCTGGATCTTTGTACTTGAACAGGCTGGCTGTTCTGAATAGGGGCCTGGCCCGGCCAGCCTGTCGCTCTAGGGATATTTTGAAGCCAATAGCGCACTTGTACTGTTTCTGCTCCCAAAAAAGTGTAGAAGGATGTAAAGTCTGCCGGGGAACGTAGAATAAAAGATGCCTGCGCTTTCCGGAATGTGACAGTTGGTGGGTAACCCCATCTGTACGTACAATCATGGTGCTTTGCTAGATCCAATATTGGTCGTAGTATGGCTCGCCTTTGCAAAGTGGCTCTTGAAATGTCTGGGAAGATCTTCACCGACCTTCCCTCAATCTCTGCATCTCCATGTTCCCATAATCTCCTTCTGTTGGTAGCGATGTAACCTGTAGAGGACATCTCGGGGCCTGTCCAGGTCAGAAGTCCTGGGTCCAGGGATTCTATGCACCCTATCCAGTTCCAGGGAGGGCGGTGGGGTCTTCAGTACCTTATGAAAGAGAGCTATCACCGTTGCTTCTAATCCCTCTGGTCCTATAGTCTCCGGGATACCCCGCAGGCGCAAATTATTGCGACGACTACGGTCCTCCAATTCCTCCAAATGGAGTTGCATATTGCTAGCTGTAGCCTCCTGTGACGACTGAGAGTTCTAAGGCTAACACTCTGGTCTCCAGGGAAGAAACAGAGGCCTCCCCTGTTTCCACCCGCCGGTAAGGGATTGTATCTCCGCTCTTACCTCCTGGATGTCCCTGCTGTGAGCTTCCTCTATGCGGGTAATCAGGGCTTCTATGTCCGCTCTTGTAGGGAGGGCTTGCAGCAGAGACCTAAGTTCTTCGTCCAGTCTGCTCTGTTGTCGTGCGGGACTCGCTACATCCACCTGGGAGGCTGCCGCCATCCCCGGGAGCGGAGCAGAAGCCTGAGAGGGGGCACATAGCCCTGGTGCTGCTGAAACTGCTCGTGCGCCCATAACAGTTACTCGTGGAGCCGCCATTGTGTCTTCCGGCGTTGGCTGCTGTGGTTCACGGAGGAACCTTCGGATTCCGCTCTGTGGCGTCGCAGGTCTGCTCCCTCTGGTGGCTGATCTGGTTCTATACATTCTGTGTATTGTCATACCGTCTTCCCATGTCACAGTCAGCTTGCAAGTGGTAGCAGTCTGGGGGAAGGCAGGAGCTTCACAGATGCATGTCCTCACCCGATCATCTCCAAGCCACACCCCGCCAGCCCTGTAGAATCTTTTAGCCATGTGGACAGATATGCACAGATTATAACACAGATGTGTTACAGATGTTGATCACTGGGCAGATATGGCAGGTGATAATAGACAGTTGTGCCAGATGTTGGCAGGCAATTGTGCCCTGGAACAGCTGTATGACAGGTGTTTTCACTGTGTTTGGGGACACTTTTTTGGGGACAATATCTGGGTGATCAGTGGGTAAAAATCAGACGGCTAAAAACTCACTGATTTCCCCCCCCCTCCAGCTCCAGCACAGATCTCTCTTCCTCTCCTCACTGACAGGCTCTGTGTGAGGAGAGGAAGAGAGGAGAGCTGTTAAAATGGCTCTCTACATTATGGCTGTGATTGGACACAACCATTATGTGATCAGGAAGGCCAATCACAGAGCCCTCCTGTTGTGCAGCACTGTCCTTTTTCTGGGGGGGCACAGGCAGATTGGAATCACGCCGCAGCGGGAGCATGCGGCTGTACGTTCCCGTGTGTCCAGCGTCCCCCTACTGTTTACATCATGATGGCTGTGATTAGACACAGCCATTGTGCGGATCAGGAGGGCAAATCACAGAGCCCTCCTGCCGTTCCGAGGTGCGGCATGTCTGGGGGACACGCACGCATCAGGATCGTGCGGTACGCACCCACGCGTACATGCTCTTTCTGAAGGACGTTCCGGAACGCTCACTCAGGAGGAGGCGCCCATCCGGCCGTTTATGTGCAGTGGCCGGGTGGGAAGTGGTTAAAGCAGACTCTGTGACAGAAGCACCGTCACTATTAATGTTCTGTTTATGCTTGTATTCATCCACAAGCTTGCCCTTAACATTTTCCAATGCAAGTTCATCTGGATGTGCATTACGTGCTGTGAAAAGCATTTTATAACTTTCTGGTAAGCCACTGAGTAATAGTGCTGCAACATGAAAATCTGATTCTTTTATTTCTTTCCCTATGCCTCTAAAGCGTTCAACCATTTTCAAGGTGTGCCTTTTAAAGGGGTTGTAAACCCTTGTGTTTTTTCACCTTAATGCTAACTTCTGGCAGTGACCGCCCCCACCCCCCGTTTTACTTACCTGAGCCTCTTCATTCACTTGGAGATGCGCTGTCCCTCTCTGCATGGGGTCCCGGCTCTTGATTGGATAGATTGATAGCAGCGCAGCCAGTGTCTCCCGCTGCTGTAAATCAAATCCAATGATGCGGGGCAGAGTCCGGCATTCGTGCCTATGGATGCAAATGCTGGACTCGGGAGCACGCTCGCAAGGTAACCCCCTCTGGGAAAGCGCTTCTCCTAGGGGGTCATCTGATGGGAGGAGCCCCCGAGGGACCCCAGAAGTCGCTGATCGGGGCCACTCTGCAAAACGAGCTGCACAGTGGGGGTAAGTATGACGTGTGTGTTTTTTTTTGTTTTTTTTTTTGTTTTTTTTTTATAACTGTAAGGTTTCAATCACTTTAAAGTTATTGTAATTGATCACCTTAAACAATCCATTCAGTTTAACCACTTCCCGACTGGCTCCTGTAGATATACGTCGACAGAATGGCACAGCTGCACAAAGGAACGTACCCGTACGTTACAAGCATGTAAACAAGCATCTCCCCGTTCTGCCTAGTGACAGTGTCACTGATCTCTGCTCCCTATCATCGGGAGCAGAGATCAGTGACGTGTCACACACAGCCCACCCCCCTACAGTTAGAACACATCCCTAGTACTGACTTAACCCCTCCCCGCCCCCTAGTGGTTAACCCCTTCACTGCCAGTGTCATTTACACAGCAATCAGTGCTGTATAAATGACAATGGTCCCAAAAATGTGTCAAATGTCCGACATGGGGGCGTGGCTAGCTGCGGAACGAGCTGGCTGCACTGTGAGGTACCTCCGTAATCACGGACATCCCTGAGCTACACACATAGTGACAGAAAAGCCCTGGAGACATACCCCGAATCCGGAAAGCGGCTACAATCTGGTGACCATGTCAGCAAAATGAAAGAACAGAGAGGGAGCCTGCAAATTAAGTGAATTCCTCGGTCTGTCCAGGACATAGGAGATCAAAGATGGCGCTGACTCCTCCCTCCTTCATCACAGCTCTGTACACAACATTGCAGACTCAGGAGAGGAAGAGAAGACACACAGTGGTCAGCAGCGGTATAGCAGCCTTGACAGACAGGCTGAATTTACAAGCCCTCTCAAACAAAGGAGGATTTCTTCTGCTGAAGGTAATAATCCCACACAAGATGATAATCACACACCAGATATAAATCCGTATGATAAGAAGCTGAATTCAATGACCACAGGACAACCCATATTGGACTCCACTATAGAAGATATGATAATTTCCCTAAGAGGCGCGCTACAATATATGTTAAATTTCATGCAGAAATCGAAAAAAGAAATTGATGCGTTAGGAGAGAGAGTGGACTATGTAGAAAATAAAATGTGTGAATTTGCATCTGCCCACAATGAAATGGTCGATTCTCACTTTGAGTTAGAAGATGAAGTTAAACATCTCAAAATGAAAATGGCGGACTTAGAAGATCGCGCAAGACGCAATAACGTGAAATTCAGAGGCATACCTGAAAATGTTAAACCACCGGGACTGAAGCGATTTCTTAAAGACATGATTAAAAGATTAATCCCAACAATCCTACATCAGCAACTAGAAATCGACAGAGCTCATAGAATGCCCAAACCGCCTCACATTTAAGAAAAATTACCAAGTTCTAGCCAAACTACACTTTTATGAAGTGAAAGATCAACTGATGCAATGCGCACAACGAAACTCTCCACTACCTGACCCATTCACAGGTATCGTCTTATATGCAGATCTCTCACAAGCTACGATCCTGGCACGTAAGAACCTAAACTCAATTACCAAGATCCTACGGAATCACAGCATGATTTACAGATGGGGATTCCCTACAAAAATACTCGAACATAAAGGCACTTCGTACTCGATCAACAACTTGGAGCAAGGTTTGAAAATTTTACGCACATGGGGCATTCTCCCAAAGGATGAAGTCAACATATCAGATAAATCCACACCTGGAAAAATGCCACAAGACTGGCAGAAAAATCAGATGAATCCTCTATACATGGTACATGGTATATAGCAACGTGCTGCTGTCCAAAAAAAAAAAAACTCCTCCAAAATTAACCATCCAAGGTTTTCCTTTTACTGAAGATCAGGGATCCTAATACCTGATTCACCCCATGTTTTTCCCTGTAACCCCTGGAAATTAGTACAAGTTCAATGTACACTAGAGTTGCCCCGCAACTCTCATTTTTTTTTTCTACCTTTTTATGTTTGAGTCAAAAGACTTTTTTTTTTTTTTTTTCCTTTCATTTCTTTAAAACCACTTATATTGAATGGTCCAACACCACCATCTACTGGAAGAAAAACATATCTACATCAAATACATTTCCTTTACAACTTATCTGTATATAAAACATATGACTACTTTCAGCAAGTGCACACGAACCTACAATGAATCTTAAACTCTACTTGGTAAATGTAAAAGGACTTAACAGCCCTTACAAAAAAAGAGCTCTGGACAGATGCCCTAAAACATGAATGTGACATTTGCATCCAGGAGTCCCATTTCGCACTAAACAAAACTCCCAAATTCAACCATCACAAATTTCCTCATATCTTCTTATCCAGCTGCAAAAAAAAGAAAAAAGGAGTGATGACCGCAATCAAAGACACATCTCTTTCAAGCTTATTAACCTAATACTCGACGCTCAAGGCAGATACATAATCCTGGTGGCTTCAATAGACAATGTAATCTACACAATTGTGAACTTCTATGCTCCCAATAAAAATCCGCATCAATTCATCCAAAAGATTCTCAAGAAAACAAGGAAAATATAGAAAGGAAATCTTATATTCTGGGGCGACTTCAATGCACCTATGGACCCCGTTATGGACACCTCCAAGGAAGGAACTATCTCAAGGAAGGGGATTATCTCCCATTTTTTCCTCAGAAGACATGTATGATGCCTGGAGATGCCTGCACACAACGGAAAGGGACTTCACTTTTTTTTCACATGTTCACAAATCCTATTCTAGAATAGACTATTATATTGCCGACAGGCTTCTCCTGCCAAAGATCACTAAAGCCTGCATCCACAATATAACTTGGTCCGACCATGCACCAATCACACTTGAAATTAACCAAGGGTTACCTTGCTCTAATAGCTACATATGGAGAAATAACACCTTTATTCTTTCGCAGGAGAATCACTTGTCAACTCTGAGAAAAAATTTTGGAGGAATTTTTTGTAATCTATGATAAAGAACTGATAAACTGCACTACTCTATGGTGTACACACAAAGCCTATGCTAGAGGCCTCCTTTATACAGGCAGCAACAAGGGGAAAAAAAAAACAATATGGTAAATAATATCTTAAAAGACATAGCCAAATTAGAAGAACTACACAAAAAAAAACCCAAGACATTAACCTAGATCACCGACTTACTCAACTAAGATCTGAACTAAGAGCCATTCTAATATCAGACCAAGACAAAATAAAAAAATAAAAATGAAAGTAAACTATTACTCCCAGAACAACAAAGCAGGAAAACTACTAGCCTCCCAATTCCGGCAACGCCAAATAAAGAATAAAATCCATAAATTAGCACATCATACCTCCGGTAAAGTAGTAATCAACCCCCAAGAAATAGATACATTTGCACAATACTAGGAGTCGCTATACAACCTAAAAGACGAAAGCAATACTCCCTAACCTAGACAGTTTAACAAAATTCCTAGATAATATAAAATTGCCAAATATCGACCCTATTGATCTAGAACGATTAAATAAACCAATATCACCTGAAGAAACCCTTAAAGTAATCAAAGAACTACCCAAAAACATAACACCAGGAGCTGATGGCCTATCAGGGGAATATTACATGACCTTCAAAGAAACTCTAGTTCCATATCCTAACTAACATTTTTAACCATCTAGCTAACTCTAAATCTTTTCCCAAAGAACTATTGGAAGCAATTATAATACCGAAACAGGGTAAAGACCCCTCATCCCCTCTAAATTATAGACCCATTTCATTATTAAATTCTGACCTAAAAATCTATGCAAAAATCCTAGCCAACAGATTAGTAAACATAACCCCCCAACCAATAGGACCCGACCAAGTAGGATTCACTAAAGGGAGACGAGCACCAGGCAGCACTAGAATTCTTAATATAATTGACCAAATTCATAGTGATCAAACTCCCTCCTAGCATTAGGTGCAGAAAAGGCGTTCAATAGAATGCATTGGGTATATATTTCCAAAACTCTAGACAAATTTGGATTTCAAGGATTCATCCACTCGGCAATTATGGCACTATACTCTCATCCTACGGCCAAAGTACTCACATCAGGAATATTTTTTCTAAAATTTTCTCCCTTACTAACGACACCAGACAAGGATGCCCACTATCCCCATTAATTTTCTCACTAGCAATAGAACCACTTGCGGAATATAGAAGATCAACCCCCAACGTTAAAGGTATAACTATAGGACGATATGAACATAAAGTAGGATTATTCGCAGACAACATCATACTTACATTAACCAATCCTACCTCTTCCCTGCCTGAAGCTCAAAAATTACTAGATAAATTTGGGGAGATATCGTACTACAAAATCAAAACAAAGTCTATGCTCTCCCTATGAACATTCCCAAGACAATCAGTACACTACGCAAGGAAAATGGCTTTAACTGGGATAACTGCACAATAAGCTATTTGGGAATACAACCTACCTACCCACCAACCAAAATATATGAAGCTAATTACCCCCACCTTTTAGACCTAGTCAACAAAGACTTACAAAACCTACAAAAAACACAACTTTCTTGGGTATGGAAAATAGCCGATTTTAAAATGCAAACCCTCCCCAAAATACTATACCATTTTAGAGGTTTACCCATCCCAATCCCATCCAAATTTCTCATGCAACTGAATACAAAACTTAAAGGTGCATATGGAATGGGAAGAAACCCAGAGTGGCATTTTCCATCTTAACTACCTGAAAATCTTTAGGAGGAATGAACCTACCTGACATCAAGAACTACTATTATGCAACCCTATTAGATCAGATGAGATATTGGTTTTACAACACTGAAGACAAACTATGGCTAAACAGAGAAACAAGTCACAAAAAGACACAACACATGTGCCCTAGCAATAGCTTACGCTATACTACCAAAGATTAATATACCTAAACTACTCCGTATCAGATCCACATTAATAACTTGGAAACATATACTTTCAAAAACGAAAAATATCCAAAATAAAATCAATTTAATGATTCCGACGAATGGGTTAAAGAAGGTTATCATCTTTACGTAAATTTTACCCTTGCATTATAAAGACATCACTCTAAATAAACTGAGGAAACATACCAGACTAAAAGATTTCAACCCGACTAACCCTGTAGAAATCCCTTTTAACTATATGGCAATTTTTCACACGTCAAAATCAACTATCAATAAAAGGAATTTCTCTTTTTTATGATCTATTATCGACTCACCTATTTGACAATAAAAACACACACATTATTAAATGGGAGAGAGATCTAGAACAAGAATTTACCTGGGAACAATGGAAAAAAGCCATTCATATATCTAGCAATTCGTCAGCATGTATCGAGCACTGGGACAATGCACAAAAAATACTCAATAGGTGGTATCTGACCCCATATAGATTATCGAAAATATATCCTTCAACATCTAATTTATGTTGGAGATGCAATGATCAGACGGGTAACCTTTTACACATTCTATGGAGCTGTAAAAGTTTGCAAAGCTTCTGGAATTCAATAACTTCCTTCGTAGCAGACCTTAAAGGCATCCTAAATAAACCAAACCCTGCCATAGCCTTACTAGGTATTAATTTAGATATATATTCTAAAGAATTCAGAACAATTGTATTCCACACACTAATAGCAGCAGGACTTACTATATCCAGCCTCTGGAAATTCAGTAATGCACCCAATTTATCGACAGTTATAGCCAGAATTAATACAAAGGCCCAATACGAATTAATGCTGGCTTATAAAAACTATTCCACCATTACATTTAGAAAGAAATGGAGTACTTGGATCTCCCATCCCAAAGCATCCAATTACCATATATACTCGAGTATAAGTCGAATTTTTCGGCACATTTTTTTGTGCTGAAAGTGCCCCCCTCGACTTATACTCGAGTCAAGCACTTTTCTGCAGCAAAAAATTTCATTTTCCGAACCGAATTTAGGGCCCCGTATCTCAGGGCCACTTGGTGCTAGAAACCCCAAATGTGGTATGCAAACCCAGTGGACCTGGTTCCACAACATATCCAAAGCTAAAATTCCTAGCACTAAGTGGCCCCGAGATACGGGGCCCCAAAATCGGTTTGGAAAATGTCATTCTCTGCTGCAGAAAAGCGCTTGACATTTTATGAACTGAATTTGGGGCCCCATATCTCAGGGCCACTTAGTGCTAGGAACCCCAAATTTGGTGTGCAAATCCAGTGGACCTGGTACCATAACATATCTAAAGCTAAAGTTCCTAGCACTAAGTGGCCCCAAGATACGGGGCCCCCAAATCGGTTCGGAAAATGTCATTCTCTGCTGCAGAAAAGTGCTTGACATTTTCTGAACTGATTTTTGGGGCCCTGTATCTCGGGGCCATTTGGTGCTAGAAACCCCAGCTTTGGAAATGTTATGGTGCTAGTTCCACTGGGTTTGCACACAAAATTGGGGGTTCTTAGCACTAAGTGGCCCTGAGATATGGGGCCCCAAATTCGGTCAACTGTGTATCTGCAGCAATGTCATTTCGGGACCCTTTGTGTTCAGAGACCCCAAATTTGGGCTGCAGCTAGGGGGCATCTAGGAACCCTTACCTACCGAGTTTGAAGTTCAGGGGACCTATGGCTGCAAATGGGCACAGTGAGGCATGCAAATGGGCACAGTGATGCTGCAAATGGGCATTGTTGACCCTCTTTTCCACTTAAAGTAGCTGTGCATTTCTCACCCTCGTCTTATACTCGGGTCAATCAGTTTTTCCCATTTTTTTTTTTTTTTTTTTTTGTGGTAAATTAGGGCCTCGGCTTATACTCGGCTTATACTCGAGTATATACGGTACTTAAAACAATGTAATATATAATCTTATGAGAAGAGAGAGAGAGAGAGAGAGAGAGAGAGAGAGAGAGAGTTCCTGGACCCACTCTATTAACCTATGCAACAAGTTTTGTTCAGTTAAAATATTTATTATTTTTTTCTTATGTTTTCCTTACAATTTTCTGTATTCAATTAACGTAATTGGTGACCTATCCATGCCTACAGTTTGAACCCAATAGGGTAGGCTGGTACAGACCATCAATTACTGTATTTGTATAAGAATATTCTTAAGAAATATTGCAAAGAAGTTGGTCACAATTATTGTGACAATGTCAATCTGTATTGTTAAAATTCCTTCAATAAAAAAAAAATGTCCGCCATAATGTTGCAGTCAAAATAAAAATCGCAGATCGCCGCCATTACTAGTAAAAAAAAAAATAATAAAAATGCCACAAAACTATCCCCTATTTTGTAAATGCTATAAATTTTTTGCGCAAACCAATGAATAAACGCTTATTGCAATTTTTTTTTTTTTTACCAAAAATATGTAGAAGAATACGTATCGAGCTAAACTGAGGAAAAAAACGTTTTTAAAATTTTTTCGGGGATATTTATTATAGCAAAAAGTAAAAAATAATGCAGTTTTTTTTTTTTTTTTTTCAAAATTGTCGCTATTTTTATGTTTATAACCACAGAGGTGATCATATACCACCAAAAGAAAGCTCTATTTGTGGGAAAAAAAGGACGTTAATTTTGTTTGGGAGCCCCGTGTTGCACGACCACGCAATCGTCAGTTAAAGCGACGCAATGCCGAAACGCAAAAAACGCACTGGTCAGGAACAGGGTAAATTCTTCCGGGGCTGAAGTGGTTAAAATAGAAATTAAATGCAAATCTCTTTGGTATAGATATAATAAAATTATAAATAACCCCCCCACTTTATAATTGATCACATTCCCTCTGTTCTCAGCTGCATAAGAGCTGGTGGGAGGAGAAGCAGCGGTATACTGAGCTTCCCAGTGAGTGGCTGTGCAGTAGGGGCATGTCAGGACAAGTCTGATCATTGGCAGAGAGCAGGCTGCAGTGGCGGCCCGTGCATTGTGGGCCCACGGGCGCTGCCCTCTCCATCCATGCACCGGGCCCCTTTCAGGACGCCGGATGCATATATTCTTATGGCAGGGGTGGTACTTTTTTGATGCACCGGATTAGAGCCAGAGGCTCTAATAGGCTTCAAAATGGGTTGGGCTCGGGGCGAAAAGAGTGCGCCCTGATCCCACCCAATTGTGTGATGATGGCAAATTAATTTTCGCTATTTTCACACTAACCTTCCTCCCCTCTGTCAGAGCCATGCGGGGAGGTTGGGGGTGCTGCCAGAGCCGTGAGCCCTACGAGTGGGGGGTCGGTGGGCACAGTGAGGCTGCATTTGCTGGGCACAGTGAGGCTCAATTTGGGCGCTTAAGTATTTTTTTCAGAATTTTTCAGTTTGTTTGCGCCCCCCCCCCAAAAAAAATTTTGAGCACCAGCTGCCACTGGCAGGCTGAGTTCCCAGCATGGGTAGAGAGTTGACCACGGTGTGCTCTCCTGCTTAGTTAGGTCAATTTTTAATAGGAAAGTAGAGGGACTGGCAGGAACACCAGGAATTTCATGCAAAGGAATCCATAGAAAGAGAACAGGATACGTTCTCATACAACTACAGTGGAACCTCGGATTACGAGCATAATCCGTTCAAGGAGAATGCTCGTAATCCAAAGTACTCGCGTATCATAGCCAGTTTCCCCATTGAAGTCAATGGGAATGAAAATAATTTGTTTAGCATTGACTTCAATGGCATGCAATACCACATGCGGCCAGAGGTGGAAGGGCACCGGAGAGCCTCAAATGCCCGGAAAGGCCCGAGGACACCTCGGCTGACCTCGGCAAACCTCCGAAAGACTCTGTTCCCAAGGTCAGCCGGGGCTGTCCTCGGGCCTTTCCGTGCATTTCCGAACGGCGCCGACTGGCGCCGCTCGGCTCCAGCGCCCCCCCCACCTCAGGCCAAACGCGGTACTGCACACGCCTTGGCCTGAATTGTGCTGGTTTTCCAAGACCACACTCGCAAACCAAGTTATGATTTTTAAAAATAGTGCTCGTATTGCGAAACGCTCGTTAACCGCGTTCCAAGGTTCCACTGTACATGGTACAGCAGGCACTTATCAGGAATATTAAGTGTTGGGATAACAAATGCTTTGCACCTTTTTGTAATCCTTCCCACATTTCTTTAGCAATTTCACACTTGCATATATGTATGATTTGATCATTTTCTATGGTAAGAGATATTGTGCTCTGAGCTTTTTGGTCTTTCTCCATTCATCTGAAGGATGTTCTGGCCTGACTTAAAGCAGAAGTAAACCCATCCATAAAACCGTTTCATTTCCAGCACGTGCCGAAAATGTAATACCCCCATCGGTTGTTTTCTCAACCAAACTGTCAAACCATCCAATGGCTGGTGTCTAAACTGATCACATGTGCAGCATCATGGCAGTTGTAGATTAAACAGAGGCAAAGATGGCAGTTTCATTGGGTGAAAACGATAGGGGGGTTTACTTACACTTTAACTTGTACATTTCCATGTACCTTCTCTTATCAGCTTTTTACTCTTGCGTTTCCAAGACTGGTGGTTCTGGTTTGTTAGATCTGAAAATGAAAGCTTTGTTGTCACTGTGTTACTAGCCATTTTTCTTTAATTCTGTTGCAGACGTCTTTCTGTTGCTGTATATTGCACGTCTTTGTAGTAGGCTATAACTGGGTGTCTGGGCCCATAACCTGCTAGAAATTGTGTGAATAGCCCTACAGAACAGACAGTGTGCAGTTCACATGTGGTTCATCTGTTGCTTCTCTGCAAACCATAAACAGGAACTTTATTCAGGAAGAAGACCGAGTATAGTCATAGATGCAGCTAAAAGTTCAAACACTGTCATTTACTGGCTGAAGAGTATATATCTCTACTAAATACAAATATACAGTAGTTGCACAATCTAATTCCTCTGACCACCACTATTCAGCTCTGTTGCCTCCTCTTTCCCCAACCTCGCTACAACAATTTGGTATCACTGCTCTACTTCCCCTTACTACCATAAACTTGCTGACTGCTGCTGATGGCTCTCGGATCCATGTCAGTTTACTGCACTTAACCACTTTCCGTCGGGCGCAGGCCGATTTACGTCGGCAGAATGGCACAGCTGGGCAAATAGGCGTACCTGTAAGTCCCATTTGAATTCCCCGCCCTGCCATTGCGTGCGCGCCGGCCGGGAGCTCCCTGAGTTGGGTCGCCCTAGTACTGACTTAACCCCTCCCCGATCCCTAGTGGTTAACCCCTTCACTGCCAGTGTCATTTACACAGGAATCGGTGCATTTTTATAGCACTGATTGCTGTATAAATTACAATGGTCCCAAAAATGTCAAAAAATGTCCGATGCATCCGCCATAATGTCGCAGTCATAATAAAAGATCGCTGCCATTACTAATAAAAAAAAATAATAAAAATGCTATAAAACTATCCCCCATTTTGTAAACGCTATAACTTTTGCGCAAACCAATCAATAATGGCTTATTGTTGTTTTTGGAAAAAAAATGTAGAAGAATACGTATCGGCCTAAACTGCGGAAAAAAAAAATGTTTTTTTAATTATTTTTTGGGGATATTTCTTATAGCAAAAAGTAAAAAATAATGCTTTTTTTTTTTCAAAATTGTTGCTATTTTTTTTTGTTTATAGCGCAAAAAATAAAAACTGCAGAGGTAATCAAATACCACCAAAAGAAAGCTCTATTTGTGGGAAGAAAAGAACGTAAATTTTGTTTGGGAGCCACGTCGCACGACTGTGCAATTGTCAGTTAAAGCGACGCAGTGCCAAATCGCAAAAAGTGCTCTTGTCAGGAAGGGGGTAAATCTTCCGGGGCTGAAGCAGTTAACCAGTTTGTATGAGTCACTTTCTTTGGCCCACAGAAAACTGTGTCTACCATAAAAGGGTATTAGGTTATTGTACCGTGTTGGCCATCAATTAACTTCTTGCCGTCCTTATAACTTATACAGCAGCAAGGCGGCTTTGCTGCACAGGATCACCTAGTACGTGATTCTGCACTTTCGGGTCTAAGGTGCACATGCTCGCCACTGGTGACCCGCTCCTGCTGTGATTATACACTGCAGGAGCTGATCTGCGGGTACCACAGACTCTGTCCATTGGCACTGCCAATCATTAGGCACAGAGCCAGAACAGCGATCTGCCTATGTAAACAAGGCAGATTGCCATTCCTTCCCGTAAAAGCACCTCCCACACAGTACACAAGCACTGGCTAGGCACACAGTAAACCACCTCTGGAGGGAGTCTTAGTGCCGATTCACACAGGGGCGACTTGTCAGGCAACTCACTCTGACAGCGTGAGTAGAAAAAAAAGCCGATCACCGGCTCGGATGTCAGGGACATCGGTCCCCAAGTAGAAGAGGCACATCTGCCTCATCAGTGCCACCTAATAGTGCCACCTATCAGTGCCCACAGTGCCACCTGGCAGTGCCGCCCATCACTGCCACCCATCAGTGCCCATCACTGCCGGCTATCAGTGCCTATCACTGCCGCCTCATCAGCGTACATCAATGAAGGAGAAAAATTACCCGTTTTTTAAATTTTTTTATAACAAAATATAAAAAAAAAAAATTTTTTTACAAGAAATTTAATTTTTTTACATTTTTTTTTTTTTTAACAAAAAGTAAAAACTGCAGAGGTGATCAAATACCACCAAAAGAAAGCTCTATTTGTGGTGAAAAAATGATAAAAATTTCATTTGGGTACAGTGTTGTATGACCGCGCAATTGTCATTCAAAGTGCATCAGCGCTGGTCTGGTTAGGAGGGGGGTTTAAGTGCCCTGTAAGCAAGTGGTTAAATGCTGGGACAGGACAAAATGATGATAATTTGGCGTTAAGTGCAGAATCCATCTGCAATACTCTGCAATACCCCACAATACTCTGCAATACTCTGCAATACCCCGCAGTACTCTGCAATACCTCTGCAATACCCCGCAGTACACTGCAATACCCCCTCCTATTTGTGGCCAGGCTGTAGAAGTCTCACACGTGGTATCGCCGTATTCAGGAGGAGTAGGAGAATCTATTTTGGGGTGTCATTTTTGGTATGTACATGCTATGTGTTAGAAATATTGTATAAATGGACAACTTTGTGTTAAAAAAAAAAAAGTTTTAACCACTTCCTGCCCGCCGGCTGTCATACAACGTCCTTGACTTTGTGTGGGGATATCTAAATGATGGGTGCAGCTACAGGCATCATTCAGATATCAGCTTTTTCAGCCGGCGATTCCCTACACCATAAGAATGATCATAGTGGCTGTTTCACTGCTTGATCATTCTTACGGGAGGCAAGAGGGGATGCCCCCCCCCTCCCGCCGCCCTCCAGTGCTTCTACCGACTCACCGCTACGATCGAAGCCAGGATCTTTTTTTTATTTTTTTTTATTTCAGGCTTCCCAGCATAGAGGTGAGATGTGGGGTCTTATTGACCCCATATCTCACTGTAAAGAGGACCTGTCGTATTCCTATTACAAGGGATGTTTACATTCCTTGTAATAGGAATAAAAGTGGTCAAAAAATTTTTTTTTTTGGAAAAAAGCATCAAACTAATATAAAGTTACATTTTTTTATTTTTTTTTAATTGTTAATTTTAAGTGCCCCTGTGCTCGCATGCAGAAGCGAACGCATACGTAAGTCCCGCCCACATATGAAAACAGTGTTCAAACCACACATGTGAGGTGTCGCTGCGATCGGTAGAGCGAGAGCAATAAGTTTGGCCCTATACCTCCTCTGTAACTCAAGACATGTAACCAGTAAAACATTTTAAAGCGTCACCTATGGGGATTTTTGAGTAGCGAAGTTTGGCGCCATTCCACAAGCGCGTGCAATTTTGAGAGGTGACATGTTGGGTATCTATTTACTCTGCGTAACTTCATCTTTCACATTATGCAAAAACATTGGGCTAAATTTACTGTTTTGTTTAAAGCACAAAACTGTTTTTTTGTTTTTTTTCCCCAAAAAAGCGTTAAAAAAATTGCTGCGAAAATACCGTGCGAGATAAAAAGTTGCAATGACCACCATTGTATTCTCTAGGGTCTTTGCTAAAAAAAATATATATTGTTTTGGCGTTCTATGTAATTTTCTAGCTAATGATGATTTTTACATGTAGGAGAGAAATGTCAGAATTGACCTGGGTGCTCCAGAACGCTTAAAGGTACTCCGTGCATGTTGGGCCTCTGTATGTGGCCACGCTGTGTAAAAGTCTCACACATGTGGTATCGCCATACTCGGGAGTAATAGCAGAATGTGTTTTGGGGTGTAATTTGTGGTATGCATATGAGGTGTGTGAGAAATAACCTGCTAATGACAATTTTGTGAAAAAAAAAGTAAAAAAAAAACTTGATTTTGCAAAGAATTGTGGGAAAAAATGACAACTTCAAACTCACCATGCATCTTTCTAAATACCTTAGAATGTATTTTTTCCAAAAAGGGGTCTTTTGGGGGGTATTTGTACTTTTCTGGCATGTTGGGGTCTCAAGAAATGAGAGAGGCCGTCAGTACGTCAGGTGTGACCAATTTTCAGATATTGGCACCATAGCTTTATAACTTTCACAAAGACCAAATAATATCCACCGATTTGGGTTATTTTTACCAAAGATATGTAGCGGTATAATTTTTGGCCAAAATGTATGAAGAAAAATTACTAATTTGCAAAATTTTATAACCGAAATTAAGAAAAATGCATTTTTTTTACAGATTTTTCGGTCTTTTTTCTTTTATAGCACAAAAAAATAAAGAACCCAGCGGTGATTAAATACCACCAAAAGAAAGCTCTATTTGTGTGGAAAAAAAGGACAACAATTTTTATATAGATACAGTGTTGCATGACTGAGTATTTGTCATTCAAAATGTGAGAGCTCCAAAAGCTGAAAATTGGTCTGGTTATTAAGGGGGTTTAAGTGCCCAGTGGTTAATTTTGGTTCGGGGTTCCCCTGTGGGGTATTCCCCATGCCGTTTTTATCAATGAACTTTTATGTGTATTGTCGGACCAGCAATTCATTAATAGCCGCAAGTAGTTTTAAATTACTTTTTTTTTTTTTTCCTTTTGAGATGTCATTTTGCTGTCAGACTGTTCTAAACACGGGAAACATGCGCCCCTTTACAGGCATACTATAGACACCCCCCAGGTACGAAATTTAAAGGAATATTACACTTTTTTTTGTTTCACTTTAAATATTAAAATCACTGCTCCTGAAAAAACGGCCAGTTTTAAAACTTTTTTTTTTGCATTGATCCATGTCCCCTGGGGCAGGACCCAGGTCCCCAAACACTTTTTATGACAATAACTTGCATATAAGCTTTTAAAATTGGCACTTTTGATTTCTCCCATAGACTTTTAAAGGGTGTTCCGCGGCTTTCGAATTTGCCGCGAACACCCCAAATTGTTTGCTGTTCAGCGAACTGGCGAACAGCTGATGTTCGAGTCGAACATAACTTCGACTCGAACTCGAAGCTCATCCCTACTAAAGACCTTCAGCAACTGTGGTAAAAGCAGGGCAGCATATTGCTGATAGACTTCAATGGGGAGCCCATTTACCCTGGAGCTTTGGAAGCGGTGAAGGAACTGGTCTCCTCCTGCAATTATTCCAATCTAAATGGGGCATCTAGTTGGGTTCTCTGCGCATCTGTAAGTCCTAGCATAGAAATGCTTTGTAGATGGTCATCTAATTCAGCTTAGGTAAAGGATACCTTAGATGCATACAAATCTGTATAATAACGGACTAATTCAGCCATTACAGTGTGAGGTGTATTAGCAAGATGGCCATTCAGCAATTTCAGGGCCCCTATAACTGGTGCTGCAGGCCTGGTATTCACTGTTTTAGCTAGGAGCAGACCAGTTTGTTCCCCCCGCCTCAAAGTGTCTTTAGCGAAAAATCGCTTTTTTTCCACCTTAGATTGCATTGCATGAGTCAAGGCTTCTTGAGCTGATAGCCAATTTGCACTGGAGTTATCAGAAGGATGCGAGATGTATTCCTGCTCTAGCCTCCGAACATGTTGCTCCAACTGTACCTCGTGCTGCTTTGTAGTGGTTTTAATGTTAATTGTAAAGATAAACACCCCTCGTAAAAAAAAAATTTAAAACGCATCCCACTTAACCAGCTGGTCCTCATGCAAGTCATTATCCTAAAAAAAATCTATAATTTGTTGCACAATATTGCTACCCTGCGGTATTAAATTTACCAGAAATCGTTTTAAACGCCATGGAGCCCTCAGCAGAATCATGTGTGGCTTAGCCAATATCCACAGAATCAGTGGAGACTGGTCGGATATCCCTCTTGGGTCATATTGAGCATGAGATGCTAGGGAAACAGCCTGTGGCAACCCCACACACACACATCTATCCTGGAAAGAACTCCATACATCTTAGAAAAGCAAGAAAACAATTTAACACAATTTTGAAGACGCCACAGATCAGACCAGCCCAGCTCTTCCAGGAACCTGGTTAAAGTCGTACCCCTCGGGGTCGAGTTCTGCCGAGATGGAGGGTGCTGATCTATGGTAGGGTCTAGAATCCCATTAAAGTCTCCTACAATAAACAGAGGGGCGTCAGGTTTATCTAGCATAAATGTCAACAGGTTCTTATAACCCCACCGTAGAGAATGGGAGGGGGGTATATATACCCCCGAAAGTATGCATAAATAGTACAAAACCATCTGCCTTGGGTATCAACCAGTACCTGATCATGAAAAGTTACATTTCTATGGAGAAGTACTGAAACCCCCCTGGAATAAGAGGTATGCACAAAGTGGTAGCCATGTCCTGCCCAGGTGTTCACTACAGCATAGTGTCTCTTTTGTAAGGTGTTTCTTGCAGCCCCACAATGATAGGTTGGTACTTGTGTAGGGCAGACTTAACCATTGCTCTCTTTACAGGGTTGGCTAAGCCTCTAACATTCCAGGATATAAACGGGACCTCCACCATATGGTATTACTTTAGGTAATGCGTACACTGACCTATGTGAGAGCAACAGCATCCATGCAGGGATCCATGTAGAGCTCATTTTAAAGAGCTGGTACATATGAGGAACCATCAGATGTACACGTGAAGTAACCATTTCAGGACTTCTCTGGAAACAAAAGGAAAAAGTCAACAGCAAACCACAAAGGCACAACAGTGCCTTGCAACTGTAAACATAGGAAGATAACCTCCTGGTATTAACCCGTGCCTTCCTGGAGATAGACTCTTCCTGCTGGGACCTCTTACAGGCCCCTCTCAGTTGTCATTTTGAGATTGAATGCCTTGTATTAACGGTTTCCGCAAACACATTTTAAGTAACATGTTGGGAGCAAACCTGTGAAACGCAAAACATTCCGCTTCCCTGGCAGAGGTACAGTATACAGCAGGGGTCTCAAACTGGTGGCTCTTCAGCTGTTGCGGAACTACAAGTCCCATTGCGCCTCTGCCTATGGGAGTTATGCTTGTAACTGTCAGGCTGGCAAAGCCTCATGGTAATTGTAGTTCTGCAACAGCTGGAGGGCCGCCAGTTTGAGACCCCTGGTATACAGGCTTCAGTATAAAGGTTGTACTACTTCACCTCGTAGTGGTCAGGCATCTGCTTCATCGGCTCTGCGGGCTATCAGTGAAGGTTCGTGGACATCCAGCCATTCTGCAGCCTCCCCAGCATTGTTTAAGTGTGTCTGACCTCTGGCGGTCACGCTGAGTCTAGCTGGGTAGAGCATGGCATAGGGTAATGTTAAGCGTTGTAGACATTGCTTAACTTCAAAGAATTTTGCTCACTTGCATTGTACCTTCGGGAGAGAAGTCGGGGTAGAAGGAGACCCAAGCTCCATTATATTGTATAGTGTGCCGTTCCCATGCTAGTTGTAACACTCTCTCCCTGCCTCTCGATAGTGTAAAAGACGGGGAAGAAAAGGTCTGGGTGAGTTGCCAGGTAGGGCTCTGGTGGGAACACTGTGCCCTCTCGACTGCAAATAATGAAGTAAAGGTGTCTTTGCCAAAGAGTTCCAGAAGTCAGTGTTCAATAGGCTGTGGGATCCCTGCCCTCAATTTTCTCGATGTCCCGGTATTCCTGTACTAAACGGGTGCGAGTTTCAGCCATTAGAGCAACTTGTCCTCCAGGTCACTTATGCGACTTTCAGCAACTGTTGTCGTCTAACTTTTTGCATGTCTTGCCTCATGAGAGGAACTTCCTCTGTTAAACCATCCAATCTGTCTTTCACTGTATTTATCGATGCAGTGCACTGATTTTCTGCCCGCGATATCTGGCTGAGTGTAGGCTGCTACTCCTCTGAGTCTGTTCTGTGCTGTGTCAGGGAGAAAGGTGGCATCGTCTGCCAGCTCTGGCTCCTGCCTCATGTCTGTCTGTAGAGCAGCGGCACTTGCAGTCTCCCCTGTGGAGCTCCGTCCCTCCACTTCAGACAGATTTTTTGTATAAAATCGTATGTCCCCTGGGTTGTCTCTCCCCACTGGTCTACAGGAAGACCCACTGGCTCAATGCTCTTTAGATCTCTCTGCCTCGTGATGTCCTTTTTTGAGGAAGATCCTCAGCTGTGCAATTTTGACCCGTGACTGCCGCTTCTCCCTTGTTTTTACGGGTCATGATGCCGAAATTCGAGGGAAGAATGGTATCGCTGGATTCAGGAAGCCTTGCTTGGCAGAATATGCAGCTTGCCACACTAGCTCGCCGGGGAAAGGCTCATGACACTGGGTGAAGTCAGGGAGCTCCGTGCTCTGCTCACATGCCCGGTTCAGCTACGCTCCCCACAGTTAACCCTTTGATCGCCCTTGATGTTAACCCCTTCCCAGCCAGTGTCATTAGTACAGTGACAGTGCATATTTTTTTATAGCACCGATCACTGTATTCGTGTCATTGGTCTCCAAAAAGTGTCAGTGTCCAGACTGTCCGCCGCAATATCGCAGTCCCACTGATCGCTACCATTACTAGTAAAATAAATAAAAATTCCGTAAATGTATCCCATAGTTTGGTTTGCACAAAAGTTATAGCATCTGCAATTCTACGCTTATTGGGATTTTTTTTAACCATATATGTCAATTTTGTTGTTTTTTTTTTTTTTGTTTGTTTTTTTGCGCTATAAAAAGAGTTGATCAAATACTGCCAAGAGTTTTATTTGTGGGGGAAAAAAAGACATAAATTTTTATTTGGGTATAGCATCTGCCAGTTAAAGTAACGGAGGCAAAAAATGGCCTGGTCATGAAAGGGGGTAAGTCTTCCGGAGGTCAAGTGGTTAATGCAGAAAGTTTGGAGTTTTAAGTGATATCCTTTTATTGACTTAAGTTATTAATGATGCAAGCTTTCAGGATAACTTAGACCCTCTCTTCAGGCTTTACACAGGAAAATGTATAAAGCCTGAATAAGGGACCTAAGTTATTTGAAAAGATTACAATCACTACGTTTTTACAAATGCAAAGTCTATTTTAAAATTAAAATGACAAACTGGTTTATACTTGCCTGCTCTGTGCAATGGCATTGCACAGAGCCAACCTTTACTTCCTCTAGAGTCCCCGTGCTGGCGATCTTGGCTCCTCCTCTTGTGTCTGCCCTCATAGAAAGCTGCTTGCAGTATCTTGGCTAAAGAAAACACACTTACTATAATTGCATGAAATACAGTAACACTGACTTGGCTGAAAATGGGAGAGATTGTGGTTAGAACTTTCAAACAACTAACATTAATCTGCCCCTTGTCACTTATTTGAGCAGTAAGGTCATGATAATTTTATGACAAAACCATTATCTTCTCTTCGTATTGTATTCATTTCATTTGTTTTGTGATGCAGAAAGGAAGAAATGTGCCAATGTGGTCTGACCAAGCAGAATCACGTGTCAGTAGCCATGGAGGATAACTTTGGAGCAGCTATTGTGAGCAGCTGGGACTCTGCAGAGCATACGACAGAAGAGCCCACAGATGCTTATGGTGATATTGAATTTGTCGGTGCTGGTAAGAAGCACAGCAAGGTGAGAATTATTTATTTCAGGCCAGTGTATCAGTAAGGCCCCTTTCACACTACTGCGACTTCAAAGTCGCATAATTTTACCGAGATTTGCACCCACGATTTTGCAGCGATTTCAGGGAATGCCTGTTTACCTGGCATCAGTCAGACCAAAGTAGTGCAGGCACTACTTTGAAGTCGGAACTACTTGAAGTCGTACAAATATGAATGCTTTTCGTTGGAAATCGTGGGGAACGACTTGTCATTAGGGATGGGCCAAACACCCTCCTGTTCGGTTTGCAGCAGAACATGCGAACAGGCAAAATATTTGTTTGAACACAGTCTATGGGACAAGGTTAATATGCAAGTTATTGTCATAAAAAGTGTTTGGGGACCCGGGTCCTGCCCCAGGGGACATGTATCAATGCAAAAAAAGTTTTGAAAATGGCAGTTTTTTTGGGAGCAGTTATTTTTAATAATGCTTAAAGTGAAAAAATACAGGTGTAATATTCCTTTAAATTTCGTACCTGGGGGGTGTCTATAGTATGCCTGTAAAGTGGCGCATGTTTCCCGTGTTTAGAACAGTCTGACAGAAAAATGACATTTCTAAAAGGAAAAAGTCATTTAAAAGTGCTAGTGCTGGCTATTAATGAATGGTTGGTCCAGACAATACACATAAAAGTTCATTGATAAAAATGGCCTGGGATTCCCCCACAGTGGATTACCAGGCCATTTGGGTCTGGTATGAAGATTAAGGGGAACCCAGCACCAAAATAAAAAATGGCGTGGGGATCCTCCTCAAAATCCATACCAGATCCTTCAGGTCTGGTATGGATTTTAAGGGGAACCTCACACCAAAATAAAAAAAAAAAAATGGCGGGGGGTCCCCCTAAAAATCTATACCAGACCCTTATCCGAGCACCCAACCTGGCAAGCCGCAGGAAAGGGGGGGGGGGGACGAGAGAGCACCCCCCCTCCTGAACTGTACCAGGCCACATGCCCTCAACATGGGGAGGATGTCCCCATGTTGATGGGGGACAAGGGCCTCATCCCCACAACCCTTGCTCGGTGGTTGTGCGGGCGGGGGGCTTATCGGAATCTGGAAGCCCCCTTTAATAAGGGGACCCCCAGATCCCGGCTCCCCCCTGTGTGAAATGTTAACGGGTACATTGTACTCCTACCATTTCACAAAAATTGTAAAAAACAGACACAGCATGGGACAAGTCCTTTTATTAAAAAGAAAAAAAAAATTCCAGCGATTTTATAATCCTTCCTTGTCCCAGGATACGGAGAAAGACGCTGCCACGACACAACCTGCCTCCATGGGAGGAGCCCGCTGAATGATGCTAGACAGCTGTGACAGTTCTTAAATGGCTGAGGGCGGGGATGTACCCGTTACCACTTCACACGGGGGGTGGGATCTGAGGGTCCCCTTGTTAACGGGGGCTTCCAGATTCTGATAAGCCCCCCCGCCCGCAGACCCCCACAACCACCAGGCAAGGGTTGTGGGGATGAGGCCCATGTCCCCATCAACATGGGGACATCCTCCCCATGTTGAGGGCATGTGGGCTGGTACGGTTCAGGAGGGGGGGGCGCTCTCTCATCCCCTCTTTTCCTGCGGCCTGCCAGGTTGCGTGCTCAGATAAGGGTCTGGTATGGATTTTGAGGGGGACCCCCATGCTTTTTTTTTTTTTTTTTTTTTTTTTTTAATTTCGGTGCAAGGCTCCCCCTGATATCCATACCAGACCTGAAGGGCCTGGTATGGAATTTGGGGGACCCCCACGCATTTTTTGTTTTTTGGTTCGGGGTTCCCCTTTATATTCATACCAGACCCAAAGGGCCTGGTAATGCACTGTGGGGGAATCCCAGGCCGTTTTTATCAATGAACTTTTATGTGTATTGTCAGGACCGACAATTCAAGAATACCCGGCATTAGCGCTAGCACTTTTTAAATGACTTTTTTTTTTTCCTTTTAGAAATGTCATTTTGCTGTCAGACTGTTCTAAACATGCGCCACTTTACAGGCATACTATAGACACCCCCCAGGTATGAAATTTAAAGGAATATTACACTTTTATTGTTTCACTTTAAGCATTATTAAAATCACTGCTCCCGAAAAAACGGCCGTTTTTTAAAACTTTTTTTTTGCATTGATACATGTCCCCTGGGGCAGGACCCAGGTCCCCAAACACTTTATCACAATAATTTGCATTTTAACCTTTTAAAATCAGCACTTTTGATTTCATCCATAGACTTTTTTTAAAGGGTGTTCTGCAGCTTTGGAATTTGCCGCGAACACCCCAAATTGTAAGCTATTCGGCGAATGGGCAAACAGCCAATGTTCGAGTCGAACTCATGTTCGACCCGAACAGACAGCCAATCCCTACTTGTCATGCTACTTTGCAGTCCCAAATCGTGGGACAAGTTGTACAAGTGTGAAAGGGGCCAAAGATGCTTATATTTAACAAGACATAGATGAACGTTCTGCTTGGTAATGTAGGTTTTTAAGCTAGTCAAGTATTAAAATGTAACATGCATAAGTAACACTATACCAAATAAAACAATGATTTGGGTGGATTTACTACTACAACAAACAGAATCTGGTGCAGCTGTGCATAGTAACCAATAGGGATGAGCCGAACACACCTGGTTCAGTTCGCACCAGAACATCCGAAACATGCAAAAAAGTTTGTTTGAATATGCGAACACCGTTAAAGTCTATGGGACACGAACGGGAAAAATCATATATATTTTCAAATACACCACCTGAAGTTGATTAGAAATAGTACACCACGGAATGCACTGTAGATCTCTAGGCTACACTGACTGGATGTAGTGTGTGTGTATATGTATATGTGTATGTATGTGTGTGTATATATATATATATGTGTGTGTGTGTATGTATATATATGTATATATATATATGTATATGTGTGTGTGTGTGTGTGTATATATGTGTATATATATATATATATATATATATATATATATATATATATATATATATATATATATATATATAATATTTTATACTGCCACTAACTGAATAACCTGCCTGCTTAATCTAAATCAAGCTATGTCTCCGTCCACGGCAACAACACTAGACAGGGCCGCAGTGCAGGCAGCCTTATATGATGTGGGGCGCGGACTAAGGCACCCTGCCTTTGGCCAATTATGGCTTTTAGCAGAGGGTGCTGGGATTGGCCAAAGCTTGCCGGTCAAGTGCATGCTTTGGCCAATCATAAGCAATGCACTGCGATCTTGCAGTGCATTATGGGGTGTTCCGCGGGCGCTCAAATTTTCCACGAACGCCCCATAATGTTCGCTATTCGGCGAACACCCGATGTTCGAGTCGAACTCATCTCTAGTAACCAATCAGCTTCTAACTTCAGCTTGTTCAGTGAAGCTTTGGAAATGCATTTAGAAGCTGATTTGTTACTATTCACAGGTGATCCAGATTCTGTGTGCCCCAGTTTTAGTAAATGTTCTGCACTTTTATTGCCAAGCCCTCACTATAATCCTTCACACTTTGACTTACAAGGGCCTTGGACTATGGAAGCGGTACCCAAAAATACAAGCTGAGAGCAAATCAATAGTAGCTAATATTTCTTATGGGCTCCTTGCAGTTGATTATTGACTTGTTCTGCGTTGCATCTCTGT